>JAZHEH010000222.1:10000000-11220000 GCA_036589455.1 Ateles fusciceps
ATTTTGGAACATAATGCATTGGTCATTTGGACAATATTAGTTCACTGAATTAGGCCGATATTCTAAATGTTGATACATTTTGTTATAGAATATCAAATAAAAAAACCAACAATCAGTAATGTCATCACTAATCTCGGCTGAAAAGTCTTTAAGTATTGGGAAGGAGTCAAGCTCACAGTAACAGATACAAATATACCAAAGTTCTAATTTTCTTGAAAACTTAAATTTGAATAGATAATGTCTGTTGTTTGCATTTAAGACTCACTTCATTTCTGAGAAAATATCTGCCATATAGCTGAGTTTAAGTAACCATAGTCTATCAATCATAGTCATTCTTTCAAATAATACTAGTGTTCAAGGAAGAAAATAGCTGGTGTGGCTCACAAATCAAGTATAAATTTATTTTCCTTTAGACAACAATGATATAAGAATATGCAACTGCTTTATATGTGTACTCCCCATTTCTTCGTTTAATTTTCTAATTACTTTGACACAGAGAATATAAAATGAATAAGATATTTTACATATACATATACTCTGCTTTATCTTTAATCTTTGATACTTTTGTGTTATTACATACCAGTGATATAAACTATGTTAAGAGCAGAATCTTACACAATTAAATTAATTCTAACTCTTTACCTTCGTGGTGGTGGGAATTTACACTTTGTAAACTTGTTAAGTCTGAGTTTTGTCAACTAGAGATGATTAAATATATAGACAGATAGACAGGAAGGTAGTTAAAGATAAGATGGCCTGCATCATACAGTTATTGTGAGGATTAAATGAATATATAACATTCTCAGCACAGAAAGCATTCAATATATGGTATTAAAATAGCAAGATTAAAACTTATTTGCCCAAAGGCTGAACCCACGTCTCCTGGTTCCACGTTCAAGGTTCTTTTCCATGTGCTAGGACATCTTCTATTACGGTTTGTATGGCAACAAAAACATACAAAGACAATTCCTTATTTCAGGTTGCTTAATGATCTTCTGTCTACCAATCTGAGTTTCCCCCTCTTCTAAAATGAGTTTGGTTTTGAGTGTAAAATTAGACCTTCCCTTTTCATTTGGATCATCATATCACATTTCTCATAGGAGAGAAATGTACTTTCAAATGCCTTTTTAAGTATAATTGAAACTTATTTTGAGTCCATTAGGCATGACATTTGTCTGCTGAGGTTTTTGCAAATAGCTCATTCAAGTTATCTACAACATAATCTCTCGTGAAACTCCTCTTTTTGTCTGTTTTCTCCTTTTTCCCTATCAGATACTCCTGTAGTTATTCTTACTGCCTTGAAGTAGCAAAGTCAATTATCCCTTTAAACTCTCTGACATCCAGAGTTACTTCATATTGTACATAGACATATATAGACTTTTTAGATTGAGTTCTTCCATCAAATCTCGTTATAGTAGATGCTTTTATTTTTCATTTTTCATAGTAACATGTATTTTAATGGCTCCTGGTATTTAGCATAATAAAATTAAAATAATAATGACAACAACTGCAGCAGTATAATGGCAGCAACAACAACACTAAAAATGTGGCCCCAAATTTACCTCTTTAATCTTTTGTTCTGTGACTTCTGTACTCACTTAGAACATGTACTTAAGGTTAGAATGGTGCATAAAAGAAGCCATGATCACATATGCTGAATTATATTCATTTCCAATGGATTGACATGTTGAAGGTAGGTAATTGTAATAAATATTGGTTTTGTCCTTTATCATTACATGTTTGCCATCAAAACTTTCTTAAAATGATTATGATTCTAATTTGCCATTTATAGCCAAGGTGAGTAGAGTAAGGAGGAAAATCATTTTCCTCAGCACCTCATCTGTTGAATCAGTGTGACACTGAACATTCTCTACAATGCATCTCGAAAAAACCAAGCCACACCAAATCTAAGTTTTCTTTTTGTTATTCTTCACGGTGTGACCATTGAGAAAAAGAAAAGGATGTAATTGCCTTTGTTCTCCTCATTTTGTCTTGTTATGAGGAAAATTCTGAATCTATTTCATGAGCTCATTTTTATGTACATAAAGGATGAATAGTATTAAGTATAGACAAAGGTAGATGAGTCAACCAGTTAATATGGGCTTGAAATGGGATGGATTTTACAAAAAGGTAGGTTTTATAGACAAAAACATCTTGCACTGTTGAGTCAGTGGGCACTTTCAACATTCACACTGATCTTTAGTATTTAATTTCTGTGTCATCACTTTTGTTTTACCACAGTCATTCCCTCTTCTCTTTGCAGTGTCTTTTTTTTTTGTCTATGCAGACATTTGTTCTGTCTGTTTTCATATAATTGTGGCTGGAGAGAAATAAAAAATAGTTTGAGTAAGGGTTTCTTTTATAAGACAAAAATTGTTATTGAATTTCTATGCATATGCTTTAACAATAAATCTTAACAATAAAGAGAAGAAAATGTGTTTTCTGTGAACTGTTTCTTTACTGAGAAAGATATTTCTAAAATTTCCAGAATAACTAAAACATGACATAATAATAATGGGAACATTTGTTATTTGAATATTCTCATATTAGATTGTTCTTTTGATTTAAAAATTGTTATTGTGATGAAATTTACTATTATAGTTTATTAAAACTACATGCTCACTGTGAGAAAAAATAAATAGCAAGCATGACTGGTGATGCTTAGATAGGTAAATTTTTAAAAGATTACATTGACAATGTTATGTAGAATAAATACTAAAGAGAATGAGATAAAATAAGATAAATAATATAGAGGTTTGAACAATAAACCAGATATAGGTTGTCCAGCTCCTCTTTCTATTCTCCTTTGCCAAACAACCCTCCTGTAACTATTTTTTAATTTTTATTTTAATGTGAATGATGCTTATTTACAGTCAATTATCTAAATAATGTAAAATATACCATGTAAAATGAATCTCTGTCCCTCTGCCAACTTCCTCATGTATCCCACCCAGTCTTACATTACTCAAGAATTGAAATGAAGCCTTCTTGTGTCTCACTCCATACTTCCTCCCATTATCCATGCTCATTAATTTAAAATTTATTTTAAAAATTTCCAAATGTCTATGTCAGGCTCACCTATTCTAATTTTATGCAACCCTGTAAGGGTTATTACTTTTATTACTATTACTCCTTTTTAAAGAAGGGACATATGAGGCAACTCATGGCTAATTAATTTTCCTAAGGTACCATAGCTCATAAGTAGCAGAGCTGGCCTCTGAATGTAGCAAATTAGATCCATGAGTGTGGGAACAATGCTATGCTCATTATTTTGAGTGGCTTGTTGAAGAGTTTACTAAAACTGGTCATGTACAAAGACTAATGAGTGAGAGAAATAAACAATTATCAATATCAGAACTAAAAAGGGGTTACCAATATCAGGAATAAAAAAAGAACTCACAAATATTAAAAGAGCATTGAGAAAATATTATTACCAATTTACTTCAATAGACTTGAAAATACATAAAAACAATAAATTCTTGAAAAAAGTAACTTACCGTGAAAAACAATGGAAGAAATAATTAACATGCCTCTATATATCAAATAAATTGATTCTGTTGTTAAAACCTTTCCCACAAACTCCAGGTCCAGAGAGCTTCACTGGTAAATTCTTCCCCGATACTCAGGAGGAAATTACACCAATTTTACAAAGATTATCTGAGAGAACAAATGATGACAACAACAAAGACAATAACATTTCTCAACTCTTTATTTTACTTTTTTTTATTGTTTGAGACGGAGTTTCGCTCTGTCACCAGGCTGGAGTGCGGTGGCGCCATCTCCGCTCACTGCAACCTCTGTCTCCTGGGTTCAAATGATTCTCCTCCTTAGCCTCCCAAGTAGCTGGGACTACAGGTGCATGCCACCACGCCAAGCTAATTTTTGTATTTTTAGTAGAGTTGGAGTTTCACCACTTTGGCCATGATGGTCTCAATTTCCTGACCTCATGATCTGCCTGCCTCGGTCTCCCAAACTGCAGGGATTACAGGCATGAGCCACGGTGCCTTGCCACATTTCTCAACTCTTGATGTAAACAGCATAACCTTGATATCAGCATAGAACAAGGACATTACAATATAGGAAAATTACAGACCAATATCTTCAATGATCATAGATGAAACAATCTTAAACATACTGCATCTAACCACATTAAAAAATTATACTATATCGAGCAAGTACATTTTAACATTTGCA
Source organism: Ateles fusciceps (assembly GCA_036589455.1). NCBI lineage: Eukaryota > Metazoa > Chordata > Mammalia > Primates > Atelidae > Ateles > Ateles fusciceps. The sequence goes on from JAZHEH010000222.1 coordinate 10,004,195, forward strand.
AATCTGTTATGATAATTCACTATGTTAACATAAAATTCACCATGTTAACCTAACAAGGAAGAAAATTCAACACACACAGTTCAAAAATCTTTGCAAACTTGAAATAAAAGGGAAGTGATGAACAGCATCTGCAGAAAACTTTGTAGCCAGCATTAAACGTATCATTCATTATTGAAAACTTTCCACCTGAGGTGGGAAAAAAAGATTGGTAATTTATAATATCACCTTTCTTCATTATACTAGAGAAAAACTATATAAAGATTGAAAATGAAGCAATAGTTTTAATTGATTGCAGACAATTTTTGTGTGCCTGGGAAATCTAAAGTAATTTCAAGATTATATTAGAATTAGTAAGTAAATTTAGTAAAGTAGCAGAATGTATTAACAATATACAACACTTCTATTTTTATAAACCAACAATATACAGAAAATAAAATAGAGACTATTAAATACATAGTTGTAAATTTAAAAATGATGGACAAGATTTCTATAATTAATGCTATAACATCTTATTGAAATAAATTTAAGAACATCAACATATATCTGGAAATGTACTACTTCCTTATATTTTATATTGTAGACTACAAGACTCTGTAAAGTTGTCAATTATTATAAATCTATCTATAATTTTAATTTAGTCCTAATCTAAATTTAATCAGCTGAATTTAAAATGTGCATTAAATTAAAAAGATCAAGTAATTGAGAAGGAAATCTGGAGAATTTATAACATCAATTATTAAGACATGTTACAAATCTATAGTAAATAAGATTTGAGATTTTGGGGAAAATGTCAACAAACAGACTAGTCACACGGAGTAGAGAGTTCAAAAACAGATGTATAATGTGCACTTATCTAATGTATGACAAAACTGTTACTGTAGTGCAGTGGAAAAAAGGATTTTTTTCTTTCAATAAAGGGTTCTTTGTTAACTAGACATACTTAAAAACAAAGAAAGTATCTTGATTCCTATCTCACACAATTTAACAAAAATTATTTCAAGATGAATTATAGTTTTGAATGTGAAATGTACATTATAAAGCTTTTAGGAAACCAGAGGACTATGATATTTAGGGAGGAAAAGATGAAAACAAAAAATCCAACCATAAATGATTTTTTTTAAATTACATAGATTTACAATGTAATTGAGGAGTTCTGTTTCTCAAAAGATGGCGAAATAACAGACAAGAAAAATAAGATATTTGCCAAATCTATTCTAAAAAGGCTGGGATCCAGAATACATGATTTAAAAAAAAAATCAGTTTCTATAAATCAATGAGAAAATTTGAATATTTCAATTTAAAAATGGGCAACAGATTAAAATAGATACATTAAAAAAAGATAGCTAAAAGGTTAACTAACATATTAAAAGGTGCTGAACTTCAGTATTCATAAAAGTAATAAAAATTAAAACCACATGTAATATACTACTACGTATTGAAATGGCATCATTCAGCTGGGGTAAATACCCAAGAATCGTTATCTCATGGCCACAGAAAACTAGGATGCAGACACACAGGAGTGAGGTTAAGAGCTGAAGTTCAATAGGGGAAAGAAAGAGAATAGCTCTCTGCTAGAGAGTGGAGTCCTGGAAAAATGGGTTACCGGTTCCATGGTGAAATGCAGGGGTATTTATAGACGAACTTGAGGAGGTGGTGTCTGATTTACATAGGGTGTGAAAGATTGGTCAGACAAGGCATGCTATTTGCATAAGGCATGAAAAACTGGTTAGGACTAGGTGTGCCATTTGCACAGGGTGCACATTTTTGGCTACCCCAACCCTAATCTTTTATTATGCAAATGACGCTATGATGCCCATTTCTTTACTATAAACATGATAATAAAAAAGGGAACATGGAACCTCCATGTTGAACATGTCTGGCCTTTAGGTTGCCCTTTTCTATTGGCACAGCTGCCAGCATTTCCCTGTGCAAACTTCCAGCTTGCTTATCTATGTTTGCAGCTCAATTTTCTAGGCTGCTCTTTGTTAGAAGAGAAATGATTTAGGGGCTGCTTTTGTTAAAAGGGAAGCCTTACCGAGGACTCTTTTACTCTCACTATCTTGCCTAAGTAATATCTTTCTAGCTCCTGTATCAATATCCTCAAGACAAAGTTTTAAAAAATGTAAAGAAAAGAGCTATTGTTGAATAGAATGCAGAGTGTCTAGAAATCTAATATGCTCTTCTTGAAAATTCATAGTAGTGAAAAGAATTTAGAACACTGATAATATTGATTATGTTAAACATAGCCATAATAACCCAGTGACTCCACAGAATGTGGAACAATACTTAGAAATATGTACATAGGTTTATCAAAATACGTGTACAAGAATGTTTATGAGAAACTACTAATAGTAGCCCCCAGGTGGAAAAAAGGAAACGTAAATACCACCATTACTAAGTTCTAGTACTGTTCAGCAATGAGAACGAATAAGCTATGGCTATATAGAAAAACATAAGCTAAATTTACAAAGAGGCAAGACAGAAAATAACACATACTGTGTGACTCAATGTATATAAACTTGAAAACTAGGTATAATTAAAATAGATCTTTTTTTTTTTTTTTGAGACAGAGTTTCGCTCTATCACCTAGGATGGAATGCAATGGCGCAATCTCAGCTCACTGCAACCTCTGCCTCCTGGGTTCAAGGAATTCTCCTGTCTCAGCCTCCTGAGTAGCTGGGATTACAGGTGTATGCCACCATGCCCAGCTAATTTTTTTTTCTTTATTTTTGTAGTTCTAGTAGAGATGAATTTTCACCATGTTGGCCAGGCTAGTCTCTAACTCCTGACCTCAAGCGATCCACCCACTTCGGCCTCCCAAAGTGCTGGGATTACAGACGTGAGCCACTGTGCCCAGCCTAAATAGTAAATCTTTAATAAAGTTTTCCCAAAATAGGAGGATTTTACTTACAAAGTCACATAGAGTAAGTGGCACTTGAGTTTAAATTTGAAATTTGAGTACAAGTTAATTAAATAAAATTGAGAGGGAGGACATTTTTGAGAGAAGGAATGACATATTTTGCAAGTAGTGGCATTGATGGCCTTTTTCTGGACTATCTTTTCAAGGATGTTTATATGATACATAGTCTTGGTAGATAGAGATAGTGTTTCCTCTCTGAGCAAAGGGTAGGTGTGCTTAACGCCCATTATAAGATTTTTTTTTCAGAGTTTCTTTCCTGTAATGCAGCCCACTGCATATGCAAACATAATTCTTTGTGTCTTTCTGTGACCCTCTTTGCGTCTTTCTTGTAAGAATTGAGGCTTGAGAATGTGACGCTAAAATGATGATAGTGCCATTGCTGTGAGTAAAAAATTGTCCTTAAGTTCTGACCCAGGAGTCTCATGTCTTCTACCAGCACCCATGAAACTGTGAAGGACTAATTTATTAGCTTGCAAATAGGATACAATTGCAGACTCATCATGTTCTAGACAATTAATAATTGCTGCCATCTTATATTTTGATTGAAAAAAATTCTGCCTTATATTAGTATTCTAGAATATTGTATTTTTGAGTTTATGTGCATGATTAAAAATCACATTTAGTGTTTATAACTGTTAATTCATTAAAGTTTTTATGACTCTAAAATGAATATTTTAAGAAAATATTAGCATATTTTCAGAGCACTAAAAGCAACATAGTTTAGAATTAAATATGCTGAGGAGCATGTAAATAATGATGAAAGAATTTTGTTATAGCAGCTATCTTTGAGTGAAATAATACAAAAGAGGCTTACATCTGTTATCAATATTTTTAACCTAATTAGAAAAATATATGCTTCTAATCTCATCTATGTTAAAATTAATAAATATTAATACTCTTGTATAATGAGGATGCCATCTCTTATTTTTATTTGATAATTATAAGCATTTAATTAATTTTAAACAATTATATAGCTCATTTTGAACAAGATATATTTGTTAAATGTATAGTTAGCTAAAGGTTGTTTGTTTTTAAACAGGACTAACAATTTTTTTTTCTTAAAACAACAGAGTAATTCATTTGGAAAGTCTGAGGTTTATGTGATTTTATAATTCAGTAATATCCTACAATGGTTAATAATAGTCAGTTGAATGCAAATAGGCAGATACTTCATAAGTAGTGAAAGAAAATTGCAATGAAATGTGTAAGTAGATGACAACCTCAAATATTTTGAAACAAGAATGTTCATATTACTTTAATGTACTTTTGGATTAAAAAAAAAGAAATTATCCTAAATGAGAGGCTTTGTGAGCTGGAAATAACTTGAATATTTTAAAGTTTTTTTTTTGTTGTTGTTTGTTTGTTTTTGTTTTTTTTTTTAAAGAACACATGACATCTCATATGTGGCCCACAAGGCCTAGGATATTTACTAATTGGTAAATATAGAAAATGTTTGCTTACTTCCATCAAACAGTGTTAAGATCATTACTATTAACAGCAGTAAAACTTTGGTTAGTATTCTAGACCTGTCACTGACTCGCCTAGAAAACTGGCAGACAATAATAGCTTGATCATATGTGGCGGTGACTGCGAAGGACACTAAACTAAAGCTAAGTGTATCCCCTATTCAACTTCCTCTTGACAGGTCTCAAGTATTCCTGCAATCATTCTGACATTCTACACCAGGTGAAGTGTGACAAAGATTAAGTGGGAATGAAAAGACATGGCCCTCTTAAGCAATTACAGTAAAAGTAACTTACTTTTGTGAATTTTCTAAAAATGTGTGGTTATGTGAACCCACTACATGGTCATGTGAACACACTGCTGACCCTCTTCCAGGGCGTAGGAAAGGACCTACTCAAATGAGCACCCCTGAAGCTTAAGTTTTATTTGCTTGCTGTTTCATGATTCACACAGCCCATGTGCATGCGCATGCTCATGGACACACATATATACACACAGAAACTAATTGCACAGGTATAAACAATAGTTTTGTGCTTATATTGTTTTGCTATAATGAAACTCAGGCTAGTAAATTATTATCTATAATAAGTGAATAAAAGGCTATCACCTTTAAATTAATTCTTTGAGTCTTTACAATCAGTCTGTAATTTCAAATTTATTTCTAGTTTGGAGAAGTGGAATGAGAGAAGAAAAGAGGAAAATTTCCTCAAGTATCAGCTAGGATCTGGGTTTCTGTACCACACTAGCTATGGAACTAACTGGCTGTGTGCCCAATAAAACAGAATGGGTGACTTTTAATGGCCTGAAGCTCTCTTGGAAGTGGCCATTAAGAACAGTCCGTTTTGCAAGTCCCATTTGCCTATGTTTCTAACGCTCTTTGGAACCCAGCCCATCGGAACTCTATAAAGTATGAACATGCTGTGGTTTTAAAGAAATGTGGCCCAAAGTGAATCAGCTCCACAAAGAGATTATTCTAAAAGCCCAAGAATGTCTTTTCCCCTAATGAATAAGTTAGTGGAGCAGTTGATGTGAAAGTTAAGGTAAGGTAAGCCAGTCAATAAAATATGTAATTCAAGAGGTATGTATTTCAATGCTACTTCTGTAGCTATCAGCTTCGGGAAAGTTGGGTGAGTCACTTAACCTTTCGAAGCTTCGGTTTCTTTATTTTATATTTATATTTGTTATCACTAAGATCTTTATGGCCATAAAGTTCCATTTTTCATACTGTGGAATCTCTGTTAACTGTCTTTACTTATAAAGGAAAATCAAATATTGTTATTCTCTACTTGCAGTCTCTGTATGCTATTGAAAAGTGTAGTTTCAAGGTTAAAATAACAGGCGTCTTGCAGTTTTTTTAACCATTGTGGTTAAATATGTAATTGGTAAAATGAAAATTAATATCTGTTTCACAATTTGTTGAAATGTAACGAAGCAAACTCAGTAAGCATAGCTTAGTTTCTTCCGAAACCTTTTACTTTCTACATTCACATCAATCCTACAGGATGGGTACTGCCCTTGAGGAGGAAGCCAGCAGTTTGGAGAATAAATTAAATTATGGGTTATGGTATTAGGAATGCAATTATGGCCATGCATATAAGTCACTTCTTGTGATCTGCCTTTTATCAGTATTACATGGGATACTCCTACAACCAACCCCACATGCATTTTGATTTGTGTGCCTTTTTGTTGTTTTTGCTTTGTTTTGGTTTTTTTTTGAGATGGTGTCTTGCTCTGTTTCCCAGGCTGGAGTGCAGTGGCATGATCTCGGCTCACTGCAACCTCTGCCTCCCAGGTTCAAGTGATTCTCCTGCCACAGCCTCCCGAGTAGCTGAGACTTCAGGAGTGTGCCACCACGCCCTGCTAATTTTTTTTTTTTTGTATTTTTATTAGAGATGGGATTTCACCGTGTTAGCCAGGATGGTCTCCATCTCCTGACCTCGTGATCTGCCCGCATCGGCCTTCCAAAGTGCCGAGATTACAGGAATAAGCCACCGCACCCAGCCTGGTGTGCTCTTTCAACTATTTCTGTACTTGGTAGGAAAAACATAAAGGTAATTGATCAACCACTTAAAATCAAAACAGATATTCAGTTGTTATTTTTACTTTTTTTTTTCTATTCAAGGCTTCAAAAGACATTAAGAAATATGCTCTATTGTTGGCGTAAATATCGTATACCAAATTTTGGAGAAATCTATTAAAAAATTCAAGAGAACAATATGAAACTCTACATTTAGCCTTTTTTCATTAACATAAAATATACTTGGCTACAGTCAGTTCTGTTACAATTGACTTTTTAATGTGAATGGAAACATATATTAATAAAAATGTTCTTGTCACAGTTTTATGAGTTATTGATGATCACCACATGAAGCAGAATCAGCTAATTGGTGTTATTTCAAGTTAAGTTAAAAATGAGGATAGGTTAGTGTAGTATTATTTTGTGATTTTTTTTCCCTGCTTATTTAGGAAAATGACCTTTCCCCTTATACATTAAAAATTGGTTTGGTGAGATTTAAGATATAATTGAAAATCATAAAATGTGGATGAATTTGATTTGATGGTCTTAGAGGATACCTCTGATTTTCAATAACTTAAGTTTATTACTGGTATTTTCTGATGAACTCTGAATATAAACAAATATCTATATAATAAGAAAGCATGAAAATGTATTTTATGTTCTTATAAGTCTTCAGAAATCTGTGTAATATTTTTCACAGGAACATTTTCTGTGTAGCATGAAAACATAGCATGATGGCTTACTTGTGTTATTTCCCATTTTGTCGGGAGAGTCAAGTAACTGCCAAGACCACATTGGTGGGCTTATGAAGGGTGATATCCCACACTCCCTACCCATAGTAAATCATTCAATGGTGAGGTTCATGAAGGGTGGAAAAAGTCTCAGAGTTCTGAGGCCTCTTGAAAGCAAACATACTTTGAAAGTGCAAATCTGTTGTTCTACAGATGATCCTAAATTTGCAAGAATTCCATGCCACGTGGTTAAGACATCTTGAACTCATTATTGGAAAACTTGAAAAAAATTAGAATGGTTTCTGCTAATACTATTTTTTTAAAAAACTATGATTGAATATATGATTGGCTGTGTTTGTATAGCCATTTGACTTTGGTAATTTTTTAAGTAGTCTAAAGAGAAAATATAGATTCTATTTTACAATAGGAATGTAAAATTCCTAAGGTCTCTATACCCTATGAACTTTACATGCACTGAAATTCCATCTAGAGAAATGGCATTTAGGAGAAAATGTCAAGTGCACAAATTTGTTTCCTTTTGTCTTTTTTCATTCTGCCTATTTCTGTGTGTGTATGTAATTTCTGCTATAAATCAGAAACTGTGATAATCTGCATTTTTCCTATGATTTGTTATTCTTCAGCAAAATAGCAGGAGATAAATGAATTTATTTTAATTTCAAGCCATTTTAAGGTTTACTTCTCCGTAGCATGGGGAAAAAAAGTATTAATTACTTTGGAAAATTAATATATTTAATAGAACAAAGATTCATTTTGATTAAAATATATGAGAACTGGGATAAGAAGAATTATTCTTTTCAAATGTGCATTCAGCATTTACCAGGATAGTTCATATTATGAACCACAAAATAAATCTCAATAAATTACAAGCATTCAAGAACTTTTATGTATTTAAATGTAATATGAACATATGATGTTAAAAGAAAATACATAATGTTCTCTTAACACAGTGGCATTAAATAGAAATCAGTAGTAGAAAAATACCTGGGAAATCCTCAAATACTTAAAAATTAATTTATGTACATAAGAAATCAAAAGAAAAATTGGAAAATGTTTAGAATTGAATAAAAATATAAATACAGTGTCTTATTTTGCTTTCTGCTGCTGTAATAGAATATCTGAGACCTAAGAAATTTATAATTAATGGAAATTTATTGGCATACAGTCATGAAGGCTAGGAAATTCAAAGTCAAGGTGTGGACATCTTACAAAAGCCTTGCTGTGCCATGCCAGGGCAGAAGACAAGAGGGTGAGAGACAGAGAGAGAAAGGGAGAGAGAGAGCAGAAGAAGGCTCAATCTTACCTTTTTATGACCAATCAACTCCCATAATAAACCTACTCCTGCATAACAATATTAATTCATTTATGAGGAAAATGATTTCATGGACCAATCACCACTCAAAAATCACAATGGCAACCAAATTTTAACATTAGTTTTGGAGGGAACAAACATCCAACCATAGCACATAGCATATCAGAATGTGGGCAAAACAAAGCAGTATTTAGGAACATTTTTGCTCTAATATAAATATTTATATTATTACATAAAATATTAATATAAACACATTAGGAAAATAAAGCCCAAATCAATGACCTCAAGATCTACCTTAAGAAACTAGAGACAGAAGGAAAACTTAATCTAAAGTAAGTAAAGAAAAAATATAATACAGAGAAGAGAATTGATAGAAAAATAAAAAAATTAATAACAAAAAGAAGTCTTTGGAAAAAACAATAAATTTATACATTTTAGCCAAATTTATAAATTTGTGTCTTCATACATAAAAAACGAATACACAAAAATATGGTTATCAAGATTGAGAATCTACTGTCTAAATATATCAAGAGGATAATAATGGACTATTATCAATAATTTTATGTCAATAAATTTTAAAAGTTAGATGACATGAACAAATTCATTGAAAGACATAAACTACCAAAGCACATCCATGAAGGAATATCAAACATAATTAGACTATATCTATATTTAATATTACATTTTAGTTTAAAATCTTTTCATAAAGGAAATTCCAGACCTAAGTGGTGAATTAAGTATTTAAATAAGAAATAACAAAAATAATTTCACATTAACTCTGGCAGATAATTGAAAAGAATAGAATATGTTTAAATTTATTCTACTAATCTTGCTTAGTCTCAAAATAACAGCAGACTAGGACGTTACAAGAAAAAGAAAAATACAGATAAATATACTTCATAAACTTAGTTTCAAAAATTATAAGAAAATACAATGAGCAAACCAAATTCAACAATGCGCAAACTCATATTACATTATGTGTGAGTGAAATTTGTCTCAAAAATGCAAAGTTAGTTTGACATACAAGAGATAATCAATGTAACATATAACAAACTAAAACAGATAAAACCATATGATTATTTTAATAGACATAGAGAAACCATTTGACAAAAATGCAACATCCTTTTCTGTTAAAAACTTACAACAAACTGCGTTTTTAAGTTTGCAAGAAGGGAAAGAAGGGAACTTCATTAAGCTCGTAAAACATGTATACAAGAAACTTACAGCAAGCATCATCTTACTTATTGGACTGGCTGTTCTTACCACTTCTATAGGACATTATAATGGAATTTCTATCTATTAAAAAATAGGAAAAAATAAAATAATCTTAATGGAAAGGAAGAATTAAAACTCCCTTCATTTTCAGAGAAAATTTTAAGCCAATATCCTTGATGAACACCAGTGCAAAAATCCTGAACAGAATACTAGGAAACAGAATACAGCAGGGCTTTAAAAAGCTTATCCATTGTGATCAAGCTGGCTTTATCCTTGGGATGAAAGTTTGGTTCAACATACACAAATCAATAAATGTGATTCATTAATAAACAGAGCCAAGGACAAAAACCATGTGATACCTCAATAGATGCAGAAAAGCCTTTCAATAAAATTCAACACCTCTTCATATTTAAACCTCTCAATAAACTAGGTATTGAAGGAACATTGTTCAAAATAAGAGCCATCTATCACAAACTCACAGCCAAAATCATACTAAATGGGCAAAAGCTGAAAACATTCCCCTTGAAAACAGGCACAAGGCTGGGCACCATGGTTCATGCCTTTAATCCCAGCACTTTGGGAGGCTGACGGGGAAATACACTGGAACATATATTATATGAGTTTCAGGACTGTTTACCTCTATATTGCCAGCATTTAGCACAGGGCTTCACACATAGTAAACACTCAGTCTTGTTAAATGAATGAATGAACAAATGAATGAATGAAAGAATTGTTCCCAAAGTACCCATCGGTTGCTCAATTTGTCCAGAATCATTAAAAAGCATTTTTTTCTGATAATTATGGCAGAAATATTTCAGTTCATTTTGGTTGGCAATCATATTTGAGTTTCCAGTACCAATATCTTACTCTCTAAAATGTAATATAAATAATATCTATAACCTAGCTTTCATTATCCATGAAGTATAAATAATATTTTCAAAATTGTTGGGAAATACCCAGTGGATATGCCTTCAGAATTACTTTAGATAGAACTCAAGACATATTAAGTGTGCATAGTAAGTACATGTCTTTCTTTATTTTGTCCTTTGCCCCCTTGGGTTGTTGCCTGGCGGGTTCCCAAAGCAATTTCGAATTCCAGAACGCAGAATTTTATGTGAAACTTACCTAGGACAAAGGCTGCTTTTATTTTTTCAATGATCACTTTCTTTCATGGCTTGGCACATGAAAGATGTAGACTTTCTTGCTCTATTCTGAATAATGGATTTTAAAACCATATTAGACATCTCCAACATAATATAAACTGAGGGAGTATGTGGTAGAATATCTTAGGAATGTCCTGCCAATAAACACAAATAATTGATCAGCCCACACTTTTTTTTGTTTGCCTAATTTACTCCCATGAGAGCAGTAGTAAAATTCATTCATCCAACATTCTTTGATACTTGCCAGATAAGAAGGGCTACTTGCCCCCACTTCAGTGACAGGTTGATAGTTTTATTTTGGACATAGTCTGTCTAAATCCAAGAGCTCAGGATCAGTGCAATTTATTTACTTGGGAGATCTTTGGCAGAAAGTGCTGTACCTTTACCTGGCAGGAGTAGTGAGGGTGGGGATTATTCCTTCATTTTTACTTGTGGTTAATTCAATCTGGTAGAAAATAGCTGCAGAGCACAACTAAGAAGGAATATATACAGAATTTACAAGGAAGAAAAGTAAAATTGATGTTAAAATTAACTTCACCTCAACATCTAAAGCAAAGGCTTATTATCCTGTGTACTTTAAGGACATATTCCCCAAACTTCTTAGCTATTTCTGAGGGGATCTCCACTTACATTTGAACTTCCTTCTTCTCTGTAGCCCCAGATATAGGCTTGCACCATCTGGCTTGACTGCTTCTCTGATGCTGTGAACTCTACATTCAAGTTTTAAGCCAATAGAGCTCCAATCATACAATTTCTCTGTATCACATTAGCAATGTTCTCTAGGCTTAAAGGGAGAAGAATTAACTCCACCCCCTCCTACACTGGACTATATTTCTCTCTCTTAAGACAACCCTCAATCTACCTTCTATTTAGTGATGTTTCCACATCTACTGTGCATTTTGGGTAACAGCAGCCACAGATGGTTGCATCTATCATTGCTTTGTATTGTCTGGCTCAACCACCACCACACCTACTTGTACCATGCCATTCTACTCCAGTGGCCAGATGTCAGATGGGCACCAAGGTGTCTGGAAGCCATCCACAGATTGACCAGTATATGCCATAGCCTGGTGCAAGTGCAAGAAGCCAACAAAATCAGTATGGCTGTAGGGCCATATTTTGTTGACTTCTGATACAGAACATGAAAAACTGAGCAGAGATGTGATTAGGATTACACATCATGTAAAATACTGAATTTGACCAAGGGTGAGACTTTGAGTTGTTTCTGTTTGAAGAAGGACTGAGTGTGTTTAATTTTGGCATCAGCATTTTTAACATAATATATGAGCAAAGGATGGATTGTGGTGGCCATTTTTTCTGGATTCTTCCCAAACATCAAACATCATTCAGTCTGCATTTGAATGCTAGATCTGAAGAAAATCTGAACACCTAAAATCAAGATATCCACATAAGTCATACTTTGAGGCTACCCTGATAATTTCTCAAGTACCTCATAGGATAGATAGAAGCTAAAATATAAAAGGCTTAGCTATTTTTTAAAAATACTTTATATTTTCAAACACCAGAATGCTTTAAGTTCACAGTAATACAGATTAAAGCTAAAATGTCAAAGATACAGCTAAAATAACAAAAAAGACAAGTATCTTTGGGAATCAGAAATGGTCTAGAAAGAGTTTTAGAAAATATATTAATCTATGATTATTCTAGGATCTGGGTGGAGAAGCAGTCAGAACCAGCTGAATAATAACATTAACTTTTTGATATGCCATTCTGCATACCAGTCTCACATTCAGGCTGGTAACAGGATGGGTGCAATTGCTCCTGGCATCACATCTCATATTCACATGAGACTATATTAAGAATAAGAAAAAACAAGAGGACCACCTAGGTCTCCTTCTTCAGAAAATTTTTCTGGAATGCCTCCACATAGACTTCCCTGTATATCCTATTGGCCAGAATTGTGCTCTAGATCCGTTCCTTACCTGATCATTGTGAAGGCAGAGGGAATTGCCACAGCTGGAAGAGGAAAAACAACTGGTGCAATATGGATGTTTGGGAAGAATCCAGCAAAAATGCCCATCATGATCCATCCTTTGCTTAGCTATTATGTTAAAAATGCTGATGTCAAAATTAAACACACTCAGTCCTTCTTCAAACAGAAACAACTCAAAATCTCATCCTTGATCAAATTCAGTATTTTGCATGATGTGTAATCCTCATCACATCTCTGCTCAGCTTTTCGTGTTTTATATCAGAGGTCAGCAAAATATGACCCTATAGCCAAATCTGGCCTGCTGTCTGTTTTTGTATGGTCCACAAGCTAATGTGTGTGTGTGTGTGTGTGTGTGTGTGTGTGTTTACAATTTTAAATGTTTACATTTAAAACAAGAATAAATAATATTCTTTGTTTTTCCTCTTGTCCTGGAAATTCTAAATTATTTATCATATGGTCCTTTGCAGAAAAGGTTTGCCAACCCCTCTGTAATGGGACTTTGAATGAAAAGACAACTTTTCCACCCCAATATAACCAATATACAATGATACATCATTTTAAAAAAAATGTATTTCTATAAAGGGATTGTTGTGTAACAACTTACATCAATTTTGTTCCCATATTGATCTTTGTGAGGGTGGTGGCCAATGCTCCTTGGAATGTCCTGCGTATTCTTCCTTTCCCCTTATGTGGCCTGACATTAACTGAGGTCATGGAAGCATGAAATCTAAAAATCCTAACATGGCTTTCAAGGGTAGATCTTATTTGTTTCAGTAGAACAAAACTTGCTGTTCTGATGGTTTATCCAATTTTCCTTCTGCCTCTGGGCAAAATGAAGAAAAAAAAAAAGATGTAGCTGTTTTCCAAAGACCAGCACTTCATCCATGAGAGAATGTCAAGATTATAGGCATGATCTATAGAAGATAATGAGTTAATACCTGTATTTTTTTTTACTCACATTTGAAACTCAGTTTCCCTATTTAAACAATGGAAATCATAATATCTGCTTCTCAAATTTATGTATTTGATTTTTCATAAATGTAGAAGAAATGCACGTGTTTTTTCTTGTTATTCTCCATGATTTGCTTTCTCATAAATATAGGAGAAATGTAGCTATTTTTTCTTTAGTTATCCACCCAGTGTTTTATATTAAGGTAGTCTGATTCTAAAAATTCACAAGTTTGAGAAAAATATTCCCTCCAAAGTTCTCTCTGTCTGTATTTACTGAGTTGGTAGAAAACCTATTATTTTAAAGTATATCACAAGATTGAATTATTCTAAGTAACTTCTAAGAGAACTTTAATCTGTCATGGCTAGAAATCTCATCTTTGTTCTTGTTATTGCTACTACTTATAAGTACCTCAGAGATATGAATAGCTAGATCTCTAATACTTTTCGGTCTTCATTTTAGGATATTTTAAAAGGGCAAACATATACAGGACATTTTCACAAATGTTTTTTATTTTAAGTCTTAAAGGAGCTTTTACTGATGTCTGTGGTATGTTTTTAAGCCATCTGCATGAATAAGTAATATATCAGCTTTAAGTCAGCTAATTTCTCATAGTCAGAAAACATAAAACAAACTTGCTGCAAACATAAGAATTTTAATGATGAGAGAAAAAATATTTTTTTAAGCCTTGCTCTGACAAACCCAGGAAATATAATCTTCAAGTATCATGGATTTCTTTGAAAATATAATTATGGTAGAACTTGTCATTTACTGCTTTTCTAATAATTTCAGCCTATTTATTTTCTATTTCATATAATTACAATGATCTCATTTTTAGTATTGTTATATAATTTACATATTATATTTGATTTACATGAATTGTAAATGAGAAGAAACCATCATAGCATTATAAAACTGAGGAGAGATGCAAATCTAATCCACAAAGTTTCCTATAATTTGAATGTGGTTGGAAACTTTTAATTAAGCTTTGGATTGACATTCATTTTTCTAATTTAAGGGAGACAATATTCTATGACTTCTATTTTCTATTTATTAATTGTAATTATTTTCACCTTTGAAACATTAATACTGTTAATCATATTTAATAGAACTTCTAAAATAGAACAGTGTTTGCTTTTCTGGAATTATTGACACATAATTTTTTTTTTGTATTGTTAGATGTGTGGTGGATAATCTATTCAGAATTTTAACACTACCATATGTGAAACTGATCTTCCTTATTTTGAAGAATGGCTAAATCAGAGGGGAGTATTTGATTGGGATTTCTAGAAACCAACAAGATGTAGATTCACATGCAAATGCTTCCAAGAGAATCAAGTAAGGAAGTTAAGAGCGCTATGGCTCACATCTGTAATCTCAGCACTTTGGGAGGCCAAGGTGGGCTAGTCATGAGGTCGGGAGTTCAGAATCAGCCTGGCCAACATGGTGAAACCCCATCTTTACTAAAATTACAAAAAATTAGCTGGGCAGAGTGGCAGGCAGGCGCCTGTAATCCTAGTTACTCAGGAGTCTGAGGCAGAAGAATCACTTGAACCCAGGAGGCGGCGGTTGCAGTGAGCCAAGATCACACCACTGCACTCCAGCCCAGGCGACAGAGTGAGACTCTGTCTCAAAAACAAAAATAAAAATAAAAGAAAGAGAAAGATATGAAACAAAGGTGAGATTTTTTTTTTTATTTGTTTTGTTTCTTTGTTTTTGTCAAATACCCATTCTCAGCCCAATCCCACCAAGAGCTCTGAGTGTAAATCACAATACAGAGTATGTTCCTTTTAAGAGCAACGGAGCTAGCTTGCTTTCCAGAGTAAATCAGCTATTGGCCAGGGGGCTGCCTAGGAAGAACTGAGTGCAGGTAACTTTTCAGGCATTTCTGATCCTAACAGATCTAGTAGCCCAGAAGTCCTCTGAAGAATGTGGTAGAAGCCAGCTGTTAGTGGCAAACACACAAAGCTGGTAAACGTATCTCAGGGGATGTGGGTGGAATACCAGTGGTGTCCAATGCAGTGATAAATTCCAAAAGAGAAAGCTACACATATTTTTAGATTGACCATTTTAAAGCATGCATTAAATCACAAGAATTAAATTTGACCCAGGGCAAGTAAATTTGATCACTAATTATCTTGAGTCCACTTTCTGAAGTTAATCCCTAAGATTATGTGTATTATCTCCGCATTTAGCCAAATCAAATTTTCCCCACCCCCGGAGTGTATGTTAATAGAATTGTTCCAGGAAATCCCAAATATAAAAGAGTCCCAAATCAAGAGTGTACAAAGCTATTGGTTTCACATGTGAAAAGAGATTTTGATCAATAATTTAAAAATAATATTGATTACCTTGGATTTTTTTCTCAGTTCATTATTAGCTCAAATAGCATTTGATGCAACATGGAAGTTTTATAATGTCTTCTAGAAGGAACTAAATATATTTAAGCACAGGCATTTTTTTTTAATACTCTCAGTTCTGGATACATGTGCAGAATGTGTAGGTATGCTACATAGGTATACATGTGCCACGGTGATTTGCTGCACCCATCAATCCATCATCTTCATTAGGTATTTCTCCTAATGCTATCCCTTCCCTAGCTAGCCCCCCACACCCTGACAGGCCCCAGTGTGTGATGTTCCCCCTCCTTGTGTCCATGTGCTCTCATTGTTCAATTCCCACTTATGAGTGAGAACGTGTGGTGGTTGGTTTTCTGTTCCTGTGTTAGTTTGCTGAGAATGATGGTTTCCAGCTTCATCCATGTTCCTGCAAAGAACATGAACTCATTTTTTTAATGACTGCATAGTATTTTATGGTGTATATGTACCACATTTTCTTTATCCAATCTATCATTGATGGGCATTTGGGTTGGTTCCAAGTCTTTGCTATTGTGAATAGAAGCACAGGCATTTTTAAGGCCTCTAAAATTAGTAGAAGATTTTTTTTTAAGAAAAAGTTATGTAAGAGTGATTAAATTTCAATGTAATAAATAAATATGGTTTCTGTTTGATAATCTATGATTGTGTTTTGAGGTTTGATGTTAACCACAAAATTTTTTAAAAGATGATGTCAATCAGCGAGTGTAAGATTTTACTAATATTTAATATGTAATTTTGAATTGTCTTGTTAAATGCATTAATGTATGTAAAACACTTAGTGGAGTAGTGACCACAGTGTAGTCTCATTTCATATGACTGGCTTCTCCTTACCTTCATATTTTAATCATATTAGCATTATTAAATAACAGTTACTTCGTTTAGAGAATCTATTGGCATTCTTCAATTAAGAAAAGCCCTTCAGTCTGTAATTCTGCCTTAAGTAACGTCTGGTGTTATACATACAATAATATAATTTTCCGAAGTCTTCTGATATATAAAATAATGTCATTATTTAGGCAATTATTTATTTTTAGTGAGAGCACTCTAATTCTTAAAATGAGCATATAATTGAAAGAGGATTTATTCATTTCTTAGAGTTGTTCTTTTCCTAAAACTTTGAGCTGATATCCCCAAACTGTCCTGGGACATCTGATGTCCTGGCCTCTACTCTGCCCCGATACCAGCAGCTTCTGTGGGACTGGCTCCCCCAACACCTCTGCACATCATCTTTTTTGCTAAGTCATGTCTTCTACCTGGCACCAAATCCGACCATCAAGGTAGTGATGTGACAGGAGCACTCAGGTTTCTGATGCTGATTCTGCTTCTCTCTCATTTTTATTAATTCTCTCCAATTTTTACATCATTTAGGATTACCTGGACTATTAGGGCTAATTCTCTATTGACATATTTAGACACAAACATTGACAATGTAGCTTCATTGGACTATTAGCTTTTGATTCTGTCCAAGAATTAGGGAATTGCCCATGATACCCTGTGACCAGAGCAACTTTTTGAAAACAAAAGCAAAAACAGGTGTGTTACCTCATAGGTGTGTTAACATCCTCCTGATACTTTCCAAACTGTTTATTTTAGAGCATAGAGATTTTAATTTTGATCTTCATTATGCAATGTGAACTGATCCTTAGAACTAACTTTTGTCTAGAATAGACCCTCTATTATCTTCCAAAATTCTTGAACTGTGGGATACTGAGTAGAAGTATACTTACCTCTCAGATGCCAGCAAAAGCAGTGAAATAGCCAACCCAGAAGAGCCAGTGTGGCTAAGAGCAAAGACATCAAGTTCATCAAAGGGCCTCCCACCTTTATTTTTTTTTTCCTGTCTCAAAGCAGCTATACAATATGAAAGGAATGTGTGAGACAAAACACAATTCTGCTGGGGCACAATGGTTCATGCCTGTAATTCCAACACTTTAGGAGGCCGAGGCCAGCAGATCACTTGAGGTCAGGAGTTCAAGACCAGCCTGGCCAACATGGGGAAACCCCATTCCTATGAAAAATATAAAAATTAGCCAGGCATGGTGGCACGTACCTGTAATCCCAGCTACTCGGGAGGCTGAGGCAGGAGAATCACTCGGATCTGGGAGGTGGTGGTTACTGTGAGCTGAGATTGTGCCACTGCACTCCAGCCTGGGTAACAGAGCAAGACTCCATCTCAAAAAAAGAAAAAAAAAAAATTTGCTAGAAATAACTGATTTTCTCTTTGTCATCTAAAGAGAAAACAATACTTTTGGTCAGTTGCTAATGATCCAAAGCACTATTAATCTTTATATATGTGTATGTACATATATGTACAAAGTTACATGTATATATATTTAAACCTTCACTATGTTTTAGCCATGCCAAGGACAAGGTTTTGTAAAGCTTTCTGAAATGTTTTAAAGCTCCATGAATTATTATCTTTGTTTTAAATTATCGTGTCATGGTACTTGGTTTATCTGTCATTTTTTAACTAAAAAACATATGTGATGAGACAAAAATTAACTCCAGATGGGTTAAAGATTTAAACATAAGAACTAACACCATAAAAACCCTAGAAGAAAACCTAGGCAATGCCATTCAGGACATAGGCATGGGCAAGGACTTCATGACTAAAACACCAAAAGCATTGACAACAGAAGCCAAAATAGACAAATGGGATCTAATTAAACTTAAGAGCTTCTGCACAGCAAAAGAAACAATAGATTGAACCGGCAACCAACAGAATGGAAAAAAATTTTGCAATCTACCCATCTGACAAAGGGCTGATATCCAGAATTTACAAAGAACTAAAGCAGATTTACAAGAAAAAAACAAACTCATTCAAAAGTGGGCAAAGGATATGGACAGACACTTTTCAAAAGAAGACATTTATGTGGCCAACGAATGTGAAAAAATGCTCATCATCATCGGTCATTAGAGAAATGCCAAATCAAAACCACATTGAGATAACATCTCACACCAGTTAGAATGGCGATCATTAAAAAATCAGGAGACAACAGATGCTGGAGAGGATGTGGAGAAATAGGAACACTTTTACACTGTTGGTGGGAGTGTAAATTAGTTCAACCTTTATGGAAGACAGTGTGGATTCCTCAAGGATCTAGAAATAGAAATTCCATTTGACCCGGCAATCCCATTGCTCGGTATATACCTGAAGGATTATAAATCATTCTATCATAAAGACACATGCACATGTATGTTCATTGCAGCACTATGTACAATAGCAAAGATCTAGAACCAACCCAAATGCCCATCAATGATAGACTGGACAAAGAAAATGTGGCACATATACACCATGGAATACTATGCAGCCATAAAAACCAATGAGTTTTTATTCTTTGTAGAGGCATGGATGAAACTAGAAACCATCATTCTCAGCAAACTGACACAAGAACAGAAAATCAAACACCACATATTTTCACTCATAGCAGGGAAGGAAATGACACTCACTGGGCTAAGTGTGGGGGTTGGAGGGGAGGGGAGGGGAGGGGAGGGACAGAAGGGTGGCAGGGAGGATGGGAGGGGATAACACTGGGAGAAATGCCTGATGTGGCAATGGGGGCAGGGGGAGATGGGAGACAGCAAACTACAATGGCATGTATGTACCTATGCAACAATCCTGCAGGATGCAGGATGCGCACATGTACCCCAGAGCCCAAAGTAAAAAAAAAAAAAAAAAGATTCTCAAAAAAAAAATATATATATATCTTATAGATATATCTATAAGATATATATAATATATATTTTATATATAAGATATATCTTATAGGTATGCATAACATATTTATATCTATAAGATATAAATATAGATATATCTACAAGATATATATATATAAATCTTATATATCTATAAGATACCTTACATTTATAAGATACATATTTTATATATTATATATATATATGATACAGATTTCTCCCGTATATAAGTGTCAGTGTTTTGGGGATAACATTTAAAAGGGAATTAATAAAATCACCTTTTATTTTTGAACTGTATGTAGTTCTTTGTTCATATGAGCAATTCACAGGTACAGTATAAACTTGACTTGAGCATGTTCACTTCTTAAAAAATTATGTAAAATTTATGAGATTTCATCTCTGTAAGAATAGATGATCAGTTTCTTTAAAATGCTTAACAACAAACTGCCACAGCTGACAGAGGCCTAAGGCCTAAGGAAGCATGGCAAGTTAATGTAATGTGGTTTCCTAGATGGAATCCTATGACAGAAAAAATACATTAGATAAAAACTAAAGGAATTGGAATAAAGCATGGGTTTTAATTAATAATAATGTCTCAATATTCATTCATTAGTTGTAACATATGTGCCATATTTGTGCAAGATGTTAATATAAAAATTGCGTGTAACTATGCACATGCAACTCTTTGTGCTATAAATGTAATATTCTGTAAAACTAAAACTGTTCAAAAATAAACATTTTATTTTTTAAAAAGTCTCACAACCAAAGTCACTTTAAGAAATTTAGGTAGTAAATGCCATATTTTAATTTTTAAAGATTTCATAATGGAATTGAGCTCATTACAAAATGCTTTTCTGTACTGTAGCTTCCTCTCTCAAGATTAAAGTTTATGTCTATGTTTTTTAGACACAAGAAAGGATATCATAAACCCTTTTGCCATTAATGATCATTTCCTTTGAGCCTCCTTTTTTGACACCATTGTTCACTGCTAATTGAAACATTATTTTCTGGGATAACTACCCATGACCTGAACTTCTGCTGTTAGAAACTCCAGTGGAGATGATGGTTGTGGAAACAGCATAGTTCAATGAACAAGACTCGAATCCTGTTTTGGTCAGAACTAGTTGTGTACCCTTAGGTACATTAATATACCATCTCTTCGAGGTTTTATGGTCTTCACCTCTACAATGAGGATAACAGTAACTACTACCTCATAAACATATTGTGAAGATTAAATCACATGACAGGGTTTAGAAAACTGTGTAGACCATGACAGTCACACAGTAAAAACTATTACGATTTCTTCTATGTGGCAGTGTTTAGAAATATTTGCAGTAATCCCTGCTATTTTTTTTCCTTTAGCAGCTTTTTTGCTACAGAGTTTACAAAGAATTTATACTCTCACATTTGGAAAATTAAATTTTCATTATATGTCATAAAATCAGCTCAACTATTTGCAAGTAGGCTATACAAATAATAAAAGTAACAAGAGAAAGGAAATAATATTAAGAAGAAAAAAGAATAAAAGGAAGAAGGAGGAAGTAGGAAAGATGTAATAAGCTTTTAGAGTGATCATCATTATGCATAAAAAATGTTTTACCTACATCAGCATTTATAATCTTCCCAACATGCTTGTGAGCTAGGCTTGATTAATACTCCATTAAAGTTGAAAATAATATGACTAAAACAATTTCAACAACCTATCCAAAGACCAAAGCTAATGGTTGTTGGGACCAGAATTCAAACTCTACTGTGCTCAACACAGAGCCAAGGTGATATGGTTTGCTCTGTGTCAATACCCATATCTCATCTCTAATTGTAATCCCCATGTGTCGAGGGAGGGATGTGGTGGGAGGTGATTGGATCATGGGGGCCATTTTGCCCATGCTATTCTCATGATATTGAGGGAGTTCTCATGAGATCTGATGTTTTAAAAGTGGCAGTTTCCCCTGCTCTGTCTCTCTATCCTGCTTCGCTCTGTTAAGACATGCCTTGTTTCCTCCTTGCCTTCTACCGATTGTAAGTTTCCCAAGGCCTCCCTAGCCATGCAGAACTGTGAATCAATTAAACTTTTTCTTTATAAGTCACCCAGTCTCAGGTATGGGTTTATAGCAGTGTGAAAATGGACTACACAAGGGCTCCACTAACACCCTGACTCACTAAATGTATCCATCTTAGAATCTTCTATATAAGAATACTGTCTTCTTTGTATATACCAGGCCTACAATAATACCATGGATTTTGTTACTCTCACAGTGGAAGCAGGCTCTCCTTCCCACACATCCCTTGAAATGAAATACTCCTTACACTTATACCTATCATGGTGGTCTGCAACTGGAGAGATTTTCTTATAGTCAAATGTGTTTTCTAAACAGATCAAACATTTAAGATATTAATACTGCCTCCCAGATTTTCAGCTCTTCATTGAATCTTAGTCTTGTAGTTCTTTCTCTTTCTGTTTTATATGGAGCAGGTTTGTTCCTTTATTTTCCTTTTTGCTACTGGAGTTTCAACAAAAGTCGGTGAAAGTTAACTGAGAATATTTTAACGCTTTTTTGGAAAGAGGTGCAGCCAGGCATAAGATTGTTAAAACATTTTGTAGCTTTGGCTTCACTCTTTAAATGTGTAGTTTGAGGAATAAGCCTAGGGATTTTGTAATAAAATTATTTGATAGATTCATGCTGTGTTTTATTATTCATAACAAAAAGTATATCATCATTTTGACTTGAATTTTCTCTCCGATTCTCCACTTCTTTTTCTTTGAAGAAGGGAGAGAAGACCTCATTGCACAACCATATCAGATGTGAATGTAGATATTAGAGTGGTACATCTGTTCCGTGTATTAGGGAGCTTCTCTTGGGTCTATAAATAAGATCTCCACCAGTTCCATTAAATCCCAAAGTATGAATGGGCTTTTTTATGTCAAACATTAACAAAATAGCATTTCCTGGGGTGTGGTAGGGAACACTGATACTCTCTTGGAGCTGAACATGGTCGTAGATTTCCTATCTATGCCATTGGCTCTGATTTTTTCCCTTTGGAAAAAGATTTAGAAGCCAAGAGTTAGATTCTCTTTCTTCCTGGAAATCCTCTTTATAACAGACTTGAAATGGTTATTTGCAATTTATATGAAATAAAAATGTGCATATGTGTGTGTAAATATATGTTTTATTGGTAAAATAATCTTTTGGCTAAAGAAGTTTTAATGAACTGTTGAAGTTGGGAATTAGTACAAAATTCTTTTTAGGCATAGAAATCATAGAAGATATTTTATTTTTTAAACATTACTAAACAATTTTTGTCTAAAAGGTTTAAAGGGTCCTGGAAAATAGTTTTTGATGTAGAATTAAACACATTAGAATGGGTTTGCAAATATTTATTTCTCTATATTTTCTTCTCTATATTTTTCTACATTTTGTTTCTCTATATTTTAATGGATCTACATGATTGAAAAAGTAGAATTCAAAATATTTGGTCTTGATTCATGTTTTACTTGTTATAATAGTAAAATTTTCATCATACTCCCTGAATAAGTAAATAGTATCCAAATTAAAATATAAACTTGAGTTTATTTTTAGGATTTAGATAACATTTTTTTGCATTGCTAACATAATAAGCATATTTCTATGAGAAAGTTCAGAACTGGTGAGATCTACTCAAGATAAAGTCATATTTACTTTCTCCTCCTGTGACCACAAAAAGCAGATAATGCCTCCTAATGAATCCAAGCTATCTATTACTTGTTATTTCTAGATTCATGCCTTAGCAGTGAGAAGCATTAACTCCAGGATTCCAGGTCTCTAAGAAAGCTTTGGAAAGGGGCTTTTTCTTGAGTTACTTTATTGTTACTTCAAGCCACTGAATTTTACTCCCTCTTGTGGGCTCCTAGAGGTGCTAGAAAGAGCTATGCATGGTAGATATAGAAGATATATAATGGTCATTACCTTCCTAAAAGCTTCCTATATAAAAAAGAAATCATATTTTTTCTCCCATAAAATAGGACATGTGCATTTCACACTCACCCTTCACTCTTATTCAATTGATGATAAGAGAGCAGTATTTTACACAGAAAGTGTACTTGGCTTCACTAGTTGGAGGAATTTTTGTATGCTCTGGTCTTCCAGGGTCCTTAGAACAACTGGATCTTCAGAGAATCAAAGAAAATCTCATTTAATATCATTTCATCTTTGAAAGAACATTCTATTTTTCTTTATGGTGATTCAAATCAAATAATGTTTCACTGATGTGTTACATTTTAATTCCATAGTCATATTATGTAAGCCTATGCCAATGTTTTCATTGAATATATTTGTTTTGTTCTTTCTTATGTAATAGCTAATGTTCTCATAATAAAATAACAAGTCTGCAGAGAATAATGCCGCTAAACACCTAATGATTAAACAGGGCTAGTAGTTAAAATAATTATGAATATTTGGCAGATAACAGGGGAAAAATGAAGCCGCATTCTAGAAACAAATATATCTGTTTGTCATGGTGAATGCTATATGTTTGTATCGAACATTTTAGTTCCAAACCAAAAGACAAATCTCTTATTCTTTCATTGAAACTGAGCTGTATTGAAGGCAATAATTAGTTAATGACTGGGATCTTAGATGCAACTATCAATAGAGTATGAGGCAATTAAGTTTCACGATTTATAGACAGTGTGAATGTTCCATGAAATGTCATTCAATTGTATATTTCTGGGAGGTTAGACACATAATTCCTTTCACATATGGTGCATTTTATCTGTGTTGAATTTTTAGTGCATCAGATACAGATGGAGTTAGCTTGAATTAATGTGACTCCTTAAATATTATTACTCAGCATGACTATATGATAAAAACTAATCTCTCTTTTTACTAAGCATATGGGTTTTTTTCTATGGAAAGCAGCTGTGGCTAATTCAGTCACATCTAAGAGTAACTCCCACCTGTCAAAAGTATTCGGATCCATTTATTCTTCCAAAATTAGAACATTCTATTGACTTTTTTTCCTATCTAAAGCAAGCCATAGTTCTGCTTTTATGAAACCTAAGTTATTATAGTTTAATGTGTTATCATTATAATAATTTTGTATCCACTGAATACAAAGAAAACAATTCAAGAAAAAGAAAATTATTTCATAAAAAGCAGTTACTACTTACTTTATACAAATACAAACATGTGTATTATGTTTGTGCATGGATGTATGCTTATGTTTATCAATTAGCATGCAAACTAATTTCTTCAAAATTGTGTAAAAACTGTTAAAATCCACAAGTACTGCCTCCACTGAACCATGAGGCACAGATGCACACTGCACATATCTGGGGCCAGACAAGTGGCTTCCATGAAGTAGTTTCAGAATTTGGGGAGTTCAGTGCATATAAACTCACTTCCCATGAGCCAGTGCCTCTTACATACTTATTTCACTGGTTCCAAGGTGGCTGGTTGAAAGATTCTCTACTTTACATCTAAGACCATGGAGTCCCTGTGTCTCAAGAGCAAAGGATAGTAGAAATGCAAATGCAAATACTCATATATAAAATCTCCTATCTTTCTCACTCATACACTCCTCAGGGAGTTATTACCCTTTGGTGAGATTTCCCAGTCAGTCCTCCCATAGCTCTGTGGGAGTGGAGAAGAAATGGAAAAGTGGAAAACTGATACGGGATTTTAGCAACATGGCTGCGGTCATGAATAGATGTGTATTGAAGTGCACCTCTATAGGTGAACAAGCTTCACGTCATTTCTGCCTAATGAGAGCTCAATAGAATCTGGTCACAACCTCACCCACCATTGCTGCCTTGGGACAAGACCTTGTCATTTGTGTAGAATAATGTGCGGGCAACTTTACCGTAATCGGTGTCATTCAAAGGAGGAGCAACCAAAGCTCAATGCTGCCTGCGTTACAGTCTTGGTTCAGTTTCCTAAACTCTTCACCAAAATAGTGCAAATGGTTAACTGCTGTTCCTAGCATACATACTTAACAGATATGCGTTGAATGTATGGCTCATACACATACTAATAACTGATAATAGTTCTTGAAGACCTAGAGTTTATCTATCATTACTGCAACCCCTGTGGAGAATACAAATGAAATAAAGAACAAGCCTTGACTATCCCTACAGAGTTTGACTTATATATGTTGTGGCCTAGTGCATTTGTTTCATTTCAATCCTGAGTGTGTTAAAAAAAAAAATCCCATGGTGATCTTACCGTTGCTTTTGTTTTTTTGGAAAAAGAACAAACTAAATTAATAAATTAATAAATGGAGGACGGTCATCTCAAAAGAGTTAAACCAATTCCTAATAATATATGTGAGTCATTTGTTATTTTATTTATAAGCAAAAATAAGTTTAAATAGTTGAATTTACATTTTAAAATAGTGCTTTATAAACTTTGAAATAACTAGGAATTTTCCTCCATTTTTTTACAATGTACTACAAGATATCTACTCAGCATGACTATATCATAAAAGCTGGAAAGGAAATAAAAGTCCCTACTTATTAGGAAACAGAAAGAGATGAGTGACCTAAGGCCTAAACTTCAAAGCAGCATCTTTGGAGTGTTTTCTAATTCACATTCATTGATAATTCATCACTGAAGTCCTATCACATAACAGTTTAGGAGTATTAGCTTTATCTCATGTTCAACAATGTGGATAACACTGATTCTAATTTAATCTACAACACATACATATTTTTAAATCTATATATTTGAAATTTATGTCAAAACTATGTGGATGAACATGTATAGTTTTATACCCTATAGGTCATAGGGTTGACCAAATAATTCACAGCAAGAAAAATTACTATTATTGAAAATAAGCTATTACTTATAATGTAAAATAAAAAATTGTCACAATCAATAAAATAACCACAATCAATTCAAATGAACACAAGATGCACTGATAGCATATGATCATTTTTAAAAAAGAGTAGTTCCAACTATTTTTTTTCTCCACACAGCCTGTATGGCAGTCAGAAGTCTTAGAAGATTATGAAAATACTTAGGAACTCTTTGTGATGTATTAAATTTTGTTATGACTACTAGAATTTAGTAACCTTTAAAAGATGGTCATATATAGCTTTTAGTTGTGCATACAACCCTTAGCCTATTGACCTACTAATAATTTAGCAATAGGATTTAGGACTTTGAGAGGGCTTTTGATCCCACTACCATTTGTACCCTGAAAACCACTTTTTGGAGATGGTAGAATAATAATTCATGATTCAGTGGGTGTAATTTATATGTTGGTATATGTCAGTCACAATACATTGATTTTTTTGTGACATTTTTCAGAGCAGCAACTACAAAAAAGTGAATTCTAAGGAAAAAAAGTGTTGAAGGAAAGTAAGATGTTTTATAGCTGGTATTGTTGTAGAGCAAAATCCTCTCTGCTTGATGTTTGGCAACTGAAACACAGTTTTGATTGATACTTCTTTTGGCCATCTTTTTATAAATGATAATGAGAAACCATAAAATAACTTTTAAAAGGAAAAGAGAGAAAATGACATTTGGGCTTTCTTTCAGTAGTCAATTACGGGGAAACTAAGGAAGGATGCCTTCCTGGGCGGAGGAAGTGATGTTGTCAATTGCCCCGCTCTCTCTGGGACACCCCCTCTTTCTGGGACTAGCAGAGAACAAGTAGGGACTAACCACTTTTGGCAAAACAACTGTCACAGCCAGAAAGAAAACAAAGGTCCTTACTTATAAGGAAACACAAAGAGATGAGTGACCTAAGGCCTAAACTTCAAAGCAGTATCTTTGGAGTGTTTTCTAAGGAAAATCAAGCAAGCTCTGAGTAAAATGACTCATTTATTTCCTTCTCCTGTCTCTGTGATTGTCAGATTTCAATATGTTTCAACATCATTTGAAGTGGCTTACTAAAAGGCAGAAATGCTGGTATTTCATTAATTGAGGCAGAATGCTCACACTTGCTCCACAGCTGATGCTACCAAGAGAGTCCTGTCGATGAGCTACATTTTGAGAAATGTTCCTGCCTCTCTCTACCCTCCTTCCTTGAGAGATCACCTCCCTCATACTTCACAGGGAAAACTGAAGCAATCAGAGTAGTTTCCTGAACTTCTTACTCTATAAAAATATTTGCATTTTCAGCCATCCATTCTTTCTGAGGGTCTAAGTAGGGACAAATGTGGCCTTTGTTCTGTTCAACAGCAATCTTCTCTCCTGTCTCCCACCTACTCTTATTTGCAGAGGGTCACTAACATGAATCTGTGCTCTCTGGTTTTCTCTTTCCCATTTGTTGGTTTTCCATTGGCTTTTAAACATTCATATCTTCCACCTCAACATTTCATCCCTTGATTATCCTTCTGTTCATCCTTTAATCTCTCTCTGTCTCTCTGTTTCCATTTGTACATTTAGAAAGCAATTACCTACGCTCATTGCCTCTGTTACTTTGCCATTCGTCAACTCCTCATCCCCCCTTTTCCTGGCTTATGCCAATGAATCCTCTAAAATTCCTCTCTCTCACAAGACCTGTTGGCTCCATATCAGCACTGCATGGAAACTTTTCAGATCAAGCTTATTGAATTTCTTAAGTTTATCTCTCTTCTTTTCTTGACATACTGTCTTTCCTTGGCTTTCTTGGCATTTAAAACAAACAAAATGATTGTGCTTCTGTCTCTTTCAGAAGTCTTTCATTTTTGTTTTTTCTGAGTCTCTTAGGTCAATTGTCTTCCTGTTACACAATTATTCAACATTGATGATCCTCTTAAACTTTTTTCACTGCTTGTTTTAAACCTTATTTCGACGTGGTCTCATTAATAGTTATGTCTATGCTGACAAGTCCCAAAGGTACATCCACTAGCTTGACTTGTTTTCTTAGTTCTCTGCCTAATGTCTACTTACCATTCCTTACACATATATTGCACAAATACCTCAAACTTAATAAGTACAAAATTACACTCATGATCTCTTCCCTGCTTTATAACTGTTAGTATTCAATATTTTTTTCCTCATTATATGACCAGAAGATACCAGTTGTTCAGGCAAGAATTCTGAGAGTCATCATTTACTTCTCTATTAATATAATCCCCCCCATACAAATAATAAATGCTGTTAATGTAGATCATAAATATGTTTTTAATTCACTTATTTGTCTCTTATCTCTGCTCACACCATTACCAGATAGGGCAACTCCATTTATTGACAGGATGATTATAACAATATTTTCATAACTGTCTACCTTATATCAATTATTGCCACCTTTCAACTTATTTTCTTTCTCTTGACCAATGATCTTAACAAACATGAAGTTTGTATGTGTCATTCTCTGGTTTTAAAAAGAAGTCATGAACTCAAGTGTACCAAGACCCAGGCCAGCCCATGAGTGAGTTGAGGATGGTTGAACTTGAGATTTTATGGTATCCTCTCTAAAGGGGCAACATTACTCAACTTTGGCTGATTGTTCCACATGGAAATACATGGTAGTGTTTCCTGACCATCTATTTTTTTCAAGAGAAGAGGTACTTACTTGTTCTTTTCTAACAATAACCGACAGATAATTATTCGTTTAATATCTGCATTCCCTTCTGCACTCTCAGCACCACGAATGCTGGGGCCTCAGCTATCTTTTTCACTGCCTGGCACATAGCGTGCATTCAGAAAATATTTTTTTCAATAAGTAAATGCATGAGTCAAATCAAGAGAAGAACAGAGGAGAAAGTGAATCATACTGCCTACAATGACCAATATATTGGCTAACATATCTGAATCCTTTTTTTTTTTGTCTTTTAAACAATTTGTTTTATTGTTATCATACTTTAAGTTGTGGGGTACATGTACAGATGGTGCAGGTTTGTTACACAGGTATACACGTGCCCTGGTGGTTTACTATATCCATCCCCCCCGTCATCTACATTAGGTGTTTCTCTTAATGTTATCCCTCCCCAACCCCCCTACCCCCCGAACCCCTCAAAAGGCCCCAGTGTGTGATGTTCCCCTCCCCTGTGCCCATGAGTTCTCATTGGTCAACAATTACTTATGAGTGAGAACATGCAGTGTTTGGTTTTCTGTTCTTGTGTCAGTTTGCTGAGAATGATGGTTTCCAGATTCATCCATGTCCTGCAAAGGGCATGAACTCATTCTTTTTAATGGCTACATAGTATTCCATGGTGTATATGTGCCATGTTTTCTTTATCCCATCTATAATTTGTGGCATTTTTTTAATTTTTATTTTTTTTTTTCAGACAGGATCTTGTTCTGTCTCCCAGGCTACAGTGTGATGGCACAATCATATCTCACTACAGCCTTGAACTCCTGGGCTCAGGTGATCCACCCACCTCAGTCTCTCAAATACATGGGACTACAGGAGTTAGACACTGTGCCCAGCTTTTATAGCTGTATCTTGAAAAGTGAATAGGATTTTCTCAGTTACACATTGTGAGGAACTATATTTCAGGCTGGAGAAGAACATGTGCAGATACACAGTTGTATGAAATAATGTGCTCCATTAAGGGAACTCTAGATATTTGGTGCTGCTAAGATATGATCAAGGGTCGGGGTGGTTGCAGATTGAAACAGTGAAATCCCAGAGAGCTCAAGTGGACAGTTACACCATGTCTCAGTATTTGAATTCCATCTGATGAGTTAGAGAGCCAAGGATTCACCTTTTAGAAAAATAATTGTAGCAACACAAGAAAGAATGAATTCTAGGAGAAATAAGCCAGAAGAAGAAATGCTGGTTAAGAAACTATTACAGTTATTCATGTAGAAAACCATAATGGAATTAGTTGAAGAAACAGCATGGAGTAGGTGGAAGTGGATTTGAGAGACAATTAGGAGCAGAATCTGGCAGCTCTACAAGTCACCCCCCTTGGCACAACAGCCACACTAGTTATTTGCTATTCTTAGGTAAACATTGCATTTTGTTGCCCTGTGTGTCTTCTCAAGCTACTCTCTACACCTGAACTGGATTTGTGTTACCCAAGAAGGGTAATAAATATAACTTTATTTGTTCTTTAAAGTTTTGGTTCTCAAAGTGTGGTTTCAGAACCAGCGGCGATGACCTCACTTGGGAGCTTATTAGAAATGCAGAATCTCAGGTCCCATCCAGACCCTAGTGAATCAGAAACTGCAATTAACAAGATCCTCAGGAGATTCATACACACACTAGAGTTTCACAAGCCCTGTTTAAAGCTCAGCTTAAACCTCACTTCATCCAAGAAACCTTTTGGATTTTCCCAATCTTTCTGATCCATTACAATAAATAAAGCTGACATGTCTTATGTTTAACAGTTTCCAGGTATCAGCTTCACTCATATCATGGTTATTTATACATGTGCCTTTTACTCCTTCCTAAATTATTAGCTCTAGGAGGCAGGAGCAGATCCCAATCCCGTTGGTATTACCCATAGCTCCCATTCAAGACTTGACTTCTGATAGGCTTTCCCCAGGAGATAGTGATGGTGACTTCTCTTGCTTCCCTTGGCAGTCTCCAAGTCTTATGATAATGCATCCTGTTGATTTCCTGACTTTCTTTGTCCATCTGTTGATAATGATCTCTTGGCTTTAGTAAAGCATTATCCCTGTTTAATTAGTTAAAATCCTCTCTATATGTTTGGAATAGTTAGAGATGCAAAATTTATTCATTTAAAAACCACAAAGGAGCTAGATAACCTTATAAGGGACTTCTTAGCAGTAGTCTTCAAAATGTAATATTTTGCTGAATTTTGGTAATGTTGGCTTGAAAGTAATCTCTTACAGAGCTCACCATATTGACAGCATGACTAAAAGCAATTCATACATTTTTCTCTCATAAAAGCATTGAATTTCCTGTGGCCAGTGTGATGTAACCAGTCTCCTTCTTAATTATTTTCAATTTGTTTTATGTTTAACATTTTAGGAGAAAACACAGCATTGTAGACTAGACTAAATTTTACTTATAATCCTTGAAAATTTTCCTTTTTTTGGATGGTATATTGAGTTAAGGTTCTTTAAAAAATGAGTCCCTCAAAATATTATTCCTCTTAAGCAGCAGTGTGTACTTGAATGGTTTGGAGTTAAGTGTTTTAGATAAAGGAAATGGTCTTTCCAAAATAACGTGCAGCTAAAGGCTGAAAAAAGGGTAGTGAAGTGGTAAACTGTCCATTATGTTTAAAGAAGAACTTGGCTAAAACCCTTCCTTCCCATTAAAATCACGGAATGTAACTTCAGAATTTATGTAACTGTACTTAGTGTTTCTGTTAAACCCATTTATTATTTTTTCATTTCTAATCTATACTAAATAATTAATCCATGTCAATTTAGAATTCCTCCCACTTTAAAAAATATATGTTAGCCTATTTTTAGTTTCCATGAGAATTAGTAATAATGATTTTTCAGAAAGTAAAAATAATGAGGGTTTCTGGAAGAAACCACTGGATATTTTACAAGTTAGCAAGCTGTGTTTCCAGCTTAAAATTATTCCACTGTGTTTCTTGTGATGTTTCTAAAAAATCAGATAGAACTTTAAGTGACATTCAAAGTTGAGAAAAGAGGTGAAGAGAAAAGGAAGCACCACCCATTATTATGGATTTGAGTAATTCATCCAGTGAGTCAAATGTAGTAGTTCTATTACCACTTTCTTGACCAAAAGCAAAGGTCAAGACCCCTACACTTATGTCCTTCACCCAGTGAAAAAGACAGTAAAAGTCAGTTTAGAAAACTGCTTTAAGTTACAATAACATCAGAGTGGGCTTTCAACTCAGAACCACCTATAGGTTTATGACTAACCATTAGATTTATCCTTGTCTGGCTGGGTGCTGTGGCTCACACCAATAATCTCAGCACTTTGGGAGGCTAAGGCAGGTGAATCACTTGAGGTCAGGAGTTCGAAACCAACCTGACCAACATGGTGACAATCTGTCTCTACTAAACACACACACATACACAAATAGCTGAGCATGGTGGCGCCTGTAATCCTAGCTACTTGAGGGGAGAGGCAGGAGAATCACTTGAACCTGGGAGGCGGAGGTTGCAGTGAGCCAATATCGCACCGTTGCCCTCCAGACTGGGCGACAAGAAAGAAACTCCATCTCAAAAAAAAAAAAAAAAAAGAAAAGAAAAGAAAACAACAGCAACAACAACAACAACAAAAATATTGTTTCTCGATCGACTGTCTTCTTTATAGTGGCTCTTTGAAGATAATGCGTATTTTTTTCTGTGCTTTCTATTTCTATGAATTCTCTTGCCCCATTCCATATTCCACCCCTTTGTTTTCTTTTTTCTTTTTTCTTTCTTTCTTTCTGCTTTTTCTTTTTCTTTTTTTTTTTTTTTTTAAGTGCATTGGCTCAAACTTGGCTCACTGCAATCTCTGCCTTCTGGGCTCAAGCGATTCTTCTGTCTCATCCTCTTGAATAGCTGGGATTACTGACGCCAGCCACTATACGCAGCTAATTTTTGGATTTTTAGTAGAGATGTGGTTTCAGCATGTTGGGTAGGCTGGTCTAGAACTCCTGACCTAGGTGATCCACTCGCCTTGGCCTCTCAAAATGCTGGGATTGCAGGGGAGAGCCACCACACCACACCCAGCCCTTTATTTTCTTTGTCAGTTTATGTTTAAAATTTTAGGAGAAAACATAGCATTGTAGACTAGACTTTTTTTTTTTTCTTTTTCTTGCTTCAGGTTCTCTGAATTTCTGGCATCTGGAACTTAGGAAACTATCAGCCATTATTTAATTGAATATTGCTTCTGCCACATTTTCTGACTCTTCTAATTATGACACTCCAGTTATATTTATGTTGAAAGTTTCATATTTGCATATTTTCACTTTTTTTATGATCTGTGCTATTTCATTTATTCCTCATTTTTCTCTTTTGCATATGCTTCTGTTTAGGAATTTTTGTTCTAACATGTCACTTAGCTCAAAACTAATTATACAGTCTTATGTTAAAGCCATCATTTTATTAATCTTAGATATTCTGAGTTTTAGAATGCCCATTTGAATCTTTTTTATTAAAGCCAAATTTTGGCCAAAATTATCCATCCTTTCATCTATTCCTTTTCTAAATTTTCTAGCTTGTATTATTTCTGTAGTTATCAGCCTTATTATTTTCACAGTCATTAAGTAAAGTCCATATTTTATTATTCCGGTGACTGGCTCTACCATTTCCACTGTCTGTACTATTTTTGGTCATGTTTCTGTTTATCATTTTGACTGATAATTTTAATATAATGCACAATATGGTGTATAAAAATTGTACAGTCTTTGGATGATGTTATCTTCTTCCACAAAAGGTTGACCCTGAATTCAGGCAGACAGCTTAAGGGGGAGCAGGTCTCCCTAATCCAATTAAGGACTGAGCTGAGTCCAGACTTTTTGTGCAGTTTGGTGAAGCTCACTCAATTACTATTTCAATTTGCTATAAAGAATTAGATCTCCTAGAACCACAACTGAGATCTTGAAATGTTTATTAAAACTCTATTTTCATGATCAGATCTGAACACCAGTTTTAGCTTCGTAATACTTTAAGATTGCTAAATATTCCTTCTGTGCTCCCATGGCATTTGGCTTAGCTGCTTAATTTCTTATTTGATCGAACTTAACAATTTGGCAAATGTCTCAGAATGACAGGCCTCCAACCCATTTCTCTCCATGTTTTTTACTCTATATTGTCTAGGCACACCAATTTCTGACTATCTTGGTGGCTCTAAACTCAAAAGTTCTGGTTTCTTAAGCTTATCTCTTGCTTGATTTCTTCATAATTCTCATTCTGTAGGTGAGTGGAGCAAACACCACAAAGGCCCTTAAGAAAGAAACAAATTACAGAGGTACTCAGATCAAATTGGCTTACTTGCCTATATTTTTGTTTTTCATGGATGTTGACCCCTTAAATCCTGGTTGCCTCAGCAACTCCCTAGAGCATTTACATGTGAATATGTGTATAGGTGTGTATAATATATGAAGAAATGTGGTACATTTATATGCTGTAAGCTGCCCCATCCTGGTTAAAATCAAGGGGGTATAAATAGATTTAAAAATATATAGGTGATTTCATGCATTGTTTTAAATAATCACAGGTGTAATAAGGCAGATGAATTGATTGTGAATTTAAATTTCTAAGAATTATTTTTGAAGGCTCTCAGTAAATGAATGATAAGCATTTACTGATGAAATAATATGTGAAAACAGGCCTTGAAATGTGTGTA
This sequence comes from Ateles fusciceps, assembly GCA_036589455.1. Lineage (NCBI taxonomy): Eukaryota > Metazoa > Chordata > Mammalia > Primates > Atelidae > Ateles > Ateles fusciceps. The sequence goes on from JAZHEH010000222.1 coordinate 10,039,147, forward strand.
AATATAATGACATTGAGTTTTTTTTTTAATTTCAATACCATGAAAATTCAAATGGCGTAAAGTATGATAAACCCGTTTAATAAATTTCATAGTTTCAAAGTATTCCCTAAGGCATGCACTTTTCTAAAGACTCCTAAATTGATAGAAAATGTTATAATAATAGTCATCAGTATATAGCTAACAAAATGATAACTGGAGAATATCCACTTTAATTGCATTCATTTGTATTTATATTACTTTTTGAGTAAAAATTTTAATAAATAGTACAAATTTTAATTTTTGTTAGTATCTCCTAGAGCTTTACTTAGAGTAAAATCAAAAGAATGTTTCTTACAAGTAAACATATCTGTATCATAGACTAAGATTTTTCACTTTCTACGTATGGAAATCCAGAATAATTAGAAATATCTTCCTCAGTAGTAACATTTTTATTAGTGAAGGTGATATGTAGTTTCAAAGTTGAGAAAGGCAAAGTGGAGGGATGTAATGGAGTGCAGATGGAAGCGTTAGAATTTAGAATATTATAGTTAGATGAACTTGTTTTTTTTTAATGTGAGTCTACCCTTGCTGTGCATGAACATGTGAAAGACAATTTCACTAGAAATCACTTTCCCTATAAAATGAGGATAATGCAGTTTAGTTTACAGTGTTGTGAAGATTAAAGATAGCACATGTGAAGCTTTGTGAATAAAGACACTGAGACTGTATTTACTGCTGTGATGTGTTTCATAGACATTAATGTTTTAGATTATTTTTCCACTATATGTTAAAAAATACTATCACTATTAAAGAGAAAAGACAGAGTACTTAGATGAATCAAACAGTATTCTTGACATTTATAAACTTTGCACACATCATACAATAAAAAATGCAACACAAATATAATACATTTATTTTTAAATTTGAGCATTGATTTATAAATTAAGAAAATACATACAAATATATTATTGTATACTTAGTTGAAGATGACACAATATTTATTACTAGGAAAAGTCAAAGAAAGAGATTGGAAGTTCATTTGACTTTTATTAAGCACAAATATTAAGCAAGATTGACACAGTAAAATAAAATTTGAACCTCAATGTATTCCTAGGATATAATATTAGAAGATTTATAAGATGGCTCAACATTTCTACATACCTCTTTCAAAGGCATCACTGTTTATCAACAATTTTGAGCTTGCAATAATTACTACTAAATTTCAAAAATCAAATAACAGGTAAAATTTGACACTCAGAGAGTTTATAGTAGAATGTGCTGTAAGAAAAATGTTATTCGTAACAAATAGTTTTATTTCTGTAAAGGTAGATGTTATTTCAATAATTGAAAAGTAGTATATCATAAAATGAACTAAAATAACATAAACAAGTAATCAAATGCAAGCAATTGAAATTATTCAAACAATGTATAAAGTGCTCAGTGTTTCATTTGGAAATTTTGGTGTCAGATTTAATAGCACTGCATAGGGAAAAATGTGCTCAAGCCCTATTTATTTTAAGGACTTCTGAAATTGACTTTGAAAAACACTTACATTGAAACTCAGATGAAAAGGAGCATGTAGTAGTTTAATTACACTATTACATGGCTTTAGAAATTATATAGCAATTTTCCATTGTACACAGCTTTAAAGAACAAATTTGCCAAGCTACAAAATGTTAGAATCACATTAGTTAAGAAAGGACATGTATGTTTCTGGAATACGAAATTAATATAAAAGAAAGACTTTACCTTTGTAAACTAAATTAGATAAAATCAAAGTTTGAGTTATATACACTTTTGATACACTGTAGCCTTTTCAGATGTATAAGTTATTATTTGTTAATTTATTTTTTTCAGTTGTTTTCATTAATCACTTTACACAAACTATGTGCAATAAAATGTTGAAATTAATTAATTTTTTTACATTGTAGACTTTGTAAGTTATCAGTTTCAAACTACTTAGCTAAATTTTGGTGTATTTATTGATATTTGGCTTAACTTTTGTTGTTGTTTTGACTGTAATATATTAAATGAAGCAACTTGCTTTTCCATGTTTTGCTTTGGGTTTATAGGTCTCATAGCTATGATGTGAGTAATTCAACAATTTTTGTCCTTGCACATTCTTTTTACTGAAATGTCTTTCTTTAAGTCTCCAACCAGAGGAAAAATTAGGTAATTAGAGAAGTTTTCCTTTTATTTATATTAGAGGAATATGTGGATAAAATAAATATTATTTCTCTTGTATTTTTTTCTTTGCCTTTTTAAATACATGTTTCATTCCTTTTAATATCCATTTCAGTGAAAATGGTTAATCCTCACATTGTGATAATTTTTTGTTTTGTTTTGTTTGTAATCATTCTTTAGTTCTGGGGAAAATTCTAAGTTCTGATGGAATGTTACTTATGGCATTGATTTTACCGTTAAAAAGTTTCCTCTGCCTTAATCATAAAGAAAAGAACTTTACCTGCAGTACTTATGCTAAGACTAAGAGCCATAAAACTAAGATGACCTGATAAATTTTGAAAACAAACAAGTGGTAGAAACAGAAGGAGGAGGGAGATACAACACAGAATAAGCTTCATGCTAGTGCCTTGGAAATATTAGCTAGTTAAATCCTATAATATTCCTGTAAGGTAGAATCTTCTCATTTTACAGGTGAAAAAACTGGATCTCAAATTTAAGTAAGATGATCATGAAAAATGTGTGTCATTCCACTGTTGTGAAACGTGTAAATATTTTCTTTTTATTCTTACTTTTTATTATGGAAAATTTTACGTGTAAAGAAGCTTAAGAACCCATAGGAATACAGACAATAAATATCAGTACAGATTAATTACTTGCATTGGCTCTACCCATCCTGATGTTATTCCATTTATTAGAAGACAGATTAGCACTGTCACTGTGGTGTATTTCACAAAGAGAGTTTTGTACATTAATGTCCCAGGGAAGCTTCATCTGTCCATAAGGTCCTATATTCCTTTAACCTTCAAAGACAAAAACTCAGTCTCATTTTCTGCTTTGCTCTAGGGATCCAATGTTTCACTAGGACTTACTTCCCAGGTGTCTGTGGAAATCTCAGGAAGGTCTTCCATTTGCCACACAACCCTCTGCTCTCTTGCCCAGCTGCTTGCCTCTAAACAGTTCTCCCTCTCTACTCTAGTTCATTACTTTTGGTCTAGAGATCAGCATTCTTAGACTGTCTCTGTTCCTTCTTCTATAACTATTTTATCCAAGCTATGAATGCAAGCCTTTGATTTCTCACAATTAATGCAAGGTCAGGCCATAAAATTCAATAAAGTTTTATTGCAACAGAGATAATTTAAAATCAATTGCTGAGCATGTTGCTGTTTGAGTTTAGGATGCCTGTAGGAATACCCAACCCCCCTCCAGCTAGAGAGAACCTCTGTATTTTAAGAAACATTGTCAGGTAAAACACAATGCCCATTTCCATTTGAATGTTGTAGAAACAGATAAAAAATTTATAGTACAATAACTATCAAACTATCAAGATATATTTATAATGAAACTGGAACATACTTATACAAAAACACTAGGATATACACTAAAAAATAAATTTTAAAATGTGATGCTTATCTAAAATTCAATTTGTACTGGGCAGCCTATATTTTTATTTGCTAAATGTAGCAAATCTAGTTTCCCTAACCATAAGAGAGCGCAGGGCTGTCTTCCCCTTCCAGAGTCTAGGCCTCTAATTTCTCCAATCTTTTTAACCTTAGACCTATTACATACAGCATCAGTGTAGTTTTGTTTAGTTTTTTGTTTTTGTCTTATGTTTTGTTTTATTTTTGTAAGCATACATAAAATATGTAGCTTATGTTTTTTGGGGGAAAGTAGCATCAAAAGAGCTAGATTCTGACTCTTGATCTATTTACAAGTCTTTGGACATGAGAATTATCAAGAAATCCTTCTCAACTTCCTTTTGTCCCTATTAGAATTCGTCTCAAACAGTAAGTCCTGCCTTGCATGGTAGCTGTGATAATTAGGTGAGAAATTGAGGAAGAAGGCATTCAGAAAGCATAAATTCTGATCCAACTATAAAGAAATATGTACAGCTCACATTGTCTTTTAGGTTATGTTTTGCATTGTGTTGTTTCATGGGAATGTCATGCAGGAGAATCTGTAAAACACAGCCAGATGGTGGAAGACCAACCACAAGGGAGGGAAGACAACTTAGTCTTTGCTCTCTATTCTCTCTGAATGTCTGTGTCTACCTGTCAGCCTGGACCATAGCATCTCTTCTGAATGGAATCTCAAATACTTCTGATTGGGGTTCTTCAATCCATCTGCCCTCCTATGTTTCTGTCCAACACTGTTAACCTAGTGTTTAATTATGTCTTCAGGCCCCGATTCCTTAATCTTGGTATTTGGTATCACCTGGTCTTAATTCCTGATCATTTTCATGGTGGTTTTGTTTGTTTCTATTTGTGGATGCATGTGTGTGCTTGCTTTTCCTCTAGACTGTTTTCATATTATTTGAAATTTAATGCCCCCACCCTCCATTCTCAGTGGTATTAAAAGAAGCACAGTGTCTCTTCTCTCCAATGTTTAAAAGGTCTTTTCTAATCATTTCCCCAAATTTTGCTTTCTCTAAAGATTTTGAATGCTTATTATCCTTCTGTAATGTTGGCATATCCCGGAAGCTAACTGATATCAAATATTATGTCAATTTGTGAAGTTGCTCTTAGAAAGCAGTATTTACAAACTGTATGTAAATATGGAATTTCAGCTCAGAGAGAGCTCAATACCTCTTTCCATTTCTCTGGTTCCCATGTGATGTGCTTTTGGATTTCAAGACAGTACTCCAAAGCTAACCATTCATTTGGACCTAGAAATGTATTTTCCTACAGTGTGGATACTGCCAAAACAACTTGAGTAAAGTGTTTGATTGAGTGCTGCTATAAGGACACACCCAAGATATTTAGGATTTATGTGATTTCCCCCTTTTTCTTAGGAGAAATTCTAATATCTTTCAAGACTTTTAATTACCATTTCTAGCTTCCAAGGTAGTTATCAGGTGATAAACATAGTTTCTGTTTATACCATTGAATACTAATAAAATTATTCAAATAATTTAATTGTGTGTCTTAAAATCTATAGATCTGATTTCTGTTCATTGTTGTTGAATATGGATAAGCTTTCAAAATGGAGATCATTTTTAGAAAAATAGTTCAAGTACTGAAGTACGGTGGGAAACGTTATTTCTTTGGCAGGACTGCCTCTGTGTTGTTGAATGCTTGGCATACACGTTGTTCTATCAAATCCTATCATTTTCCCATGCTAAAAAAAAAAGTCAGACATTCAATAAAATAAATTGGCAAACCTGGCTTATGTAATAAAATCAGTTTCCACTATCAATTATTTGAAAAGTCACTTTAAAAATTGTGTGTTCATTAATATTTTAAACTCTTTCTTTTTAGTTAGGGGAAGGAAGGAGCAATGCCATTCTTTGTAGATGTAAACAAATAAACAACATTTCAATGTATAAGATTCAGAGTCATTCCTACCCAATTTAGTTTTTCTTCTGTAAAATTTGTCTTTATAGCAATAAAAATTTCTCTATTTTACTCATTCCATTTAGAATACAGTATTTTAAAACACTTTATTTGAAAAATGAATGAATCTATACTGAATTTTATATCAATATTTGTTGGCATAATTAGAAAAAGGAGAGAAAACTTTGCCAAATAAAATATAAGATGAATAATTAAATTTGAATTTTATATAAACAATACTTTAAAAAATTATTACATCCCATGTAATATTTAGACCATACTTAACACTAAAAAAATCATTGCTTATCTGAAGTTCAAATTTCATTTGATACCCTATATTTGCTAAATCTGTTAACAGTAAAAAAAAGATAAAGCAGATGGTGAAGTAAAAAAAAAAATTGAGACATTGTCAATGAAGTTTTGGACAGTACACTTGTAATTTAGACTAGAACTCCTACTTCGTTAGCTGCAAAGTAATGAAGAAGATATTTAGTTCCTTTGTCTTCACAGAAGAAGTTGCTACATTCCATGGACAGGTCCAAGATCCTGCTTGAATTTTATAGATAAAAGAGATGCAGAAAGATTAAGAAACTTGCCTAAGCTAGCAAGTGGTACAGTTAAGAATGCTCTTTCTGACCATAGTCAGTCTGTCTTCAAAGAGCACTATACCCCACCTCTCTAAATATTGCATCCCCAGGGAGAAGATTGCCAAATACCAGACAGTTGTTCACAGGCAAAGTTCTTAATCCAACAAGTAGTCATCATATCCCAATCTTGCAATGTTACTGTAAAGGATTGCTAAAACAGGAATATACATCAAAATATGAATGGGAGTCACTTGACATCCACATTTGTTTTCCTTGTTAAGCATGTAAGTTTCTCTGAATCACTGGGATCATGACAGGATCCAGACAACAGGACTTAGTATTAAGAAAATGAGAGGCCAAGGAGATAATTTTGAATCTTTTATTTAAAAGGCATTGAATAATGCTAAAAGAAAAGGAATACGGAGAAAAATGCATCCTTGTATTAGTGTATGATCCATAGCCAAGCAAAACAAATTTTCAAGTATTTAATGAAAACTTGTAGGGTTAGAGATCTTAAAATATTTTTAATGAGAAAGAAAGAGAATTTATGTAAAGAGGTCTAATGTTACTAACTTTAGGTGTGCATATGAATATTAGAATTGATGTTACTTATATTTACTGTTCTGTTGTCAATATGTATTTATTATGGCTCTCAAAGTTTTATCTCTAATTTTGTTTCTTAAGTCTTTTTTAATCTCCTATAATAATAGTAGTAGTAGTTGCCACTGTGTGAGAGATCCTGTGTAAGCACTGGATCTGCTAGCTCTTGGAAACTTAAGAATATCTCCACTAGGAGTATATTTGTGTGTGTGTTTATTTTCCCCTATTTTAGTTATGGGTAAGCTAAAGGTCAGTGTGTGTGGAAAAGCACTCAAGGTCACACAGCTAGTAAGGGAGTAGCCAAGTTGGAACTCAAAAACTCCTTTCCTTCTATGTTGTGCTATTCTGCTTCTAGTCATGTCTTAACTCCATTAATTAATATGATAGATGAGTACCTGGGTTAAAATCAATGCTGAAAATTCTCAACTCTCACCCCTAGATTTAAAAGCAATTTTTTCTGTACAATTTCAAACCCTTAGAGTCTTTCTGGTTTTCGGGTTTTGTAGCTTTCTGCCTTACTTCTTGAGTAATTATTTTAATGGCCTTTCTGATTTTAATTTTAATTTAATGTAACTTAATTTTGCTATGATACTTAAGGGGAACACTACTTCTGACTTGAAGCTTGCTGGAAGTCCTGATACAACGTTGATTCTTGTTATTTTAAAGGAAAAAATAGCAGCATATTAAAATAGTAAATGGAAAGGCCATGTTTTTGGGTGACATCATTAGAGTACAAACTATCCAGAGGCATCTGGATGTGATGAACAAGCATTTGAGCTACACAGGAGAGTAAGTCCTGTCCTAGAAACGCATTCATGTGAGCTCTGGATTCAGCTGCTCAGCTGGGCTCCACTATGGGTTCTTCTTAAAACCAACCTTACAAGGTTGTTGTAAAGGCTACCAAAATATATGTATTTATCAAACAATACAAATGATAGGTACTTGATAAATGATGATTATTTTATTAGTATGCTTAAATAATGGAGCTTAGTCCAGTCAATCAATTTCTTGATTTTTCATGGAGATAATGAATGAGCTTGAGCTTTTTGACAGCTTTTCCCTGCTATTAGATTAGTTGACAAGATGGTATTAATACATCCATTCAGCCACAGTGGCAGACACTGTAGTTCCTGAATAGCAAGGAGTTTAGTTGCAACAAATCCGATCATTATGGTTTTTGTTTAAAATACTATACATGTTTTTTGTTTATTCTATTTAACTTTAGTAGATATGAGTTGTTTTACTTAAAAAATGACTCCTAATTTGATCACCGAACTAAAATTAAATGGCAGTTCAAGATGCAGATTTCTAACCAAGCTCTAGTATTAAACAATGCTACTACTTTCCAATTCTCAGTGCTTATCAGATGTATTGTATATATTTATTTTATAAGATTGCAGGATTTAGGAAAAAAGATTTTTTCATTTAAGACATCAGGCCAGGCTCAGTGGCTCACGCCTATAATCCCAGCACTTTGAGAGGCCAAGGTGGGTAGATCATGCCTGGTTAGCACAGTGAAATCCGTCTCTACTAAAAGTACAAAAATCAGCCAGGAGTTGTGGCATGTACCTGTAGTCCCAGCTACTCAGGAGGCTGAGGCAGGAGAATCACTTGTACCCAGGAGGCTGAGGTTGCAATGAGTCTAGATCACGCCATTGCACTCCAGCCTGGATGACAGAGTGAGACTCCATCTCAAAAAAAAAAGAAAAAAAAAACGACATCAAATGTATTTGTTGAGTAGGTCATTGTGAACATTGAGAACATGGATCATTCGCCCATGTATGTTAACTGAATAAATGTACTCGAAAAATCTCTCTCAGTATTTTAAACTATGAACTTGTTTGTTGATTCAAATTTGGAAAATATCACAAGACATTCTATCCCAAGATCTGTTGAGTTTTGTTGTATAATAGACAAGGAAATAAACAAAAATTTACTATAAAAGCTTAGATGGATATTTTTATATTTATGAAAGTTGCAGAGAAAGATAGATTAAAAGAAAACATAAAACTAGGTCATTTTGCCTCTTCTCTTATACAAGTTTGTGAGTGATCATTAAAAATAATTCCATCATAGTCCATATGAATGCTGTAATTTTGTTAAATATTACTAGAAATAATAGAGTTTAAAATATAATATTTAACATTCTAAGAAGAGAAAATTATTAGGTTGGTGCAAGAGTAATTGTGCTTTTTGCCATTACTTTTGCACCAACGTAATAAGTTAGATTATTGCTATGGAACATCTTATATTATTTCCTTCAAAAATGTGTAGCTTTCCAAAAGCCATTAGACATTAAACCCTTTTAACACATGAGCTGCTGATACTTTGTTTTTCTAACAAGACATCTAGAATATGCTGTGTTTTCTATCTTAGCGTTGTTTCAACTTTCAACAATTACTTTTTGATAGATTGAATGTAGTTTTATTGAGAGGAATTATCATTTTAATTTGTTTTGGATATTTGTTCCTTTACTACTCAGCAAACCAAAAACTATTGTCATTGCTTTAATTATGATTTATAGACATGAATTCCCACTACTGAAGTGTTGCTCATGATTTCTTTTACAGGTACTAAAGCAGGTGTTTCACCTATCATCTCTGTGTTGCCAGGTTTTGCAGTCACTGTAGTTATTGATCACTTTTCAAAAACTTCTCACTTTGCATATCAACTGCCCTCTGTTGCTTTCTGCTAGTTTTTAAATCTATCCTTTGGGGCACCAGAAGTGGCTGACATATCAGTTAAATCCTATTTGACAAATACATATTTAGAGTTACCAATTCAGTAGGGCCATAAAGAAACTTTAGGGTTAGTTCTAGTTAATATTAAGACATCAGTTTTGGGAGTTTCGCTGTTTATTGGTGGAAGCCACAGCAGGATTTTGTGTAGTCTCTATTAAAACAATAAAGTATTATCTGATTGATAATTCAGTTCAAGATATGCTTTAATGTTTTGCTAGATGTGTTGGACTCTCAGCATCCATCTCCAGGGGCTAAATAATTGATGTTTACATTTCCCCCGACATCCATACAGTTAGGGTTCTAAAAGTAGGTTACATCTTCTACTTAGATTTGGAACATTACCTCATTCCAGGTTCCAGATCCCTATTTCAACAGTCTCTTAGAATGTTATTGAATATACTGAACATGCTGCTTGGTGGTGAACAGATGGTGGCTAAGTAGTTGCTCATGGTTCCTGGGAGTCCTGACCAGGGCCTGAAGCAGCAGAACTTCCAAAGATTGGGGTAAACTCCTAAGGTATCCTATTATTATGTCTCCTTAAAACACATAATGTGTTATGTTTTCACCGAGACCACAATAACTAAAACAAACTGCTATTGCATTCGTGTGTGTCTGTGATTTGCAAAATGATATAAATAGGTAGATGACATCATTAAATAGATAAAGCCTTAGAAAATGAGAGCATACAGATGGATACAGATTAATATTTATTATACCTGTGTCCACTGGCTTGTGTTTCGCACAAATCCAGTTTGTGTTTTGCACTGTAAATCCCAAAAATGTGTTATATTATTTTTGTCAACTAGCGTTGCCAACATAAAGCCAATATAAGCTGATTTTGCAGGAGTATACATATAATCTTTAACAGCTGGACTTGAAAATAATTCAGGTTTTAAAGTTGGAAGTATCTTCAATTTTAGTAGGTAAAGAAAAATCTGAGAGGAAGGATTAGGTGATGTAATTTCTTCTGTTTGATACTAAAATTCCATAGGAATCTATATTTGAGAAATACAAAAATACTGCTGAGTAGCACTTTTCTGGGACTTTGAGAAGTGTGGGAGACAGAATGCACTTTACGAACATTTTTTATGCCTTGTAAAAGTAGCACTACATATATATGTTTAACTTTACATAACAATGAACTTACTTTCTCTCTGCTCTTTATATTCCTGTATGGTTTATTACCTTAGGCATTAAATCAAGAATTTAATATGTTGAGGGGAAAGGGTTTCATATCAGAGGTTTCTTTCTTCCAGCAAATATTTGGTGGATTCCCACATGTCTACTGAAATAAAAACTAGGGAATAATATGTATGTGTATTACAATATTCTTTTCAAGACTTTGGCAGGAGAATTATTTAAGTATGTCATTCTATCTTGAAAGCCAACTATGGGTTTATGAGGGGGGAGGGGAATATATTTATACATTAATTCTTGAAAGGTTAAGAAGCTTTTGGGTTTGAGTCTCATAGCCAGCACTAATTAAAATTTCATGGTTTTCAACAAAAGGGATGCATTACATTTGGTTTATTCTGCATTGAAGTTTAAAAAAAAAGAACCATCATCTCTCATCTCATCTAATGTTTATCAGTTGGGTCAGCCATTCTGATATAGAGTTGCTGTTTTCAAGTATCTTAATGCATAGTTAATTGCAATTGGAAAATAACCTGTAAATGTGCAGTGGGCCTGCTAGTATGGGATGAGGTGAGAGTAATGCGTGGCAAGAGGCAGCTTAGCATTGTGGCTAAACACAGGTACTCTGCCTATCTGGGCTTCAATATCTGAGTTCAACCCCTATCTCCATCAAAACCAATCCTTTGATTTGGGGCATGTCACACAATTTTAGATTCAATTTTTTTCTCTGTAAAATGAGTATTATAATTCTATCTACTTTATTCAATTAACGTGAGAATTGAATGGATGATTCAAGATGTTGATGCATATTCTCTCAAAAAAAGGAATTCTCCACTCTTAATTGATTTCAAAGGCAGGAAAAAAATGGATAATTCTGCCAGTGCATAGCCTCACCTAAATTATAGCTGGCTAAAAAATACCAGATATAATCCTAAAATATAAGTTTAGTTTTAAATAATGTATACAAAATCCCTTTAAAATGCTGCTTCTGCTCAGGGTAGCTTTCCAGTTGCTGATAGGCAATGGATCTGGTTACTGGGCACAGGCACTTCGGCCCCTCCCACAGCCTCTGAATGATGGGCCATAGACACAACCAGCAGCATGCCAATGCCTTGCCATCTCTATAATCCTCCCTTCCATGTGGGGTGTCTTACTCTCTTCTGGTTGCTATAGTAAAATGCGATAAGCTGGGTAGCCCACTAACAACAGGAGTTTATTTCTCACAGTCCTGAAGCCTGGGAAGTCTAAGGTCAAGGCACAAGCAGATTCAGTGTCTGGTGAGAGGAGCTTTCTGATTTATAAATGGTGCCTTCTTGCTGTGTCCTCACAAGAGTGAAGAGACGAGCAGCATTCTTGCACCTCTTTTAAGGGCACTGATCTCATTACTAATCACCTAATCAACTTCCGAAGACCTCACTCCTAATATCACCTTGGAAATTAGATTTCAACATTTGGATTTTTGAGGGACCACAAATATTTAGATCATAGCATGAGGTGACCATGTTAGATCTGTAGCCAGACAAAGGCAGCAGGGATGCTAGAAAAGGGACTTCAGTGGATTCTAGGAGCAAGGTCAGGGCAGCCCGCAGTCTTGAACCATCACTCTGCCACATGCCTGTGGGCTTCCACTTCTACAAAGGAGGGCTGTAAACTGGGATTCAGCCAGCAGCCTTGGAATCTCTCCCTCTGACCTCACATTTTGAATTAAAAGACGTCTTCAGTGTAAGTGGCAGCCCTTTAGATGTGGCACTCTTGTGCAGAAGATAACCCAAACACTTTTAACTGGTATTTCTGGCCAGAACTTCATTATTTATTCAGAAAAATAGTTATGCTATTTGCTATGGAAGAAGTGGTTGATAGTGTAGTTGTTTTAGGTAAATAGGAAGGCTGCAGGTCAATGCTTTCTTAGATACCCATGAGACTGGGTTGACATCTCTAGACATAGGACACCCCATTTTATTGTCTAATGAGAAAAGAAGTCCTATTATATTGCTGAATTTGGCTCATCTTGATTCAGAGTCTAGATGAGGCTGTACCTCCTTGAGGTATGTTACTATTTCAGGCATCTGGGTAGATCTTAGTGAAAAGGCAGTGGCAATATTTCTTCTCTAATGACAACCTCCCCCTCTTTCAGCTGTCCCACCTCACTACTCTTGGTGCATCTACATTTACATGCATCAAAATCTTCAGTTTTCTAACCATTCCTCCTCTCCAGTTCATTCAGTCTGGACTCCTGATGCAAAACCACTATATTAATAAAGTTGCTCTAAGACCTTTAAACTAATTTCATGATTTACTCTTCTACTATAACTTTCTCAGGTGTCCTTCTTGACTCTTGCATATAAGAAGCAGAGAATCATTAAAGACCTTGGTAAAAGTACTGACATGCTTAAATAAAATACTTCCATCCCACCCAGTTTTTAGTGTTCAGAGTCAAGTAAACTTCTCCTTGTTAAGATACTATCTTCAGCAAAAATTTCAAGTTATTGCAACTGTAAACAATCCTTCTATAGCACCTGGGTCTGCCCAGCAATTTATGACTTTCTACAAATAAGATGAAAAACAACAGAGAATTTTCATCTCAGTTGAGAATTTATCTATATCTTCTTTGTACCTCAAGGAAAGTAACATCTCTTCTCTTCGCTTTACTTATCCTCCTAACTTGCCTTCTCCTACCTCCACCGATCATTTCTGATCTTCTATCCTTTTTCACTTTCTTCTTCTTCTTCTTTTTTTTTTTTTTTTTTTTGAGACAGAGTCTTGCTCTGCACCAGGTGCCAGGCTGGAGAGCAGTGACATGATCTCGGCTCACTGCAATCTCTGCTTCCCAGGTTCAAGCAATTCTCCTGCCTCAGCCTCCCGAGTAACTGGGACTATAGGTGCGTGCCACCATGCCCAGCTAATTTTTGTATTTTTTAGTAGAGATGGAGTTTCACCATGTTGGCCAGGATGGTCTTGATCTCTTAACCTTTTGATCTGCCTGCCTCGGCCTCCCAAAGTGCTGGGATTACAGGCGTGAGCCACCACACCCGGCCCACTTCTTCTTTTGACAAAGCTCATGCCCAGAGATTCTGTTCTACCTGATTTTCAGTATGTCCATTTAAATTGACTATTCTTTTTTCTTGGGTTTTACCCTTACCTTATATATATTATCAATTTTTCTTTCCAAATACTGTCCTATCTTCCTTGAAATTAAAACAGCATTTACAGTCATTATTGAAAATACAACTTCCCAGGCCTGTTCCTGAAGGTGCAAATAACAATGGGTCTAGAATGAGGCCTGAAAATAGGTATTTTAATAAGCTCCCCCCAGATACTTCTATCAGTTTATTTCCTCCTTCTTACTACAGTTTGGACATGCTATTTTCTTGATACCACATCTCCCCCTCAAACTACTGTTGTATTTGCTGTGCCAAAATGTCTTGAAAAGAGGTCTATTCTCATTTTATTGTGTTTTATCTTTCCCTTCTCCCTTAAACCCACTCCAGTCAGACTTTCAGCTCCATCATGACAGTGAAACTCTTTCTGTCAATATTAACTGTGATTTCCATATCAATAAATCCTACGGCCCTTATTCTTTCTTTAACTTTTTTGACATATCATCCACGTGTAGATATTACTCTTTCTCACTGAAGACACTTTCTCTGCTTGTCTCCCAGAGTGCCACTGTATTGGGTTTTCTACTATCCACTGTTTGCCATTCTTGGTCTCTTAGTGCTTTCTCTATGTCTTTTTGCTCTTTTAACATTGCAGAGACGCAAGCCTGCCTTTGAACCTTTTATCATCTCTATCTCCACTCATTCCTTTTGTGATGTTATCAAATCTTGCAATTTTTAAATATTATCTGTACCATGACTGCTATCTCTGAAACAGCCTACTCTCCTGATCTTTGGATTTGTTATCTAACTGCCTGCTCAACCTCCGTCTTGAATGCTTAATAGACATTGCAAAGCTACCATGTTCGAAACATAACTCTGTGTTATCTCCTGTGGTGTTTCCTCAGTATTTCCTATTTCAATAAGTGACTACCTTCTTTTTCTAGTTGTTTCAGCAAAAACAAACAAGAAAACAAAACAATACAAAACAAAACAACAAAATCTGGGGGTCACTTTTGGCTTCTCTTTGTCTCATATTTCTCATAAAACCATCAGTCTATGATTTTGGCTCCATCTACAAAATATATCCATAATTCAAGCAATTGCTGTTATCCTGGTGCAAGCCATCGTTGGCTATCTTCTGAATTTTTGTAACACTTTCTTAACTGTTCTCCCTGCTTCCTCTCTTGTCCCAGTAGAATACACTCTATTCTGAACAGAACAATGGGAGAGATCCTTCTAATATATATATAGCCCTTAAAAGAGGTGCAAGAATCTCATGCTACTGTCTAAATATTTGTATTACCTTAAAAATCCATATTTTGAAATCTAATCCCCAATGAGATGGCATTAGGAATGGGATATTTGGAAGGTGATTGGTATTAGTGCCCTTAAAAAGAGGTGCAAGAACTCTACAAATCTTATCTCATATATATTCTGTTCAGAAGAGCTCTGTTACATATCTGAGATACATATGTATATGATATATAATATATATTATATATATATCAGATCACCTCAGTCTTCAAAACATGCCAGTAGCCTCTCATCTCTGTGCAAAAGCTACGTTCTTTGCAATGGCCTCAAGATCCTGCATGATCCAGCTCCTCTTTAGTTCTTTGATCTCCACATCCTCTGAGGTTTCCCTTACTTACTCTGCTGCAGTCACACTGCCTTTCTTCCTCATTACTTTTCTATCACACCAGGCACACTGTTAGCCACAGGGCTTTTGTGCTTGCTGGTTTCCTCTGTCAGATACAGTTTCTCTCGCCTCCTTAAAGATATGGCTTAAAGGTAAGAGGCTGCTCTTAACACTCATTGAAACTTCCACCTGCCTTCCCCTTTACTTTCTTTTCTACTTTTTACTCCATAGCACTTACTACCTTCCAACCTAATACCTAATTTACTTGTGTATTTTGTTTCTTTTCTGGCATTTTACAGAGTAATCTCATCTCCATTACAGCAGGGATTTTATATATTTTTCAAAAATTTGGACACAGTGTCTATAGTGGTACCTGGAATATAGCAGGTTTTTAATAAATTGTAGATAAATAAATATATTGCCTTTTACCTGGTTTTATTGCTATTAGGCTATGTATATATTTTTTCCTTCTGGATCATAAACAGTGATACTTGTGTCCACGTTTTTGTAATCTCAAACCTCTCTAAACTGTACCTTCTATATAAGTAGATGTTCAATAAGCACTAATCAAATGAATAGAATAAATTTGCCTGTGAAACACCATTCTACAACCTAATTCAAAACAGAATTTAGATGATTCTATTATTGTTAGTGTGATATTTTAAAGAATTATTTATATTGAGTAAGTTAAAATTTGGCAGACATATATTACTTTAAAATGAATAGTACATTAAATTTCAGTTCAGTTTATGTGATTACATAATTGGGCAGGCACACTTTAGAAATACTATAAAATAATGCTTAAAAGAGAAAGGAAATTTTACATTCAAACATAGTAAATATTTTAAGCATTTTGAAATAAAATCATGTACAAAATATAACAATGTAGTGTATCCATAATTTAAAATAATATATAAAATATAATAAAAATAGAAAACATATTTGCTAACAATTAAACATCAATTTCACAGGCTTAAGACTTCTGGGCCGGACATGGTGGCTCACACCTGTAATCTTAGCACTTCAGGAGGCAGAGTTGGGCAGATCACCTGAGGTCAGAAGTTCGAGACCTGCCTGGCCAACATGGCGAAACCCCATCTCTACTAAAAATACAAAAATTAGCCAGGTGTGGTGGAAAGTGTCCTGTAATCCCAGCTACTCCAGAGGCTGAGGCTGTAGAATTGCTTGAACCCAGGAGGTGGAGGTTGCAGTGAGCCAAGATCGCACCTTTGCACTCCAGCCTGGGCGACAAGGGTGAAACTCTGTCTCAATTCAGGACATAGGCATAGGCAAGGACTTCATGACTAAAACACCAAAAGCAATGGCAACAAAAGCCAAAATAGACAAATGAGATCTAATTAAACTTAGAGCTTCTGCACAGCAAAAGAAACAATCATTAGATTGAATTGGCAACCAACAGAATGGAAAAAAATTTGCAATCTACTCATCTGACAAAGGGCTAATATCCAGAATCTACAAAGAACTAAAGCAGATTTACAAGAAAAAAGCAAACAAATAAACTCATTCAAAAGTGGGCAAAGGATATGAACAGACACTTTTCAAAAGAAGATATTTATCTGGCCAACAAATGTGAAAAAAATGCTCATCATCTGGTTATTAGAGAAATGCAAATCAAAACCACATTGAGACACCATTTCATACCAGTTAGAATGACGACCATTAAAAAATCTGGAGACAGCAGATGCTGGAGAGGATGTAGAGAAAAAGGAATGCTTTTACACTGTTGGTGGGAATGTAAATTAGTTCAACCATTATGGAAGACAGTGTGGTGATTTCTCAAGGAACTAGAAATAGAAATTCCATTTGACCCAGCAATCTCATTACTAGGTATACATCAAAAGGATTATAAATCATTCTATTATAAAGACACATGCACACATATGTTCTTTGTGGCGCTGTTTACAATAGCAAAGATCTGGAACTAACCCAAATGCCCATCAATATAAAGAAAATGTGGCACATATACACCATGGAATACTACACAGCATAAAAAACGATGAGTTCATGTCCTTTGCAGGGACATGGATGAATCTGGAAACCATCATTCTCAGCAAACTGACACAAGAACAGAAAACCAAACACTGCATGTCTCACTCATAGGCAGGTGTTGAACAATGAGAACATGTGGGCATAGGGAGGGAAACATCACACATTGGGGTAGGTTGGGGGTTGGGGCCTAGGGGGAGGGTCATCAGGGGGTGGGGGAGGCTGGGGAGGGAAAACACTGGGAGAAATGTCTGACATAGGAGACTTAGTGATGGAGACAGCAAACCACCATGGCATGTGTGTACCTGTGCAACAACCCTGCAGGATGTACACATGTACCTCAGAGCTTAAAGTACAAACAAAAAATTTCTGTTGACATGATAATTATATATATGTACACATATACTCACATACATGTTGTTTCTTATATATATCTTTATTTCTAGGTATAGTCATAAATAAAACAGGAGAAGGTAAACTTCTTCTCCAAAATCTTTGATGGTATTTTTTGTCCTCCCAGTAGAATCCCCATGTATCTGATTATTTTTTTTCCATTTTTAAATAAAATACTTAATTTAACTAATAGGTCTGTGTAGATAAATGCTAAAGAACAAATAACTGCTATTATAACACATCTTCGATTTAACTAGATGTTTTGTTTGGTAGACCTTAGAAGACTAAACTTTCTTCTTCAAGAAAGTTAATTTCAATAACAATTGAGTCTCCAATTTAAAACTTATTTTTCATAGCTTATTTTTGTTAGTGAGATATGCCTTTTTTAAAGGAAGAAACTGGATTTGTTTCATCATTGTCACAAAATATTTCTTACTCATTCAACCCAGGAGTCTGCCACAGTGGGAGTCTACTCAATTCACTTACACCTTTGTTCATAGCTGAAATTTACATTGGGTGGTCTTATTAATGTTCAACAGTAGTGGCAAGGCCAAATCATAAACACATTGGGCTTATGTAAAACATCAGAATTAACAGCAGGGTTTCCTAATGTCCTAACTGCCATGATGTGTTATATGTCTATAATAAATAGGAGCTTACTGTAAGATGTGGAAGATATGTTATAAATCCCTGCAATATAATTTGTTAAATTACTTCAAGTTCTTGCCACAGTTTATAAGAATCTAATAAAATTTGGGTGACCTGCATTTCATAGTATGGCCACACGCTTCTAAATGAACCGTGTAGACATAGATGTATTGGGAGATCCTGATCAAAGTGTTAACAGTCTTCTTGGCATCTCATCCTATCATAATTTTTTCACACTATGGGAATTATTTCTGCACCTTAAGTTATTCTTTTTTGCATGTATAGACATTGTATAAGATTGAAAGAGCCATCAGTTAGTACCACTAATGGCTACATGGCTATGTCCATCTTTAGAGGCCCCTTCCTGTATGTATTTGCTTTGTGATCTTTTGATTTTGTCTCTGTGTTTATGCTTCTTCTCACTCTGGCAAGGATTTACTTACATCAAGATGAAACATACTGTAGGGTTAAGAACACAGACACAGGGGGTCAACAGCCATGGTGTGAATCCCAAATAACTCCTTCACTTGTTAAGTGCATAATCTTGGGAAATACACAATAGTGCAAGCAGGAAAAGCACATTCAGAGGATGGGGGAGAAATCTGGGTCACTGTATGGCTATGAAGATTGTATGTGATGTAGCTTTGGGACAACAGCATGATGATAAAGATAATGTTAACGGTAAACTGGGAATTGAACTTGTAGCACTTCCAATCCCACAGTTTATGGACTTCATCCTGACCAATTGGTTTAAAAAGTGGGGTCATTCCTCACATATGCTCATAGGGACAAAAAGAGAAGCCTTGTAAAATGAGATGACTTGCAACAGGAATGGTAAAACAGAATACTTCTATTGTTGTGGAAAAACAGAAGAAGGATTATATATGTTTAATCCATATTGTTAGTTGTTAAAATTGCCTTGTCTCCTAAGAATTAGAGAGAAAGAAAAGCTTCAGAGAACAGCTGTGATGTTGGAAGTTTTTGTGAAAAAACATTGATGTTCTCAAATATCTCATGTCTTTCTGAAACTCTATATGAAATTTATTAAAAAGATAAAGCATAAATTGGAGTTAGGTGGATTGAAAATGCACTAGGAATTTCTGCCAAGTAAAGCAGTAAGGAAATTTCATAACCTCTCATTGTTCTGGCTTCATTCCCTTTAAATATATCAAAAAACAATAGATAGCCTTCACTTTTAGAAGAAAATAACTTGGAGATAGCCTTCACTTTTAGAAGAAAATAACTTGGAGATAGCCTTCACTTTTAGAAGAAAATAACTTGGAGATAGCCTTCACTTTTAGAAGAAAATAACTTGGAGATAGATTGCTTTATTTGCTTGGAACGGCAGTAGCTTTAGTGAGTTTAAATTTTTTACATAAATTGTACATACTAGCAAACATACAATTTATTAAAATTTTTTACTGCTCTTCTTTTGGTCTTTTTAAAAACTGTACTTTAAGTTCTGGGGTACATTTGTAGATGGTACAGGATTGTTACATAGGTATACACATGCCTTGGCAAAATAATGATCTTTTTTGCCCTTCGAGGGTTTATTAGTCCATTTTCACGCTGCTGATAAAGACATACCCGGCCGGGCGTGGTGGCTCACGCCTGTAATCCCAGCACTTTGGGAGGCCGAGGCGGGTGGATCACGAGGTCAAGAGATCGAGACCATTCTGATCAACAAGGTGAAACCCCGTCTCTACTAAAGGTACAAAAATTAGCTGGGCGTGGTGGTGCGCGTCTGTAATCCCAGCTACTTGGGAGGCTGAGGCAGGAGAATTGCTTGAACCCGGGAGGCGGAGGTTGCGGTGAGCCGAGATCCGGCCATTGCACTCCAGCCTGGGTAACAAGAGCGAAACTCCATCTCAAAAAAAAAAAAAAAAAAAGACATACCCAAGTCTGGATAATTTACAAAAGAAAGAGGTTTAATGGACTCAGAGTTTCACATGGTTGGGGAAGCCTCACAATCATGGTGGAAGGTGAAAGTCACATCTCACATGGTGGCAGACGAGAAGAGAGAACTTGTTCAGGGAAAATTCCCCGTATAAAACTGTCAGATCTTGTGAGACTTATGCGCAATCATGAGAATAGCATGGGAAAGACCTGCTCTCATGATTCAATTACCTTCTACTGGTGTCCTCCCAATACATGTGGGAATTGTGGGAGCTACAATTCAAGATGAGATTTGAGTGGGGACACAGCCAAACCATATCAGAGGGGATGTCACTCTCCTATTAACATTTTTTTTTTAGTTAAGCCCTTAGTGACTCCATTGTCCTAGAGTCTTCCATCCTACTGCTCTCAAAGCAGACATTAAAACAAGAGGTTAAATGCAAAGGATTTATTTTGGTTTGTGATTAGGGATTAAAGGAAAAAGGAGTGAAGGTAACCAGGAGGCACTCTTGAATTCAGTTGATGCCACTGTGAGCAATTGGGCTTGGATTCTACTGGACACGTGTGAGATACTCTTTAAAATGTGTCTCAGAATTGTCCACTCAACTGCACTGGAGGAAAGGAGGATGGGCTCGTGGGCTCCTGTTCTACATTTAATAAAGTTTGCCTTACAAAGCATTAGCTCCCCTCATAAGCCAAAGTCACACAAGGGCCGGAGGTGAAAGGCACACAATGCAGCTGAAGTGAAGTGCCACCATACAACACTTGTGCAAAACCTGTGGCTGTGGCAAAAGTTAAAGAAAAAGTTATCCATGTGGATCGGGCAGGGGACAAGAGTGTCTTATATAGCCTGCTATACCCAGAAAGAGCAGAAAATGTATCATCATAATCCAGCCATTTCATTTCAGTCTCATGCTGAACAAACCTTCCTCAGCACAATGAATAAACGTTCAGCTCTGATGTATTAGCCATTTTAATACTTGAAAGATGCTTCTTCTATAGAAGATTCACGTTTATTGACTCTCCCTCTATAGGATGAACACTTAAATATTTGACAGTTAATTATAGGTGTCAACTTGGCTGGATTAAGGAATGCCTAGAAACCTGGTACAGACTTCTTTGGGGGTGTATTTGAGAGTGTTTCCCGAGAAGATTTGCATGTGAGTTTGAGTGGACTAATTGGGGAAGATCTGCCCTCAATGTGGGCAGGCATCATCCAACCTACTCAGGGTCCAAAGAGAACAAAAATAGAGAATAGGTGTATGTTTCAATCTATCTGCTAGAACAAGAATCTACTCTTTCTCTCCTGTCCTTGGACAAATCTTGGCTCCCCAGCCTTTGGACTTAAGACTTGAACTCCAAAACTTAAGACCAGTGGCCTCCCTGGTTCTCACACCTTTGGCCTCAGACCCTGAGTTATACCATCTGCTATCCTGGGTCCAGGCCTTTGGACTTATACTGAGTCATGCTACTGGCATCTCAGGGTCTCCAGCTTGCAGGTGACCTGTCACAGGACTTCTCAGCCTCTATAATCACATAAACCAATCCTCTCATATATCCAGTCTCATACATCTATATCTAATTCTGTTAATTCTGTGAATCTGAAAAACCCTGATTATATCAGTAGTGGTTTACAACTTTTTAAAATAATCACAGAAATTCATTTGAGAGAGTAATTTTTGATATCTTAAAAAGTAGGAAACTGAGATCAAATAACTTGTCCAAAGTCCTTTTTGTAACTTTGCCCTTAGTGTAAATATAGCCAGCCCTCCATATCTACATATTCAACCAACAATGAAGTGGCTTTATTGAGTATAAATATTCCTTTTACATTTTTATTTAAATTGTAAATTAGTAAATATAAAATATATTTGGAAAACATGGAAAAATGTTCAGAAACTAAAATAATACAATAGAAAATAACACAAATACAAAAAATACAGTATGATAACTATATACAAAGTGTTTCCATTGTATTATTTATTACAAGTAATATAGTGATGATTTAAAGTATACAAGAGGATTTGCATAGCTTATATAAGAATATGCCCTTTTATAGAAGGGGCTTGTATATTCATGGATTTTGATATCGTGGTGGGAGCAGAGGGGACTCCTGGAAGCAATTGCCTGTGATACCAAGAGACTGTATATGTTATGTCTCACTGTTGGTGTTGTCACACCAAATCACCTCCCACACCAGAGTGTTTTAGATGAAGAATGTTGTTATGAAATCTCCTACGGAAGAAAAATACCACAGATTGTAAGGAAAGTATTGTAGTAATGCTCATGAGCTAGTCTTTGAATTCTTATTTCTGTTGCCCTGAGCTTAAACTCCACTGATCTGTTTCTATCTATAGCAAAATATACAAATATCTAAATATCTTAGATGTAAACATTATAAATTTACTTTAATTCATTTAACTACTAGTCTCTTAATTATATTTTATTTATTCAATATCATTAGATATACGAAAAGTAAGCTTTTTCAAATATTTGCATAGAATACAATATAATGCATATGTCAATAGTTTTTTTATAATTCTAGTAAAGCTTCAAAATGAAATAGATGTAGTATATTATTTTTCAGCCAAATGTTTCTGTCTTTTAACACACACACACACACACACACACACACACACACACACACACACATGCAATCTTTTTATAAAAGATACACTCATTTTTCTCACTGAATATTTTATTTAAAACTTACCTTAAGGATAATATACATTTTCTATCATACTAAACTAACTTATTTCCTCATTTTGTGTAGAACAAATGGCAGTTTAGTTTTTAAATTAATTAAATTATGTTCCCATGTTTTCATGAATTTATCTTTTGGGTGGGCTGTTTAGGCTAACTAAGAAATATCCAAATTGACATTTTAGTTTTTTTGCACAAAGGGAAGAAAATATGAGACAAAATGGAAAACCAAAAAGCATTGCTGAGCCCCAAAACATGACAGTCCATAAAAGTACAAACCCAGCAACCTCACCCATACGACATGTCTAATACTTTAGCCTCTTCATCTATTTTATAATGAGGATTTCATATTGTCACACTATCGGCTTATTTTAATTATATTTTCTGGGGTGATTTGATGGCAAAAGACACTACACCAAATAAATAGAATGGTGACTTAGACACCAAAATCATTAATGTATAATTTAATGGAAATAGGATTACACTGCTCTTTCTATTCGGACAAGTATTTTTCTTTTCTCACTGTTCTGCCAGGTTCCTCAGAAATCAGCGTCTGGGACATAAATATATGTGATATTCTTTTATTAAATAGTCCTCTCTCAAAGAAGTGGAAGTGATGGGAAAGAAGAGGAACTCAATGAAGGAAGTAAAGCAGATGTGATATCAAGCTGGTCACTAGGTGGATCAGGGAGAGTTGATAGCTCCTTCTCTCAAAACTATCTTCCAACAAACCATACAAAGCCTTGCCTCTCAGGACAATCTGTGGTGGGATGAGGGAACAGAATATATCCCATGGGATTCCACATCCACATTGGCAGATTCATCTTCCAGATGTCCCTTTCTAACACTTCTGATGACAGGAGGAAGGGAGAGGTGTGCATTCCCATGGGGTAAGGTAATGTAGGCTTGAGCCTTGGTCAAGTCATTGGTTGGCTACCATGGCAAGAGCTGGGTGGGCCTTCTCACAGGGGTCTCCACTGCAGAAGCCAAGGGGAACAAGTGGTTATAAGACAGAGGAAACTGAGTGGGTCTAAGGTCTAAGAGGCCTCTGACATAGTAAATCATTTTGTTGCCTATCACTGTCTTACCCCAAATAAAGCAAACCCATTTGGTTAGTTTTGTAATAATCTCCTAATTTATGGTACATTTTAAAGTACCTAAAAGAGTATAATTGCATTTTTTGTAACACAGAAAAAGGATACAGGCTTGAGGTGATGGATACCCCATTTATCCTGATGTGATTATTATACATTGTATGCTTGTATCAAAATATCTCATGTACCCCATAAATATATAACACTTACTATGTATTCACATAATTTAAAAATAAAAGAAAAAATATCTAATGCTTACATTTTAATTATAAAATATAGCTTCAATAAAAGTCAACACATTATGAACTTTACATACATACTTGTTAGTAGTATATAACTATGGAGACCCACTCTTACATAGTTATGCACACAGGTGTTACAATAGTTTCTAATATCATCTCACTTCTCTGTGGTACCCATAAATAAAAGGACTGTTTAAAAATTAACTCACTAGAATGTGAATTACTTAATTGTATTATGTTCCTGTGTTTTCAAGAATCCATCTTTTGGGTGGGCTGTTTAGGTTACCTAAGAAATACCTAAAATGCTATTTTAGTTTTTTGCAGAAAGGGGAAAAACAATGTAAGACAAAATAGAAAAACAAAAATCATTGTATATCTAGGTGGACATAGTTCTCTTCAGAGTGGCTACTGGGCAAGATTATACAATTATTCCATCACTAATGCATTTTTGTTCTGAAAATAAGTTTTCAACAAAGTTCATTTTTTGCAATATAATTTCCTTAATGATAACAAATTACTATGAAGGCACATATATTGTCCAAGTACCAAAGAACCTAGGGTGGAGCTAAACATTGTTTAATAATAATCATCATTATAGTCATACTCATAATCACAATTGTAGAATTAGTAGCAATAATGGTAATACTATTTTAGTAGCAACAGCTGTAGTAATATCAATAGTGGTGGTAATAGCAATTCTTCTATGCATTTGAAAACATTATGAAGATAAATGTTTTCTGACTTACTTTTAAATGTCCTGTTCAGAAATATTTAACCAAGAAAAGGCCTCATAATGTACAGGCTCTCAGAAAATCATGTTCTCCAGCATGGAATAAATTGAGGGTAATTGTGAAGGGGATGGGAAGAAGCTTCAGCCTGTCATTCACATCTGTCACTTGCAACCCCTACTCCCGACTCTACCAGAAATTCCAATCTGTTTTGTCCTGTGGGTTTCCCTGTCTCCCCTCCCTTACTTTGCAACATCCCCTGAACTCATTATACCCTCTTAGAACTCTCTACCTTGGAAAATAGCCCTAATTCTGTTTTCTTCTTAGATCTCTCCTAAATGCCACTGAGACTCAGCTCAAAGATGAACACATTTATTCCTCTAGAAAATAATAATTCCTTACTCCAAGCAATGGACACCTCTCTGCTATCTGCTTATATTGTTACAGGTTGTATTATAGATGGCACATCTCACAGGACATTGGCATAATTAGTTTACATTGTCTGACTACCTTACAACATTACCTCATTCTGGGATAAAATAATTTTTTGAAAAGCTATAAATTTTGAAGGCTTTTGTTGGTATTAAACATTTCTAATCTTTTTCTTTCTTGGTTTCTTTAGTTAATCAGAGTATTTCATATACAGTAGGACCTCAATAAATAATGACTGAATGAACAAGTCAATCTAGCCGAAGTTCAATATAGAGTTTAATTAAACTTGAAGATGGGAGCACCAAAAAAAGGAAGATTAGAGATTATTACTTTTTAAATCACACATTTTTGTTTTACTTTAAGATTGGATACTTCTGTAAGCTATATTGCTCCCATCTGTCAATTTGATGTGAATATATTCTTTGTTGTTGTTATGTATTGTCCCTGAACAGTCCAAACTGGATTATTGATTGTGAAATAATTCCAGTCCTAAGACAATATTTTCTATATTCAAAGTTCAGCATTTATAAATTTCCTTGCAAAAGTATGGCTGATCCAAAAGTAAGTTTGTTGAACACACTCGTGACATAATTAAATATTGGTGAACTGAAAAAGAAAAGTATTTACTTCCATAGGCATCTTTTTGTGTGTTTATACTTGGTCATACTTTGCTAAAATGGCAAGCAAAATGAATATAAAACTAATTAGAAACAAAAGGAACGCTGCTTATATTTTGACAAAATGTTTAACCTAAGTTAGTTCCTGAAAGTAAGCAGCAGTGTTCCTTTACAGTTTAATAGCCATTTGTGGTGAATCACCTGACTCCCACACTTGTACATGATTACCTCTTTTTATCGTTCTCCTAATTCATTGCCCAGTTCAGGTGCTGGCTTCTCTGACCTGAACTACTGTAGAAGTTTTCTCAATTGTCCCATGTCCTTGGCATCTTCAGTGCCTTCCAGGACCCTCTCACATCTCCCTGCATCTGTATCTCCTACAGAATTATTGTTCTAGACTCAGCATCTCATTATGTTACATCCTATCCCTATCAGATTTTTAAAAATCTGATTTCTTTCTTATTCACCAGCTTCAATAGAGCTCAAGTTCAGTACTGTGTTTACTGATTGGATAGTATTCTCTTCAAAAATATTCAGAGCACTCCATCTGTATGCTGTTCTTCAGATGCAATAGAAGAACTGTGTGTTTGCATAATTCACTTCCAGTGCACTGTTAGATAGTACCTCATTCTGGAGACATTTTTCAAATCTTCCTTCCTGACAAAAATCAACTATCCTGAAGTATTTTCCCTTAAGTTCTTCTATAATGCAAGGAATGCATTCTGAATACTGATCTAAAGTAATATATCAGAAAGTATTTTTTTAAAAAGTGGCTCCCAGAGTGACTGGGCGTGGTGCCTCAGGTCTGTAATCCCAGCACTTTGGGAGGCCTAGGTGGGTGGATTGCTTGAGGTCAAGAGTTCAGCACCAGCCTGGCCAACATGGTGAAACCCCATCTCTACTAAAACTACAAAATATTTGCCAAGCATGATGGTGCAAGCCTGTAGTCCTGGCACCTCAGGAGGCTGAGGCGGGAGAATTGCTTGAACCCATGAGGCAGGGGTTGCAGTGAGGTGAGATTGCACCACTGCACACCATCCTGGGCAACAGAGCAAGACTCTGGGGGGAAAAAAAAAAGTGGCTCTCAGAAAACACCAAACACTTAACAACAACAACAAAAAAAAAACCTGTGATCATATGATATATTTTCTCAGGCATTGTTTTTAGCATGTGGATAAAGTTAATTTAGCTAATGGGATTCAAATTGCTTCTACTTTTATTTAACGTTCTCTCTTCTTATTCTGTAGCCTAGTAACCCTTTAATTGCTGAAAGTATAGATACATAAATTTTCATAAGGAAGAAGTGGCACCTCAATATGTTTTAAAGTTCTAGAAACAGTCCAAAAATCCAGGCTTACCCTTATGATCATTATTCAAATGTGAGTTGATAAATTTCAAAAGTAAGATGGGGAAATTGAACAAATCTTCATCCTTGGAAAAGTCCAAATACATTGAGACTCCAGAACACAGTCTTATTCCCAGAATATCTGGTCATTATTAAAAAGCTAATTTGTTTCAACCCACTCAAGAACGGTTTTCCATAAGGATACAAATAAAAACACATTCAGGTGATGCAATCATTTGCTTTTTCAATCTATACAATGCTGGAACCCCTGCTTCTCCTAATTGGTATTCATTGAAGGATCATGTTGATGCAACCAAGGGATTTTAAGCATTTGGATGGTCTCTAAAAATAATAAATAAATCTGCTAAAAACACAAATTTTTATTGGTTCAAAAGAACAGAATGAAATATATCTACAGAGTCATAAATGAATTTTGGTTTTTGATTACATTTTACTAAAAAAAAAAAAGATACTAAAATATACTAATCCTGAAAGAAAATCTGATGAGAGAATAGAAACCAATAAACTACTGAGTCTGCAGCCATTGTTAGCGTATTCCACTACTTTTACTTCCAAGATGAGAATGATTTATTATTAAATATAGTTGAAATTTCGTTGTCTTATTTGGCTGTTTACCTCACTCACAAAAATAACTGCTTTATACAGGAATGTATTTCATTGTTCCAATCTGCTTTCATGCTTTTCGTTGTTATTATTTAGGGTAAGAACTGAATGCTAACCCATATTCATGTGTGCATTTTAAAAAGATATGCCTGTTGAAATGTTATATATTTTCACTAGCTCTCTTTTAGTCATATTTGCTTGTAAATCTTTATTGAAGAATATTTAATTACTGTACATTGTTTCCTGCAAAAAAAAAATTGACTTTTTTCTGACCTATCTTTCTGATAATAATAAAGACCTTGAAGAATAAGGTACTCAAAGTCTCTTAATGTCATTGCATTTATTTTCTTTTACAAGACAAAAGAAAGTGGGTAAACAAAACCTAGTTTAAATGAGTTGTTTTAACATAAGTACTTCTTGACAGCTAAGAAACGTTTCTTCTCAGGTGACTTGTTTCCAGTGTAAACCATCTAATTCTTTCATAGACAATAAGAACACATAGTAGGGAAGAATGTAGCTTGAGGAATTTAGTGATTTAATTGGTGGTCTTAGGTGGTGCTACTGGATTTTAGGCTGTTTCCACCAAAGTCACCCAAAACCAAACTTGAACTGGCTGCATCAAGTTTTCCTTTATATTTGTCATCAAGAGTTCAAGCCACTGTAGCACTTAGTGACCTGACCATTCTACAGAAGGAAAGAAATAATATAGTGAACTCCAGCTGGTTATGAAACGATTGTTTTTAATTGCTAGACGCTAACAACAAATTTTTTCTAGTAATTCATTGATTTTTACATTTACAGATTTCCATAAGAATTGACAAAGATGCCTCTCCATTTATGAGAAAAATTCCTTCATTGAGATATTTTATGAAAAGTTGTATGTGTAACTGTTTGGTACAAAGTGTACATTTAGGTCTTCTTAAAATGACTCTACCCTTAAATAATTTTGTTTTCAAGGGTCACGTCTCTTGGGTAATGACTAATCTTCTCCTAGTGATTAATAATAACAATTATGTAGAATGGTGGTTCTTGGTGACTTTTTCTCCCACTGAATGAAGCAACATATTTCAAAATCGAGACTCTGGGACATTTGGTTCTTCTAAGTCACATTTTTTTTCCCAGTAAATAAAGTCAAACTATTATATAAGTTTATATAAATCATTTTTTATTTCTTATTTAAAAATAAGAAATTAATAAAATATCATCAATAGTATTTGCTTATTATTGTTTTCTTTAAATCTCTAAATTACAACTTGAAAAATTGTTTTTCAATATTTTTGACCACATAACCATTAGAATAAAAACTACACTTTTGTTTAATCATTTGGACATCTGTACCACACATCTGGAAATTTTAGTCAATTGGTTTTTTTCCTTGATCCAATTTTTCTGCAGTTTTTTGGTGGAGTAAAGATATAACGTGTGGAACACATCAAGTTTGTATTCTTATCACTTTCTGTACATCTGTTACTGACATGACTTTCAGCCAGCTGCTGTGTAGCCAGAAGCCAGTTGCTGGGCCTATTTTGAAATCTTGAGTTAGTTATTCTGGTTAATAAAGAGATTCAGAAAGAAACTTGCTGGATACAGAAATAATAATAGACTTATAGTGCATTACTTTAGTGCTGTGTTCCAACCTCTATATGATGCAAGGTTGGTTATATACTAAGAGCCATGGGCTTTGAGATTCATTAGCTATTTTATACTGGAAAAGTCACTTAAATTTTGTGAGACTTAGTTCTAAATTTACAAACTATAAGGCTAACAGAGTACATTCTTTTTTAT
The DNA here is from genome assembly GCA_036589455.1 of Ateles fusciceps. Taxonomy (NCBI): domain Eukaryota; kingdom Metazoa; phylum Chordata; class Mammalia; order Primates; family Atelidae; genus Ateles; species Ateles fusciceps. The sequence goes on from JAZHEH010000222.1 coordinate 10,068,952, forward strand.
TGTGATAAAAAAACAAAAACAAATCTACCCTCTTAACACACGTTTGTGTGTGGTACAGTGTTGTGAACTAAAAACACAATGTTGTACAGTAGACTCAAAAATGTTTTCATCTTGCATACTGAAACTTTATACCTATTGAGTAGCAACTCCTCATTTCCCACAGTTCATTTTCAAAGTCTCTTCTACATCTGAATTTCATTTCTGACAATTTCACATAAATGTTTAAACCAACATTATAATCCAATAATATTTATTTAGTTCATATATATGTTCCTTAATTTGTTTTGAGCAATACTATATGATACTGTTCAAAACCAGGAACATGACTTTTCATAACTAGAAATCTTAGATTTCTAACAGCTGATTCATATTTGAGCAAATAGAAAAAGGTACAAATATAGAACTATATACTTGTATTGACCAGGAGATGATGCAGTAGGCCCTTTTCCAGCCCAAAATGCATGCAGCTTATAACACTTAGCTGCCTGAACATGTTTTGTTGTTGTTGTTGTTGTTGTTGTTTTAATGGAGATGGGGTCTCACTGTGTTGCTCAGGCTGTAGTGCAGCAGCTTTTCACAGCGTGATAATAGAACATTGCAACCTTGAACCCCTGGCCTCTAACAGTCCTCCCACCTCAGCCTACCTTGTTGCTAAGACTACAGGCACTCATCATTGTGCTTAAGTGTCTGAACATTTTGTCTACAAGAATATTTTTGCATACAAGGCTTTGGCAGGAAATTACCATTCCACTTCTATTTATTTATGGTAGGGTAAAAACCACAAGGTTAAAAGTTTAGGAAACAAATTACAATAGATTTTCTATACAGGTAAGAAATTTCATTAAAGTACAATTTAAAATATGTGAATAAATCAAAATAACGAACTCATGTCGAAGTCAACCAGAATGCCTTCAGATACTTGCCATTGTTTTGTTATTAACTGGAGGAAGACACAAATACACACTCTCTTTCTTTCTCTCTTTTTCTTTCTTTCTGCACACAAATACACACACGATCTCTTTTTCTTTCTACACACAAATACACGCACACACAAGTTTCAATTGTGTGCTATTCTGCATAGCATTAGGGAATCTCACACTATTTTGCTTCTTCCCAGCCATCTTGCCTGGGATGTGAATCATCCTTTTGTCCAGAGCATCAGCACTGTAGACACTACCCACCCCTTAGTCACTTAGTAACTGTCTAGGTTCCACTAGCTGCAATCCGTGGGGATATGACAGCACTTGTGTTCAAATAACCCTTATTTGACTTAATCATGGCCCCAAACACAAAGGTAGTAATTCTAACAATTTGTATATGCCAAAGAGAAGCTGTAAATTTTCTCCTTTAAGCAAAAGGTTGAAAGTTCTTAATAAGGAAGAAAGAAACATTGTATGCTGAAGTTGCTAAGACCTACTGCAAAGACAAATCATCTATATGCAAAATGGTGAAGAAGGAAAAAGAAATTTGTACCAGTTTTGGTGTTGCACATCAAACTGCAAGAATTACAGCCACAATGCATGACAAGGGTTTAGTTAAGACGGAAAAGGCATTAAATTTTTAGATGCATTTTAAAAGCATTCAATTTTTAGCTGGAAGACATGAACTGATACTTGTGCAAATTAATGGGAATTGGGTTCATTACTATCCATGCTTTCAGGCATCCATTGGAGGCTTCGGATCATATCCTCAGTGACTAACAGGCGACTAGTGTAATGAGGACAGACAGCTCTACCAGGAGGCAAACTCTGGATCTTCTCAGTTACCTTCATATTTCATACATTTGGAAAATGAGGTTCAGAAAATTTAAGCAACTTTTTGTTATTAAATGACTAATTAGTCTCAAATCAAAGACTAAAACACACATTTTAAAATATAAAAATGCATAATATAATAATTCAGCACTTAAGTTTTTAACTATTGTGAGAAATGGTTGAAACCAGAACCCTCTAGGAGTTGAGACTGAGGGCTAATTTAAAGTTTTAGGCTCTGTCTAAGTGCTTTGCGTCATACAAGAGAGTCTAGTGCACAGAATTACAATTAAAAAGATTCCAATTTTTGGAAAGAAGATGGTAAAGTAATTTAAGTTTTCAGTCCACATACTGCAAATAGGAGCTAGAGAGAAACAGAGCGTAGGCAGAAAAACCAAGAGAAGTCATCAATTTTATGAGCTTAGCTACGACTTAGTCCACAAAGTGCAAGTACTAAAAAAAAAAAAAAAACCTTCAGAAGCGAGACCAACATTATCATCTAACCCTAAACCTTGATACTCTTTACAGTTGATCATTAAACAACATGGGGTTGAACTCTACAAGTTCACTTACACATGGATTTATTTTTCAATAAAAGTTTCAGGTGTTTCTGCTTCTCTGCCTCCCCTTCCACCTTCTCCACCTCTTGTGCTTCTACCACCTGGGACAGCAAGATCAACCCTCTTCCTTCTCCTCCTCCTCAGCCTATTCAATATGAAAACAAGATGAAGACCTTTATGATGATCTACTTCCACTGAATACATAGAATGACTAAAGACTTTTATCTTCTTTATGATTTTTCTAACAGCATTTGCTTTTCTCTAGGTTACTTTATCCTATCTCGCTCTAACTCTGTGAGACTATGTAGTCTTTTGGTGTTGCTACCGTCTGTAGTTCATTATTTCTTGTGCTCCTTTTGAGCCAGATTTTGGATTCATTTGCAAATCAACTAGTATGGCTGAACTAAAAGAATGCTATTATTTTCTTAATCTATATGAGCTTCCAGATCTATTGCTCACAAATAAAGCACTATAGGATCTCTGTTCAGCGCTGATTTGCTCAGGTAGAACAGATGATTAACCCAGTTCCATCAACCATTACCAGGGTGGATCTCCTCAGATACATGGATACTTAAATGAAGCCTCCTATGCTGGGGACAATTTGTAGAGGTGGGTCATCAGTGGAGCAGAAATCCCAAAAGAAACCTACCGTATATCATCTTCTGGCCACCAAACAGCACTGAGAGACTAAATGGCCGAGGCCCTGACTTTTGGGTTCCCATAGTAATGTGTTTGTGTTCTTACTTTGGTCAAAGCACTAACCATAACATATTGTGCTCATACATTTATCACACTGTCATCCCAGGCAATTTGTGAACTCCTCCAGACCAAAGATTGAATCCTATTTATTCTTGTACTCCTGGCAGATCTCAGTGTTTTTCACACATTAGATCCTCAAAGTGTGATGTTGACCCAATTTTCTGTGGTGAGTCATTGAACCAATTATAACACTCAGTGAGCTGTTTAGATGGAAAAGAACTTCCATGTGATTTAAGGGGTCAAGTGTAGGTAGGGAAGCTGCAGATTATTTATAGTATCACATTTGATACAGCTTAGAACAGAAATCATGACTTTTCACTTTATCCTCAGAGTCACTTTGCTGAGAAGGCATAAAGTGGCCAGGATTGATAATTTTACATCATGATAATAAGCAAGGGTTTACAAGGCACTCTGCACAACTCTGAAATATGCTAACATTTTTATTCTCTCCTACAGGATGTACAATGCACATATTAAAGGTACTGAGTTATAGGACACTCTTTCAGTTTGTTTCTGCTAGAAGTTTCCAAGTGAGTTTGAGCATAGACTCACCTTATGCCAAACACTACCTCTTGCCCTCTTAAGAAATTAGCATTGTACAAAACACATGTTTCAGGATGGTGATTCTAAGCCATTAGTCAAAACCACTTTGGCATATGGGGATCAGAAGAAAACAGTGCCAAAAGGATAAGATCGTAGGAGATGGAAATCCCATAGAGACTCAAGAACCTGGAATCTATGAGCATAAGTGGATGAGAGAACTGAATCAAGGAATATGAGCAGCCTAAACCTTTGTTGGGTGATGTTGCAATTTTGTAAAGACAGTCACTAATTCCCAGGGATCTGCAGGTAAAATCTGGGGGGGGGAACATCTTAGTAGAAACTTAAAGGTGTATAGGACATTTGCTGATACCCAAGTCAACTGGGTAGTAACAGGACAAAAATGGTGGATAAAGATCAATGGTGGTAATGTGGATTACAGGTTATATAAAAGAGAGGCCTGAAATGAAGTGTTTTTAAAAATAAACAGCTCTTTGGGCCTTTTTTGTTTTGTTTAAGTCAAAATCGTTAGAGAAAAAGCCAAATGAAAAGGAAAAAAGAAAAACAGTATTTATTCATAGTAAGGAAATCTGTCTTTTCCATAAAACCAAATCATGGGTTACTGTTGACAAAAAGAGTCAAATTCTATAAAATATTTGAAAAGATTTATTCTGAACCAAATATGAGTGACCATGACCCAGGACACAGCCCTCAGGAAGTCCTGAGAACGTGTGCCCAGCATGGTCAGGGCACAGCTTGGTTTTATACATTTTAGAGAGACATGAGACATCAATCAAATACATTAAAGAAATTCATTGGTTTGGTCCAGAAAGGCAGAACAATTCAAAGTGGGGGGGGGCTTCCAGGCTATAGGTGAATTTAAACATTTTCTGGTTGACAATTGGTTGAGTGTGTCTAAATATCTGGGAGAGATAGAAAGGGAATGTTCGGGTTAAGATAAAGATTGTGGAGACCAAAATTCTTTTGAAATCTCATAGTGGGCTGCCCTTAGAGACAATAGGTGACAAATGTTTCCTATTCAGATCTTAGTTAATTGTTGAGTCTCCTCACACAGGACACCACTGACAAATTTTCTCACATGGGGCACCACTGCCAGGGTCTGACAGGCAGACCTTGACTCAATGATGGATGAATAAATTCACTCAGATACAGAATACAGTGAAAGAGTGGGCTGGGGTGCCTGGGCCATTCACCCAAAGGAGTTAACAGCCACCACCATGACACTCTGGCCTTCCTGGTCGTTATTCAGCATACATTAAATGACAAAGGCTTTCTGTCAACACTACCAGAGGATAAAGATTAAGGGTTAGGTTCTGAGGCCTAAAGCAAACACCATTTGTGGGTTATAAACTTCTGCTGATCCCCCCAAGTAGGAGGCAGTCAAGTTCAGATAGACAAAGGTTTGTTAATGGAGGTGGGGTAAACAGACTTATTTGGTGAAGCTTCTTTACAATTCCTAGTATTTACTCTAGGTTCTAATGCCCTAGAGTAAAAAGTGGTTGCCTTTGGCCCATCCTTTCATCTGAAGCTATGTAATCTGCTTGGCTTTCCAAGGGAGTTTTCTGACTATTTCCTATAACTATCTCTCATATTTTTCCCTTAATTTTTTTACCACCACTCTGACTGACCTACCACAGTTAAACTCTTTAGTATTGGGAGGGTCTGGAAGAAAAAGATATAGCTATGTTAATAGACATTCTTTACAGGTGAAAATTTTCCCCCCACAAAGAACAGCTTTGCAGGGCCATATCAAAATATGGCAAAGAAACATGTTTTGAGGTAAAATACTTTGATTTTTTTCTTTATCTCATAATGCTATGCCAGAGTCAGGTTGGAAAGTAAATCATGACATATAGGGTTAAATAAAACCCATCTGATGAGAATTTATGTTCTGTAGGGCATGACTCCCTTAGATAGCTATTTGGATAAGATTTAAAAATCAGTTTAGTTCTCATTAAAAAAATCCTTTATTGTGCATTACTTAATTTTGTAACTGCTATTGCTGCTTTTCTATGTATTGAATGGGAACATGTGTTGTTTAATGGTAGCAAAGAATGAAAATATCTTAAATGCTTAATGAAATCAACAATAAATCTGAAGTTTTATTATTAAGCAATATACAATATTGTTTTAATTTTTGTACATATACATGTATATATTTACAAATTTAGAAACATTTTAATGAATGAATGAATGAAATGTATACATTAATAATTTTATCTGCATGTGTAGGCCCAAAACTAATATAAAACTGTCATCTAATGTTTTACATCTTTCTCACTGGCCATTCAGTTCTTCTTATAACAGGCTAGAAACTATGGTCTAAAATATATTTATCTCACTAAGGTCCTGTTTATATGAGGAATTTCACATTCATTTTTATATAATCCAAATTACTTCAGGTTTCCAGAGAAAATTATACATTGACATCTGACAATCTACTGAATACCATTCAGCAAGCATTTCTAAAAACTACCAGCTCTTAAGTTCTGATTCTGAGATAAAGTTCCTCTTATTAATCATGCTGATAGGTACTGTAGGTAACTATACAGAATATTTCTTCGTTTTTTTGGGTCATGAAATAACTACAACTTCTGGGCAATACTCAGTATCTCCTAGAACTAGGGTTTCCAAAATGCCATAATTGACTGAATTGGTCTGCTTTATGACTGTTATCTCATTTTAATCATTAATAATGTCCACTCTTGCTGTCAAATTGTTACTATTTAGAAGATAAATTATATGGTCAACCTAACTGGAACCTTCAATGGATCGTCAACATAAATCTGAGGAAAATAGTCAAGTCTACGTTCTCCATTAATCTGAAAAATTGTTGACTGCATAGCCATTTATTTATATGTTCAGTGAATATTACCTAAAAATAAACCATTAGCCAGGTGCTCTGCTAAGAACTAGAAGAAAAATAATAAAGTGGACATAAGATTTCCTCTCTACTCTCATTGTTATGATTGAATCCTCACTATGTTAAGAGGTAGATTGGGCTGTTATATCCTCAGGCTTAGAGAAGCTGAATAACTTGATTTAGGCCAAACAGTAAGTGGAAGATGATTACAGGTTTCTGTCTCCAAATGCCATGAAATTAACCTATATGCAGCTATAACTGAAAAAATCTAAGTTTACTCTAGGATAGAACAAGTGAAAAACAGCAGTCTTACTATTAAACCATATTCTTGTCCAGTCTCTTCTACAGAGTGACCTTGAAAGCAATCTCAGTGTTTCTAGGGCAAACTAAATTGATAACACTTTTGGAGAAAGTCTCAGAATCATCTTACTGACAATCACATTACACATTAAAGATATTGTCCTATGGCATATCCACATTAAAGATACTTAATTTGGTGATTAGTGGTTCAAATTCCTAAAAAATTGTAAAACAATTAGCTAAATTCCTTCCTTTTTCCATTTTTCTTGTTAATGGAAATATAAATACAAATCCTGAGATGTCTCTGGTCTCTGGAATGGTATAATTTAAATCACAGGTTAGTTTTGTCTTACAAAAGAACTCACATAGACAATTAGTAATGGATTTTATGACTTTGTTAATCATTTAAAGCTACCTTGCATGTCAGAGACAGATAACTCTTCACTTTTTTTTTTCTTTGAAATGGAGTTTCACTCTTGTTGCCCAGGCTGGAGTGCAATGGCGCGAATTCAGCTCACCGCAACCTCTGTCTCCCAGGTTCAAGCAATTCTCCTGCCTCAGCCTCCTGAGTAGCTGGGATTACAGGTATGTGCAACCACCCCCGGCTAATTGTGTGTTTTTAGTAGAGATGGGGTTTCTCCATGTTGATCAGGCTGGTCTCCAATGCCCGACCTCAGGTGATCCGCCCAGCTCGCCCGCCCAAAGTGCTGAGATTGCAGGTGTGAACCACCATGCCTGGCCAACTCTTCTCTCTTTAGCTGTTTAATACATGAAGATACTAAACCTCTTGAGCATTCTTAACAAAATACATCAGACAATATTTATTTTCTTATTGGGCAAGCACTCTAGTTTATTAAAGAAGTAGCTGTAATTCAACCAAAGTTTTAACTAGACTGACTCTGGGGCTCATAATAGTAATCAGCAATTTGCCAAGATATTTATTCCATTCCATTTGAGTAGCAGCTGATTTAATGAGAAACATTGCTCCTTCCGATGGCTTCTGTAGCACTTTAATTTTACCACATTATTTATTTGTATTATGCGAGATTTTATTGTCATTTCTAATCTTTCATTCTTCCCAATGTCATTCTCTTCGTCATGTGACTTTACACTTCCTTTCAGTAGGAGTGGAGTATATTTCTCTGCCCCATTGACGCTGAATTCTGTCATGTGATTTTCTTTGGTCACTGTCATATGATTAAAAAAATGACTGTGGCACTTCCAAATCTAGACTTTTAATAACACAGTCCATTTATGCATACCCCTCTTGCATTTCTGCCATCGTAAGTAGAAGAACATGCCTTGGCAAATCCATTGATCCAAGGAAGATTAAGATACACTGAATAGAGCCCCAATCTGCAGCTTGCTTCCAAGTCTAGCCAAGTTCAGCTACTTAATCAGCCAGCTTTCAGCTGACCTGCAAGGACACGAACATGAACAAGTGATTGTTGTAAGCCACTGGTTTTTAGGGACGTTTCTTTTCAAGACATTATTGTTGCAATTGGTGGTTTATGTATACACTTTCAAGAAATGTCTTTGGGACTCTTATATGTTAGACACTAACCTAGATGGTGATAAAATGTAGACAAAAGAATAGTGATGTATGTTCTCATAAACTACTGTTTAGAGAGTGATAGAGACAAGTTGATGGATAATAAGAATGTGGAGAAATGTTTTGATTAGAGCATGGTGCTGTGGGAACATATGAGGCTGGTGCCTTAGTTATACCTGTGGGTTTGCTGTTAACTCTCCAAAAGAAGTCATGACTGTGTCAACAGTGAGAGTAGTAAAAACTGTATAAATGAATGACCTTTACTCCAAGTAGAGTTAGTGCGAGTGATCAGAGGACATTGAATACTCAATGAGCTGGAAGAAGATGACATTGGCCATAGTGAACCTTGGAGAAAGAGTGAAGGGAGAAGCTCATGATGTATGTGAGCTTTAGCTAATGCAACACCATGGTAACTATTATAGTGTTTGGACTTGACTCAATGAGCAATGGCAGTGATGGTGTTGGTAGAAGGGAACTCTAGCTTTCCTTTACTACACTTGTTATTATTTAGTTGTCTTTCCCATGAGAAGATGAGAATATCAGTATCCTCAGGGCCAGACAAATTGTTTTTTCCTGGAGCATATATTTAATGCATTCAATGTGTAAAATGGCATTTAACACATTGAATGCATTATAGATTTACATGTGCCAGTTTCAGTTTCTAGGAGGCAAATGGTGATGTGAACAAAACAAGTGGCTAGCCATGTTTAATACAAGTTTAGGATCAACTTATTAGATCATCTTGAATGCCTTTCCCTGCCAATTCGGGATGAATTAAACTCTGGACTAGCCATTTCCCAGTGGTTCCTCTAGTCTAATTTAAAATAATCAAATGAAGGGACTTAAATTAGCTTGGGAAATTATTCCATGATTTAATAGATTTTGATGCTAGGAAATGTTTTTCTGACAGTGTAACCAAAGTTTCCTTCCACGATTTTATCCCATTACTTTTAGTTCCAATTTGAAACCATCTGAATACTTTCTTTTCCTTTTAAATGGTCACACAATCACCTAATGTTAAGATCAGTGGTTTTCTACAGACCCTTGTGTTTTTTACACATATTGAACTGAAATATTTTTTTCTCTACATTTATTAGCTTGCGTATTTTGGTTCATTTTACTGTATTTTTCATCTGAGCTTTAGCATTTATATCCCGTTTTTTATTATCATCTTCCCCAGTGGTGTTTGTATCATGTCCCTGATGAGGGTAATTAGTGAGCTGTTTGTTCCCCCTTTCACAGCCTAGATTAAAGATGTTCTGTAAAATAAAGCTCTTACACTGATCTTTACTGGGTCCTCTGGGAGACTTCCTCACAGCTATGTCCTCTCCCTTTATCATGAGTTGGTTTTTTAGTTTCTTCCAGTTTTCAAAATTTGTTAACAGCAAAAGATGCAAATCTACTGAAAATTGTCAAATATGTGCTTGTGATGTGTTCAACAAAAGAGAGCCAATTAAAATGTGTTTTCTATTTAGACACTACAGAGACTTAGTACTCATGATTTGTAGTTAAGTTTCCTTCCAAGAGACAATAACTTCATGACAAATTGCACACTCAGCAAAGCTGTTGAGACTGGGTCTGGGCAGTTTTTGTCCTTGGTGAGAAGTGTTAGCAGAGTTTTGACTTTCCACCATGCTTGCAGTGTTGTGTTAGGAGTTGAAGCAGGAGATTTTCAAGGAAGTATTTTTGCGTGTCTGGCTCCTCTTGATTTGGAAGGAGCATTCATTCCAGGATGATCAACCCCTTTTGTCATACCCTAATGATAGCATTGTTGGCTACTGTTCAGTTCTAAAGAACATTTTCCAAAATGGTTTTTCTCGTATGGGCTTATTAAAAAAAAAAGAATGTTATGTGAAAGTGTAAAGATGGAAGCAAGGGGAGGAAATGGATATAGGGTATGAGCAAGTATTGAACTATTAGGTATAAACATAAATATTTACCTCTCTCTGTATAAAGACATTTTCCCAAAATGTTAAAAATGGAGAAAATCTGTAGTTCTAAATGAGGAAATTGTGTTAAATAAAGTGTCTTCTGCCCAAAAGAATAAAACCAGTGGATGACACACTAAGGAAGAAGTACATGTTTTTAAGGGCTACCTGGATCATTTTGATTCTGTCTTAGGACAACCCTGTTGGGGTGTGCCTTGTGTTACTCCTAATTCTGAGATCAGGAAAATTAGGATTAGAGAGTTTGACTGACTTGTGAAAGGGCCACCTGTGAGTAAATGCTGCTATTGAATTCTAACTCAGGGTTGTCAGATACCAGAGCCAGATTTTAGCCACCGTATGTACTGCAATTCAATGAGGTAATCCATGTAAAATGTCATGCCTGACAAATAGTAGAAGCTTCTTATCCACCGACTATTATTACTAATCTGGATGAATGGTATGACTTATTGTTTGTAACCCAAATTTAAGATTTTTGAAACAGTAGCTGTTGCAAAAATGCTATGAGAAAACTCTTCTATGAAATCCCCATGTGCAGATATGAAAAAAATATATTTTCTGTAAAAATCAGTTGATTTTGTTTTAGTTAAAAATAAAAACTTTAAAAAGTGTTATAGTGATTTCGTGGTAATTGTGCTTTGCCACTAATTAGCCTTGTGATATCTTTCAGTTAATTCTTCTTGCTCCAGTTGTTTTATTGCAAAATGAAGGCACTATGATAAGTTATAAAATGAGAAGATTCAACTAAAAGCACCCTGAGGATAATACAGCACTATGGAGGTGCATATGAATACTGTTATTACTTTTACTACTCTAAATTTCCCATCTAGACCTTGAGGGATTGGATGGTGGCCCATAAAAAGGTAAGTCCACATCCTAATCCCTGGAACCTGTGAATGCTATCTCACTCAGAAGAGGGGGTTTTGCAGAGGTAGGTAAGTCAAGGATTTTGATATGAGGAGACTTAAGGTGCATGATCTGGATGGACACTAAATATAATGACAAATGGCCTTAAAAAGACATATAGAAAAGACATACACATGGAGGAGAAGGTTATGTGAAGACAGAATCAGAGCTTAGACTAGTCTACAAGTCCAGGAATGTCAACAACCAGCAGAAACTGAAAGAGGTTTTCCTGTAGTCCCCCCGCAGAGGGAGCAGGTTCCTGACAATTTCAGACTCTTGATCTTCAGAGCTCTGAAAGAATAAATTTCTGTTGTTTTATGCCACCTAGTTTGTGATAATTTGCTACAGTAGCCTCAGGAAACCATAAAAAAAAATGATACAATTCCAATGCCTTAATGTGTTTAATATGAGCTTCTAATTTATCCATTAAAATTACAAGTTTAAATGCATCATTCTTAAATTCCTTTCTAAGGGCAATAGTTAATTAGATGTAAGTTTTTTTTTTTTTTTTTTTTTAACCAGTGTGTTTTAAAAATATACCCAATTTTGAAGATAAAGATAGAAACTTGGGATACTAAAGAGGGTGGTTAAATATGTGCAGGGTACTAAATCTGGTGGTGTTCAAGGAAAGCACAGCAGTAGAAAGCAGAATAGTCCTGATCTCCAGGTATTCTTCAGGAAAAACATTAAAGGCAATATTGACTGTAAATAATTAACACATTTTGTACGTTTTACCTCAACACTTTAAGTTTACATTCAAGGTATATTTTTATGGTGAATGTTCTTATTTTTTGAGACAAGAAATAAAGTGCATGTTTGAAAAAAAAAACTCATAATGAATTCAAAAATTCATGTTTTGAGAGGCAGTTTTAAGTTTTAAATTATAATAGAACTACTTTTATATATATCTTAGAAGTAAAATTATGCATGTTTCCACATTTGATTAAGGTTTTCTGTGAACTAGACAGTTTTTAGACAATTTACTAATTTAGCAGTGGCATTTTACTGATTAATAAAAATCAGCAGGATGTAGAACTTAACTTTTTAGAAAGTATTTTATTTTGATAGAATACTTTTTCTTACATTGAATTAATACAAATTGGGTAAAAATTGCTTTCCCTGTTAATTTAAATTAGCTCTAAAATACTAATTCAGTTGTTTAATTATTTGACTCCTAGCCAAAACATTTTTGTGTTTTTAAAGTTTTCATTGTGTGACATGAAAGCAAAAGAGAACAAAACAAAGTAAAATCCACAAGCCTGTTAAAAAGATATTTCAGATGACTCAAGAAGCCAGGGATTAGAGAATTCTATGTACAAGTCCTATTCACTATGTTATGTTTCTATCTTGAAAAGATGTGAGAACTCTAAGACAAAATTTAGAGTATTAGTTGCCTAATGCCAAAATTAATTTCAGTTGCCTATACTCAAAACATACTATTAGAATGCCCAATTTTTGTTTATTAAACTTTTTTCTTTGCTTTCCTTTCCTTTTCTTTGATTTCTTTTTTCTTTTCTTTCTTTCCTTTCTTCTTCTTCTTCTTTTTTTTTTTTTTTTTAACAAATAGCCATGTTTGTTACCTAAGCAACATCTACTGCTTTTGGATTCCATGAGTGATGGAAAATAGATATGTTAAGAGAGGATTATTTTCATTGATTGAGAGATTCATTCAATTTATTTGTTTACATATGTGTGTTTATTGAACATATGTTACATACTAAACACTTATCTAGGAGCTAAACGTACAATGGTGACAAAATTGGTAAACATTTTCAAGCAGCTTCCATTGCGGTAGATGTGATCACATGTTAAAAGATAAGCAAATTATCATGAAGGCAATGACAGATAAAGTGATAGGAAGTATGGATGGTGAAGAGGCAGGAAAGACTAACAGTGTGTGGGGTGGGAAAAGTAGTCAGGGTCAGATCAGGGCCTCTGGGCCAGGGGGAACATGCATTTATGTTGCAGAGAATTGCTTGAACCCGGGAGGTGGAGTAATGAGCTGAGATGGTGCACTGCATTCCAGCCTGAGCAACAGAGGGAGACTCCACCAAAAAAAAAAAAAAAAAAAAAAAAAAGAGTGGGCCTTGAAAGGCACCCCAGGGAGTCTCCTGAGTTTTTGGAGACAGAGGAATTGATGAGTAAGTAGATGGTAATGTATTATTAGGCACCTTCTGAGAGGGCTCTCAGTAATTTTGCCACTGGGAAGCAGGGGTCCATATGCCTGAGTGTGGACTGGACCGTCATTAATAATGAATAGGAAATAATAAAGGTGATAAAATGCTGCTTTTGAGGTTAGGTTAGGGCAATCATGTACACATATTTTGTAAATTTCTTTATCAAATGTTTTCATAGCTGATATCTAGGTAAATCAGTTCAGCAGGAGGGTGAGCATACTTCAGGGTGTAGGAAGCTCTATTTCTTTGCTTAACTGAGCACAGAAATGGCTTGGCCACACCTATTACTATCTTTCTTGTCAACATACATTCACCCATGTTTCAGATATAAAACCAGAAAATTACTTTCAGAGATAAAACTAGAAAATTCTCAGAACATACAAAGAATCTTCTGCCCAACACTACACATTCTAGGAGGAAGTAGGTGGTAGAAAACCACAACCTCCGTTTATACAAGGCAGCATCAGAGGTGTGATTTATGAGGCCATCAGAGACAAATAGAAAGTGCTCTATAAGCAAGAAAATAACAACTCATGAATGTTGTTTCTAATAGCACTAGAAGAGCAAGTATTGGGATTGTCCCTAATGACATAGATATTTCAAGATAAACGTTTGAAAGCAATACTATTACTACTCTCTGACAACTAAAGAATTTTGCTCAACTCTCATCATCTTACATTGGAGAAAAACAATCATATCTTTAAAGAGCTGTTGATCTTAGCTCTTCTGTGATTTACAGCCACCCGATTTGAAATTACATAGGGGAAGCTAAATAAATTAACTTCTGGCTTCCGTTTATATTTTATCTAAAATTGTTCCATATTGTGTGACTTCCTAATTCTAGAGGCATAACATTCATCAGTATTATATCTCAATATGAAGTTTCTCATGAATAATTCAAAGATAAAAAATTTACAGGCAAATCTTTAATCTAGGTTTTTGGGTTTTGTTATTTTTTGTCATTCAAAGGCAATTTTATTCTCCCGGCAAGAGTAAAAGGCTATTTAATAGCCACTGTACAAGGTGGAGAGATGTATCCTCATTCTCAGCCTGATTACAACCTAATTGGAGACAAAAAGCAAGGAAGGCATACTCAATAATAAGTATTGTAACTGAGACACCAAACACCCATTGCTGGAATTGAGTGAATGGTGGTATTATTCCCAGTTGAGGAAATTAGGAAACTATTAATAGGTTACGTGCTGCAATTGGAAATGGATAATTAAATGAAGAGCACATTTCAACAAGAAGGGGACATTTTTATCGAGAGAAGAATGTGAATTGAAGGTAAGCATGCAGTATTTAGATATGAGAGGGTACAAGTACACGATTATGGTAGGCGTCAGGCCACAGAAGACAATGTGTGCCTCCTAAAGTGGTGTGCAATCTGTCGAGGGAGGAGACAGATTTTAGGAAGGTAACATTGGTAGCAATGTGGATCAAGGATTAAAGGGTGGAAAGTCAGAGACCTGTTAAGAGGCTATAATGATATACTTTCCAAGGAATGATAAGAACCTAGACTAAAGCAATGAAAAGAGAAGCAGAGTCAATAGAACAATGAATGTGAAAGATGTTAGAGAAAAAATAATGATAGGATTGACTGGGTGTTTTTTTCTTTTTCGTTTTCTGAGAAAGGGTCTCACTCTGTCATCCAGGCTGGAGTACAGTGGCCTGATCACAGCTCACTGCAACCTGCACCTCCCAGGCTCAAACGATCCCCCTACCTTAGCCTCCCAGGTAGCAGGGACTACAGGCATGTGCCACCACAGATAATTCTTGTATGTTTTACTGAGATGGGGTTTTACCATGTTGTCCAGGCTCATCTCAAACTCCTGAACTCAAGCAATGCTCTTACCTTGACATGCCAAAGTGTTGGGATTACAGATGAGAGCCACTGCATCCAGCTGACTGAGTGGTTTATGTAAGGAGAGATGAGACATAATGCAAATATCTTAGGGCATAGATTGATGATGATACTGACAACCAAGTTAGAAAAATAATAGAAGAAGAATATTTAAGAAAAAAGTTATTTAGAAAAATTTTGAGTATTTTGAAGTAATCTTTAGAATTTTTACATGAAATTGTTGCAGTAGATTGATGCCTTTATGTCTCCAAAAGTATAGACAGAGACATATGAGATAAAAATATAGATGTGGCAGTCATTGTCATATGCTACATTAGTGGTAGATGAACAGTTACAGAGAGAAGAAGGCTGAGAATGTATTATTAACTTCGAATAGAAAGAGAAGAAGATAGGAAATGCATCTGCTATGGGGTAGGCTTTTTATTTTATTGGACATGGGAGCAAAGAGATAGGATGAGCCAGAGTAATACAAGTTAATGGAATCAATAAAAAGAAGCTTTGGGAAAGAACAGTAATATAAAATACCATAGAGAGGGCAAAGAGGAGCGTGAATGAGAAAATGCTGTTAAGCTTGATCAGAGGTAACTTTCAATAGATTGGTTTCAGTAAGGAGATGGTGGTGAGAAAAGTGAAGGAGCCTCAAATTGTATGGACTTACAAAGACAGTATTTGGTTAAAGTGGAGGCAGGGAGCACTGGTTTAATTCACCAAGTTTATAGGTGAAAACAAAAAGAGATAAGCTTAAGAGAAAGCTAATTAGAGGACATGGAAATTGATCATGTGTATAGGTAACAGAGTATTAAATCAGTAGAAGGACTGAAAAGACAAGACAGAATCTATAATTGATAGAACATTGTTCAAGCAGGGAGGTGTTAAGGGGAAATACATAAAATCTGTGGCATTTATAAAAGGGAAAGGCTTCCTCCAAAAAGGCTAAAATGACAGAAGAAAAAAGTCTTGTGAAAATACAAAGAAACTCTAAGGAGAGGAGGGAACTTGAGAGATCAAATGCCAGGTGGTCTTGATAATTTCAGAGAATTTTCACTGAGATCATTTATTCATCTGTTAAAATTTATGCTCCTGGGGGAGGGTTGGAGATTTCAAGATGTAAAAAGTTTGGATCAGTTGCTATAGAGAGTGAAATACAGAGTCAACAGTGAAGTTTGAATCACTCTCATTTCTAACAAAATCAGTAAGTTGAAACCACTTTTTTCCTTCAGCCATGCACGTTTGTATAGATAGGAGCAAAGAAAACAGATAATGAGAATTTCCCAGGGCTGTGATTGTGGAAAAGAAGTGTGGACCCTGCAGGAGGCATTACAGATACAGTGCAAGAGCCTTCTCAAACTGTTTGAATAAGAAGTTGCAAACTGGGTTGAAAGAACAGTGAAATCAAATTGGCACCGTGAATGACTATAACTTGGAGAGATCAAAGGCACAAGGATCACAGCAAAAACACAAATCAGGTTCTGCGTGCATTATGAAAGAGCAGGTGGTATTCAGGTTGAAGCAGTGGCTAAATCTGAAGTTGTGGAGAGAAGTGGTTTCTGGGAGA
Organism: Ateles fusciceps; assembly: GCA_036589455.1. Taxonomy (NCBI): domain Eukaryota; kingdom Metazoa; phylum Chordata; class Mammalia; order Primates; family Atelidae; genus Ateles; species Ateles fusciceps. The sequence goes on from JAZHEH010000222.1 coordinate 10,085,746, forward strand.
CAGCTAGGGTGTGGACATTTTAGGAAAGGGTTGAGTTGGAGTGGGGGATGGGGGTTACTGGAGTTCAAAAATTTTAAGAAGTGTGAGGCCACAGTGTGAGAGTGATGACAAGAAAGGGAGAGAAGGGTGTTGTGAACGAGATGACTAAGCCAGCAAGGAAATTTTCCTGAGAATTCTTTTTGTAAGAAAGAGAGAGAGAGGAGGGTAGCTATTTAATTAGTTTTACTGACATAAGGGTTGTTTTCTGGGGAATTATTAGCTATATATATTGTCAGTTTTGGTTGCTATGCTAGGCCAAAGCTGAGTCCATGAGTTTTACATAAATTTAGTCATATTCAAAGTGCCTGATAGAAATGTAGTATCATGACTTGAAGCACACAATGACCATCAGACCAGTCTAGACTGGGTCTTGTGTTTATGTTTTGGGGTCTGAATTTTAGATAGACTTTACACATTGAAACATACCCAGTAAAGAGCACAACAATGTAGCAGAGATAACTCAAAGTCATTATGATACCAGCAGGCTGGAGGAGGCTGGACCTCGATCTCAGCTGGTGTCCAGGTTCCTGACCCTGTCGTGAGAAGGAATGCAAGGATGAGTTGGAAAATAGTGAAATAACAGAGATTTGATATTGCAAAATAAAAAGTACACACTCAAGAAAAGGGAGTGCAGGTGTATTCCAGAGTGTCATACCAGGGGCTTTGGGGTTTCTACCTTTATGGGTTTCTTTAAATAAGGGGTGAAATATTCATGATGGCCTCTGGACAAAGGTTAAGATTTCTTGGAACTGTGATGCCACCTTTTTTTTTTTTTGTGACGGAGTCTTGCTCTGTCACCAGGCTGGAGTGCAGTGGTGCAATCTTGGCTCACTGTAACCTCCGCCTCCTGGGTGCCACCCATTTGTACACTAAATATGGGTGTTCTGGAACTATCATGATGCTGGTGAGTGTATGACTTAGCATGTTACTGAGTGTATAATGAGGTCCCACATGAGACTTAGGTCAAATCCAGTGCATGTTGGTTCCAGTTGGCCTTAGCAAGCTTGGTCCACCCTCTATTTTTTCAGGGTCTTATGCAACTATTTCAATAGTTTCCTTTCCTAGTTGTGTGAAACTTCTACCTGGAATTTTCTATTCTCCTGCAATCACCCTGTCTTATTCCTGTCTCAATTATCATATCGGGGATACAATTTTTGAGGAAAGAAAAGATTAAAAGGCAATAAATTTCTCAAGTTCAATTTTTCCGGTAAAAATATAAATTTGACTTGGCAATTGTGATTCTGGAGGCTGTAACTAGGACCAATAGATGGAAATTATTGAGAAGCAAATTTTGACTTAATGCAAAGAAAAAAAATATATAAACTGTCCCCAAATGGAAATTGTTTCTTCTTAAAGCGATGAGTCCCAAGCCATGAAAAGTGTTCATAATAGACTGGTGAGACAATTCTTGCATACACTGAAGTCCACACAAGAGATAATTGGCATTGTTTTGGAACATGTTAGAAATGCAGAATCTGAAGTGCCATGCTGAACCTGTATTTTAACAACCTGCATTTTAACAACATTCTCAGGTGATTGCCATCTATAGCAAAGCATTGATCCAGAGGACTTTCCTCTACTGGGTACACAGTTGGGCTACACAAGCTATAATCTCTTCCTGTTCTATGAGTTTTGTCATGTATTTCTGATTTTTTAATCCTCTTTTGTTCCCATATGTTTTTAATATTTTCCTATAGTACATGTAACAAAAAGATAATTATGCCAATTCGATAGTTGATTATATATACACACACACATACATACATGGATGTATGCACACATATGCTCACACAATCAGCCCTTGATATCCATGGGTTTTGCATCCATAGATTTAACCAATTGTGAATGAAAAATATTTTTAAAAATTGCATCTGTACTGAACATGTACAGATTTTTTCCTGTTATTATTCCATAAACAATACTATATAACAATCATTTACTATAGGCCAAGATGTCCAGGGGCAGACCTGTGTTACTTATAGTTAAATGATTACAAGCTTGCTTTGCTTTTTATACACTGATATTTGTGCCACAGATCAAATATTGAATTAAGAAAACTTCAAACTATGGTGCAGTAAAATAAAAGCAGAGATCAAGCAGTAACAGGAGACTGATAGTAAGGACCATCTGAGAGCCCTTTATAATCGCAGAATGCTGCAGTGTGGTTGCAAGGCAGCAAAGACTGCTTTGTCCCACAATCTCCTCCCAACATAGGGTTTGTATGAGGGTTTCATAAACAGGGCTTGTGCAAGAACTCTGGGAAGGAATGCTACCTCTGCTCACAAGACTGGGAAGGGTGTTTGCAGATGGGAGCTTGTGAGGCCCGAACTGGACTGCCACAGGCTCTGCCTGTGTTCTCAGAATGTGGAGTAATTCTGATTGCTCTGTGTCCACAATGCTCGGGAGACAAAAACCCCTTAATACATACCTTATGGCCCTGTGCCTCTTTGCAGATGCACCTAGATACACAATGAATGGTAAAACTCAGTGTCCTTGGTGTTCATAGTAGACTAGTGAGACAACTTCTTAGAGAACCAAATTTGCTATTGATGCTGCAAGACACATGCTCTCCCCCACCTCCAGCCATCTTCCTTCTTACCTCCCCCTCCCCACAGTCCTCAAGATTAACAGGGTAACGCACCTAATAAAAGCCTGTGGAGCCCAGATCAGTGCCAATGCACTTCACCCCGCACAAGAGTGCCTTGGCCCGCTGGACCCATATTGTTGAATTCTACTCTTGTCTTTGTCTTATATCTTTTCTCACTCCCTTGTCACCACCAGGAATCAGGGCACCCACATACAGGGTTGGGCTGGTTCCCAACAATGTACATAACATTTACATTATTTTTGGTATCCTATATAATCTAGAGATGATTTAAATATATGGGAGGGTGTGCATATATGTATATTTTTTATATTTTAAGTTCTGGAGTACATGTGCTAGTTAGTGCAGGGTTGTTACATAGGTATACACATGCCATGGTGGTTTGCTGCATCCATGTCCCCATCATCTATGTTAGGTATTTCTAATGTTATCCCTCCCCAATCCCCCCAATCCCTGACAGGCCCTGGTGTGTGGTGTGATGTTCCCCTCCCTGTGTCCATGTGTTCTCATTGTTCAACACCCACATATGAGTGAGAACATGTGGTGTTTGGTTTTCTGTTCTTGTGTCAGTTTGTTGAGAATGATGGTTTCCAGCTTCATCCATGTCCCTGCAAAGGACATGAACTAATCCTTTATTATGGCTGCATAGTATTCTATGGTGTATATGTGCCACATTTTTTTTATCCAGTTTATCATTGATGGGCATTTGGGTTGGTTCCAAGTCTTTGCTTGGAACCAACCCAATGAACATACTGCAATGAACATACATTATAATAGAATGATTTATAATCCTTTAGGTATATATCCAGTAATATGATTGCTGGGTCAAACAGTATTTCTATTTCTAGATACTTGAGGAATTGCCACACTGTCTTCCACAATAGTTGAACTAATTTACACTTCCATCAAGAGGTAAAAACGTTCCTATTTCTCCACATCCTCTCCAGCATCTGTTGTCTCCAGAATTTTTAATGATCACTATTCTAACTGGCATGAGAGGTATCTCAATGTGGTTTTGATTTGCACTTCTCTAATGACCAGTGATGAGGAGCACTTTTTCATCTGTTTATTGACTACATAAATGTCTTCTTTTGAGAAGTGTCTGTTCGTATCCTTCACTCATTTTTTGTTTAGGTTGTTTGTTTTTTCTTGTAAATTTGTTTAAGTTCTTGGTAGATTCTTTTTACTAGCTCTTTGTCAGATGGGTAGATTGCAAATTTTTTTTTCCCATTTTGTTGGTTGCTGGTTCATTCTAATGATAGTTTCTTTTGCTGTGCAGAGGCTCTTAAGTTTAATTAGATCTCATTTGTCCATTTTGGCTCTTGTTGCCATTGCTTTTGGTGTTTTAGTCATGAAGTCCTTGCCCATGCCTATGTCCTGAATGGTATTGCCTAGGTTTTCTTCTAAGGTTTTTTATGGTGTTAGGTCTCATGTTTAAATCTTTAATCCATCTAGAGTTAATTTTTGTATAAGGTGTAAGGAAATGATCCATTTTTAAGCTTTCTGTATATGGCTAGCCAGTTTTCCCAACACCATTTATTAAATAGGAAATTATTTCCCATTGCTTGTTTTTGTCAGGTTTGTCAACAATCAGATGGTTGGAGATGTGTGATGTTACTTTCGAGGCCTCTGTTCTGTTCCATTGGTCTACATCTCTGTTTTGGTACCAATACCATGCTGTTTTGATTACTGTAGCTGTGTAGTATAGTTTGAAGTCAGGTAGCATGATGCCTCCAGCTTTGTTTCCTTTGCTTAGGATTGTCTTGGCTATGCAGGCTCTTTTCTCATTACAAATGAAGTATAAGGTGGTTTTTTCCAGTTCTGTGAAGAAGGTCAGTGCTAGTTTGTTGGGGATGGCACGGAATCTATAAATTTCTTTGGGCAGTATGGCCATTTTCAGAATATTGATTCTTCCTAACCATGATAATGGAATGTTTTTCCATCTATTTTTGTCCTTTCCTATTTCCTTGACCAGTGGTTTGTAGTTCTCCTTGAAGAGGTCCTTCACATCTCTTGTTAGTTGTATTACTAGGCATTTTACTCTCTTTGTAGCAATTGAGAATGGGAATTCAGTCATGATTTGGGTCTCGTCTGATATTGGTGTGTAGGAATGCTTGTGATCTTTGCACATGGATTTTGTATCCCAAGACTTTGCTGACATTGCTTATCATCTCAAGGAGATTTTGGGCTGAGTCAATGGGGTCTTCTAAATATACAATCATGTAGTCTGCAAATAGAGACAATTTGTATTTCTCTTTTCCTAATTGAATAACCTTTATTTCTTTTTCTTGCCTGATTGTTCTGGCCAGAACTTCCAATTCTATGTTGAATAGGATTGGTGTGAGAGGACTCCCTTGTCTTGTGCCAGTTTTCAAAGGGGATGCTTCCAGTTTTTGCTCATTCAGTATGATATTGTCTGTGGGTTTGTCACAAATAGCTTTTATTATTTTGAGATACATTCCATTGGTAACTAGTTTATTGACAGTTTTTAGCATAAAGGGCTGTTGGATTTTGTCAAAGGCCTTCTCTGCATTTATTGAGATAATCATGTGGTTTTTGTCTTCGGTTCTGTTTATGTTCCCAGGTGAGGCAACACCCTACCCTGATTTGGTTTGCCCTCCTTGGGCTACACCCACTGTCTAATCAGTCCCATTAAGGTAAACCTGGTACCTCAGTTGGAAATTCAGAGATCACTCTCCTTCTGTGTCATTCTTGCTGAGAACTGTGCTCCAGAGCTGCTCCTATTTAGATGAAATGCTAACTAGAATAACCAGCTTAGAGAAGAATATAAATGGTTTGATGGAGCTGAAAAACACAGCACAAGAACTTTGTGAAGCATACACAAGTTTCAGTAGCCAAACTGATCAAGCAGAAGACAGGATATCAGACATTGAAGATCAACCCAATGAAATAAAATGAGAAGGCAAGATTAGAGAAAAAAGAGTGAAAAGAAATGAACAAAGTCTCCAAGAAATATGGGTTATGTGAAAAGACCTGATCTATGTTTGATCCGTATACCTGAATGTGATGGGGAGAATGAATCCAAGCTGGTAAACACTCCCCACGATATTATCCAGGAGAACTTCCCCAACTTAGCAGGCAGGCCAACGTTCAAGTCCAGGAAATACAGAGAACACCACAAAGATATTCCTCAAGAAGAGCAACCCCAAGGCACATAATCGTCAGATTCATCAGGTTTGAAATGAAGGAAAAAATGCTAAGGGCAGCCAGAAAGAAAGGTCCGGTTACCCGCAAAGGGAAGCCCAACAGACTCACAGCAGATCCCTCAGCAGAAAACCTATGAGCCAGAAAGGGTGGGAGCCAATATTCAACATCCTTAAAGAAAAGAATTTTCAACCCAGAATTTCATATCCAGACAAACTAAGCTTCATAAGTGAAGGAGAAATAAAATCTTTTACAGACAAGCAATTGCTGAGAGATTTCATCACCACCAGGCCTGCCTTACAAGAGCTCCTGAAGGAAGCACTAAACATAGAAAGGAACAACCAGTATTAGCCAGTGCCAAAAAGGAAATAGGTGGTAAAGACCGTCTACACAATGAAGAAACTGCATCAGCTAATGGACTAAACAACCAGCTAGCATCAAAATGGTAGGATCAAATTTACACATAACAGTATTAACCTTAAATGTTAATGAGCTAAATGCTCCAATCAAAAGATACAGACTGACAAACTCGATAAAGGGTCAAGAGCAATCAGTGTGCCATATTCAGGAAACCCATCTCACTTGCAAAGACAAACATAGGTTCTAAATAAAGGAATAAAGGAAGATTTACCAAGAAAATGGAGACCTAAAAAACCAAAAGCAGCGTTTGCAATCCTAGTCTCTGCTAAAAGAGATTTTAAACCAACAAAGATCAAAAGAGACAAAGAACGTCATTACATAGTGGTAAAGGGATCAATGCAACAAAGAGTATTCTGATTTTAAAATCAATTCTGTTCTTCCTTAGTTTGACTTTCAAAATTTTGAAATGTTTGAAATTTCAAACACCAAATGAGAAAACCTAGTGAACTTTTAGTCTTCATGTTAAGTTTAATGTTGTGAGGTTAATTTCATATGACATCACTACTTAAATCATCTACCTACTAAAAACTTCAAAAGGCTACTTTTTGAAAATAGCTTTGTGACACATGAATGCTATAATTGAAATATTGTTTTAGCAATACTTCAAAACCAACAAAAACAATACTATCTGAAAAATTTATGTAATATTCTCCCTATACCACAGTGCTTTCTTATAATTCTCTGTTGAATCTTAGATAATCACTGTAGTTGTTTTTTTTCTTCACTAATAATTTACTGTAGCTGGCTTGTAAGGAGTGCTTAGAGAAGAATTGTTGCTTTCTTGCTTTGTCTTGCTTTTACTTTAGTCCCTCCATTTAAAAGCAAGTTAACTGTCTCTTATTTTAATTACTCATCTTTGTCTAAGGTCTTGGAATAGTCCTTCTGAGACAAAATCAAGCCTTGTTTTACTTTTAAATGCCTGTTAAAAGTAACAGATACATTTATCAACAAAGAAATTGGTAAGCTGTGGTAGTAATTATTTTTATTTTTTTGTTTAGAAAGCACATTCCTTGAGATTTTTTTCTTCAAATGGAAAGAATTTTTAATTGGCATAAATATGATACAACTCCCTTGTAACTGAGAAACATCATAGAAATGAAGAGGGCTTTGAGTAAAACAATGGTCCTCATGACCTGATATTATTTTGTTTGTGTGTACAACTGGTTTTTATAAAAAAAATATTCTACCGTCAGCAGTGGTACATCACAGTTTACAATCTCTCCCTTCCAAAGGGAGTATTATCATTACTTTAAAAAGTAGCTGATTTATGGCAAGTGGCAACAAGCAAGAAATCATGGTTTTTATAGTGAAAGAAAGAGACAGAGTTTAGTGTAAAGTTTCTCTGTTTTGAATAGTAGAAAGATTTGCAATTTGTGATGAACTGTATCCTTGGCAATATAACTGAAGACTTGATAAGTCAGAGTCTATTGTCTCATGACAACTGCATTGTGGACAAAAAAATAAGACATGTAAAGCATGTTTCTTCTTGCTTTGCAAATTCTTTAATAATACTTTTATGTGAGGCCCAAATATGAGAGTGATATCAAGCAGTTCACATTTGTGTTCATGTGATAACCTCAAACTCTACTAATTATTATATATTTTAAATTTGCCACTTATCCACTGTGTTTCTTTTCCTTACTGTTCCTAGTGACATATCTATGAAGTTTTTAGTTTTTATTTATTTTAAATAAGCCTAGTTCTCTATTTAAAAATTATGAAAAAAATCAACACAAACTTTTCAGCACCGTGGAAGAGTATTTTTTAATTTTTGAAAACAAATCATGTTTTAAAATCTTGCTGCGCCAATGGCATTTCTTTGGGTTCTTGGAAGTTTAACGTATTTTCTCATATGTTTTCAAATTACAAATTTACAAATTTTCCATGAAGTGAAACAATTTCTTGCAGTCTTTTCTTATGCAATTCTTGGGATTTGCAACAGGACCCTCTTCTTTAGCCAATCCACTTTTTCAGACTTGTCTCCCTTCCCTCCCTCTCCCTTGAGTCACTAGTCCTGCAGCTTTTCGAGGCTGCTGAATCACCACCCACCTGCAGGCCTGCTTGACCTCAGCATCCTTGTTGACAGTATTCCTCTCCTTCAGAATCCTTTCTCTTCCACGTCATGTACCCATAGCATATTCATCTTTCAATATCTGTGTCTAATAAGTTGTATTAGTCTATTTTCACGCTGCTATAAAGAACTATCTGAGAATGGGGAATTTAGGGGAAAAAAAGTTTAATTGACTCATACTTCCACAGACTGTACAGGAAGCATGGCTGGAAGGCCTCAGGAAACTTACAATGGTGGCAGTAGGCAAAGGGGAATCAAGCACTTCTTACCATGGCAGAACAGGAGACAGCAACCTAAGGAGCAAGTGCACACTTTCAAACACACTTTCAAACAACCAGAGCTTATAAGAACTGCCTCATTTTAAGGCATACAGTTGGTGCAGTGGGAGTCACCTGTGAATTACTGTAACCAGAAATGTCAATATCACTCTCTCTTACAAGAACCGTAGGGGGAAGTCCACCCCCCATGATCCAATCACCTCCCACCAGGTCCCTCACCCAACATTGGGAATTACAATTTGTCATGAGATTTGGGTGGGGGACACAGAGCTAAGCCATATCATATGTGTTATCTCCCTAACTATGTTGATCGTAATTCAGCTAGAAATTCTCTTCTCCTGCTCATAGACTCTTTCTTTCACTAGTAAGCCCCCAAAACATGGAGATTTGGCTGATATTCTCCACCCTTCCACTGCTGTGTATGTTCACTCATTTACTCATCCATGGCTCTATAATGTATTCATTATTGTATAAGTGCTAAGAACCTTTGAAAGTCATTTTCTAGAAGGGAAAAATGACTAGTGGACAATCAATCCTTGTAAGACGTGCAATGAATGTTATGGTAGAAGAGATATGTGTGATCCTGCACCAACAGAAAAAACAAATGACATAGAAATATATTTACCTGGCAATAATGGGACATGTCACATCATTTTTTGAAAGCTTATAAAATCATGCAAACTCAGTGTGTGAGGTTGGGCTGTCAGTAATTTTTATCTATAAGTAGGAGTGTTGTCCTTTGTTAGAGAAATAAGAAGACATATACCATTTCACAATGCAACTTGAGAAAAGTGACTGCAAATAAAAGACACATATTATCATTTGTGCTGTTCTATTTTGATCTGATTCCCTCCGAGTTTTAGAAGTACCAAGCATGTGGCCATTTTCGAAGTAAAAAAGAGGTTTTGATTTGGTTTATTGATCCCAGGAAATGATAGGACAGCAGGTATACCTCATTCCATGACAGAATTGACATTAGCCAAGGTAAAACATAGACATGTCCCTCTGTCATATGAAGATTTATCAGTGATTGCCCTAATTGCAGTTAAAATTTGAAGATGTGTGTTGTGTTTAAATCATTCCACCTCATCAGTGTCTGCCACAATACTTTAACACTTTTGTGATTTTTCAACTAGTGGGAGTATAATCACACACAAAAAATGTCATTTATTGAGATCTATGTATTCTGAAAACCAGGCATTATTATCCCCATTCTGTAGCTAAATAAGTCAAAACTTAGAAATAATATATAACTTGTATAGGTCTACATGGTGAGAAAGCCACAGACATAGACTGTAAACCCAGGAATGTCAAATTTCAAACACATAAAGATGGCAGTCTCCTTCATATCACACTGATTCTCATAGAAAAACATATCAGTTAATACACAAGAGATGTAGAAACTAATTCCATAGGAGCATTGGATCTCTTTGTGCCTGTTACCATAGTTTAAGTACAGTTAACAAGTATAATGTGAAATTAGCATTTATGGAGTTTCATAAGTTTGAAAAAGAATACTTTGTAAGTTTTCCTAAAATTTCTTACTCATCAAAATAATTGTTTTTTTTTTCTTAATCAAGCTCTTAAGATCTGTCTGTAAATTAAGGCATTCCTATTGACCTGATAGACAGTTTTATAGAATGTGGCTAGGACTTAGTATGATCTTGTTTTTCCTTAGCTCCATTATAGCCATGTTCTTTATCACAAGCTCAAACCAGATTTGTTAAATTTTGCCTGTTGAGTAACTGGATTTCCAGTAACACTGGGTGGAGTTCATATTATGACCACAATAATGACTTGTAATAATTTGAGCAGATGTTCTTCTTATTAGTTTATGGTGTGTATGTCCAATTTATTTATTTTATTTCTAAGTGAAGGGTTTCATGTCATATTGGTTTTGTCTTACTGGTTTCATGTCTGCCAAAATTGAATTCTGCCCTTAAAATAAAAAGGAACTGAATTGGTTGTCATCCTCATCATTGTAAGGTCATGCAGTTGGTGTAATGAGAGTCAACGTTGAATTATTGTAACCAGAAATAGCAGAAGAAAATAAGAACAAAATGAGTGAAAATAGGCAATAGATTGTTAAGCCAAGCAGACAAGGTAAGAGTTATGGAACCCATAGTAACCAAAGAAATCTGGGAAGAAGATCAATAAGTCAATGCAACTCTCCTTTAGCCTAAGAGGCCCGTGAGTTGGACCTAAATGAGAAACAAGGCTAAGGTCCAGCTGGGGATTTTAATTAAATTTTCTATTAAGAATATAAGTCTTATGGTAAGATCAAAGATGAGAATAGGTATGGGAAGGGGTTTAAAAAAAGAGAAATTGTATGCCAACTTTCCAGGCCCCAAACCTGGACCTTTCATTTCAGCTCAGAAAGCATGACGTCGACATAAAGATAGCAAAATGCCAAGTTTTTAATTTACAAGGATTATTTGGCTTACACTCAGCCCATATCAGCATGGCCAGAACTTTCTCTTCCTGCAGTAAAACTTAAATGAAAAGCCAAGTTATAACAATTGAACTGATTAAGTACAATGACAAATAAGACAGAGAAGGACTTGATCCCATTTGTGGTAGTAGAATGAAATTGACAATAGATAAGTCTGTCATCATATAGACAAGATGATTTTAGATTGTGATGGGGGCTATATGAAATAAATTTGGATAATATGAAAAAGAGTTAACCGGAAAAGAGGATTTGCTATTTTATTTATTTATTTCTTTTTCTAGAGCAGGCTTCTCTGAAGACATGTCATTTTACCTAAGACCTGAAAGACAAGGATAGTCAAGCCCCATCACAAAACAAGTGAAGATGTCCAGGCAGAGTAAAAAGCAAATCTTATCAGCAGATGTTGGGGTTATATTGTAACTTTCAGAGCTCTGAGGAAAACTTTCTGGCACTTCATAAGTAAAAAAAATTAAATCTCTTCCTCCTTCACACCGCCATCAACATCACCACCATCACTACCCCCACTTCACCCCCCAATATCAACAATACCAATAAAGTATCAAATTTTAATTTGTACCAAAGAGAATTTATTGCCTAGAGGCTTCCCCACATGGGTGTAGCAGGAGGTTTAAAGCTACCTATTGTGTTCCACAGTTTCTAAAACAGAGGTAAATATTCTCAAAGAGTTTGTTCTAAATAAGGTCTATGTAGATTAATGTTTAAGTTATTAATATTTGTTAAAGTTTAGGTTAATGTTATTTAGGTTAATGTTTACGTTTACTTAAAAGCAAACTTTCAAATACAATTTTAAAATAAGTATATAAAGTATGTATAGTACATAGTGAACAATTTTTGTGTAGCTAGAACAAATAAATATTTAAGGTTGTATTAAATTTGTTAAATAAAATGATTTGCAAGATCAGGCATATGAAGAGTGCTAAAATGAAGAAAAATAGGAGCTTTCGTCATGAAATAACTCGTCACATTTCATAGGCTTTCAAAGTCTGGTATTTGAAGACTTTTTTTGGAAAAATAAATGATGAGATATTTTAAATACTATTATATATGAATGAATTATGAACATTTAAAAAGAAAGATGAAAAACTTGAAAGTTGAAATTGATGTCTTCATGATCATCTAAAGAAAAATTTATGCCAGCAATAAGACACTTCTTTAAGATTTCAGAACACTCTTCCCCTTTGAGATTTTTTTTCTTATTTTCCCTTTTTGGAAAACATGACTCCAAAATACCTTTAATTTTGCATTTAAATAACAATCAAAGCTTCTTATCTCATATGCATGCTTTTTATTCCAAAATTGAACCTGATTTGTAACCTAACACATTACAGAAATATCTGATATATTAAATATGTATGAATAACACAAATTTCTTTGAAATTAGGAAAAGAAGCAAGAGTAAGCCTCAACAGAAATAAAATTTAGTACATCTAACTAAAACAAAACAAAACAAAATAATCCAAAGCAGATAATAGAAAACTTCTGGAAAACATTATTTGGTACAGAACATAGAAATAAAATAAAGAACAGGTTATTTATAAACTGTAGCCAAATATTAGAAGGCAAAGTACCGTAATTTTAGGCCACAGAGGTAGTACTTAATGAATTTTAGGCCAAATTTTATAACCAATAACCTCTGTGATTCAGAGTCTTAGGTAGGCAAATTTAAGTTACATGAATAGATGATAAATCATTCTACATTTTGAGGGTTATTAACTGTAAAATTCTCAATTACCCTCATAATTTCCCCCAAATACATAGTTACAGCAGCTTGCCATCACTAAGAGATTGAAGAGATACTATGTGCCAAGAATTACATAACCATATTAGTCACTCATTTGATTCTGCAGAAATGAATGCCTACATATGAGGATTTTTTACTGTTATAACTGTCATTTTTCAGATGAAGAAACAAGTTATGCAGGAAGTGGTGAAGACAGCATTTAGATTTAAGCTTATTCCACAGCCCTTACTGTTAAGCATTTTGTCTATAATTCCTCGTTCGTTGTATTTGAATTTTGTGATTACCCTGTATTAATGAATAGATCCAGAGTTTGTCAAGTTTGACCAAGATTTGCAAAGCAGGACTTTATTGGTGTGTATCTGGAGTGGACTGCTCAGAAAAATCACACTTCCCTTTGGTTTTATATTTAGGTTCCAGAAGCCACTGAAGGAACATATTGTTTTTAGTGAGTAGGTTTAAAGCCTTGCTCTCTGTGCTCGTATTCTCCATATCTGAATGTCTGTCTCCATATCTGGAAAAATATAGTTAACTTCTTAGTTGTTAACTCTGGGATGCAGAATATAGTCTCACCCAATGTTTTAGTGTTCCCAGAAGTTGTGGCATCACTGAATAATCACTTCTGTTAAAATGTGTTGATGTTCTTACATGTCATTCGGTATTATATTTAAATAGCTCTCAAATTCACTTAGAGACACTTGGCCAATTCAATCCAACTTTTCAGTTTATTTCTCAATATAAAGTAATTTCAATTCATAACAATAGGTATTGAAATGAATATGTTTAGCTCTGTATAATATTAAATGTGTTACTTTTACTTATTTAAATGTTCATGATTCATAACTACAATGATTGTTACTTATTGTATAGCACAAACCAATAAGCATCATTCTTCTCTTTTGCAATGTTTGATTCTCGTCACAAAACAATTTCAGAATGTTAGGTGCAGAGGCTCATTAGAGCTCATTTCATTAAAATTAACATTTTCAAAGATACCAGATCATGTAAATTACTCAGGTGATAATAATTTTTATTGTAATCATAATAGTAACAACATGATTATAATAGTAACAACATGATTATCACAAAACTAATATTTGTTTGATTTTTTGACTTACAAAGCCCTTTTCTATGCATTATTTTATTGACCTTCCTATAAATTTTGTGAGTAGTTGAATACATGTGATTATTATAAAAATGTACCAGTGGGAAAAGACAAGCTTACTGATATTAAGGGATTTTTCTCAGGCTCATATAAACTACAAATAAAAGAAAGGGGTTCAAATTTAGAATTTCTGCTCCTTTCACCTTACAGTAACACCTTGTTTTTATTTTTAAATGGTTATAAAATATTTCAGTATTCCAAAATGAATAAAGAACCTACAGGGAAGCACATCCATACATTCACGATCCTGCTCAAGAAAGAAAATCTGACTGAAACCATTGATGGCGTCAACATGCTCTTCCACAATTGATTTGTTCATTCATCTTTTAATGGACATTTTGCTCTGAATGAGAAAGAGAGACAGATACGGGGCAGGGCACAGAATTTTATAGGATACGCACATTTATAATTTTGTTTGATGCACCAACTTGCTCTCAAACAGGGTGGAACCAATTGTTGCTCTCAGGCATGCATAAGATATTCTGTTACTCTTTGCAATCAACCACATTTACAGTAGTGTTTGTGCCTGTGTAATGTGTGCCTGCATTGTGTGTGGGGGGTGGGGTGGGGGGGGGGAGAAGCAGAGAGAGAGTTTTAATTTGTCCAATTCTATGGAGGTATGAAATAATTACTTTTTCTTATGATTTTTAGTTACACATCTCTGATTACTGCTGAAGTTTGCACACTTCAGGCAGGCTATAGGCATCAATCTGTCTTCCAGTTTATTTGATACCTTCAGATATGATTAATCTGTTTTTTAAATCTATCCATTTAAATTTAAAATATCAATAGTTTTATGTTTTATTTCTGTAATTTTTTGTCTATCTTTTTATTGTTTCATGTTCTGTACTTGTATTTTTAATTCATTTTTGTTCCTTCAAAATTTTACACTTTTTTCATATTCCAAGTTTGACCATTTCAACCTCTTAAGTCAGTAGTGGACTAATCGTGCTGTTTGTGGTTTTTGTAAATTCTTACTTCTAGACACATAGCTCTTGTTAGTTAACATAGATTGCTAGTTTATGTTTTGCTAAACTTTGTCACTGGATATCATGTGAGACCAAGTTCGAAGGTTCATCTTTCTAATAGAGATTCCATTAGTTTCTGACAGGTAAACCAGGGTTTTAACACTTTAGGACCCACTTAAGTTAATAGTTGGCTAAAGGTATCCCAAACAATTTAGTTACTTTAAAATCAAATTCAAACCTTCCCTGAGGACAGGTGCTATTTACAAATTATTATAACAGACATATTTATATTACTTGGAATTGAAAAACAACTTTTGTCTCTGCCATTTTTCATATGAGAATTTTTTTCTAATTCCTCACATTACTAATGATTAGCACTCCAAGAGTTTTAGCTTTGTGCAAGAGCATCAATTCCTATCTTGCCTAATCTATACTCAACACATCCTAATCTCTTTACCACACAGTCATTCCATCTCAAATATTATCTTATTTAATCCTAACAATTGTTAGTTCTCCATTTTATGAATCAAAAACATATTCAGAGATGAAATAAGAGGTCATTTGGTCAAGTTTAGAAAGTTACCTTTCTGTGAATTTTTACAAATTCACGAAGCTGAGATTCAAATTTTTTTGAAATGCTTATCATACTAAGGTGTTATATACACACACATACTTCTATATGTATATATAAATATGACAATTAAAAATACTAAATTTTAGTGTGAATACACTTAGATATCTTCAATCTTCCTTCTATTATTTTATTATACCTGTGTTATTGTATGTTCTTTCTCATATGTGTTCCTCTATCAATGAATCTATTTTATCTTTGATGAATTTCATGGTAAATTGCACACATGAATACACTACCCTACAAATGCTTCAGTATGCCCCTTTTGTTTACTGGGTTTTTTTTCTGATGTAAAAGATTTGTGTAAACACAGATCATGAGTATATGTGCTGAGTTTTGATAAATGCGTAAAACATGGATACTTTGTAAATTTACGTGTTATCCCTGGGCACAGGATAATGTGCAAAATAATTTGCTCTGTATCAATTCAAATTTAGTACCTGCCAAAGAAAGCATTCAAGCATTCACATACATTTAAAAATTCTGCTTCTCATACCTTTTTAAAAAAGGATTTGAAGTTAATTATAAGAATACATGAGATATATAAAATACAATGTAATGTCTTTATAATAGATTGAATAACTTTAGAAAGGCTTAGAGGTGATGATACTAAGTGGAACCAGGGAAAAGACTAACATGCATATCACACAGTTTTTGCATATAAATAATTCTATATGTTACTGCTAAGAATTTGTATCAGAGTAATGAAAACCCTGGTGATTAGTTGGTACCAAACAAGCCAGCCCCCCATTAACACACACACACACACAAACAATAAAAACATTCCATTCCCAGCCTCTGTTTAAAAACTACTTGTGAGTAAAATATGTATAAATATGCTCATTGTAGCAATCACATATTCGTTTTTCCAAGTAAAAAGTGAAATTCCAAAATGGAGGAATTTATGTATATTTTAGAAAGAGTAGAGGAATTTCCACAAAAGAGAATTGGAGTAACAGTTTTATTTTACAATATGCTCAGAGAATCTTTGGAAAAGTACTTTGGCTATGGGTAGGCTCCCTCAGTGTTTTGGTAACCCAAGGGCTGATGTCTGAAAGTCATAACACATATTTATTTTGTTCCAGTTCTCATAGCTGTATTTTCCTTTTCCATCACAAAAATGATTGGATCTCAATCTTGAATACTGTGAAAACTTAGCCTTGGTTTTGGCTATCAGAGACGACTTGGAAATTGCAATCTGTCTTTAGGCTGCATTCTTCAGAGCAAATATTCTCACAAATCACTAATTTTAAATAGAGGATTAAGATACTTATTAAATATCACATTTTAATTTTTTTTTAGAATAAATCATTGAAGATCCTTAGGATCATAGATATACTTAGGGAGTTTATCAATAACTTGTTGAGAACTGAATTACATTAATCATTAAATACAGGTAAGTCGTTACTTTTCTACTGTAATCACAAGTTACCACAAATGTCGTGGGTTAAAATGAAAAAAATATTCATTAGTGACTTACAGATTGGAAACCTAGATACCTTTGACGGGGTCATTGGCTTAAGTTCTCCGAAGAGTAAAATCAGATTGTCAGCATGGCTGCCTTTCTTACTGGAGGCTCTGGGGAAGAATCTGCTTCCAAGTTCATTCAAGTTGATGGTCAAACTCAGTTCCCCTGTGGTTGTAGGACTGAGGTCCCACTTCCTTCCTGGCTGTTAGCTAGGGATGAGGCTTTACTTCTCTAGAGGCTGCCAACATTTTTATTTCTCATGTTATGCAAGGTGACACCTTCTGCAATACAGTCTAATTGCTTTCTCACTTTGAATATCTCTGACTTTCCCTTTGCCTGGCCCTTCTGCTTTCCCTGTGCCTGGCCCTTCTGTATTCCCCAAACTTAGCATTACCAAACCTTAGTGTATGTGTTCAATCTTCATATATTTTTTGAATAGATAAATGAATACAATACATGCAATTTTTTATAGCTATATCATTGCTAACGGATTTACTAGTTTCATTTATATTTAAGCATACTACACTTAAATATCTAAAGAAACATTTGTCATATAAAATAATTAAATGTATGTCAAAATAAAATACATATAATGGGGACTGCTATATAACTACTAGAATATATTGAAAGTAAATATTAGGTGAATTTTTCATAGAGGTACCCACCTTGATTTAATTACTAAAATTTTAAAAATGAAAATTATTTTAAGGCAGCCTACCTAGCATGGATTTCTTTTTTCTTGATGGAGTCTTTCTCTGTTGCTAGGCTGGAGTGCAGTAGCCTGATCTTGGCTCACTGCAATCTCTGCATCCTGGGCTCGAGCTATTCTGCTTCAGCCTCCTGAGTAGCTGGGATTACAGGCCACCATGCCCAGCTTATGTTTTTGTATTTTTAGTAGAGAAGGGGATTCACCTATTTTAGCCAGGATGGTCTCAATCTCTTGACCTCGTGATCTGCCCGCCTTGGCCTCCCAAAGTGCTGGGATTACAGGCGTGACCCACCACACCCAGCCTAGCATGGATTTTCATGGTTAGTAGAACAATCAGACTCTAGTATGCTTGCAGTTGGATAAAATCTTTATGTGAAAGAGGATTTTAAAAATCACATGTCCTCACAGAATACCACTATCTCCACTACTAAAATTATTTTGGAGATCTTAATTTTCCTAAGAGCTCTATATACATTGTTTTATTTAACCCCTCCACCAATTTCATGACTTAAACACTGTCATTAATCTTCTTTACACACAAATAAGGGAAGTCTTAGGAGACTTAATAATCTACTTAAAAGTATATGGCCAGAAATTATATACTTGGGACTTGAACTTGGAGTTCTCTCTTTCTTTCTTTTTTTTTTTTTCTTTTGAGACAGAGTTTTGCTGTATTGCCCAGGCTGGAATGTAGTGGCACAATCTTGACTCACCGCAACCTCCAGCCCCTGGGGTCAAGCGATTCTCCTGTATCATTCTACCAAGTAGCTGGGATTACAGGTGTGTGCCACCACGCCCAGCTAATTTTTTGTATTTTTAGTACAGATGCAGTTTCACTATGTTAGCCAGGCTGGTCTTAAACTTCTGACCGCAGGCGATCTGCCTGCTTTGGCTACCCAAAGTGCTGGGATTATGGCATGAGCCACCACACCTGGCCAAACTTGGAGTTCGTACTCCAAAATCCATGCTTTTAAACACAGTGCTTATCTAGGGCCTTCTTTCATTAGCAGTTGAGTTATGAAAACCATATTATCATTTTGGATTCACTAGGCATTCAGTGCCTTTCAGATATTTTCCTAAACATCAGCTTGATTATAGTATTTTTTTATAGTACGGAATCAGAGACAGAAAGAGGCCTAAAAACTGCAGCTATATTGAATGTGAAAGATATGGCTTGGAAGGGAGAGGGGGAATACATAAAAGCAACACAAATCAGATCTATAAACTCAGAAAGCTTGTAATTATTTTAAAAAGGAACAAATTTTTCTAAATAAATAAATGCATCTACTATCATAACCAAAGTTTGGAAAAAATAATTGCTGTTCATGGTGATGTCCCAAATCACCAAGAGTAATAGGCAATGTGCAATACATTTTAAAAAGATTTTCAAACTACCCTTAAAATTAAATCTGAGTATCAGTTTTAGAGATAAGCTAGATTATGTAGAAATTAGCTATAACTGAGGCAATCTGTAGGGACTAAAGGAAAAAAAGTAATAAGATATTGTTACAGGTAGATGAGAAATAATCTTATTGTTTATGTTTACAAAACTCCCTTATGTCTTAGAGGGTAAAGTAGACATGAGTTTGATTCTCATTTAAGTATTTGCACTGTCAAATGTATTTTATCATCACAAGAGGAAAACACCCTATCCTCCAAATAAACAATTCTATTTTACTATATAATACCTAATTCCATTTTCTTACTATTGCCTAATCTAAAATCTTCTCTTTTCTGGCCTGTATTAATAATTCAGTCCAGGCAGGATCACATGTTTGCAACTGTTAGGGTCTGTGCCTTCCTCCTACTGATTGCTGGTCATCCTCTAATAAGCTGTTTATCTTGGCCATATTGGCTCTGAAAGGGTGGGCTTCACAGGGAATTTATTTTTGCTTTAGATCTTTTGGTTTCTTACAGACTTCTGCCTGTTCTTCTATTATCCTAGCTCTAAAAAAGGTGTTTTCTGCCAACTTGTGGCCAACAGAGCCAATATATACAAATAATGGAGCATCCTATCAAACTGCCTGACTAGACAATGTCGATCTTTGTTGCAGTCCTACTCAAGACGCAAACCATACACATGTGCCCCACCAAATGAGCCAGCTGGGTGTTTCCCTCCAGCAGGCCAGAAGCAGGGCCAAGTACAGTCCTTCAATATATGCACTGGGATAATTAAAAAGATGTAAAGAACAGCTATCAGAATGGTGCCAGACTCTTCACTCTACTGTCCTGCAACTGTCCTCCCTCCCTCATCCCCAGAATAGTTGTGGGTCTCTGATTTCCCAAGTTAGACTTTTAGAGTTGGAAGAACAATGCATTCAGACTGAATTGCTTAGTTACATTGGCTCCAGAGTTCATAGGGACTAACATATGTGTATACCAGCTGAAGAAAATCACAATTAGAGTGCAGTTTTTTTAAGCTGAAAAGACTAGATTTATTTTTAAAATGATATGAAAGTCATTATTAGGAAAGTCATCTTTGGGAAGTCATTATCAGGACCTTCTATTTTAAAGTCTAAAAAAGAAGGAAGTAAGAAAAAGGGAAGGATGTAAGGAAGGAAGAAAGAAAGAGAAAGCAAGCTATAAAAAAAAACAAAGAAACAAATAAAGAAAGATGTTTCTTAGGATTTTTCTGATTCTCCATTAAATAATACTTTAGATAGTTGCCAAAGACTACAACCATTTTCTAAGCAAAACAATTGTGTGTCTGGACTTAACCACATTTACTGTCTATTCTAGGTCAAGTAGATTAAGAAATCATTGAGATTTTTAAAAGGGAGGCAAAACAATCAGAAACTTATGAAACATCACACCATTTGGAGGCAGATACGAATAAGTTTGCTATCTAATCTTGCAAAAATTACTGAACCTTTCTGAACTTCATTTTGTTATCTATAAAATAAAGATTAAAATGAAACTAGATTATGAGGCTTATAAAAAACAATAAGATAGTGTATTAGTTGGTTCTCATGCTGCTAATAAGACTTACCAGAGACTGGGTTATTTATAAAGGAAAAAGGTTTCATAGACTCACAGTTTCACATGGCTGAGGAGACCTTACAATTATGGTGGAAGGCAAAGGAAGAGCAAATCACGCCTTACATGGTGGCAGGTAAGAGGGCATGTGCAGGGGGAACTGCCCTTTATAAAACCATATTAGATAGCATGTGTATGTACATAGAAAATGCCAAATTGTTCCTGATCAGAAAATGTTTATTCTCTCCCTATTCTTTTCCCTTTCCTCTATAGCTGTGTGCACATATGTGTTTTGCTGTGAATGAACTCTGTTTATTCTTTCACCTTCCATAGCTCTCATCCCTTCCCTGATTTTCTCTTTCACTTAAAAATGGACTAAGGAATTCCACTCTGTTTATATTTTATAGCATATATTTAAACATTTCTTTCACATTTTTGCTGCCTAAGTTTTATAGTTCTTCAATGCTGATTGCTACAGTCTTTTTCAAATCCAGGAAAAACATGTAACTTTGATAGTCTCAATGTGCCTGCAGATTTGTAGGTGGAAGGACTGATTGTTTTATGATTAAGAGTATGCAATAATTTGTTTAAAAACTTTATTTAACTTGCAGATTGTTAATCATTGGACTAAGTGATTGAGGAAAGATCAACTTTAATTATATGACTTTACGAAGAGTTTCATAAACACATTTTAACAAATTTTTTTACAATTGTTACAACATAGATGTATGTTTCTAAAAAATGTGTAATATTGAGAGTGGAATTTATATAAAAACTGACTAAAACATGTTTTTCTTGTGATGTAGCCCCTTAGCACTTTCATAAAAAGTATATGACTATTATTAGATCACATATAAAAATTAAATATACCTACAATATAGCAATAATATAATTATGTAATCAATTTTAGTTAGGGAATTACTTTTGAGTAATGATGTAATTCTAAGACTGAAGAAAGAGTTAAAGAATGATATATGTATGTGTGTGTGTGTATATATATATATATACACACATATACATATATATACACAGACACACATAAAATAGTAAACAATTCTATTTTACTATATAATACCTAATTCCATTTCCTTACTATTGCCTAATCTAAAATCTTCTCTCTTCTGGCCTGTATTAATAATTCAGTCCAGGCAGGGTCACATGTATGCAACTGTTAGAGTCTGTGCCTTCCTCCTACTACTGGTCTTCCTCTAATAAGCTGTTTATCATGGCCATATTGGCTCTAAGAGGGTGGGGTTCACAGGGAATTTCTTTTTGCTTTAGATCTTTTGGTTTCTTATAAATTTCTGCCTGTTCTGAATTTTCAGAATGTATTTTAAGGGGAAAAAAAACAGTTGTATAAAATATCAGAATCAACAGGCTGAAAATAATTTTAGAGAATGCATTGGAGTTTACTGTTTTCTGGTTGATGTAATAAATGGGAATATGCTTTATATAGTCATGTCTTACTAAGACTATTCTTTCTTTATGATTAATTTTATATTTTCACTACCTCTTATAAAATAAAGAAATTAATTTCCGTAAGTTTAATATAATTTTTCAACTTTACATGTTTTAACACCTTTGGAAATTTCATTGTATTTCAACACATTTGTGAAGTGTTAGGAGAGTCTCAATTTTATTTTCAATTTATTTTTCATTTGTTTGTAATTTAAAATATCATGTGACATAACTGCATATCACCATAGGACATATCCAGTCCTGACAATTTTTATTTGTTTGAATCACTCTTTGTAAGAAATATGAACAACCTGACAGAATTATGTAAAAGATAGCAAATCAGCAATCAACTTCATAAGGTACTACAATGCCCTACAAATACAAGTTAAACCAATATTGAAACAAAACGGTCAGTGCTTCTATTCTTGTTTGATTTGTTTAGCCTGGGTGCAAACATTTTGTATATAAGGCTTTATGTATATTTTAATTGACATGACAATGAAAACTATTTTAGGAATTTCCTTGTTTGCCACTAAGATTTTGTAATGCATTATTTACAAACATATGTTCTTGCTGTGAGAACTACTATTAATGACAAACTTAAAAAGAAATACGTAAACATTTTGTAAACTCCAATTACAGGAAAAATATTCATGTGTTACACATTTATCTGAAATTTATTTCTACAGAATGATTTTAGAAAAAAAAATCCCCCTTTTTAAAGGATCTAAAACAGAACCTGCTTTATTTGATTAATAATGCCCTATTTAACCTATTCAAAACCTTGTATTTTGACTTTCTCTTCTAGTCTCACTAGTTAATCACCATTCCACTCTAGGAAAAAAATAGTTTTCTTATGATCCTGTTGAAATAACATATTTTACCCCATGGAATGCCAACATTTATGCCTGAGATATTTTAGTAACAAAAGAAAATAGCTAAAATGAGATGTCATCACTTGAACTTAGTGGAATTTGTAGGAGTTTTTTTTGACATGACTCTAAGAATTCAGTCAATGTGATAAATCTCATGTCTTCCATTATCTATGCTATGTTTCAGGAAAAGGTAAGGTGTTCTTAAATCTGGTGAACTAATTTATTACTTTGAAAACAAAAAAACTCTTTTAACAACTGGAAAGTATTTGTGAGCATGCATGTATGTGTATTTTATCAGAATGAGGTTATTTTCATATTACCAATTAATCTATAGAAGTTTTAGTTTTAAGCTAGCTTTTCCTGATTATTTTTTAATGAGTCACTGAAATATTTATGTAAGTAAATTGAAATTCCTTAATCTTTGATTTCTTAAGATTAACTGCAATCTTCGTGGCAAATTTGCATACTCTTAGTAAATGTGTTTATTTTATTTATGATTTAAATTTGTGCTTATTAAAATAACAGCTAACTGGTTTTTGGTTTGTAGAAAGGTCTTTATATCATTCTATTTACTTCTCCAAATTGTATGATGAACATATTGTTATTGTCATTTTAAATTTAAAGAACCTAAATCTCAAGTAAGTTAATTTTCCATTGCCATGTAAAATATTCACTAGAGATAAAAGCCTGGAACCCATATGTCATGATTCCTTACTTAGTATTTCTTTGATATTTACCTTCTAAAGATACAGCAAGAATATCTACTTGGCTTTGTCTTTCCTTGTGTTTCTTCAATCTATTCTCCATCCTAATTCTTCCACTGTGCAAATCTGATCATGCAACTCTACTGTTTAAAGCCTGTCTTAGGGTTCCCATTGCTCTCAAAATGAAGACCAAAGTCATTAACATGGTTTGTAAGTTTCTGCAGTATTTTTTCTCTTCTTTCTAGACCAACCTACTTTCATTTGCCCTGATATCCATTGTACTCTAGTCACGTGGATTTTATTCAATTTTTGGACTTCCACCAAAGGGATTTTCAATATTGTGGTCATACATTCTGAAATGCCATCTCCACCCACTCTCAAATTCCCAACACTGTATTTCTAACTTTTTCGTGTTTATCTCCAGTGAATACCACTTCCCTGCATCCCTGAAATTTCCCTTATACCCCTGGAATCTTTCTGTACAGAGTATGTGGCCTTCTGCACTCACGGAAACCACTACTTGGAATGGCATAATCTAATTGCATCCTCATATCTGATCATTTTGAGTTAAGGTCCACTTCCTTGTTTCTTTTTCCTGCTACTAGTCTTTATCTTGATGAAATATGATTGAATGCAGGCTATAAGTATATTCTTCAGACAAGTGCCCTTGCAGAGTACAGCAAAGCACATTTGCTTTGGTGGAGAAAAGCTATGTACCATTTCTTTATTTTGCTCTTTGCTTTCATTATGTCTATATATTCTCTCTAGTAATTAGCAGGTCAAATACATTTTAAGTACAAGAAAACTTGATAAATAATTTGCCTCTAACAAACACTGTAATGTGGACATCTAATGAAAAATTTTCTACTCTATAAAAACTAATTTGATTGACTACCTATTTCAAGTGGTTACTGATTTATGAGATGAATTTATACATGATTTTGTGCTTCACAATACAATTCTGTTTTTTAATGAACCTCAGCAGTTTTCTACATTCAGCAGACATTGTGTTAGAGTTTCCAAGCAAGTTTCCAAATCCTGTTGACTTTAATAATAAATCTTGCTAATAACTATTTTCTGGAAAGAATATTTTCTTTACCATAAAAAAGTATGTATCTGCTGTTCTCAGCTTGGCAGACTCTGTATACATTGTTCTCCACTGTGTGGTGACTACAACCTCAAATGTAGCCAAGGGCAAATGAGCACTGGCCAACTTGATCAGCCAAAATATAACTTTATTTACTAAATTGCATCTTTCAAGGGAGTAAAAAGGGATACATTTTTTGAAGAGATTTTCAATTATTAATTTAGGAGGATGTATGCATATTTAGTAAGGGTTATATGTAATAAGGATATAAGTTGCCAGGCATGATGTAAGTGATCAGTTAAAACTTGTTGAATGAAATACACAGGATGATATGGAAGAATCTCACAAACATAGTGCTGAGTTAAAGAAGCTAGATGGCAAAGAAAGGATATTATATGATTCACATAAAGTACAAAAACAGGCAAAACTAATTTATTCTGAGAGAATGCAGGATAGCAATTAACCACTGGGGAGAAGCAATGCTTAATGGGAACCATAAGAGGGTGGAGGTAGCCTTTGTGGGCCTAGTCATGCTCTGCTTCTGGTGTACATGCAGATGACAAAGCAATGCTCAGTGTATGAAAATTCAAACAGCTGAACAGTTACAATATAGATGCATATAATAATTGAATAAATAAAAATATAGTGTTTTCATAACTGTAATATCAATAAAGAAATATATATTAGACTTATTATAAAAGGAATCAAACACGTCTTTTCCTCACAGTTGCAAAATGCATAGAATTTTCACATGTTGATAGTCTTTTAAATATAGATATATATCATGAATTGACTCTATTGATGTTTCACACAGTGTTTAGTATTTTTAAGTTTTGTTTTGTTTTTGTTTTTAGAGACAGGGTCTCACCCTGTTAACAAGGCTGAAATGCATGGCCTGATCTTAGCTTACTGTAGCCTTGAACTCCTTGGACTCAGGTGATCCTCCTGCCTCAACCTGTTGAGTAGCTGAGATACAGGTGTGTCACTATGCTTTTTTAATAAAAAAAGAAAAAAAATTGTAGACACAGTTTCTGGCTATGTTGTTTAGGTTGGTCTTGAACCCCTAGCTCAAGCTATTCTCCTGTCTCAGCCTCCCAAAGTGCTGAGATTATAGGTGTGAGTCACCCTGTCTAGCTTTGACAAATTGTTGTTGATTTAGTGAGGTATTAGTCTGTTCTCATGCTGCTAATAAAGACATACCCAAGACTGGGTAATTTATAAAGGAAAGATTTTTAATGGACTCACAGTTCCACATGGCTGTGGAGACCTCACAATCATGACAGAAAGGGAAGGAAAAGCAAAGGCACGTCTTACCTGGAGGCAGGCAAGAGGCAGAACTCCCCTTTATAAAACCATAGTATCTTGTGAAACTTATTCAGTATCATGAGAATAACACCGGAAAAACCCACCTCCATGATTTAATTACTTCCAACCAGCTTTCTCCTACAGCATATGGGTATTACTACAATTCAAGGTGAGATTTGGGTGGGGAGACAGCCCAACCATATTGAGTGGTATGACAGTTTTTGGGTGAGAATAGCAAGCAAATCCACATACAGTTCTATTTTTCATACCTTCTCCAAACAAGAACATTTTTACTAATACTTCTGGCCTTTTGGTTCCTTGACATCAATAAAGTATAGATAGGATAATCTGACATCAGTTTCTTGAATTGTGTATACATTTTTGGGGCAAGAATTATATAAATATAAGACATTACTTTCTTTTAATAGCATCATCTCCCAGCATACTATTCTTCTCTTTTTATTCATCTCTTAACAAGAATGTAACTACTCATACAGCGTGAAAAAGACATAGAAGGCAAAAATTATTAAAACTCACTTGTTTAGCTCATCTAAATCACAAAAATGCACAGAGAAATAAAGATACAGCCAACTCTATTAAAATAGCTATACAATCAGATATATCTAGGAATCTGAGATATAATTTCAGAGCAGAAAAATAAATAGCTGATAATCAGAGGGAAGTTATAGTGAATATTGTGGTGACTTCCCAGAGCCCCATTTAGGATGGAGTCACTCACTGTTACAGCCACTGGCAGTGGTGCTCTTGGAATTTCCCTCAGCTGAAAAGAACTGCTTTGCTTAAAGTCAGCCCTCCTCTCTAGTGTGAAGATCTTGTCTAATGACAGACTGAAATAATGTATGAAGGTCTGTCTCCCTTGGCTTAGTGAGTCAACTGTGCAGGGCCCACTCATCTCCAGATCTCCTCTTGAGGCTGTTGCGAGTGTATCACTGTTCATCATTGCCTCCTGCCCAATCCTACTTTTTTATCTTCCACAGTCATTGCTCTTGCAACTACTCCCCAATAAAATCCCTGTGTACAAATATCTGTCTCAAAGGGTATATTAGTCTGTTCTTGCACTGCTAATAAACACATATCTGAGATTTTTCCTTTTATAGAGGAAAGAGGTTGACTCAAAGTTCAGGATGGCTGGGGAGGCCTCAGCAAACTTACAGTCACGGAGGAAGACAAAGAGGAAGCAAGGCACCTTCTTCACAAGGCAGCAGAAAGGAGAAGTGCAAGCAGGGGAAATGCCAGAAACTTATAAAACCATCAGATCTTGTGAGACTCACTTATTATCATGAAAACAGCATGTGGGAAGTGGCCGCCATGATTCAATTACCTTTACCTGGTCCCAATTTTGACACATGGGGATTACGGAGATTATAGTTCAAGGTGAGATTTGGGTGAGGACACAGAGTGAAACCATATCCAAGGGAATTTTCTAGAAAAAAAAAAGTAAGATAATTAATATCAAGAGTGGTCTGAGAAAAAACATTTTTGAAATAGGATTTTGGAACTGGGTCTTTTTCCTGCCAGTTCTCCCCAAAAACCTCATTACAGGTACCATATAGGACATGGGCAAGCCCTCCAAGCTGTAATGTTTCACAGTCATGGTGTGGGTAAAATGTGCCATGACTGTGAAGAAGGATAGGATATTGGTGGAAGATAATGTATTGGCAGAGGTAACAGGCTAGGTTTCTGATAAATGCAGGTAAAGAGCTAAATATAGGTACTATAGTATTTTATGGACACTGTTGGAGAAAATTTAATAAGAGGAAGACAATGGAAAGCTGAAGATAATTAATTCACAATTAAAGAGTAAATGTGAAAACTAGAGGCTTTATGGACAGAATACAAAGTAGAGATTGGATTGGCTGGTTGGTCAGTGGTCTGCAATGAGAAATATTGGAAGATAAAGGACAAGGAAATCTAAATATGTATCACATAGAAATGAACTTCTGGAAGAGAGAAAAATTATGAAATCCTTTTTGCATGTTTATGCCTATCAGGAGCACCTTCTTTGAAGTCCCACACCTTTTTTTGTTCTCACTATTTTTCTGTTTGAAGAACTTTTAGTCATCATTTAACTGTAGGCTTGCTAGCAAAATATTTTAATTTAATTACACTGGCAAATGTCTGTATTTTCTAATTACTTCTGGAAGATATTTTTGCTGAATACAGAGTTCATGATTGACAGTTTGTTTCTTTCAGCACTTGAATAAAGCTCCATCATTTCCTTCCAGCCTCCACTGTGGAAGAGACAGTCACTGTCATTCAAATTGGTGTGTTCCCCTGTAACACTCATTTGTTTCTGGTTGCTTTCAAAATTTTTGTTTTTGTCCTTAGTTGACAAAACCTTAATTATTAATGTGTCTTGACATGAATTTCTTTGGGTTTATTTACTTAAGCTTTCATCACAATATGGTTTGGCTGTGTTTCCACCCAAATTTCACCTTGAATTGTAATAATCCTCATGTGTCAAGGGTGGGACCAGGTGGAGATAATTGAATTATGGGGGCATTTCCCCCATGCTATTCTCACGGTAGTGAGTAAGTCTCATGAAATCTGATGGTTCTATAAATGGGAGTTCCCCTGCCCAAGCTCTTGCCTGCTGTCATGTAAGACATGACTTTCCTCCTCATTCTCCTTCTGCTATGATTATGAGGCCTCCCCAGCCATGTGGAACTATGAGTCAATTAAACTTCTTTTCTTTATCAATTACCCAGTCTTGGATATGTCTTTATTATCATTGTGAGACCAGACTAATAAACAATCCGCTTCTTCAATCTCAAATTTATGTCTTTCACCAACTCAGGAGTTTTTAGCCATTATTTTTAAATAATATTTGGGTTACCCTCTTTATTCTTCTGAAACTTTGCAGCTAGAAATGTCAGCTCTTATGTTATTGTTCCTCAGGTTTCTGACGTTCTGTTCATTTTTCTCTACAATCTATTTTTATTATTTTTATTTTAATTTAATTATGTATTTAGAGACAGGGTCTCACTCTCACCCAGACTGGAGTGGGTGACAGTGGCACAATCTTGGCTCACTGCAACCTCCACCTCCTGGGCTCACGTGATTCTCCCACGTCAGACTCCTGAGTAGCTGGGACTACAGGCACATGCCGCCATGCCTGTCTAATGACTTTATTTTATTTTTTGTAAAGATGGGGTTTTGCTATGTTGTATAGGCTGTTCTCAAACTCAGGAACTCAGGCAGTCTTCCCACCTTGGTCTCCCAAACTGCTGGGATTACAGGCCTGAGCTATAATACCCAGCACTTGCAGTCCATTTTTAATCCATTGTTCAGATTGAGAAAAATCTATGGATATGTTCTAGAGTCTGCACTTTAATGTTGAACCCATCCAGTGAGTTCTTTTTCTTTTGATTGTATTTTTGAGTTCCATAATCTCCAATTGGTTCTTTTTTTATATAACTTCTATTTTTTTGCTGAGATTTTCTTTATTTTCTTCATTTTAAGATAACTTATAATTGTTTCTTAAAGGAGTTTTATAAAGGCTGGGTGACAGTCCATGTCAGATCATTTTAACATTTGATTCTGTTTCAGTTTTGGTACCTATCATTTTTTTCTCATCCAAGTTGTGGTTTTTTATTTTTCATTTGAATATTGCATTATGATACTCCAGATCCTATTTAATATGTTAAAGTATAGTACAAGAATAGAGTGAATTTCTATGTTCTGCTTTATTCTCAGCCGTGCTGGTACCATCCAAGCAAAAGCAGACAGCTGACTCATACTGCTTTACTGCAGACAGGTGATGTATAAGCTCAGCTCCTTTCTTAGCCCCACTGACATCAGAAAATGGAGAAGTAGAGTTCTAAATAACACTGCTTTGTGCTTCTTGATAGGGGTTGAAGATCAGCTCCTTCTGAGTCTCACTGGCACCAGCGGAGGAGAAGAAAGGAAGTGGAGTACAAACTATCCTTGCCTCTGTCCACCTTGTTCTGTCTCATTGATATTGGGTAGATGAGGAGGTTTATTGTTCCCTTGGACCCTACTGATACCAGAGGGGCAGAGTGTTGTGTAGTCCTGCTTCTCAGTGCCTTATTTAGTGTGTTTGTTCCCGTCTGGAGTTGCAGATTCAGCATCTCCTTGGGTTCTGACAACACAGAGGATGGAGTGGGAGTGTGGGGAAGATGATGCCTAGATGTGAATATCCTGCCTCTGCATTTCCTTGTTGTTGGGTTCCACCAACACTACCTTTGTGAAAGAATTGGAGCATTACCTGCTTGTACAAGCAAGGGATTAAGATCAGTGCCATTTGGTCCCTGTTATACTAACCCAGTAGGTGAATTTGATTGTTATAATCTACTTCCAGTAGCAGAGGTTTGCATAATAAACTCCGTAATCTGCACTTCTAACAATATCCAGCTGGGGAATGGATGCTCCATCTGCTTCTGCAAGACTAGAAATGGAAGATTAGTTGTTTGCTCAGTGCTGCTGACACCACAATTTTTTCCAGTGGGAAAATTGGAGCTCTGCTCCCTGACTCTGCAAGATAGCTTCCTCACTCAGCCTCACTGAAACTGTAGGGTGGGGAGAGGGTATGTTGATGCTTTTTCATTGGCATTTGGCTGTAGTAAGGCAGCAATTGCTGAAATGGTTATCTGCTGTTTGGCCACCTTTTACCTAGTTCTTTGGCATTTTGCCTAGTACTTTGGCTAATGGGAATAGGTTAGGTTTTTCTTCGAGGTTTTTTTTTTTTTTTTTTTTTTTGGCTGATCTACTGGCAGTTATACGAGGACAAAAAAAGAAAGAAAGAAAGAAAGAAAAAAACCTGGGGAACTCACCACTATGTTCCAAGGTCATTAGTCAGCCTACTTTCTTTGTTAACATTTCAGACTTTTATTTAATGCTTGTTTGTTGCATTATATCCAATGTTTTTAGTTATAAGAGGGAGAACCTTGGATATATTAGGGCTGTCCCATCTTGGCTGTAACCTGGAATCTAACTAGTGATAAAGGAGTTTAAAGACTGGCCTCTGAAGAGTTTGCTCAGCACCAGAGATCTTTTTGAGATTGCTATGAGTATATCAAATTTAAAGTCCTCCCTCTAATCCCACATCTTTGATTCTTCTGAACAAGGTTTTCTGAAGAGCACTTCCTAGAAAATTACTTGAAAGCAAATCTGAACCTCAGAGTCTATTCTCCATAGAGTCTGAAGGAAGACATAGACCCATGAGTTTGTCTCATCTCAGGAGGAAGAGCTAGTCATGTGATCTTTTTCAGTCTGCAGATAATGTCCATGTTCTTTCAATCTCAGCATCTGACATTTCTGAAGGAACTGTCATTATTCTGCATATCTTTAAGGACTTCCTAATATTTAGTCATTGTTTCTGCTTATTTATTATTTCTATTCCTTTTTAATTTTTATTGGCTAATTTCATGAACTGGTGAATCCAAAACCTTTGTGAAAAATTTGATTGATACAAGTTAGTCATTCTCATCTAACAAAAGAACCAACTTTTATGTCAATGTACTCCATAGAATTCTGGTCAGTCTAGAGTTTGTTAGTTTTGGATTAGATGCTCAGCTCATTCCTATCCCAATCAACTATGAGAAGCAGGGTTTAGAAATATGTTATAATTGTTGCCATTTCCCTCAGT
The DNA here is from genome assembly GCA_036589455.1 of Ateles fusciceps. NCBI lineage: Eukaryota > Metazoa > Chordata > Mammalia > Primates > Atelidae > Ateles > Ateles fusciceps. Next base: position 10,117,510 of record JAZHEH010000222.1, read on the forward strand.
AGAACTCTGGGTTTGAAAACTTCTGGAAGGGCACTAGAAGGGCACATTTCCCCTCTTTTTACTTTTTTATTTTTGAATTCTATATTGTCTATTCTCTATTTGCATTTGTTTTTCTTTTATTCCTGCATCTCTGCATGTTATATACTTTAACCAAAATCTGGCATTTGGTTTGTTTTACTTTTCTGGGTGGCATTGTTACTTTACCCACACTGTTTCCGCATTTTCGTGTATCCACCCAGTGGTTGAAAGAACTACAGGGCATTTTCTAGTAAATTGTTGTAAGATACAATAAGTGAACCACCACTGTATTTTCAAAAAATAATCAGAGACCTATAAGTCACCATAAAATGAAAGATTTGTTTACGATTATGACTGCAACAGAAATGTTAAATCCTGTAGCTTCTAATACTTACTAAGCTTTGTTGAGGTTGGGTTTCACACATGGTTCCCATCTTCATAGGGAATATACATAAAACAAAAAAAAACAAACAATGAGCGGAGGAGATAGCCAGACAGTTTGGTTATTGGGCACATAATCCCCCTCAAGTTAATTGCATTCTTTGTCAGAAAGACATTTATATTTCCTACCCAAGAAAAGGACAAGAGACCTTTTCCAAACTTCTGGATGTTTGACAGTCTCCTTTCACCATGATGTACTTACTTATTTCGTCTTTCCCTGTCTCATATTTTTATTTTTCATTTTTTTTTTAGTCACAGTCTTCCTCTATCACCCAGGCTGGAGTGTAGTGGCACTATCTCAGCTCATGGCAGCCTTTGCCTCCTGAGTTTAAGTGATTCTCAAGCCTCATTCTCCTGAGTAGCTGGGACTACAGGTGTACACTGCCACAACCAGCTAATTTTTGTATTTTTAGTAGTGATGGAGTTTTGCCACATTGACCAGTCTGGTCTCAAACTCCTGACCTCAAATGATCCACCCACCTTGTCCTCCCAAAGTGGTGGTATTTTGGGGATAAGCCACCACGCCTGGACTCCCATATTCTTTGATGTGTCTCTTCTTTTACCCACAGAGCTTTGTAATTGAGTGTGTGTATGTATGGTTTTATTGATTTGGATTTGATTATTTTCTTGATTTATATATGCAAAATTTCACAATCCCAACTTTAGTAGAATAATTAAATCAGTTTTTTTTGTACAGATAAGTATTTCTATGACCCTGTATTGACACAGAAACCTCCAAGACATTGCAAATTCAATACATATTTAACTTACATGCAAGTGAGTAAGGCTCTTGACATATGTTGCATTAAAAACTGTATAGTATAAAAGTCCCTTTCAACTTTGGGCACCTTTAATCGTGCTCTTTAAGTGCCATAATACCTACCCACCACCTTTTTTGTGGTTGTTTAAAAATATAGCTACCTGTAACTTCATAAAATAACAGTATATTTACAGAGAGGAATATATAAAAATCAAGTACTGATAAACGTTAAATTTAACAGTTCATAACAGTGATGCAAGATACTACCTCATAGTCCATTTTTAAAAATACCAACTTTGTCTTAGAAACAATTTGGCTTCAAGCACTGGCTTTCATAAATCAAACAGTGTAGAGAACAAGAAGCCGAACACGCCAAGAGAGTTTTAGCAACTCAATACATTCTTCATCCAGAAGTTGTAGGAAGCTATCATTTTTTTTTTAGTAGATTTTAAAATGAAGAAACCAAGATTTTTCAAATGAGTCATACCTAAGTACTTTCCCAAGTAACTTTTTAAACTAAGGATTGAAATACAACCTTGAAAAAGTGATTTACATGTAAGCTTGTATCGCTGCTTTGGAGTATAATGGAGTCAAGATAAAAAGGTAAGGTCTAAGAATAACATACCTTGTAAATTGCATTTTGGAAAAGCCCTTTTTGTTTTGAATAAAATTACTAGTATATTGTCAACAGTAAAATCATATCAGATTGAAAACCTTAAGTTTATGGTACATACAAATTAACAGTTTATGAACTAGGAGTGCCCAAATTAAAAGTGGTCAAAGAAGTTGAGACATATGGTATTTATAGGGTGGGTTAAAAAACAAAAATGAGGAAGTCACTTAATCTCTACAGTGATTGCCTATTACCACTGAGGTTTCAAGATGGCAGGTAATTGGTTGAAAGTGACCATCTTATACTATTTTTGGAAGGCAACTTAAATTTCATTTATGACTATCAGAGGCATTTACAAGAAATCACCTAAACTATGTTTCACTCATCTGGCCTAACTTATTTTGTCTGCTCAGGGGGATTCTCAAGCTTGGTCTCCATTTTATTTTAACACTGCCCCCATTTTGGTCAGCCTCTCAGAAAGCTGAGAGTGTGGCGAAATGTTATAGCATGACTCTGAGGTATCACAGTTGAGGGAGTCACAGGAGTGACAGTCATTAAGTCACTGTTACTGAGGCAGGCATAATCATCACACACATGGGTGGTAAGGGCATTGAGTTCTTTGAATTAAATAATTCTGATGGATGCCATTTGATGTGTGAGAGCCTTCCAAAGGGCATTTAACACTCTTGAGAAGATGTAACTTGCCAGGAAGATTAATACAATGACTATGAAGAGAATACTAGTCAAGGACTGAAAAATTCCCTAGAGCAGAGATTCCCAGGAGCCAAAATTTAACCAGTTAAATACATTCATGAAAGAAGCCCTGCTTATTGGGGGGAAAGATTTGCATCTGATCATTAAGTTATTTTAAATTTTGGGTAACAATGCCTAATATATTGACATAGAAGCAGTGTTTTTCTCCAGTTAGAGCTTAATCTCCTCTTTGTTGAGCAATTAGGATATTAAGAACTCTCCTATACTGAGGCTAAATTGTTCACTTCAAATTGTATTACTTGAAGATTGTCAAAGACACTATTAGAAAAATAAAAGAAAAAGGTTAATAGTTGGAACGAATTATAAACTTAGTTTTTTTAGTCTTAATGGCAGATAGTCCAGATTTTTAGATTTAAATTTAAAGATTCAAATCTAAAAATGGTGGAATGGGAATAGCAGTTGCAATCTGATGGATTTTCCTGTTTGCAGTTTGAGTGTTTCTGGTTATGGCATTGGTTATTACAGTGACCTCTCTGAGAAGCCCACACAGTAGCAGGCATGAAAATTGCCCATATATGATTTGTTATGGTAATTTTTTTGAGGTTTATACCAAGTTGTCCAATTTCAGTTTGCAGAAATTGGAAACAGATCAGTTTTATTTTTTAGTGAAAAAGAAAATTTGGGATCTAATCCAGTTCATGGGTAAACAATGAAACCTCAAAGACAATAAACAGGTTTGAATTATGTGAGGTGAAGAGGGTTGTGTACTAGGAAGTGGGTTTGGGGTATCATGAAGCAAGATAAAAAGGTAAGGTTTAAGAATAACATACCTTATAAATTGCATTTTAGAAATGTTATTTTTTTGAATAAAATTACTAATACATTGTCAACAGTAAAATCAGATCACATTGAAAACTTTAAGTTTATGGCACATACTAATTAACAGTTTATGAACTGGGAGTGCTGAAACCAAAAGTTTATACCAACCTCACATAATTCAAGAAGATTGAAAATCCACTGATAGTGGATATCTTTATAATGATTGACTACTCTTTTTCTCAGCCCCAAGAAGCTGTAACTGGATGGGTGAAACATGATATATGTTGCCCTTATTGCATTCTATGAAGAAATGAAAGTGAGGCTGAAGCAATTATGTTCTTGTAAAATGCTGTCAAACTCAGTATATAACTGTTATTTAACTGATGATCTGATTAATCAACTGGCTTACGGATCATTTTCTATCTTGGTATGGAAAAAGGTATTCATAGGCTGGGCATGGTGGCTCATGCCTGTAATCTCAGCACTTTGGGAGGCCGAGGTGGGTGGATTACGAGGTCAGGAGTTCAAGACCAGCCTGGCCAACATGGCAAAACCCTGTCTCTACTAAAAATACAAAAATTAGCTGGGCGTGATGGTGGGCACCTGTAATCCCAGCTACTCAAGAGGCTGAGGCAGGAGAATTGCTTGAACCCTGGAGGCAGAGGTAGCAGTGAGCTGAGATTCTGTCATTGTACTCCAGCCTGAATGACAAAAGCAAGACTCCATCTAAAAAAAAAAAAAAAGGTATTCATTATCTTTTGGTGGCAACTCTTCACAACCAAAGGTTACATCTGGAGTGACACATGCAAAATTTCTTTTTAATAAAAGAAATCCAAGCTACATAACTTACATTATTATTTCTGCTTCAACACTGCATAAAATACATGTCTTTTATCTTGCAGTGATTATATTCACAACTAGATAAGATAAATTAAAAAAAAAATAGCCAATGATACTGATCATAAAACAAACACAGAAACAAATAAAGGCAAATTCATGTAGGGGTAAATTATTGAGCCTTGGGACCAGCATATGAGTCTAATACTGTCATTAGACAACTAATATGCCATTATGTTTTGTACTAATGTAACCAAGATCTAAAATAGAAAGTAGGGCAAAATCCCCTATGGTTTGCATAAAATATGCTTCTCCGGCCAGGGGTGGTGGCTAACGGTTGTAATTCCAGCACTTTAGGAGGCTGAAGAGGGTGGATCACCTAAGGTCAGGAGTTAGAGACCAGCCTGACCAACATGGAGAAACCCAATCTCTACTAATAATACAAAAATTAGCTGGGCGTGGTGGCACAGGCTTGTAGTCCCAACTACTCGGGAGACTGAGGCAGCAAAATCACTTGAACCCAGGAGGCAGAGTTTGCAGTGAACCGAGATGGCGCCACTGCACTCCAACCTGGGCGACAGAGCAAGACTCCAACTCAAAAAAAAAAAGAAAAGAAATATGCTTCTTTCAACAGCCTCACTACTGATGATTATGGAGAATTCTTACACCATAAATAACAACCCAACTGGGACTTCTCACTAACCATTTTATGGAAGATTTCATTTTATCCCTAAAAGTAGACTGCAGTAGCTTAGTGCTGGATTACATATAAAGGTGTCCAGGCTACCCTTTAGGTACAAGTAGTGGTGTGCTGATAAACTGGATGTCTGAGAAACAAAAATACCAGGATTTGTAGCCAATTTCCATGGTGTAAATAATCTTACAATGGCCAATTTCCAGCTACCAATTAACTTGCAAAATTTCTAAATATTTAACAATCGACTCTCCTAAAACTGTATGAAACAGTTACAACATACCACTGACCTGGGCAGGGGTCTTAAGAGAGGTGTGAGGACGCTTTACACAATATAAGCTGTGCTTTATTCCATGTTAGGAAGCCCTTAGTGTCTATGCACCATCAAAAACAATTACTGCCTCTCTCTGTATCTGTCTTTATTTTTTTGAAAAATTAGTGTTTCTCTCTGGAGATAACAACTACCCTATTTCATATCTGAGTTAGTGAATAGCAGAAATTTGAATTCCTATTTACAAGTAGATACATTGCTTGTTAAATATTTTGTAAACTGTAAAATGGAGAAACACCATTGTTTTTTCCTTAATCGCTATTTTCTCCCTAATTTCCTCTGTGAGAGTACTACTGATCCCTGTATTGTTCTCTCCATTGATAAACACCAAGAAATTTCAGACATTGCTAAAATCCCAGCTGCTACATTTCAATTTTACTCCTTTCTACAGACTCTATGTTTGAAGAAAGTAATTTGAATTATTCATATCCTTGAGTTTACAGCTATTAAATGGGAATTATAATAGCTATTGTTCACATAAGCTGAAAATTACAAAATCGTTGGATTTACTCAAGCTCCATGTCTAAAATGTCTTTCAAGCACTGCATTTGTGCTTAATTAAATTCAGTTGTTTTTTAGTTTTTTAGCCAACTACACTAAAGTTGAGGTTGAAATCTGTTTTTATTTTTATTTGATGTCAAGGGAGCAAGATATCAGCATATGTCAAGTTTAAAGAGGAATGTATCTCTCAATACGTACACATTATTTTGCAAGATGTTCCAACTCCACATTTCTCAAGAGGAGAGAAGAAAAATCTACAACAATGACTTTTGCTGTGAGAAGAATATAAACAAGTTAAAATCCTTTCGTGATAACAAAAGTCTCACAAAAGAGGACTGGACTTTGTCCGTGTTTTAGGAATTTGCAGATATGAAGAGTTAGTTATCTTCTACTCCAGCTCTGTAATGTGCAGTCTGAAAATATTTGCTGTCAGAAAAAAACAGTTGGAAGGCATAGATTTCACTGACATGGACCGACCAAGAATCCTTTCACCTCATATCTTTACATTTCTAACTTTCATTGAATGCTTGCAATATGACAAAAACATTGACTTTCTGCCACTCTCCCCATAACCCCAAATCCTGCAAATATCTTGTTCTTTTGGCATGAAATTCACAATTAAGGCATATTGTGAGGGCCCTGCTTGCCTAGATGCATAACACTAAGCATTTTAGTGCAACACAGCGGATAGGCTACTCTTTACTATTTTTTCCCCTAAAATGTCAGCAAGTTTTAGGCAAAGAAGCATATGAGGTAATATAACACATATGCCAATAAGGATATTAATTTCTAAAGAATGCATCCAAATAATTGAGAGTGTTACAGAAACACTTCTCAGTTAACTCCCCCAAAGGGTGTAACAAAAATTAAATCTATCTGTAAAAAGTAGTTTATAAAACATGTATTACATTAGGTTTGAGTAAATGTGGTTTTAGGAGTGTTTTTGAGTACGTTATACAAATCCAACTCTCTTAATCTCAGCATTTGTCATAAAGGTCCACTCCTCAAAAGAAAACAATTCAAACACTGAAAATTGTATCATTTCGGTAGAGAGTTGGAACTTTTGCAGACTTAATGTCAACAGAAAAATATTTCAGCCCATTCCTTAGCTTTTATGAACATTACTTTCTCAATGTTTGTATTAATTCATACATACAAACCCAGGAGCTCAAGCAAAATTTGTGTGCAGAAAAGGATGAAAAATCCTCACTCCATTTGACAAAACAATTTGATAAGTAGGTATGTGCCTAGTTGCATCTTAGCTCCATTGGATAGCACATCTTTATCTAATTTTGAGACTTAGAATGATTGGTGAAAATTGCAAGTGTTGTCCAGTAAAAAAAAAAAAAAAAAAAAATATACAGGGTGGTGATGGTAAGTGTGGGGGTGGGGAACAAGAGGACTGGAATTTTCCACTGCTGTCCGCACAGAGGACCTAACAGGAGAACGTCAATATCCTGAATTACACGGGTCCAGGAGCAAATTATTCTCACTGAAGACAATTCTTGAAGTCCCAATTTACTTTGGAGTTACCGTTTTACTCATAAAATTTACATTTTCCTTTCATACTGTCGAGAACTCTTTGTTGTAAAATTTGTAGTTCATGAGCATTTATTTAATGAGTATGTTTTCCTTTCAAAACTGTAAGCTCTGTGAGGCAAAGCTGACTTATGTTGAATGCCATAAACAGTCCTTGGCTTTTTCTTTATCTCAAATCTACTGTGATATTAACCAACTTTCCTCTGCTGTTTTGTTGTTATTGTCAATGAAATTCACCATACAGGGGCTGACTGCCATCTCTCTTCCTCTATCCACATCCAAGGTTTTCGATTGGACTATGAATTGACTGCTCTTGAGTTAATGCTGAATCCTGGTCCAAGTGGTTGCTTCTACAGGGAATTCAGATGATGAGGGGCAACATCTCTGCTGAGAGGGCTCCATTCTATGGAAAAGTCTCTGACCAGCCAGTGTTCTTTAAACAGAGGAGAAAACATATAAGCTGATACGCACTGTCTCTTCTTTTTATGAATAAGGGCTTTCAGGTATCTTTTCAAGCATCTTAAAAATCCAGAACTATATTTGGCACTTGAAAAATTCCAACCAAGTTAGGTAATTTTATATCTTTTTATACTAATTTTTCTAGGTAATTAACTATAACACACGTACGTATTTAAAATATGTTTATTGTAAATGATAATTACTATATATTATGGGATATTGCTTTTCACACTTATTTAATTAATACATCAGTTTATATACATTTCTTCATAGTCTACTTAAGAACATATTGGTCTGCATTGCTGTAACATTCCAAGAATAATTCTTAAAATGTTCCTCATGTGCATCTTTGACTTCATAATAAATACTTTAAATTATGAAAATGCATGTTTGTGAATTTCTAGTTTTGTAAGGCAGAGTGCTAGAAATGTTTCTTAGCAATTTGTAATAATTCACTTTATAATCTTTAATAAAAATAATGAATAATTGTAATGCATATCTAGAAATAAAATTGCTCTGCACTATATATTTGGAACAAATATTTTAACTTCTTACATTCTATATTTTAGAAGTTAAAATATGGAAACAATCACATATAACACATTTAAATTTAAGTAGCCTGTGCAATTAATTCTGCTATATTGTAATTTTATTTAGGTAAAAGTGACCATTATGAAATTATTTTTATTTTTAAATTTTCTTTGGAATTGGTGGTACATATGCTTATTTGTTACATATAGTGCTTACTTGTGGGGTTTGAGCTTCTAAGTGTACCAATAATGAAAATATTGAACATTGTACCTGATAGGTAATTTTTCAACCCTCACCTCTTTTCCACCCGTCCCCCTTTTGGAGTCCCTATTGTCTATAAGTTCTATCTTTATGTTCATGTGTTCCCATTGTTTAATTCCCACTTGTATGTAAAAACATATGGTATTTAACTTTTTGTTTCTAAGTTAGTTCACTTAGGATATTGGTCTCTATTCCAAGTATGTTGCTGTACAGAACATGATTACATTCTTTTTTTATGACCGCATAACATTCCACAGTGTACATATATCACATTTTAAAAATCTAAGTGTCAAAACATAACTGGACACTTAGGCTGGTTCTATGACTTTGCTATTGTGAATAGTGAACAAATTAGTACAGGTGTCTTTTCAGTATAACGGTTTCTTTTCACTTGGGTAAGAAACCCCACTACTCAGTAGTGGGATTGTTGGGCCAAATAGTAGTTCTACTTTTAGTTATTTGAGAAACCGCCAAACTATTCTCTCTAGAAGTTGAACTGATTTATATTTCTACCAACAATATATAAAATTTCCCTTTTCTCTGCATACACACCAACATCTGTTTTTTGATGTTTTAGTAATAGCCATTCTGACTGGTGTAAGATGATATTGCATTATGGTTTTAATTTCATTTATCTGATGATTAGTGATATTGAGCATTTTTTCATGTGTTTCTTGGCCACTTGTATTTCTTCCTTTGAGAGACATTGCTCATGTCCTTTGCCCAGCTTTCACTGGGATTGTTTGTTTTCTTTTTGAGTTAAGTTCATCATAGATTCTGAATATTAGTCCTTTGTCAGAGGCACAATTTGCAAATATTTTCTCCCATTTTGTAGGTTGCCTGTTTACTCTACTGATTATTTGTTTTGCTATATAGAAGCTTTTTAGTTTAATTAACTCTCATTTTTCTATTTTTGTTTTTCATGTCTTCATTATAAATTCTTTGCCTAGGCCAACGTCCAGAAAATTTTTTTCTAGTATTTTTTCTAATACTTTTATAGATTCAGGTATTAAATTTACATTTAAACCATTGATATAGTTTGGCTGTGTTCCCACCCAAATCTCATCTTGAATTGTAGCTCTTATCATCCCCATGCATCATAGGAGGGACCTGGTGGGAGGTAATTGAATCATGAAGGTATTCTCATGATAGTGAATAAGTCTCAAGGGATCTGATGGTTTTATAAAGAGAAGTTCCCCTGCACATGCTCTCTTTTTGCCTGCTGCCATGTAAGATGTCGCTTTGCTCTTCCTTTGGCTTTTTTCATGATTGTGAGGCCTGCCAGCCATGTGGAAAAAGTGAGTCCATTAAACTTCTTTCTTTTATGAATTACCCAGTCTCAGGTATGTCTGTGCTAGCAGCATGAGAACAGACTAATACATCCGTACTTAAATAATTTTTGCATATAATGAGAGGTAGGTGGTCCAGTTTCATTCTTCTACATATGACCAGCCAGCTATTCCAGAACCATTTATTGAACAGGATGCTCTTTCTCCATTATTTATTTTTATCAGTTTTGTCAAAGATCAATGGGTTGTAGATATGTGACTTTATATTGCATTATCTATTCTGTTCTATTGATCTGTGTACCCATTTTGTACCAGTATCATGCTGTTTTAGTTATATAGTCTTGAAGGAAAATTTGAAGTTCAGCAGTAAATTCAGGCAAATCTAGATGCCTTTAGATTTGTTCTTTTGGCTTAGAATTGCTTTGGCTATTTGGGATCATTTTTGGTTCCATATGAAATTTAGAATTTTTTTCCCCTCAATTCTGTGAAGAATGATATTGGTAATTTAGTAGAGATTGCATTGAATTTGTAGAATGCTTTGGGTAGTATGATCATTTTAATGACATTAATTCTTTGAATCTAGGAGAACAGAATCTTTTTGATTGTGTCATCTATGATTTGTTTAATCAGTGTTTTATAACTCTTCCTTAGAGATTTATCACCTCCTTGGTTAAATGTATTTCTAGGTTGTTGTTGTTGGGTGTCTATTGTAAATGGAATTGAGTTCTTGATTTGGTTTTCAGGTTGAACATTATTACAGAAATGCAACTATTTCAGGCCGAACATTGTATGTAGAAGTGCAACTGATTTTACATTGATTTGTATCCTGAAATTTTACTCATTTATTTATTAAGTCTAGGAGTCTTTGGAGATATCTTTAGGGTTCTCTGTTTGTATAATTATGTCTTCAGTGAACAGAGATAATTTGACTTGTTTCTTTCCAGTTTTTTATCTTACCTGATTGCTCTGGCTAATAACTGCAGTAATGTGTTGAATAGCAGTGGTAAGAGTAGACATCCTTGTCTTGTTCTGGTTCTTAAGGGCAATGCTTTCAGCTTTACCCCATTCTGTGTAATGTTGGCTGTGGGTTTGTCATAGATCCTCTTATTATTTTGAGATATGTTTCTTCAATGCCTAGTTTGTTGATGATTTTTATCATGAAGGATGCTGAATTTTATTAAATGCTTTTTCTGTTTCTATTGAGGTGGTCATATGGTTTTTGTTTTTAGTTTTGTTTATGTGATGAATCACATTGATTGATTTGTGTATGTTGAACTATTCTTGCATTGCTGGAATAAACTCACTTGATTGTGATGAACCATCATTTTGATATACTGTTGCATTCAGTTTGCTAGTATTTTGTTGAGGATTTTTGCATTGATAGTCATCCAGAATATTGGCCTGTATTTTTTTGTTGTTGTTCTTTTGCCCTTGCCTGATTTTGATTATGAGGGCGATACTGATTTTGTGGAATGAGTTAGGGAGTAATCTCTCCTCTTTAGTTTTTTTTGAGAACAGTTTCAGTAAGATTAGTACCAGCTCTTCTTTACACATCTGGTAAAAAGCAGCTATGAATCTGTCTGGTCCTGGGCTTTGTTGTTGTTAAAAGATGTTTTATTTCTTATTCTACTTAATTACTCATTATTAGTGAGTTCAGGATTTATGTTTCTTCCTGGTTCAATTGTGGAGGGTTTTAGGTTTCCAGAAATTTTTCTATTTCCTTTAGGTTTTCTATTTGGTGTGCATAAAAATGTTCATAACAATCTCTGAAAATCTTTTTCATTTCTGTATCAGTTGTAATGCCCCCTTCCTTATTGCTGATTGTACTTATCTGAATCTTCTCTCATTTTTATTGGCTATTCTAGCTAGCCATATGTCAACTTTTCTTATCTTTATATAAAAACAACTTTTTGTTTCATTAATCCATTGTTTCAATTTATTAGTCTTACTCTCATTTAGTTCTGCTCTGATCTTTATTATTTCTTTTGCTAGTTTTGGTTTTGGGTTACTCTTGGGCTTGTGAGAAACAAAATGCTCTCCTTTGACCTGGGCTACATGAATACCTAGTAGAAAGGTAAGTCACAGAAGATGACTCATTGGCCCCTCATGTACTGGGACTTCACTCCATTTTATCAACCAAACACTGTCATAGAGGCTGCTTGCCTGCCTTCTCCTCTCTGGTATCTGGGGTATCCTTTGCTAGTCCAGGGAATTCCTGTTTTCCTTCTTGAATTGAAGTACACAGAATAGATCTTTATGCACTATTTCACTATTTCCAGGTGACTGAGGTATGACAAAAGCCTCTAATACACCATCTCAGAAAAAAAAAAAAAAAAACCTGAAATTATGGTATTATTGAATAGGCTATAAATAAAATAGGTTATATAAATAACCTATGTCAAATATGTTCTACCATGCAGTATGTAATTTTATTTATTTTTTAATTTTTATAGATGGTGTCTCACAAAATTGCTCAGAATGACCTTGAACTATGTTTTTAATTGACACTAAGGTATAAAATAATGAGGCAAAACTACTTAAATGAAAATATAATCGTACAATACAAAAGTAAAAACTATGCAAAAGCTTATTATTGATTTGAGTCCATAGAATGATTATATTTCATTAAGTTTGCAGTAGTTTAAAAATCTAGCTGAATTATTATTTCTTTTTTATTACTTTTTGATTTTTTATTTTACTATAAGTTCTGGGGTACATGTGCAGAACATGCAGGTTTGTTACATAGGTACACATGTGCCATGGTGTTTTGCTGCACCTATCAACCCATCATCTAGGTTTTAAGCACCACATGCATTAGGCATTTGTCCTAATACTCTCTCTTTTGATCCCCAGCAGGCCTCAGTGTGTGGTGTTTTCCTTATTTATTTCTCAGAGGACCTAATATAATTGTGCTTTCATTCTAACTACTGCCCTTTTTTGCTAATGGTTAACTTTAAATGCAATCAACCATTTAACCTAATTTTAAAAATATTTTTTATAAACATAATATATGTTCATTGTAGAAAATGCATTTCTTTTATAAAACCACATATTCCAGAAGGAGGAAACTAAAGCAAGGTAAAGCCAAAGTTGAAATGTTTGTGTTGCTAAAATCTTCTCTGTTAGTCCGACTTCAATGAATAAGCTCAACAATTAACTTTGGTTTGAGAGATTACTATTAGCAATAAGATCCTTCGAAAGTACTATGTCAACATTATGTCAGACAAAAGACCTTTTTAAAAATTTAATGTGACACAATTTTACTTATTATTACTTCAATTTAGCAAATGTTGATTGAGTATTACCTATAAGCTGGGCACTCACTGATCTATCTAAAGTAATATTATTTTTTCCCTATTGTAAAATATGCGCATTATAATTATTTAATTGGTTTTTACCTTAAAGGTAAATGTAAATTGTATCTTGAAATAATTCATTAAAAATGAAAATACAGAATATTATATTTGTTCCCCATATATTTTACAAACATAATTATCTATCTGTCTATCTATCTATCTACCTACATACCTACCTATCTATCCTGATTATGCAACCCAATTTAGAGTTTCCTAAACCATTTCTCAAAGAGAAAGCATTCTGTCAATAAAATGAAATCATGAAGGTGTCTTCCATTTTTTGTAATAGTCGATTCAAAATGGGCAAAATTGTATTAACTACAGTAGTTACTGGAAACTTCATTTAATATGAAGAATGGATCAAAAAAAAAAAAAAAAAGGCATACCCAGTGACCTGAATACCTTACATATTAGAAAAAGGGCAAAATGAAAATGTTATGAAAATCCTTGGAGAAGTTGAAATTCAGAGAAAATATAAACCAAAGGCTTTTGAAATTAGGAAATTAATCTTTGTTTAAAGATATCTAATAATGCACTATGGGTTCTAAATGCATGTCCAAAACCTATAAAAACTAGAGAGTAACATTCCATTCTAGTAAGTTGTCTTCAATGGAAGAAGTGATGCCAAATCCTCAGTTGCCAATAATATTCTTTCAAGCAGCTGACCTACTTTCATTAGTGCAAGGCTCTGGTTTTCCCAAATGATTGTCATGTGGATTTCAGAAACAAAACAATTTCTCCTCTCTGTTTGTAGTTAGAAACAGAACTGATAACACAATGGATATTTTTTTTCTTTTTGGACAGTGGCTATTTTTTGTTTCGTTTGCAAATCTGCATTTATAAAACAACGGTGTGGTAGAAAGTTACACACCAAATTAACAAGGAAAAGTTTAGAAATGTTTTGCTACATTTTATATATTTCAACATTGCAAAGGTGGCATCGCGATAATGCCGTAGCTTGTTTAAAAAGTGAAAAAAGTAAGTAAATGTTATCTTTCATACATAATGTTAGAAAATTCGAACCTGTTAAATTGACATAAGAGAGAAAGCTCCAAGACCCAGGCAATTACAGTTCTGGAAGATCCATACAATGGTGATCTTGAGGAAATTACACATGGAGTTTTTTAAGAAGTTGATTCCCACATTGAAGTCAATACCATTATGTGAGAGTGCTATATTTGAAATTGAACCTCTCTGTGATTGTCTACATAAAAATAGCTCCATTTTTCAAAACATTTCTTTCATTAGGAACAGAAACAAATGACCTCCAGGAATAAATAAAATATTTTTCTCCACCATTGCTATTGTTTTTAGAGTTGAAAATTTATCTATTTATTAGTCACTCCACTACCTTATCCATCCCGAAATCTGTACATTTCACACTTTGTAGAAAAATCAGTTGAAAAGAAACCCAGTGGATTTGTGTGTGTGCGTGTGTGTGTGTGCGTGTGCGTGTGTGTGTGTGTGTGTATAAATGTATAACTACATTTTTTATTATGTACTTTCTGGCAAATATTTTAGGATTAATTTTTTTAGCTGCTAAATTTTACTACTGTGGCAATGTTTGCTTAAGTCAAATTATGTGAAATTATGTAGTGATTTCTAGGAATAAAATATTCTGAAAATAGTAGGTGTGGAGAGAAGTCTACGTTAGCATCAACTTACTGAAAGTGAAATCTTTTGAATATTCAAATGAAAAAAGTAAGAATAATGGGAATGACAAATAACCAGGAAACACAATAATGAAAATATGAAATGAAAAAGAAAATCCTGGAAATAGTAAATATGAGAGAGAAAATAAAATTTAAAAAATATTTATTTAACTGGGCTACAGTTAGTAGCACCAGGTATAAGCAACCTTTACTTCTAGCTTCAGATATGTTTCAACTCTCATTCATGTTGAAGGCTAATTATATGACCTAAAATGTCATTATAGAGAAGAGTTTGCCTTTTATCTTGCTTTACCAAATACTCATTATCAAGGGGGAGATCAATTAATAACTATTCTAGCAATCTGTAATAAAAAATATGACCTTGCTACAATTTTACCATGAATCTCATTTAGACTTTTTCGAATGTATTTATCCAGTACTTTGTGTTGAATTATAACTCCATGAATTAGCCAAAAGTATAATTATGTCAAAGGCAATAATTGTATAACTGATTGAAATCTTAGAGATACCCTTATTCTTGCACATCACAATTCCCTAAAAAAAAAAGCTTGTTCTATAGCTATATTTCTAGAAGAATTCTGTTTGGCAAAAAAACCTATGTTACTGTTGTTTAACTTGGGAGCCAAAACCTTAGAACTGAGGGCATAATTCTTTTAAAAGCGTAGCTGGAAGTTTAATAGTAAATACGTTAAACAATTTCTGCTTATTTTCTGTAAGTGCTTGACACAGTGAGGTCATTTGAAATCCAATTTAATAGAATCTTCACAGAATAAGCGGAAATTAGTCCTGTCTTGATTTAACATTGCTCTTGCATTAGTAATTGATGTAACATTGACCTTAAACATAGTTTTTGAAATGAAAATATTAAAAGAGGAAGAATGTGCATGTATATTCCAGAGTGGCAATCCTTCCTTCCTTCCTTCCTTCCTTCCTTCTTTCGTTCCTTTCTTCCTTCCTTCCCTCTCTCCCTCCCTCCCTCTCTCTCCCCTCCCTTCTTTCTTTCTCTTTCTTCCCTTTCTTTCTTTTCTTTCTTTCTTTCTTCTTTCTTTCTTCTCTTTCTTTCTTTCTTTCTTCTTTCTTTCTTTCTTTCTTCTTTCTTTCTTTTTTTTCTCTCTCTCTCTCTTTCTTTCCTTCTTTCATTCTGAGATGGAGTCTTGCTCTGTTGCCCAGGCTGGAGTGCAGTGGTGCAATCTTGGCTCACTGCAAACTCCGCCTCCCAGGTTCAAGCGATTCTCCTGCCTCAGCCTCCTGAGTAGCTGGGATTACAGGCACTTGCCACCATGCCTGGCTAACTTTTGTATTTTTGGTACAGATGAGGTTTCACCATCTTGGCCATGCTGATCTTGAACTCCTGATCTGTTGATCCACCCGCCTCGTCCTCCCAAAGTGCTGGAATTACAGGTGTAAACAACCACACCTGAAATATTTTACTTCTTAATGCTTTATTTTATTTTATTTTTATTTATTTTTTTTGAGACAGAGTCTCCCTCTGTCTCCAGGCTGGAGTGGTGCAGTGGCATGATCTCTACTCACTGCAACCTCCACCTCCCAAGTTCAAGGGGTTCTCCTGCCTCAGACTCCCAAGTAGCTGGGATTACAAGTGTGCCACCATGCCCAGCTAATTTTTGTAGTTTTAGTAGAGACAGGGTTTCACCATGTTGGCCAGGATGGTCTCGATCTCCTGAAATTCTTATCCCCCCACCTCAGTTTCCTAAAGTGCTGGGATTATAGGCAAGTGTCACCGCACCGGTCTACAATGTATTTATTATACTTACAGGATGTTATTCAGACATGTTCATAATAATTTATTTTATATTTAAAAACTAATGTTTTCATATAACACAGCCATGAATATCATCCAGAGAAACAAATTGACAGGATTAACAAATGATTGGTAGAAATGCTGAAAGCAGCAGCAGGAAGACAAGTGAAGGCATACAGAGAAAAAGAGCCTTATGAAAGCTTTCCTGTCTAGTTCGTTGATAAGAACTTAACATCAGTGAGAAAATGGAAAAGCCCATTCTTTGGCAAAAAAGATTAAACCAGGCCTTGGCACTGCTTGTAAGCAATTTCAATTATCAGAGGAAAGAAAATTCTTTGAAATATTATATAATGAGAGACACTGATGCTTTTTTACAGCCTCATAGTAGACCAACAAAAATCATGAGTGCTAATCATGGCTATTTCTCAGTGTAATGTTTTGTCAGTAATTCCTTCAGAGAGATGTTATCCACGAAATGAAATGTATAACTTAAATTTTTCTAAATGCCACACTGAAAATGTAAAAAAGAAACAAGTAAAATTAATTTAAAAAATGTATTCTTATTTACTCAGTATGTCCAAGAAAATTCATTGTAATTTGTAATAAATAAAAATTATTAATCATATAGTATGCATTTCTTTTTCTATTATATGTCTTCACAATCTACTGTGCATTGCGCTTGCAACTGATCTCAATTTCAAATAGTAGCATTTAAGTGTTAGATTACCACTGCCTGGAAGTTGCTACATCAGTCAGCATGACAATCGACATTGACTACAATGCCTTTCAAAGATAATTTAATTTTAGCTAATAAAAGATAAAGTAAGAACTTCTGAAAATATTTAAAATAACTAGGATAGGAAAGCCAAATTAGTGCAAATAAGATTAAGGGGGTCAAATAAAAAGAGAAAAAGGAAGAGAGGTTTAATTTAACTGCAAAACAAAATTTTGGGGAATGCAGCTAATGAAAACCAATTGTTCTTGTTAGTTATGACGGTATGTGGTTATGGTGACGACAACTTCAGAATAATATGTAAAGAGGTGTTCTTCATTTTAATTCCGCAAATAATAATTGAACACCTATTATAGACTTGGTCATGGCGATAAGATTGTGAGTAAGCAGTGGTTCTTCCCTTCGGGGACATAAAGTCAAATAGGGAATGAAGGCATTTTGCATTTTTGTGACAGATTAAACTTATTTGGTAAACAAGTGGAAGACAGAGCAAGGTAAATCTAGTGGAAATTAAGGAAGAGCAAAGTTTGTTAAGTACATCTATATCACAAACAGAATTGTTCAGAAATCAACTCAGTAGCCCTGCAATTATATCAAAATCCTGTTTATTAAAGGGCCCTGTGTAATCTCATATAAGAAAGGACATCAAAGAGATTCCTGAGTTGCATGGGAAGGTGTTTTGCGTGATATCTAAATGCTTTCCAACTATATGGTAGTATGATTATATAATTATTGTGAGGAAATATCTTATTTGAATTATTTTTATACTGTATGTGATTATTATTTCAAATTATTTGAATGCAATTAAATATACATAGCATTCATGAATCATCTGATTTATTAAAACCTTACACTCAGGTATTAATTTGACATCAGATATTTAAGAACACATTAAGGATACTTTTTAAAACAAAGTTTAGACAAACCTTTTGCTTTCTTTAAAGCGCTTTTCACCCTGATTCCATCCTTTCGAATGACTGTTTCTCCTCCAAACCAATGTTATTATTTTTATATCAATCCCAATTTAAGTCAAGAAAATGAGAGGAATAAGAAAGCATCATTTCTTTTAGACTAAGGGCAATATAACAGAAAAGAGGAATTTTTAAATTCTTCTCAAAATAAAAATTCTAAATGTCTTTTTACTGCTTTGCTTAAGATATTGTTTAAACTCAAACAATTAGACATTTGATACTTTACTGTCTATTCAGCCATGTTTCTGTAACATTTACAGCAGTTTACATCAATTTCTATTTGGTTTATGAGACCATGAATCCCACTAAAATGGCTAATCTATAGATGGAATCTTCCATTGCTACTCTTCCTCAGGTTTTTCTTATTGAAAAATGATTTGTGCTTGCTTTTTGTTTTATAAAACTTTGTCTGTTGTTGATTGGCCTTAAAGAGATTCCCTAATCGAATATCTCTTCTTTCAAATTTCAAGGTTTTTAAGAATATGTAAAATGAGTCTAGTAATAGAGCTAATGGAATATACTGAGAATTTAAAAGTTAAACTGTTTACATAATAGTAATTGTTTGCTTATGTAAATAGGAAAAGAATGTGGTTAACTGCCTGCACACAGCAGGAAATGCAAACAGGAAGACTCAGTTAGACAGCAGGTGTTCTGTCTTAGAACCAATGGAGTGAATTGAATGTGTACGATGCAGAAATGTTCGTTGTAAAGCATTAACATCAGTTATTTCAATATGGGAGACACAAAAATCATAAAAACGACAAACATTAAGCATGCTGTCAAACTGAAGACCTTTTACAGCAACATCATTGAGCAAAGGCATTGTCCTCTGTATTATAGTTACGTGAACTGAGCTACATACTGACATGGCACTGAAATAATAAGAACAGGAACAAAAGCATTTAGAGGGTCATAATCTAATATACTGTTTCACAAATGAAATCCTTTACCAACCACTTCGAGACAATACTTCTGTAGTGTTTTTGTTCCATTTGTAAGCAAAGAAGTTAGTGTGTCTTTTGTTGTTTTTATATGCTCAATCACATTTTTCCGCAAAGTAAAATTTGCAAATACCTAAAAATAATGCTTTCTTTATAAAGCAATATTGTAATTAAGTAAATATGAAAACACAAATCAATTATTAAAACAAATGTAAGAAGATACATTCATTTTCAGATTAGCACACTCACCTGTTAAAAATAAAATATGCCTGTAAAAGTGCCAATCTTAGTTTTTCTAAATATGTCAACAATTTCTGAAATAAATACTAAACATTTACTCTATTAACAAAACATTGGTATATTTCTTATTTTGGAAATATGTTTTAGCAAAACTTACTTTGAAGTAAGCACACGTAGTCTACTACTTTCCAGTGTCCCTAGTGACCCTTATTCTATTTTTCGCTCCACCACCATATCCTGTTCTGTTGTTGGATTTCATTCTCAAACTAGTTACCTCATTACAAGATACTTACTTTACTCTAACATCATGTTTGAGTTCTGTCATGGTTTGAATTATGTCGCCCCCCCAAAAGATATTGGAGTTCCCTGTTTTAGTTTTTGCGGGCTGTTATAACAAAATATAATAAACTAGATGGCTCATGAACAATACAATTTATTTCTCACAATTCTGGAGTCTGGGAATGATCTAATTATCGCCCCAAAGTCTCCACCTCCTAATACCATCACCTTGGATTTAGGATTTTGACATGTGAATTTGGGGGGGAACACAAACATTTAAACCACAGTACTCTCAGTGCTTCAGAATGTCATCATTTGGAGATAGGATTTTTACAAATTAAGGACTAACCCAATATGACTGATGTTCTTATTTAAAAGGGGCAATTTGGACACAGAGACAGAATACGGAGAGAAAAAATGATGTGAAGAGTCACAAGGAGAAAATTGCCGTCACAAGTCTGTGCCATATCCTTCCCTCACAGCCCTCAGAAGAAAACAACTCTGTGGACACCTAGATTCTGAACTTGTAGGCCTCCAGAACTGCGAGACAGTAAAATTATACTTTTCAAGCCACCTCAAGCCAATCTCTCTGCTGATTTCTGCTCAGGTCTCTTGTCCAGAATAAGTTTATATGATCACCCCAAGATTCAAATAAAGGTGTGGGTGGTGAGGGGAGAAAAGAAAGGATAGTGAGCCTATTATTATTTTTACCTTTGAAAATTCCAGTCTTGGAACATGCCTTCTTGAAAAAATGACTTTTTTGTTGACTCATACAAAATGGAACGATGACAGTGCCTACCATAATAGAGACTTCATTTATTTCACCACTGGTACACATTTTCGCTCAAGTAGACATCTGATTGTTCTATGAGAGAGTCTATGATTGTTCTATGAGACCCAGCTATATTTACAAAGATGAATATTATTTAAACAGATAGGTAAGATTAAAAGAGAAGATGGAATGGAAATAGGGTACATTTACTATAGATGTCTGGGAGCTTGGAGCAAGGCAACTATGATATAATTCTAGATGTATTATTTACATGCTATAACTTGGTCTTCTGAACCAGTCTCCACACTTCATCTCACAGGTTTTTAAAAAACTGTTTACCATATAGTATGCCACTGATAATCTGGCAACATCCAAAACCAAGTACTTTTGATTATAAACATATTCTTGTCTTTAACAAAATAAATGATAAAATAACAATAGGGATTGAGTTTGGCACTGTAAATTTTTATAATTGCTTGATTTCTGCTAATATTAATGAAATAATGCTTCAAAGTTCATTTATTGAATAGTCATTCCATTGTTGGTATTATCCTTGATTCAAGAAGATACTATTACCCACAGTCTCTAAACAGATATTGACTAATGAAAATATTCCTTGTGATGAGTCTAAACATTGTCAGAAGAAATTTTCTATGTGAAACACTAATAATATTTTTGTACATTAAGGTATTTTTAAGCTTGGAGTTGCTTATGAATGCCGTTTCCTGTTCTGCTCATATTGTGGAGATGCCTCACTGTTCTCTGGTATCCTCGCTCATATTATAAAGTTGTAGCTGGAAAGTAGGTGCCAAGCCACTTACTATATTTTCTGTCTTCCTCACTCCTAATTGCCCCTTTTATTGCTATGTGTAGTAGCTACTTGACGCAAGTGAATCCAAGTACAAGTGGGTATGTGCCAGTTTAGGATTAAAGCTTTTAAGAAGTGGGTGAACTCCTTTCTGATCTGGGTGCTTCTGCTAGCTGATTGTTAATGACAGTGAGACCCAATGGGAGGCTGGAACAGCAGAGTGAAAGTAGCCTAGGTACATGAATGGGAGCATGGATGAAAGCAAATCCCTCAACCAGAACACTTTGCCCAAGAATGAAATATTAATGGGATATAAACTTCCATTAAATTGCACCTCCATCTCTTTGGATCTGTTTTTAATGCAGTTAGCCTACCCAAGCAATGAGGCTTTGTTTTTCACCATTCTTATAAAAACCTTTAAATGATTAATTTGATGTTTTCTAGATTGCAGTTCCAAAACAGCAGGGTTGGTGTGTAATTTGTTCACTTTGGGGAACCTACAGTGCTTGTCACTTTGTAAATGCTTAATAGATACGTGATGAAAGAAAGAAGAAAACATTTTAGAATACACTGAAAAAGTTATGTTTAGTTTTGTTACGAATAAACATATGGCTCGTATGTTTTTAACAAATATCAAGCTTTTGAATTTCAACCCAAGTAAAATATTTCTCTCATGGCTCCCTGACAGAACATTCCCAGCTGTTTCGGTGCAAAGCTCTGACAGCTTTTAGAGCAAGAGTCAATATTAGTTAATGATCCATCTGCAATTGTAACTATTTTATTTCATCACAATGACAACTTATATTCCTTCTGCTACTATTTCCTTTGGGATTAGTATTGCTGAACTTAAGTATTCACAGCTAGTCACAGAGTTGTGACTATAAATCCTCTCAGTTATTCATTATTAGCTCCTACTCAACATGTTCTAATTAACTCATAATAAATCCTCCAAAATACTGCATATCTTACATTTTTCATTAGGATCCAATTGGAAAGAAGTTTCACCACTTTCCTTCTGTTAACAAGCCATTTTTCTTTACATTGGATGATGCATTTTAGTTTGACAAGTCGACCCAGATTATGTTCTTCCTTCTGTAACAGAATATACTGTAAAATAATGAAACTGAAACTGCAAGACAGAGAAGACTACACACAGAAACCACGATGTGATCCCTGAAGACTTTGGTATGAGAGTGAATATGTGTATGTGTGTGTATGCAATAATGTGCACTCTATTTTTCTGTATTGTGTTCTGAAAAACTATCCTAGCTTCTTAATAGACCCTCTTTAGATTTGTTATTAGAATACTGATTAGAATACTGAATTCATTGGAAGAAATTATAGCATGACTCCATGATTCTGGAAAGAACTTTACTACCACAGTAGTTGAAGTAACATACAGATGAAGAATACATATGCTTGTTAATCTTATGTGTTGTGTATGTGTGTGTGTGTTGGGGGGGTGTGTGTGTGTGGTCCTTTTGTGCTGTTATTAGTTTTAAAAGAATTTTAGTGCAATCAGAGAATAACAGAATCTTAGCAGAAATATTACAGTCCAAATAATTAAACCTCTCACTGTTGGAGGTTCTTGCAGAGATGTTTTAAAAAATAAAAACAAAAACAAAAATAAAACACATTTGTCAGATGAAAAGTACCATTGCTAGTCTTTCTTCACTAATGTTACTAAGTAAATGTCAGCCTTACCTCATTCCTCTATGGTTATTGTCAGACTGACCTATGATTCTGCTTAAAATAATAATAATAATAATAAAAGCTGCCATAGTTGTTCTGAATGGTTTAGAATAGTGCAGTCATTTTTCAATTTGAAATACAGAAAATAAAAGAAGCTTTGAAGCCGAGTTCAGAGTCCTAGAAATTTGTATACTCACGGATGAGGTTATTGGCAGAAGGCATATGTAGAAAGCAGTTAGTATTCTTGATAATACGTACACCCACATCCCAGAAATCTGAGTAAGTTTTAGAAGGTGGTAGAAAATATATTTACATAGCTGTTAAAGCTTTATGAAACAATTTTTAAAGCATTTCAAGTTTTCGCAAAAATTTAGAAATCTAGCATTTTAGATGTAATCATCTCTTAGTTTAAATGATGTACACATATAAAATATTTAATTATTTGAAATGCTTTCCACTGATATCTTTGATAAACCCTTGAATTAAAGAGATCATAACATAGGCAGAGCAAAAGCAAAGTGTTTCTCAAATTGTTGTAACAGCTATATGTTGATCTGAACTAGCCAAAGCTCTTACCTTGTCTGGTTGTGAAAACAAATGTTGTGGTCAGTTAAACTTACTTTGACATTCTTTAGATGGAATCTATTATTTCATATATTCCAATTTGTTTGCTTAAGCATATTCATGGCAATATCATGGGGGGTGGGTTTTTCCCATGCTGTTCTTGTGATACTGAATGAATCTCACGAGATCAGATGGTTTTATAAAGGGCAGTTCTCCTGCACATGATCTCTTGCCTGCCACCATATAAAATGTGCCTTTGCTCCCCCTTCACTTTCCACCATTTCACCCAGCAATCCCACTTCTAGGTATCTACTCAGAGGAAAAGAAGTCGTTATATAAAAAAGACACTTGCACATGCATGTTTATAGCTGTATAATTCACAATGGCAAAAATATGGGGCCTGTGTAAATGCCCATCAACCAACGAATGGATAAGCAAATGTGGTATATGTATATCTTGAATACTACTCAGTCATAAAAGAAACAAAATAATGGCATTCACAGCAACCTGGATGGAGTCAGAGACCATTATTTTAAGCGAAGTAACTCAGGAATGGAAAACTAAACATCATATGTTCTCACTAATAAGTGGAATCTTAGCCATGAGGATGCAAAAGTATAAGAATGATGTAATGGAATCTGGGGACTTTGGGGAAAGGGAAGGAATGGGGTGAAGGATAAAAGACCACACACTGGGTTCCGTATAAACTGCTTGGGTGATGGGTGCACTAAAATCTCAGAAGTCACCACTAAAAAACTTATCAATTATATCAAACACCAGCTGTTCCCCCTCAAGTAGAAATAGTAATAATAATAATAAATAAAAATAAAAACAAATAAAATAAAAGCTCTTTTTCAAACATTTACACCTAACAAGAAAATAATGCATAATTCATAGGATTGTATTGCTTATTTTATCAAATATTTATTTTTAGTGTAGAACGGCATATGAATCAAATATATTATTCCATGATTTACCAGTAACATGATTATAAAATGATCAAGCATAATTTACTGTTAAATAGGCAAAACTTTTTGCTCAGTGCTCACTTATCTATCACCAATTCATTATCCAAAAATGTCAGCATTTGCTGTAAACAAATCCAAACACGGGCAAAGGACTCTCAAATACATTCAAATCTATTACCCTTTTACTGATGTCCTTCAGAAAAAAAATAACTTTTTTAGGTAAACAACATGAGAATTTGATGTTTGATATATTTATTAACATGTCTACTGAATGCATTCTTCATTTTGTCACATTTGACTTGGAAATGTAGTATTCTTATAATCTCACAACACTATTTTTGTTTTTCTTTTTTCTTTTTTTTTTTCTTTTTTTTTGAGACGGAGTTCTGCTCTTTATGCCCAGGTTGGAGTGCAGTGGCGTGATCTCCACTCACTGCAACCTCCGCCTCCCGGGCTCAAGCAATTCTCCTGCCTCAGCCTCCTGAGTAGCTGGGATTACAGGTGCACACCATCACATGCAGCTAATTTTTTTGTATTTTTAGCGGAGGCAGAGGTTCATCATGTTGGTCAGGCTGGTCTCGAAATTTTTTAATTCTTTATTGAGTAAGATAATCTATTTCCATATCTATGACTTATTTCTGGCATTGAAGAGGCTATTTAGAAAAAAAAATATGTTTTTGGAAGAATTTTCTACTTTGCAATTTGCAGTCACCATAGCCACTGCTGGATCTGAGACAGCATTTCACTTTCACAGGTGAGGTCAGTTAGGTTCCATTCATCAAAAGAGTAATATCAGAGGTAAGGCTTTCCAGATGATCTCTCCCTCACCTAACTACACCTATCGGTACTAGAACTGTCCTCTATCTTAGGAGAGCTTTTCCTTTACTTAGCTAAAATTGAAGGAATTTTACAAGTATTTCTGACATTAGTGATTATTTATTCAAGTAACTCTAAATTTGAATGCTACAGTAAATTATAAACAGTGAAAGAGTAGCAGCATTTGTTATTCCTAACAAAGCATGTTTACTGCAGTAGCAGAGAAACTTTCGATAAACACTTGAGAAAAGATAAATTACAGGGCATAGCTAAGAAAACATTCTTAATAATAGTACGTTTCACTTATAGAAAAACATTGGTGGAGTCTTTCTTATTATAAATATACTTTGCATTTGAAATGCTGTTTTTAATTTCTAAAAATCCTGCTTTTTACAATTCTATTTCTATTATAAGTAAAAATGTAAAAGAATGTCACATATTACTTCTGAGTAGGTGCACTGTTATGATTTTCTGTGTTTTAGGGCAAAGACCCTTCCTGTAAAGACTACTGTATGAGTATGTAATTACACATGTACTTCTATTAATGTGTAGAGATAACCTGATATATTTATGCAAGAGTAAAATGTAGCCATATGGTTTATATTCTGGACTTGCATGTTATGAAATCATTTGTGGCCCCACCCTGAACTTTCACAGAGAAAAATCACACACATGAGATAGACGCATGGGCATTGTGGTTTAAAAACTCTTTGTGGAAAAAACCTGAGATAAACTAATAAAGCAGAAATCTCCTCCCTTCACAGTTGTGAATATTATGTCTTGGAAAAGAAAACGAACCTAGGATTAGACAGATGGAATTGCAGTATTACCGATGACAAATTAGTCAACCTCCCTGACCCTACGCTTCTTCATTCTAAAAGAGAAATCAAATTGTTGAACTTTTATATACATCTGTTAAAAAATGCTAGGAAAATAGTAGACATGCAATAACTGTTTGTGAGTGTTTTTCTTTTTCTTCCAATCACACTGCCATATCTAAAATGTCACTTTATGTCATTATGCTTTTTCACAGAAGGTTAATTACAATCAAAGTAAATGTTATAGGCAATATCATGAAACATCTTACATTCCTCCTTTAAAAACTTGATAAGAAACCAGTATTTATTAGAAGATTCAAAAATTTACCAATGAGTATTTTAGCTAAACTTAAATTCTGTATGTAAGAAAATTAAGAGATTATGATGCCTTTAGTGAACTGATAATGAAATGTAGATAATGACCCAGCACACTCTGTGATATTTACCCAAATGAGTTGAAAACTTTTGTCAACACAAAAACCTGTATGTGGAAGTTTACAGTAGCTTTATTCATAATTCCCTAAACTTGGAAGCAACCAAGATGTCCTTCAGTAGAAGAATGGATAAATACACTGACGCACATTCAGACGATTAAATGTTATTCAGCAATAAAGGCACTATCAAGCCACAAAAATACATAGAGGAAGAAAACTTAAATGCACATTGCTAAATCTAAAAGACTACATAACATCCAATCTGAAAAGGCTACAGACTGTATAATTCCAACTCTATGACATTCTGGCAAAGACATCACTATGGAGAAAGTAAAAGGAATAGTGGTTGCCACGGACTTAAGCGGGGAAAGGGGATGAATAGGTGGAATACAGAGGATTTTTAAAGCCGTGAAACTACTCTGCATAATACTATAATGCTGAGTACATGCCACTGTACATTTGTCCAAACCCATAGAATGCACAACTCCAGAGTGAGCCTTAATGTAGGCTGTGGACTTTGAGTGATGATGTGTCTATGCGGGTTTATTAGTTGTGACAATGTACCACTCAGGTGGGGGATGTTAATAATGAGGCAGGCTGTGCCTATATGGTGGCATGGGGTTATGTAGGAAATCTCTGTACCTTCCTCTCATCTTTCCAGTGAGTCAAAAACTGCTCTAAAAATAATGTCTATTAAAAATGCAAGTGATGAACATTAATTTAAAAATTTATTATTTTTACAGGGAGAATATATTCAGTTTGGAGTGTAAATAAAATTAACATATTTTTTAAAAATATGATGAAGATCTAAATTTTAGCTGAAAATACATAGAAGCAATAGTCATTACATTAAATATCTAAGAGAGAATATGTATTATGTCATGCAAAGAGTCAAGAGAATACACACCCATTCATTGATATACGTCTTATAGCCATATGGTTCAGTATCAAATTGAGCTTATGGAGTAAAAAATGTATAAACAGAGATGTAGCAAAAAGCACACAGATCTTTCAAATCACGACCTCTCATATATAATAAATAGGTAAGGGAGCACTCCAGATAAGCATGTAACATTGCAGGTAATAAGAAAAAAATAATAGACTGAAGAATGTCATTAATTATTAAGTGACAACTATCCATGTATGCTTCCTGGGTGATACACTTAATGTCAACTTCATAATAATATCAACTTTTAAGGGTAGGTATTCTTGTCATTTTATTGATAAGAGAATGGAGGCTCCAAGACATTAAATAATTTTCTTGAGCTCACATCAACATTATACATGTGAATATGTTTCAGGAATTGTATTTTATAGACAGAATAAAACTACCTCAGTGTCAAAATGTTTTTCTTTTTTTGTCATATGCCCTCCAACAGTTATGCTGCAGCAAGGAACAATACACATTTATCTCCTAAATAAATAGCCTATAAGATATTTTTGCATTCCTGTCTTTTAAACTGTTCAAATATTTGAAATTGACCATTCTATAAACCAGCTCTTCCTCATTGCTTTCAAGATGAAAGTTACTTTCCTTCTCTGAGACTTGGTTTTTTCCTTTGTGAAATGAGATTAATACTAATTACTTTGTATGGTTGTTGTGAGAATGGGGCAGTTGATATTTAATGCCCCCTCCACACACACAACCAAACCTGAATATAAAACATAAAAAAAAAAAACTACACTGAAGAAACAACTTGTTGTAATTTCATGAATTTCTTAAGAAAAAAGAACAATGCCAGTTTGCAAGTCAGATTACGCTGGTCTAATTGTGATACTTATCATGCTCCTGCCTTTCACTAGAGCATGTTTTCTATTTTCTATACTTACCAAATCTGAAGGAACTCCAGTTTAAACACATTTTTCCCTTGTCTTTCTGCTGCAGCCAATTTCAACTTTTGCTGAAAGGACTCACAAGTGCTATTTTTGTCTTACTTGTTGAGTGCTAAAATCTTCATACTATCTCCTTTTAGAAATAACATTTTCACTTTTGTCCTTTACTGTTTTTATTATTTTTAAAAGTATTCTCCTTATTTATTCCTCTCTTCCACATTAGACAACTTTCCCCAGTTTTCAGTGAAGTATGATTACGGCTGCCTCATGTGTGGCAGCTACCTTAACTACTGCCATTGTCATCTTCATAATGAGTTGAGGTGGGTACTGTTACCACTCATCCCTGTGCAGATGAGGAACCTGAGGCCAGGTGGGGGAAATGTCTAATCCAAAATCACAGAGCTAGCAAAATCTGAGTGTGATTGAAATCTTGGAGGGCTAGCTTCAAATATTGTGTGTTTAGCTGTTACAGTAAACTCTTATTATACTTACTTATACTATCTTACTTATCTATACTCTTTTGTGAACAATTTTATAAAGGAATTTGAGGATACATTTTTAATAATACATGAGAAAGTTTATAGAAATCCCCCTCCATACACACAGCCAAACCTGAACATAACAACATAAAAAAAAAAACTACATTGAAGAAACAACTTATTTGTAATTTCATGAATTTCTTAAGAAAAAAGAATAATGCCAGTTTGCAAGTCAGATTATGCTGGTATCAAATGTGTTGCTCATGAAGGTTAAATTATTAAAGTAAAATTAAATCTGGGTTTCCTTAATTATATACACACATGTAGTTCAAATGAAATAGCACCATAATTTTTCTAGCAAAATTTTTAAAACTTTTCACACAGTATATTATTAGAAAGATATGAAAGATTTACAGGGAAAAGCACCCCCCATTACTGTCTGGCTAACAGTTTTATTTATTTAGCCATGTATAGAATTAAATTTCAATAATTAATTTAGACTTATAATCAAAGCTTTTGAAAGACCTAGTACATTCTTTATTAAGAGATTCCTAGGCTTGTTGTGAACCCATACAAGTTGGTTCATTGAAAATCTTCACTTCAGTGTCAGTCTTTTTCTAATACATTTCTTTATGCACAAAGGTTTATTTCACTTCCTGTGTACATACTAAACAAATATCCATGTAGAAGAAACTACTTAAACAGCATGAATTTTATGTGGCTAAAGAGTTCATACTCTGGCAATTTCTTAGAAAATCTAGGAAATGTATATTTATAAAATCAAGAGAACAGTGAGAAAAACAGGTAGCCTGTAGCTTAATATGAAAACAGTTTATAACTGTAGCTAGCCAAAACAAGTCATTCAGAAAACGCTTTTAACAAAATAATAAAAGACAACATTCAGAATGAATAATTTATTAATTGTTTGACTTTCATTAAAGAAATGTGTCACATTCAGGGCATATAATTGATTTTAAACTATACTAAATTATATTTTAGTTTTTTATGTTTTAGAAGTCAAGCTGGACATGGTGGCTCACACCTGTAATCCCAGCACTTTGGGAGGCCGAGGAGGGCAAATCACAAGGTCAGGAGTTCCATACCAGCCTGGCCTGGTGAAATCCCATCTCTATTTAAAATACAGAAGTTAGCCAAGCATGGTGGTGCACACCTGTAGTCCTAGCTACTCAGGAGGCTGAGGCAGGAGAATCGCTTGAATCTGGGAGGTGGAGGTTGTAGTGAGCCAAGATCGTGCCACTGCACTCCAGCCTGGGTGACAGAGTGAGAATCTGTCTCAAAAAAAGAAAAAACAAAGGAAGTCAAAGTCAGAGATTACAGGCCTACATCTTGAATGTCAAATTTAGTTTTTTATTGTTGTTTGTCTGTTTCATGTACTTTGTTTTAAAGTTATTTAGAAATCAGCTAGCCAGCAGCAGCAATACAGATTAATATCCACATATAGCCCCATTTCCTGGACCTTTGCTCATTTCTTTCAATTACACAAGCATATTTTAAGCACAGTGTTGGTTATTATAATTTTACTTGAAAAAATATGCAACTAGATAGCATGTAAAAGATCTGCTTTTATGGCAGTTTATAACTGTAGCTAGCCAAAACAAGTCATTCAGAAAAACAGTAATTCAAACTGACTCTAAAATATTCACTAAATATTTAATATTCATTAAATACTTATATTTACTATACAATACAGACAGTCCCCAACTTATAATATTGGCTTAGAATTTTTCAACTTTACAATGGTGCAAAAGTGATAAGCACTCATTAGATTCTATATAATCATTCTGTTTGTCACTTTCAGTAAAGTATTCAATATGAGCTATTGCACACTTAATTATAAAATAGGCTTATTGTTAGATGATTTTGTCCAATAATAAGCTAATATTGGTATGTTTGAGGTAGGCTGGTGTAGATAAGCTATGTTATTTGGTAGGTTAGATTTATTAAATGCATTTTGACTTACTGTATTTTCAATTTAAGATGACTTTATTGGACATAATCCTATTGGAAGTAAATAAGCATCTGTATTACTTACAAATAATATATTTAATGTGTTAAAAATATATTCAGGTAGAATATTTTCAACATTAGATAATCAATTCATTTTACTGTAAATGCATTGATAATAAATGATCCTTTATAGACAATAAACAACAGTGTTATGTCAATGATTTCAGAAACATTTTGTTTGAAGGCTGGAATTATTTTGTTTTTCACATTATATCACAGGCTATAATGTCTTTAGCACAGTCAGTGCTAGCCATTTGGAATCATAATGGTCTGTTCTAAAAGGCTTAAAATATTGTTTTCATTTCTGCAAATTTTAGAAACATATAATTGCAGTTGGAACTAGATTTGGGCCATTATTCCATTCTGCTACATTGTTTTACTAAGATGAAAATTGAAATAGAATAAAAAATTTTTTTTTTGATCTCATTTCAATGTTACAGAAGAATATGAGTATTGCTTGGATACGTGTATTTTGAAATATGGCCTTAAATATAGAAATGCAATTTGAAACCAATGTGAAGGTAGTTAAACCTGTTATGTTCCTGAACTAAAAAGTTATATCATTTCAATTGGGAATTGACTTAGAATATAGATATTTATTTTCTTCATTATACATTTTTGGGAAAAAAATACAACAAATCCAAAACATTTACAAAAGACAATTCAAAGTCTTCAATAAAAGTTTGGAAGGATATGTTACTTTTTATGAAATACTTACATATTTTCATTTACACAGTGTCTGTCTTTGAAAGACCAATAAGGAATGACTGGGAATTAGAAATGGAAAACAAATCAACCCCATACAAAGAATGTGGCTGAATTTTCACTGAAGCAAATGAAAACAGTTCTCTCATTCATTCCTTAATGTCTAGTCATTGGCCAAACAGGCTAATGCATAAATGGATCTTAGAGAAGGCAAATCTAAAATGTCTAAAGGAAATTCATTTTAATAAATTTAAAATCAAATGTGTATTAGACTGTTTAATGTAATAAAGTTCAGAATGTTATATTTGATCATCACAAAGCTTTAGTTCTTAAATTTTTCATAGGGAAAGCAAACCAATTATTCAGCAATTTCATTTGTTTGACTCATTTTGAATGTCACAGGAAGCAACCAAAGCAAGTGACTATGTAGTAGAAATATATTTTAGTTCAACTAAGAACTTGCCTCTCATGACCAGAGCACAATTGTTGCAGCTATATGGGTATACTTGTAATAGTAATGTATTTCCATTTCCATTTTAATCTGTTCTTTTTTAAAATCAGTTTTTGACATAATTTCAAAATTGGTATTCGAAATTACAAACTTTCTCTTTTTACATTTTTCTTTTTAGACAGTGTCTGACTCTGTTGCCTAGGCTATAGAGATGGGGTTTTGCCATGTTGCCCAGGCTGATCTTAAATCCCCTGGGCTCAAGAGATCCACCCACATTGACTTCTCAAAGTGCTGGGATTACAGGTGTGAATATCTCAAATTTTCTATTGCAACAAAAACATTCTGAGAGTTAAAAAGTAAACTGAATCAATTTGCAGCTGGAGCAGTGTTATTTAAACATCACTTGACCTACTAATGGAGGAGCCTAAATCACATACTTCCAGGAGTCAAGGGAAACTGTCAAAACAGGCATCAGTATATTGAATCTGTGAATAATACCAAACACATAAATTCAGTGTTTACTTTTACAACTTGGCAAAATTTTTTTGAATATCAAATTGGGGGAAAAAATCCAAAATGCATGCTAATTTTGCAGTGTTTAGTCCTCTAACATAATAATTACCTCTTATAAAAGCCACTGATAGTTTTTACGTTTTTGCTATAAATTGTGCAAATGTGAAATGTACTTGAATTGAAAAATATTCACTTTCCCTTATGGTTGCCAGCCTGTCTCTGTATCCCACCACAAACTTCATCAAGGATGTCTGTGTTCATTTTCTCAGTTTCCTCATCACTGGCTAATTCTTCAACTTCTTTGGATTCTACCTTTATCATTTCATCAGAACAACTCATTTTATGCAATCTCTCAAAAATGTACAATACCTTTGACTTTGCCCCCTGTCTTAAAATAAAATCTAGTTCCGATTGTCAAAGATACACATCAACTATAGGTTCAGGCTAGAGGTGAATATTAGAAGTGTGATTGGATCTATCCCTGAATAGGTAAGATTGAAGCTGTGATTTTATATTAAGTCATCCAGAAAGTAAGTATGGACTGCTAAGGAAGAAAACTTAGGATGAAATGTCAACATTCAATTCCTGAAGAAAACAGGGGAATAAAAAGAAAAATCAGCAGATGTGTGGGATTTTAGAAGAAATAAGTTGCTTTGAAAAATGTAATGGTAAACATTTTTCAAAGCTGATGAAATATCAGGAAAGATTAAATCTTAAATATATACATTAGGAAGACATTTGGGGAACTATTAGAGTGAGACAACAGATTAAAGTAAGTTGAAGAATAATAAAAAATCTGCTAAAAATATACATTCTGAATTATTTTGTACTGCATAAAATATGACTCAACTGATATTCATAACTTTTCTCAATGTGACCTCATTCTATATGTAGCTTCATTTTCTGTTGCTAAATTGACTTTCAAAATGTGCCCCATAATGAAGATACTTATCCTCTTATTTCATTTTCTTTCATTCTCTCATTTCACCATTCTATTAAATCATTCAAAAATATTCATTGCATTCCAATTATGTGTTAGTACCATCTAGGAACTGAAAATTCAGCAATGAACAAACAATGATGGAGTGAGTCTCTGCCATACATACTACATTTATTTAGTCAAATTGTAGCAGTCAGAATGGTTTAGCCCAGTTTGCTGGGGAAACAACCATCCATGTAATCTCAGGGGCTTACAATAATAAATCAATACTTAGTTAATATTCAAACTGCATGTAGGCTGAAGTCAGCTGAAAGCCTCATCCATATTATTTTTATTCCAGGACCCAGACAGGAAACAGAAAAAAAAATATGCATAAAAATTTTATTATTACCTCTTAAAGTTTCTTCTCAAATACAGTATACATCATGGTCCGTAATTTTTTTTTTTCTAGGTGTTTTTCACTTTTTAATGTAGTATTAGACTGACCTTATATAATGTATTGCATAGTCCCTCTTCCTCTGTTTTTCCTGAAAAAAGTGTATAAAACTTCAATTTTATTTATTTAGTTTTATACAGAATTTACCAGTAAAACTATTCAGCCTAGAACTTTCTTTATGATGACAAATTTAATTGCCTTAATGGAGATTAGGATTACTCAGATTTTCTTTCTTAATTTTGATAAATTGTTTTTTTTAAGAAAGTTGTCTATTTGTTTTATTTTGTCAAATTTGTTGGTATATAGTTCTTAATAACATGCTCAACTATTTTTTAATGTTTATAGTATTTAATGCCTTTGATTACATGGCTGTCATTAAAAGATATTAATCCAGTTTTCCAACCATGCTGTCGTATGAATAAAACTTCCCCCTATGAATTTCTTCATCATTCATTCTTTCAGTATGTTCACTCAACACTCTGTAAATCCCAGAAAACAGAGGCCGAGACAGATTAGATGTACTCTTTGCCTTCACAGAGCTAATGATGTAGTGGATAATGTGGCTATTGAGTAAGAATTTGGAAGTATGTTTGGTGTAATGATGTGAAGACCATATGCTTCAAGAAAACTTTCATGATTCTAAATGGTAAATAGAATTAGTTAAACAAAGAGAAGCAGAAAGCACTGTCTAGTAAAAGAGAAAGCTAGGAAAAATTCCAGAAGCAAGAAATGATGAAATATAGTCCAAGATGTTAAATGAAATAAAAATTAAAAAATTTAGTATTGCCAGCTATAGACTGCAAAATGGGGGAGATAGCAATAAGAATACTGAATAAGTATGTGTGGCCAAAGGATAGAGTACTTGTAATCATAATGAAATGCAACATTTTCCTAAATGGAATGGGAAATTATTAAATTCTGTTTAGCATAAGGAAGTAACTATCAGGTTTGCATTATTCAAATGTTACTAAGGCCTCAGCATATAGAAAGTATTAGCAAGAAATTAGATTGGAAGCAAGGAGGGTGAGTTAAGATTTTGTTCCAATGGTCTACACAAAAGATGATGGTGGCTTGACCAAGAGGTAACTGCAATTTTAGAAAAGGAGATGAATAAATCTACCAGAATTGACTCAACCTTATGACTGATTGAAATTCTCAAGTAAGGGAGACAATGCAGTTAAGAGTGACACATAGATTTCTGGTGTAGGTAATTAGGTAGATATGGTTGACATATAATTCAATGAGAAACATACAAGGGGAAATGTTCTCCCAGGGAGAGTGTTATTTTTTGAACAGGATGAATTTGAAGGGGCTTTAGGCTGCCTAGCAGGAAAACTGTGTAATATAACCAACTTACTTGAACTCTGTTGACTTTCAAATAGGTAACTTCATATTGATACCTATATGCAACACTTAGCTTTACAGATGCTGGCTAAAAGAAAGTGGGTGTAAACTGGGTTGGAACTTTTCCAGAGTTTTTGGAAATGAAGAATTCAGAGAGACTGAATATTCTCCAAGTTATTAAAGATTGGACCATGAAATATAAGTTTGATAGGTTGAAAAATAAAGAGAAAGGAATTTGGGTAAAGAAAATGTAGAGAGATCCAATGAGATATAAGTTCAAGGCAAGTTGAGAATGAGTTCTAGTGGAAGAAGATTAACAGAGTAACTGAAAAAGAGAACATTATAGTTAAAAATGGGATGCATTTGTTTGGAACTTCTAACACTATCCTGGGTGGGTGTTGAAATTCTGAATGATGAGAGAGGAAAAGTCAAAGGTGTAAAGGAAGAAGAGCAGACATGTGAGTCTTGAATGAGACTCTTAGAACTTCCTGCAATGCCTTTGTAACTGGACTCATGTGTCAACTCTTCTATGAGACTCCAGGTCCCTTAATGTCCAGGTCTGTAACTTACTCTCCCTTCAACCAACAGACAAACCCACTAGCATGCTGCATGTATAAAACAAGGACTCTATAACTAAATCTTGTATCAAGAAATAAAATCAATAAATGAATGTGGTGATTTGTCTGAAATTCATATTATAAAATTACTCAATAACAACCATAAGGCAAATCGTCCCAAAATGATATAATTCCTAGGATTTTATAGAATGTCATTGATTATTTCATAGCCAGAGAAATTCCAAATCTTTTGGTTGCTTGCTGTCTGCTTGAATTGCCTACTAAATCCCATTAATGAAGTCGTCATAGAGAAGTAATTCTACAGTAGTGTGATTACCAGGCATTAAAGTATTAAGAAAAAAAAAAGATTTCCTATAGCAATAGCTTCATATATAAAATTTTAGAAATAAGCAGTAGAAAGCATTAGCACAGGCCTAGGACAACTTTAAGCATGAAATAAAACCTTACATTTTTATTTTTACTTTCATAGTGAGTAACAAAAGGGCAACCCTTCTCCTTGGGAATCCGCTTCAAAGGGTGAACAATACTGTCTTTACTTAACCAATAGCCTTTTCAAAAAACAACCTTGAGAGTATCATGCAAACTGACTTTTTAATGGTTTTGGGCAACATGTTTACATTTTAAACTTTTGAGTTTGCATTTTTCTTTTTTCTTTTTTTTCGGAGCTCTATCTGTCAACTGGTTGGAATTTCTAATTTACGGCTCTGCAGCAGTCCAAAGTTCCTTATCCTTAAGTGATCCCATTCCCATGGAAGTTTATGTTACAGTGATTAAAAAAAAATCTTAAAAGTCAAGATAATATTTTTGAATCATTATATGATGTTTCTAAATGTGTTTTTCTATGTTGCTATCCCTGTAATTTTTGAAAGATCTTTGATATTACAAAATGAGGGGAAAAAAAAGAAATCTTAATCAATGAAATGTCAAGTCATTAAAATATCTCCCATAATACTTCCTTTCTGAGTATTTTATTTTCAGCTTCAAATCTGTATTTTTCCTCTTAAAGTAATTTCTCTAATCTTTATTGATTCCCTGCTACATGCCAGATACTTCACACATTAAGAATTAAAAAAGAAATTATCAATAACAAGTCTCTAACTTGTGTTTACGGTCAGTTGTAGTGAAAACAAACATCAAAGCAGATAATAGGAAGTTTAGGACACATGGTTGTGACCATCAGCCAAAAGTCTGGTAAGGTTGAAGGTAAAATGACATATAAATGAATACACTGATCATCATTCAGCTGTTGTTTTATTTGAGCAAGCTAGAATACTTTACTTTTGTCCAATGCAGAATTTTTTAATGTTGCATTTATTTGCTTAACACAAAGAGTTACTCTACACAATTTTGTAGTCCATGATTTCTTTTTTAAACCTTTCAGGATTAAATCAAAATGTGGCTTCAGAGTTACAATGGTAACTTAAAAGCACAGAAGCCAAATATTTACCAGAACTGTAGAACTGTAAAACTATTCACATTATTTCTAGCTTGAAAGTGCTAGAGATACATCAAAATTG
Organism: Ateles fusciceps; assembly: GCA_036589455.1. Classification (NCBI taxonomy): domain Eukaryota; kingdom Metazoa; phylum Chordata; class Mammalia; order Primates; family Atelidae; genus Ateles; species Ateles fusciceps. Next base: position 10,154,968 of record JAZHEH010000222.1, read on the forward strand.
GCCTTTATTAACTGAGAAGTTAATTTTATATGTTAGTGATATTTCTCCAGGTTAGCATATTTATTTGCAAGACAATGTGGATGTTTTATAGGGAAATGGTTGCTTAATTTAGATGAACTATCTTTCTTGTATTTCTAAGATTTTGTGGAAAGAGAAAATCTCATATCCTGTTTCTCATTGGTGTAAGTGTGCCCCATGGAGCATTGACTCATTCACACTTCACATCGAGGATGTGTAATTTGGCCCCTCTGGGTAGCCAGAGAACCAGATATCCCGTGGGTCCAGCATGGCCATGGGAAGGTAATCTAGTCTTTCCTTGTCAGCCAGTGCATTGCATGAGGGTGCCAAGCATCTGCTGGTGGTAGAGCAGGGGGGAGTAGTCTGGACCTGGGAAGTCCCTGAGTTATCGTTATGCCCGTCCCTTAGGAAATAGGCAAGGGCCAAGATTGAGGACAGCATGAATACATAAGCTGGTAGGACTGGGAGGATTTTATATGATGCATAAACTAGGTCTGCAACACTAGCATTTTTTATTGTTTTTTAAAAATCTTGATATTCTTCTTCACATGGAATTGGTAGTTTTATTCTTCAGCTAATTGCACGGAGACTATAAACTTGTTCAAACTTTACCTCTGTCTCACAATACTAGCTATATTGATCATGGTGGCAATTGCTGTAAAATACAACCCCCTAGATGTCAGTGGAGAGTAAAATTTATTCTTGCTCCATCAAGTTCAGTGCAGATATAGTCAGACTTCAGTGGTGCTCTTCCCAGTGGTGATCCAAAGGTCCAAGCGCCTCTTATGTAGTATCTTCCACTGTTGCTAAGTATTTCAGAGTCCCCTGGAGTCTTGAAGTCTTCTACAAATCCCTTGTATTTGGATATCAAACAAGAGAAGAAGGAACTTTAATGAAATAACTTACTTTTTTTCCACCAACATCCCATTAGCCAAAACTAATCATTCTCCCCACTTCTCCAACACTGTCTTTCAAAGAGAAATGGGAATGAGACTGCAGCCAACTCAAGAAAAGATACTAGCAAAAAAGACATTTTGTCTTCCTGTTTTATTGCCACGATGTGCTGGACTTTGTCTATATTAAGGAAAAAGGATGCTGTATATCTATGAGGTTATATTGTGCTTGGAGATATGTAATAATCTTTGCAAGGATTAACCTTCTTCATTATTAAGGGAATTGGATTTTCCAATCATTGTAAACTGATATTTCGTGACCTTTAATACCATCCCATAAAAATAATAACAAGAGGAACAATAACTGTAATAAATTTACCAAATGCCTCATCTTAGCTCATTCTTCAAAAGGCATATTAGTCTAGTTGGACTTCTGTGAAGGTAATAAAAGTGGTAAATATCCAACTAACATTTTGTAAGCTGAGAAAAATTTTCTTCGAAAGTAAAATACAGATCATTGTGTGGTAAAAGAAAATACTCATACTAGCAGAGTACTTAATATAGTAGTTTTATATGGAAAACATGATGTCTTTACTAGGTATAGTTAGTGCTTAGCCCATAAAGTTATGAATACATGTCTGCTTCTGGCTATCTATAAATATCTGCATTTGCTTATAAGACCTGAATATTAATTGCAAACTTTCCTATAGAATGAAAATGATTAATGAGACTCCTGACTAAGCTGGGGACCTAAATATTTGAGGCCAATTTTGTAATGTTCACTTAGCTCTGATGTCAATTACTGTATTTCCAAAAGGGGACTCACCAATTGCTAATTATATCAATATTCATATAATACAATGACAAATACATTTTGTAGCAGATTACATCTTTCAACTGCCACCTCCAACCCCACCCATTGCAGCAGAGTAGACTTTTGTGACCACTTCAACCAATAGAATAAGGCTAAAATGACGCCATCACATTTCCAAGGGCTAATTATAAAAATGTTAGGCATATTCACTTTGTTCTTTTAGGATGTTTGCTGTCAGTCACTATGCTAGAAAGAAGTCCAAATCTTCCTCTCCAAATGTACCCCCCTCTAGATGTCAGTGGAGAGTAAATTTATCCTTACCCCATCAAGTTTAATGCAGATATTCAGCCTTCAGAGGTGCTGTTCCCAATCATGAGCCAGGGGTCCACGTTTCTTTAAATCAACTTCTGAATAAAAATAAATAAACTAACATGTTTTGCCCATTTTTAAATTGGGGTTTTAGAAAAACTATTACTGAGTTTAAAACTATTATGAAGACACGAATTAGACAAGAAGAGGCCACCTCAGGAGTTCTAATCCACAGCTCAGCTTAGGTTTCAGCCAACAACCCGCATCAACAATCACATATTTGAGGAAAGATGCCTTCTGATGATTCAAGCTTCCAGCCAGCAAGGCTTCTCAAGTATAATCCAAGGTGGTGTGGAATTGAAGCAAGCCGTGCTGAACTTCAGAATCCATGAGGGTAATTTACTAGAATCCAATACTAGTAAAATAGTATTTTTTTAACACTAGATTTGAGATAATTTGTTATGTAGCTGTGGTAGTTGAAACATTCTTTATTAAAAAATAACTAGGTCCCAACTTTCCATTAAACATTTTCATTAATATTTTCCCCTAGCTTTGGCAGTATTGACATAAATACTTTATCTTCAATTGTTCCACTTGACTTTTACCAACTATATAGCACAGAAAAATTCTTCTTTAAAAATTATAAACATGTATTATGCATTCAGTCTTCAGTCTGACTCTGGTTTTCTTTCTGAATATTTTTGACATAACTGCTATTACATGTTTGATTATACAACACACTAGATTATGTAAGAGTAAATTTATTATTGATAATTTCTAAACTAATAGATTTAGTTGAGGGTCATAGCACTAATAGTCCCAGTTCATAGCAGCATAGGACTTATACATGGTAATGATCAATAAATATGGCACGAATAAATGCATGCAGACACTTTTAATCTGTTTTGAAAATTAGTTGGAATACTGTAAAAATATAACTATGTAATATTTGCTGTTATTGCTAAATGTAGATTTGAGATTTAGCTTATTTGTGCTTTTATAGTCTTATTCATTTGACCATTTAAATATTTGACTATGAAATTTAATAAATTTATATTATTTTCCCATTCTATATTATAAAAACTGTAACTATTCACTTATTGAAACTGTTTTTGTCATTTCAGTAACTTTGTGATGATGGTAACAATAGCAGCTAGTGTGTCTTGGACACTTACTTGTGCCAGAAATTGTCCTAAGTTAATCTTGGACTACTGAATCAATTTACATGTATTGGGATATAACTTAATCATAGACAAATTCATTCCTTTTGGTTCTACAGTTCTATTCATTCTGATTAATGCAGATAGTCAAGAAATCATCATTACATTTAAGACATAGAACATTTCCATCACCTAAAAAAATTCCCTTATGCCAGTTTGTGGTCAATTCTTTCTCCCATATTCAGCCCTTAACAAACAATGGTCTATTTTCTGTCTATATTGTTTTGCCTTTTTCAAAATGTCATATGAGTGAAATCATACTGTATGTACTACCATTTGCTTCTAGTTTATTTCAATTAGCATAATTGTGAATCATTTCACAAATATTTGTGAATCATTAATGTTGTTGCATTGCTGTTTTTTATTCCATTGTATAGATGTACCATAATTTGTATATGTCTTTTCCTTATTGATGGACATTTGGGTTTAATTTGGGTAATTATGAGCAAGACTGATATATAAGCATGGGTGTATAGGTATTTATACAAACATATGCTTTCAATTCTCTTTCATGTCTACATAGGAGAGGGATTGCTTTGGATGTATAACTTTATGAGAAACCATCAAAATATTTTCAAAAGTAGCTGTGTCATTTTCAAAAATAGCTGTGTCATTTTGCATTACCACTAGCATTGTATGAGAGTTCCAATGGATCTGCATGCTCACCCAACTTGATACTGACAGTTTTGTTTTTAAGCCATTCTAGCAGATGTTTGCTACCTCATTGTGGTCTGAGTTGGTATTTCCCTTAATAAAAAATGATGTATAGTATCATTTTATATGTTAATGTGCATCCACATAGTCCTTGGATAAAGTTTTACATTTTTCTCATTTTTAATGTTTTAATTATTATTGAATTTTGAAATTTTAAAATATATTTTTAGTATCAGTCTTTCATTTTATATATATATATATATATATACATACATATATGTATACATACACATACACACACACACACACACATATGCATATTTTGAAATATTTTCTCCCAGTCTGTGACTTGTTCTTTGATGTTTTTAACAGTGTTTTTCAAAGAGCAAATTGTTATTTTTAGTTTTTTATTTTGTTGGATGCCAACATATTTAATTTTCCTTTTATGATTCATGTCTCTGTATGTGGAGTCTAAGCTTAACCCAAGGTTGTATAGAATGTCTCCTGGGGTTTTATTTCTTTGTAGACATTTCCTTGGAGATGTTATATAATATCTGCATGTGGTGCAAAGTGTGATTCATATTTATTTTTGTATAAGATGTACAATTTTTGCCACATCGTCTGAAAAAACATGTTGAATTACTTCATCTACATAATTCTAAATTTTATAATACTAATATGTGAGTTTAATTAAATAAACTCACCACCCAGAGGTACACATTTTACGCCTTGAATATATACTTTTTTTTTTTTTTTTTTTGAGACAGAGTCTTTCTCTTCGCCAGGCTGGAGTACAGTGGTGCTATCTCGGCTGGCTGCAACTACCACCTCTCGGGGTTCATGCGATTCTCCTGCCTCAGCCTCCCAAGTAGCTGGGACTACAAGCACGCACCCAGCTAATTTTTGTATTTTTAGTAGAGATGGGGTTTCACCATGTTGGCCAGGGTGGTCTCGATCTCCTGACCTCATGATCCGCCCACCTTGGCCTCCCAAAGTGCTGGGATTACAGTCATGAGCCACCGTGCCTGTCCAAATATATACAATTTTTTAATTTGTCAATTCTACCTTAATATAGCTGAAAAAAAAAAAAAGCCCATTCCTTTACTCCATCAGCTGGCAGCCTCTGGCACTTTGGGGAATACAGTATGTGATAAGACTAAAAGATTTCGTGGTTGTATTCTCCTTCATCTTAATTCCTGTAAAACGATTCCTTTCATCTGAAGAGATTGTAGGCAGAATGCTGTGTGATTGTTCAAATATTTAGTAAACTTTGTGGTAGTGTAACCGGCTTAGGTCTTAAGGTCGGGAAAAGGAAGCCAATACTTAAAATATGTGTCAGTTATAATCAAGATTAATCATGTCCCTTTTAGAGCAGAAATCCAAGGGTAGCAACTTGCTAATAAATGCCTGGTTGATTATCTTAAGGTGCCATACTAGAGACTCACAGTTTATCTGAGTTGCTAAGAGATTGGGCATTTTACTAGAGAAATAGCCAGATCAACCTTATTGAGTGGAGTCAATGCTGTCAGGCCCTGCATGGCTCCATCTCTACTATTATGGCTACTCTGTGCTTGAGTTTATGCTGCAGCAAAGGGGTGTCTGAGCATAGATGCTGGCTGATGTCAACAAGCTGCTGTTCAATCTGCACTGTCAGTGCCTCTTCCTTGCGAATGTTCTTTGGTGGACATTAAAATGTTGTACATAGACCTTCATATTTTGTTAAAATTATTATATGTTCATCTGCATGTCCCAGTCCTGCCAATCTTTTTCCTTCGATCAAACCATTAGCTTCTGTAAATGTATCTGTATATACTCTTACCGTGGACTTTCTATCTCCATGCAATGTGGATGACAAGTTGTATCACCCTAAGATCTGCCCATTAGGTAAATTTATAATCACCAGTCTTTTTGGACCATCTATGAGCGGGACTGTTGTACAACAATAACTGATTTTCAGTTTGAACCCACTTGCCAAGGTGAGGGCCTTGGGAAATTCAGCCCTTTTTCTCTTCTGTCAGATGGCCATAAGAAATTACCCCTACACCAAAAGGAAGAATGAAATGGTGGTGGGCAACCTGGCGTGTAGATTAATCTCACCATCTGAGATTCTTTGTGCCGCATTCCATATATATTGTTTGCGTCTTAAAATGCATTGCTGCTAGGCCTTGACCTTGGAGCTTGTGAAAATGACATAAATACAGTGCAAGATGGGCAGTTCTTGTCAGATGGCCACTTGATGGGCCATGTTCATCTGGTCGGTCTCTATCAGAGCCCTTTTGCATGCTGGGAGATGCTTTCTGAGTGCAGATACAGATAGTATGACTTAGATACAGAAACTGAGGGTTCTTCTTGTCGTTCTGAGACAACAGCTTGTCACAAATGTAAGGGAAGAAAAATAACTTGTCTTCAGCTCTGATAAATTCTGAGTTGAAATGGACCACTGTAACAAAAAGCAGATTAACAAGAGGAAAACAAACAGAAGTTTATTAACATGTATATTTCATATGGATGCGTGAGATACCCAGGGAATAAATAGTTTTCAAAAAGGTGGCTTTGAATTTCTATTTGCATTTCTAGCATCTTAAAAAAATGGTAAATTTTTAGATAAGTAATAAGATAAAGGAAAAGGACTTTGAGACTCTAGAAGCAGCAACTTCTGGGAAGATAAACAAACAGCGGAAAAGCTAATTATCACATCTCATTCCTTTTGGTGCATATCTCTATGCAAAGCAGAGACAGTGAAATCCCAAGTATGCATCTTCTCAGTAAGTCAGTTCACCTTCCTTTGGGCATTGGTGAAGATGACTGCCTGGGGTGATGGTCAGGGTTTCATACAAGTAGCACAGTGTGTCCAGCTTCCATTCCTCTTGTTCCACATTGATGTGGAATTGGTGGAAATGCTCCAGGGTCAACTCTTCCTTCTTGACAAGAATCCAAATGAGGGGCCCTCATGAACTTCTTGGTTACCTCAAGTACATCAGAAGGCAGCTGACAGCAAAACTACCTTGGTGTTGCTGTTAAACTTTTGGAATATGTCATAGATCTGGTCCTTGAATCCATGGCTTAACATTTTATCATCTTCGTCCAGTACATTTTGATGTATTTTGGAGGCAGGTATCTCCAGTTAACCATATCAAACACATGTCCAGGGGGAACCCACGATGACATAGGAGCTTCCATCTGCAGTTTCTGCTCCTCAGTACACACACTGGCCCCCAGTACAGGCATAACAGGAGGTACCCGTATAGTCTCCTAGTGTCATGACCACTTTTTGTATCTGCTTAGCCAATTCTCCAGTGGGTGCTAGGACCAAGGCCTGGGTGGCCTTTAGATCCAATTCAATCTGCTGCAGAATCGATATGGCCAATGTGGCCATTTTTCCAGTCCTAGATTTGGCTTGAGTAATCACATCATAACACTTGATACAAGGTAGAATGGCCTGCTGCTGGATGGCAGAAGGCTTCTCAAAACCATAGGCATAAGATGTCACAGAGGAGAAACTCCTAGAGGTTCATGTCATCAAAGCTGCCAACAATCTCATTCCAGTTGCTCCCAATGATGCTTTTGGGCTCCATCCCATCAGGGCCATTGTCTCAGGAATGGGAATCCTGACTGACACTTGTAATCCCAGCACTTTGGGAGGCCTAGGCAGGTGGATCACTTGAGGTCAGAAGCTCAAGATCAGCCTGGCCATCATGCTAAAACCCCTCTCTACTAAAATTTAAAAAATTAGCTGGTTGTGGTAACACAGGCCTGTAATCCCAGATACTCAGGAGGCTGAGGCAGGAGAAGGGCTTGAACATTTAAACCCGGGAGGCAGAGGTAGCAGTGAGCCAAGATTGTGCCACCACATGCAGCCTGAGGGTGACAGAGTGAGATTCTGTCTCAAAAAAAAAAAAAAAAAAACTAATTATTAAAGGATTCTTCTGGTACCATCTACAGGCCAAAAAAGAGTCTAAAGTGGTCTTTAGTGAACTTTACCTTTGTTCTCCCTGGTAGGAGAGTGACATTATATCTTTGTCTTTATGAATCTATGTTCTACTTTTACGCAAGTAGAAAGGGCAGAAATCTTCCCTGCAAATACTTCATTGCCTTTAGCTCAACAATCCTTTCTGTTTTGGAGTGGCATATTCTGATCTCCTACATCAACTAAAGATACCTCAAATGCATGAGTCTATAGGTTTTATGGCTCAGGTGGCATGGCTGCTTTGATTGTAACCTGAACCTGATATGGATCCATTTCCTTCTCCAGGCCCCATTTAAAGCTGGGAGACTCACATGTTACTCAGGAAATGGACTGGAATTATTTTCTTAAGTGTGGAATATGTTGCCTCCAGAGACCAGAGAGGTCTACCAGTCACTTGCAGGAATCAAAAGAACGCATGCGCCATGTTTCACGACCTGGAGCTTACAGCCTATGCATGTTTTCCAGGATTCTTCAAGATTGAATAGAAGACCTTTTTCCAGGATCCCTCTAGATTTTATAGAAGACAAATTGGTGGCATGGATTACATTGAGAAAAAAACATACGTACATCATTTAAGTTTTTTAAGAGTCTTTCTTTAAGATTTACACTAATATCTGTTATTCTCCCTAAGATGTAATAGTGCTTTTTATTCACTCTGTCAGTGAGGCAGAAATCGTTGGGCAGTTTCAAAGGCTTCCACTTGAGTGTCCTCACTGGGCTAGGTCTTGCCTTACAGGAGAAGTAACATTGAGGATCATGCCAAAGGCCAATATGATCATATCAATTAAACATTCTTGGGCCTAAAGCAATAACCATCAAGGGGATCCATTTATCCATTGAATCTACTGTGACTCACAAATAGGCCAGTACTTTATCATTTCTCCTGAAATAGGAGAGTCTGATGAAATTTCAGGCCCCTAGAATCAAGGTCAAAGTCCTGTATATCAGTGATTAGCAAAGTTTTTCTTAAAATGTGCCAGATAGTAAATATACTAGGGTTTGAGGGACATACAGTTTTTGCATCTGAAGTATTCAACTCTACTGTTGCAGTGTGACAGCAGCCATAGATAGTGTGTAAGCAAGTGGATATGGCTGTGCTCCCAGTGCAGGGGCCTTAGGTGGCCTTCACCTGGGAAGAGTGTAGCATTTCTGCAGGCCCAGAGTGTTTGGAATAACCTGGGGACTCACAATTTTCAAGGCATTGGCCCTCATATCCCCCACATCCTGTAAGGTCTTACTCCTCTTGAATAAGGACACTGACATGACTTCACAGACTTGCTGATTTTGAGAATTCAACATTTCTTTTATTTTTATTTTATTTTATTTTTGAGAAAGAGTCTCACTCCATCATCCAGACTGGAGTGCAGTGGCATAATATCAGGTCACTGCAACCTCTGCTTCCTGGGTTCAAGCAATTCTTGTGCCTCAGCCTCCTGAGTAACTAAAATGACAGGCACACACCACTGCACCTGGCTACAACCTTCCTGTTAGCTCTGCTGTTTTTATTACCAAATTGTTAACGTGATCCTCAACTGTTTCTGCCTTATGGCTATAAGAGATGAGGATGTCTTTATGTGCTGCTAAAATGCCCTCTAACTTTCACACTTAGCTATAAATTAATGAATTAATCACATTCAGCTTTTGTTTTCATTTTCTAAAATATTGAATGCCCAGCAAAAGTCAATCCATTTTATGAGCCTTATAGTTATTACCTTACATGAACTCTGAATCATGCTGCACTCATTCATCCACTTCCTTCCATCAATGAAAGTTTAACAGTTGCACTAGTACTTCCTACTGGAAGCTATCCGTGCTCCACCTGTCAGCCATCTGGGCAATTATACAGATGCAAATTTCTCTTTATAGTCTATTTTTTAAGTCTACTCTTGGCATCTAAGTTTGTCTTCCTGTGTTCTAGAAATCATATGCAAAAACAGAGATTTGCATGTACTTGGTATATAAGGGAGAGCTCTCCAGAACAACACCTGGAAGGAAGTGGAAGGAGTAAGATTAGTCAGAGTTGAACTCTGTGATGCTTCTGCAACAGAAGCCTTAGGCAGTCTATGGGGAATTCTGAACCTTGCAATGACCCTTTAGATATGTCCTTAACTGAGAAAAGGGAGTGGGTCTTTACACTTATGAATTGAGCAATCAATGAATATGTGCTTTCTCCACCATTAGTGGAAGCAAGGTGGCTTTGCTTGGCTGAGGACAATAAGGTTGCTTGCTACTAGGTTTCTTATTCTCTGGCATGCTAGTATGAACTTTTGCACATAGCATTGGCATTGGTAAGGTTTTAAAAGAATGAGCAGAATTAGATGAGACTTCTTCAGGTCTCAGCTTGAAACTGGGCTAGCATTACATCTGCTGCATTCTATAGGACAGAGCAAGCCACAAGGCCAGCACATTTTTGAGAACTGGATCAAGACTCCACCACATTCTTGCAGGTGTGAGAGGTTACATTATGAAAACTTACATTCAAAGGGTATGTGTACCAAAAAGGAAATAATTGGAGACACTTTTACAATTAATCCACTACATATAGGGCTAAGATTTCAACTAATTATTATTTTTTCTTCCTATACGTTTTATAGCTTATTCAATCTCTAAAATTTACAATTTTAAAATAGAACTCCTTACTAATATTTGGGGCTTCATAATTTTTCTCCTGCTTTTCAAAACCAAACCAAAACATTCAAGGCTGTTCAAAGAAAAATATAATACATCTTTATATTTAATAGTATTACATTGAATGCAAGATTTAATAGTCTAGTCAATAATACAAAACCCACCTTTCATTTTCCTGGTTAAATGTATTTTACTTGATTGCCAACCACCAAAATAAACACTGGCACAACTGCAGGATTTTCAATTCTTTCAAATAGGAACTGGAAGTAGCAGAAATAGAATTGAGGGAATGCAAGGTCATCACGTGATGTGTGCTTATAAAGCTGCTCTGACTACTGTCCCCACTGATTTATGCTTGTCACAAACTGAGGGCTCAGTTGTGGTGCCAACTTTCTTTCATTATTATCTTTATTTTAAAGTGATTTTTATGTCAGATGGAAAAATACAGCCCAGGAAGTCAAAAATTCTAAATAATCTTAGTGTAATTTTGGAAACTAATATGAAGAATAGAGTAAGAAAAAATTTGGCATTTGACTTCTAAGTATGGGAGATAAGATAATCTAAACAAAAAATATACCTAATATGCTTACCAAATAATGTGTGTGGCAGGAATATATAAATTACTACATTTTCCTTGTGTACAAATATCATTAGGTAGAATATATATACAAGATCATCAATGGCCTCAAGGCTGGGCTAGGTGTGATGATTATTATTTGTCTGTATTCTCTATTTGTGTCTTATTCTTCAGTTTACTTAATGAGGCTCAGAACTTTTAAATTGTTGCCAATAACAGCCCAATTTTTTGACGTTGAAATCTCTCAGCTTTATAGTCTCTAGGCTTATCTCTGTAAATGGCAGCTGTTTCACATTCTTGGAATTTCAGTTTATGAAGGTCAATGTTAGGAACCAATTCAGTCTGTCCTAAATTATTCAACCTATCCTAGAATGGGAGAGAGCTGAAAAAAAAGTTGACAGGTTAATTGCCTAGATTTTGTTGTAGAAATCAGTCTACAAAAGTCCTATTGCTGACATGATAGCTTCATTATTATTTGTGTTTGTGGGGTTTTTATTCATTTATGTAGAGGAAGACGACGTTAAGGACAGTAGCTGTCTCCATGTGCTCTTTGTTGGAGCTGGGTATTTCTTATCAGTGTGAGGTTGATTGTGAAGACATGTTTGAGGAAGAAAGCACAGGATAATAAGCTCTTGACTGCCTTATCTTTCAGTGGGATCATGCATTACAGAATGTGTTGAATCATTTCAACATCTCTAAGGGTGATCATTTGAGTGGTGATTCTAAGCATTGACTTGAGGTCAACTGACTCTAGAGGTAAAAATATATTTCATATAGCAATATATGTAATAGTTCAGATAAATTATTAAGTGATGATGGTCTTCCCATTATCTGTGATGTTATTCTGGCCCATACCTAATGAGACTAGTACTATTTTTTGTTGTATAGAGATTTTGTTATTCATCATTATTTTCATCTTTCTTATCTATTTTGCTACACACAACAAACCACTGAGATAGCTAAAGGGCATTTCCTGATCTTTTATAGATGAAAAAAGTGGAGGTATGGACTTTCAAAATATTCTCCATACCTGGCATTCTTGAATTGGTAAGATTCTATCACAATTAGATTGGCCCCAAAACTGGTAATGTGTTATTCCATACAAAGGGATACAGAAAATAAAGAAATAAATGTATAAATCAGATACTTTTAAGTAGTGGTACATATTACAATAAAAATGAAAGAAGGTAACATAACCAAAAAGTAATCATTGTGCCCCTCCAAACTATGTAAATAAATCTGACTATAGTGAGGGAGTTAAATTTAAACTGAGATTTTAATTTTTTCATGGAATTACCTATGTGGAGATGACAATGGAAATCAACAAGGGCAAAGCCAACCTGTTACTCTTGATTACCTGGATAAAAGGTCAATGTGGCTGCAATGAGCAAAGTAAAAGTGGTATAATGTGTAATCAGAGAGGCAGGTAGGGGCCAGATCCTTTAGAGACTGGTCATTGTAAGAGGTGTATATTAGAAGTGAAATGGAAAGCTATTGATGGTTATAAGCAAGGAGACATCATTATCTATTTGGAATTTTTGGAAAAATCATGCGATTTGGATTTTGGAGCAGGAAGAACAGTAAGGATCTATGGTGTAAGCAAAACTGAGACTCAGACTTGATCTATAGCAATGATAGTGGGGGAGGAGTGAACAGTCAGCATATATATTGTAGTAAAAGTGCCTGAAGATTTGCCTACAGATTAAAAGTGAGAATAAAGAGGAAAGAGGCATGAAGAATAAAGACTTCTAAGCATTTGGATAAATAACTTGGCAGATGATGATAACATGTATCAAGGCAAGAGGAAATGGGTGAGGAGGTGACAAGGTCAAGTTGATATGCTTATTAGAATTAAGTCAAAGTGCCACATAGGCAGCTGAAGTACATATCTGAAGTTCAGGCAAGAGGTTGTTATTAATGTAGGTCTCATTGGTAGATTGTATTTAAGACACGACTCATGAGATAAATGAGATTTGCTGGAGAAAGAGAGTACAGACAGAGAAGAGACACCAGGACACTAAGGACCTCAGAATTTAGAGTTTCTACTGGAATCCTTTTAGAGATGAAATTACTGCTGCTTCAATTTTTTTCAGCTTCTATTAATGGCTATAATCCTAATAATTTATAGTATAGTTACTTCATACTTCATATGTACAAAATCCAAATTATTAACGTTTTAATATCTTGTATTAGATGATTTTTCTTATCCTTCAGTTTTCACCTGTATTTATTTTTAATGGCAAAGGAATTTCTTATTGGCTATGAATGGCAAGGCAGAATGAAAAATAGTGGAATTTATAATAAGATGGTGTTTGGAACCAAATTTTCTTTTACTCATGACATAATTCACTGACTACATTTTTTTCCTGATAGAGAAAATACCCAAAACCAAATACAGCTTCAAAATATGTAAAAATATTATTTCTCTTATGATCCAGCAAGAAACAATTGTTTGATAAAATGCAATAACCTTCCTGTGAAGCCCATTACGACAATTATAGTTACTAGGATGGATACTTTATAAATAGATTTCAAATGCTTCCACTGTGTAGACTAACTAAAACTTTTCAGGTTTAGAAGATCCTGTTCTTTAAAAAGGAACAGTCTCACACACACCCAGAACAACAACAATAAAAACACCATGTGCACACAGCACAGGCGTTTCGTAAAAACTAAAAAAGAAGTAACTAAGGGACAGTTGTGGTGGCTCATGCCTGTAATTTCAGTACTTTGGGAAGCCAATGTGGGAGAATTGATTGAGCTCAGGAGTTCAAGACCTGTCTGGGCAACACAGTGAGGCCCTGTCTCTATTAAAAATAATAATAATGATAAAATAGAAAATGAAAAAGAGGTAATGAAGCTTTTGACCAAAGGGGCCTGAGAGGTCACATGCTGCAAATGACTGAAATTATTCTTGTTAATTAGTATGTGAAAACCATCAGTCAGTGGATTAGGTTAGACTTAGAAAACTTCTTTCAATGGGAAATATAGCTCTGTACAAAATCCTTCTAAGACTTTGCTAATTTTGAAACTAAGAAACATTTGAGCTGCATGTGGGGCATATTTGGGTTAAAAGGATTCCATTACAGCTCTCTTTGAAGATCAAGAGGCATATAATATGGCAAAAGAGTGAGGAAGTAGAAGTCAAAAATTATCAAAGTAATTGTTAGCCTGGGATCTGGATTCAGAATCTTTGGGACCTATATAAGCCCCATAAGGAGCATACCTAATGCTAAAGTAATATATACTGTATTTTAAGTTGAAGTGATTGTTTTGTATCTCTGTCTTATCAAGGAGGTCTTTTCTCACCTTTTCTTACCCACACATCTAGTTCTTAAGCTTTCCCCACATTCTGATGAAAAAGAACTCCATAAATCCAGCTCTATTCAGGCTCTGAGACAGTGTGATTTTGTAGGGGGCACACTGTGGCTCTGGATTTATAGCTTTTGAAAAAGCTCCTACACTATGCCAATGCTTCTAATGGCCATGTTTCATAACTTATTGTGCAAAGGCCAGACAGAAACTCATGGGAGGTCTCTTTTGCTTCAATGTTAATTTCTAACAAACGCAATAAACTTTTCAAATTTTGAAGGAGGCAAACAAAATTCTGTTTCTTTGTATTTCTCCCACCACAAAATTTCAAGATTGACTTGAAGTCATACAAGGTTTAGTAATTTTCTGAGTGTTTATTTGTTTTTTCCTATTTTTCTTAAGCATTTACTATATAGCGAAACTACTTGCAAGGAACAGGATGTCTCCACAGCTAAAAAACTACTCTAGCAAAGCAAATACTCATATCATCAATTACCATTTAAACAAGTCTCAGAAAACATTCTTTGAAGTAATCCTTCCTCAAATCCTATTTGAAACTGGATTTATATAATGGGTAAGTGGATAAACATTTTTTGGAATTAAATGAATGAAGGGGAAAATGAATTTTGTCATGTACAAAGTTGTTATCTTTAAACAAATGCCTAAGTGTTACTACTTCTCAAAATTCTGGGAAAACAAGATGAAGTATTGTTAACCAAGTAATTCCTAACTCATGGCTTGGAAGTCGGTGAGGATTTATGAGAATTAAGGTTAAGTAAAGATGGACACTGAAACAGTTGAGCGGATACAAAAATATGCTTTTTAGTCACCACAATTTTACATGTTTTTATTTATCTTATCTTTCCATTTCTCTTTACCTAATAATTTGCCTACTCTTCTTCATCACAAGGACTATATGTTACAACAATTTTGAAATCTATTAAACAACTCATTAGTCATTCAGTGATTTGCTTTTGTATGAAGGATTAATATAATTATGAATCGAATACAAATTACTTTCAGTGTTATATATAACATACTCTTATTATCAATAAAAATAATCCAAATATTCTCACTCTTTCAAATTGGCATTAACATAGGAGTGATACTTTAAAAATCCCACTTAATCCAAATTACTTAAAAAATAACTCTGTTTTCTACAGTAATTCTGCTCTTGAAGTAGAGGATGTAAAAATAAACCTGAAGCACTGATTGATGTAAAAAATAATTAAACCAAGTAAAATATAATCTTCTTATCTCACTCCTTGTCCTGCACTGCTTGGTACATGATAAGGCACTAGCAACTGATTCCTAGCACATGGACTGCAATTAAGTAAATGTAGAATATCCAAAGGATCAAATATCAAAGTGCACATCTTGGATTTAGATGTATTATAGTAACAACTTAGCAGTTTCTAAAATTCAGAGATGTGAGTAGTGTTTAGAGGCATCATCCTGTTTCTTTGTTGGATGTACTCCAAACTTGTCCAAAACTAAACTTAGATTCCCAGAGACTATAAGAGATGTTTAAAAAAAAAAAAAAAAAAAAAAGAGAGATGTTTTAGACATATGCGTCTCATATCTGACCTTAAATCTTAGAAGGAAACTTCAAGATTTTCTCTTTATTTATTGCTTTCTCTATTTTTCCTTCCTTTCTTTCTTCATTTTTAGTTTCCTTGATTTGGAACAATTGTGAATATAAACTAATTTTTGATGATTTTTATAAATGTATTAATTTTTTTAATTTATTTAATTTTTGGTAGGAGATGTAATGTAATTGTGGCTATGAAGAAGAATGTCCTACTTTTAGGCTATGGATATTAAAGTTTTAGAGACACAGGGTGATGTTTGTGTGCAATATATTTTCAAATGTTTAAAAAAATACATGCGAGTGTGCACACATACACACAGAGCAAATTTGCTGAAGTGTTAATACATTTCAGTTCTAGGTAGGTAGCATGTGAGTGTTTTTAGTAAGTTTCTTTCCACTCTTTGTATTTTTGACTTCTTTTATTATAAAAATCTGTAAAAAAAAATAGATCCTATAATGATCAATTTTATGTCAACTTGGCTGAGCTCTAGTAGCAATATTTTATCAAACACCAATCTAGGTGTTGCTATGAATATATTTTGTAGATGTGATTAAGGGCTATCATCAGTTGACTTTAAGTAAAGGAGATTATCCTAGGTTATCTGGGTGGGCCTGATTCAATTGATTAAAAAGTTTAGTCCCAGAACTGAGGCTTCCCTGAATAATAATAAGTTCTGCCTGTGGAATGAAGCTTTAGTTCATGCTCTAGAGTTTCAGTCTTCCTTCTTGAAGGTCTGCCCTGTGGGCTTTGGACTTGGTAAGCCAGCCTCCACAATCATATAAGCCCATTCATTGCAATAAATCCTTTAACATATAGCTCCTACTGGTTCTGGTCCCCTGCTTGAAATTTGACTGATACATACCCTTTCATCCAAAAGCTTGCTGTATATTTGACATGCCATATGAAGTACACTTAGCTTAGACTGGAGACAGTGTCAGAGAAAACTGTGTAACTTCCCCGAGGAGGAGACACTTGATTCAAGATCTGAAAACCATGTCATATTTGATAAAATGGTAAGGAAATTTATTTTGAGACAGGATCTCACTCTGCCACCCAGGCTGGAGTGCAGTGGTATGATCTCAGTTCACTGCAACCTCTGACTCTTAGACTCAAGCAATCCTCCCACCTCAGCCTCCCAAGTAGCTGGGATTACAGCCACACACCACAATACCTAGCTAATTTTTGTGTTTTTTTTGTAGAGACAAGGTTTTGCCATGTTGCCCATGCCAGTCTCGAACAAGCAATCTGCCCATCTTGATCTCCCAAAGTGCTGAGATTACAGGCTGAGATTGCACCTGGCCAGGAATTTATTTTTATACATATTTAAAACTAAATTAGTCCATTAACATAAGAAATTTAGGTGTAGGTAGTAGATACAGGGACTAAAAACATTATTTGAAGAGGGTTGCGTGACTTCATTGAATACAATTTTGCAATGGGGTTTTCTAACAGTCAATTAAAAGGTGTGCAGTGCACTATGGGCAAGAAGTTGTCTTAGTACTTTTAGGGAAACAGTCAAAACATTCGGATTTATATGTCTTGTGAATGTATTTATTGTTCAATTAATGTTCAATGCAGAGGACACTTAAAGTTTGCATTCCTTATGTAGATGATGGAACTACTTGTCAAATAAGACTATTTTTTCATACTCTAAGTACAATTTAAATTTTCTTAGCATGACAGATTAATCTACAAAATCCAATCTACTAATTTACACATAAGTTATCTATAGAGATTGTAGGTCTACAAGTAGAGCATAAATGGTTTAAAATTTAATGATACAGCCATTGGCAAGCAACTTCATTCCAAGATATCTCGTTTTACTGCAGAGCAGCAATAGTGAAATTGCAATGGGGAATTATAGAGGGTGGTAGTGGAGAATGGAATAAAAATAAAAAGCCAGGAATTTTGGCTGTACCCTGAAGAGTAGCATCATCAACCACTAAATACTCAAGAATCTGAATAAATGATTTAGCATTTGACATCACTTATTTTGTCAATCCAAGTCATTTTTTCTTGTCATTCCCTTTGTGGCATTAAATATGTGGCCTTCAGTATATGGCTTTCTACTTCTTGTCTTTAAACAACTGCTGCTGTGAATGTGAATTTCTAACCAAAGCCTGGTGAGATTGTTTTAATGACACAAACACAAGCTATGTTTATGAAGGAGGCCTAAACATTCCGATGTCTTTTATTTTAGTCAAGGAATTAAATGAAAATTGAGAGAATTTATTGGCAAAACGTTTGTTTTGTCTAACCTATATGCAAAAAAACCCACAATTTTGTTTGTATTCACCCGTTGTTCAATCATAGGAAACTTTCATGAGAACCTAAAGCAAAAATTGCTGAACTATATATCTGGAAAATCAACCAACATGAATACAAAATGAAAAAATAAATAAAAATGGTTTTGTGAATACCCTCTATCAGAAGAACAATTTCTGAAGGGAAAAACAGTGCAGAAAAGCATTAAACAAGGAGAAGTACAGTTTTTTGCTGGACTTTAGCAAACATAGGTTTAGTTCTTTAGAAGGACACATCACAAATTGATTTTGGAAATCTGCTCAAGCTTAAAGGTTGGCTAAAACTTCCCTGCTTTTACAATTTTAGATTCTTAGCAAAGGCATTTTCAAGACAATACTCGGAGCCTATGAGAGAGAATAACACACTCAAAATGTTGCCAGACTGAATGGATTTAATAACCTATGGGTTTACAAACAATAACTTTAAAAATGTCCCAATCTTTCTCAAAAACATCATGGTGCGTTAACTATTTAATGGGATTTTCTTGAGCAGCAACAACAACAATAAACATTTTTGGTTCAGGAGGATCCCTTTTCCTTTTTACCTTCTTAGGTTTTAAAATAAAAGCTAAACCATAATACTCTTCTCCTTTCTCTTTTTATATTTTACAGAACCCAATGCATATCAACTTACTAAAGCGTTATAAAGAACAAGTGCTTCCAAGTGTTCTTGTTTCCTGTAGTTTTTCTTCTCCCAAGCTTGGTCAGGGAGGCACATTTAACGTGCTGCAGATCATTACTTTATCTGTAAAGACTTCTCCCATGGGTGTGAGGCAGAAGGAGTAATTGTTGAAGTCGGGAATTGTATGTGTTCCCCACCCTTGTGATTAACTCAGACAAAAAGGGATGTGGCAAGAGCAGAGCCTGGAAAACTCAGACTTGAGATAGAAACCATGTTCTTGTTTTTCTCAACTGATTATGTTCAACAGTGCCAAATAAATAATCCTGCAAATTGGGAAGGGTGACCAGGAAAGCCGAGTGGGAAACAACGTCAAAAAGAAGGACAATCTCTATTTCTCAAAAATTCTTTTTGTAATTTAATATGTTATTTGAGTATCACTAAATAAGTTATTTCTGTTAATGTTTTTGCCTGATGGATCTATGTGTCTTCTTTGTTTTTAAATGTTTGCAATCATTTTACCTTCCTATGAAAACACTTATTTAAGGTGTATTATGTATTTGTAATTAAATCCAACAAAACTTACGTGATAATTTTAATGAATTAATTAATAGGGAAGAGAGTCAGTAGGGAGTACCTTCCAAGATATTAGCCAGCATTCATGGCCCTTTCTCCTGAATGCCGGTAGCATCACCTCTTTGGTTGTGATTATCATAACATGTCTGCACATTGGCAAGTGTCTCTCCTACAGGGCTACATTTCTACCCCTTCAATGAACTGAGGTCTAAGGAAAGACAGCAATAGCAGTTAGAAGGAAAAAAAAAACTAAAAAATATGATATAACTGTAGAGAAATAACACAAATAAAGTCAATCTTAGAAGGTCATAGAGTGAAGAAGACAAAAAGAAGGATAAGTGAAGATACGGGTTTGGAGAGAGTAAATGTATAACTGAAGGACTCAATTTTTCCCCAAAAAAGTAAAAGTGGAACAGCTATGGAATGTGAGAGGGTGGTTTGATGCTAGTAGGTTTTTAGTGGTTTGATAAAGGATATGATTAAGCTTTTGCAATAATTACTTGCCAAGGAATGCTGAGGAGCAGCTGAGGTTGAATAATAACCTGAAGTGGTGCCAATAGGCAAGCTGATGAAATATTCCCCAGCAATGTTCAACCTCAAGGGAATCAATAAATAGAAAACAAATGGTGAAAATGATCAGAGTTTGAGGTTTTAACAGGGCAGGTGTGGTTCTGGAATAAGATCCCATGATAAAATGTAGGTAAAATGATTAATGATTAGATCCAGGCTGTGTTATCAGGAAGAGAATGAGTGATAATGGAAAAGCTGGGAAGAAAAGTCAGTGAATTATTAAGTGTTTGGAGGTTTTGATAAATTCCAAAACTGTGCTTCATGTAACTAATAAATTGGGACAAGTAACACTGTAAAAAATGTATTTGTTAAAAGAGTTGGGTGTATGTATATTAATCCACGGAAGACAGCCCTCCTATCGGAAATACACAAAGAGTTCCTGTGCATTACAACTGATTTGAATGTTTAGAAACCCCCTTACCAATATTTATTCGTATATGTGTATGTATATACAATATATTAACAATATCAATCTTTTATCTATTTATCCATCTATCTACCTCTAGTGAACATTTGAGAGTTTTGTTAATTTTTTTTAAACCATTGACTTCTTACATCATGTTGAAGGAAAGTCAGTGTGTCTATACAATCTATATGTTAATCAAGTAGGACTCATTAGAGCTAATAGAGAGTTTATGTTTGTCTTTTATTGTCTATTTAAAGCTGGACAGGGGAGAAAATATTTTCTCTACCACTAGATAGAAGTGTGAGAAGGATGTTATAATTTCTGGTCATTTTTAGATAGTATAAAATATATGGTCACTTTAAGGGGTAAACATAGTCTCATTTTTTCAGCAAATTAAAGTATCCAATTACATATCATAAGAGAGTCCTTAGGGAGTGCCTTCTAAGACATTTGTCAGCACTCATGACCCTTTCCCCTGATGCTGGTAGCATCACCTCCTTAGTTATGATAATCATAACATCTTCCCACATTGACAAGTGCCTACTACTGGGCCAAATTTCTCCCCCTACAGCAAACTCACCTTTAAGGAAAGAAAGCAACGGTGGTTAGAAAAAAAAAAAAAATGATATGACTAGGCCAGACACGGTGGCTCACGTCTGTAATCCCAATACTTTGGGAGGCCAAGGCAGTGGATCATGAGGTCAGGAAATTGAGACCATCCTGGCTAACACTGTGAAACCCCATATCCACTAAAAATATAAAAAAAAAAACAGCCAGGGGTGGTGGCACATGCTTGTAGTCCCAGCTACTTGGGAGGCTGAGGCAGGAGAATCATTTGAATCCAGGAGGCAAAAGTTGCAGTGAGCCAAGATTTTGCCACTGCACTCCAGCCTGGGCGACAGAGCAAGACTTGTCTCAAAAAAAAAAAAAAAAAAAAAAAAAAAAAATATATATATATATATATAACTACAGCAAAATAGTACAAAGAAAGTCAACCTTAGAAGGTAAGAGAGTGGATGAAGACAAAAGGAAGGATGGGTGAAGATATGGCATTTTAATATCTATTTAAGATAATTTGCCTTTCTATTCCTCTGTCAGCTAGGATCAGCCTCAGGAGGGCTTGTGGCTGTCAGAAAAATTAATTGGAGTGGACTTCACTATTTGTGTCATTCAATTCTAACTCTGCTGATAGATGCTACTTCTAATCCCTAAGGGTGGTATGAAGGAGAGAAGATGCAAAAGGAGGCAGAGAGCATTCCTCCTTGCCTGGCATGGCACTACTGCATGCAGCCTTCATATGTCCTGTATCTAGCAGGTATTTAAAGCTGTGCCTTCTCTTGCAAGGCATTTTGTGAGTTCTTTGACGACAACTAGTTGGTTTCCTTTGACTATAGCTTCCATGATGTAGGTGATGCCTCTCTGTTGCCTGGCCGCTTTCTATTTGCTTCAGCTTTCTCCACCAAGAGCCACTTACTTTTGAATTCTTGGGATGATAGGATGCATCTCTGGGTAGGGATCATTTTGGATGACCTCCAGGCTAATGTTCCTGCTGTATGTGCCACATCTAGTCCCTGGGATGCATGCATTTTGACCTACCTTTCACCAGCTGGAAGTGCAGTTCCTTTCCAGCTGCAGCTCCCTACTTTGCTGCCAAGAATACGTTTTCTTCCTCTGGCATGAGTCAACCATCTGTTTCCCACTGGCGGGAATACGTGTCAAGCTTTCTGAGTGTGCCTTTTTGAACCCCTCCACTTGGCTTCAGATGAGGAAGCAACGCCTGCACTCAAAGCCTTTATGGGAAAAGATAGTGAGAATCCCAGCATAGCAATCCTCTTCCCCAAATCCCACTCTGGACTCTGCAATCACCTGCACTGTTTTGATCTTGAAATTGGAGTAAGAAGCATCCATATGAGGAGCCCAAGTATTGTATAATTGGTTTTCATGTATTTTCATTGAACACTTAATTATAAGTTTTCACCCTGCTTCTGAGTTCACCTAGTTTAGATTCCACATATAAGTGAGGTCATGTGGTATTTGACTTTCTGTGCTTGACTTATTTCACTTAACATATGTCTTTCTGGTTCATCTATGTTGTCACACATAGTAGGATTTCCTCTTTTTTGAAGGTTGAATAATACTCCATTGTGCATGTGTACCACATTTTCTTTATGCATTTCTCTGTTGATAAGCACAGGTTGATTCCACACCTTGGCTTTTGTGAATAATACTACCATAAAGGTGGGAGTGCAGAGATCTCTTCAATATACTGATTTAATTCCCTTTCGATATACCGTATATCCGTTAGTGGTATTATAGATCACATAGTGGTTCTATTTTTAGTCTTTTGAGAAACCTCCATACTATTTTCCATAATGGCATTCTCAGCAACAATGTACAAGAGTTCCCATTCCTCCACTTTCTCACCAACATTAATGTTTCATGTTTTTGATAATAGCATTCTTGCATTCTTACAGCTGTGAGGTGATATCTCTTTGTGGCTTTAATGTGCATTTCTCTGAGGATTAGTGATGTCGAGTAGTTTTTTTTTTTATATATACTTGTTGGTCATCTGTATATCTTCTTTTGAGAAACATCTATTCAGGTCTTTTGCCACCTTTCTAATTGGGTTATTTGAATTCTCACTATTGAGGTGTTTGAGTTCCTTATATTTTGGATATTAACCCCTTATCAGATGTATGGCTTACAAATATTTTGTCCTATTCTGTGTGTTTTCTCTACTCTAATGACTGTTCCCTTTGCTGTCCAGATATATTTTAGTTGAATGGAATTCCATTTGTCTATTTTTATTTTTGTTGCCTGTGCCTTTGAGTTAGTCTTGTTTTTTATTATTTGCCCCTTCTAAGATTTATGTAGAAAGAAATTTTGAATGCTTTCAGCACAAAGAAATGGTAACTGTTTGAGGTGATTAATATGCTAATTACCCTGATTTGATCAGTATACCTTGTATACGTATATAGAAATATCACTCTGTACCACAAAGATGTGTACAATTATGTGACAATTAAAAATAAAATAAAATATTTTTAAAAGGTAAATTAATGGTAATTATGGATTTGACTATTTGAGGACAATTGATGAAAAAAGTCAGAGAGCCCTATGAACTTATCGCTTAACAGAAGAATGAAAAACTTAGATGCAATATACAAAGTCTTTTTAAAAAAATCTAAAAAGTTTTAAAAACACAGGCTAAAAATGTTTTGATAAACTTATATACTCAAAATTCTATTTCTCAGAATCAATTACTTTTCATACAATTACCTTTATTCCTATAATGCAGGAATAAAGGTAATTGTATGAAAAGTAATTGATTCTTTTATTCCTACATTATAGGAATAAACGTAATTGTATGAAAAGATAAATGTCTAAGGAATATTAACTTTAGCATTCATTGTGGCAAAAGAAGAAAGAAAATGAAAAGGGGGCTCATTCATTTATAACAGGAATGCTAAATAAATTTCAGTGCATTTAGAGCATGAAGCCACTTAACAAGCATAAATTAAAACTATAGCAGTTGAATTATAGGCATTTCCATAATATATTATTGACTAACAAATACAAGCTTCAGAAAACTATAGAAAACATAATCTTGATTTGGTTTAATCATAAAAAATATCTTTTTGTATTTTTGGTTTTCCTGAGAAAAATCTATTTGGAGATGTTAATAAAATAGTATTATGCTTGTAAGGGTAATAACATAGTCTAAAATTTATTATTTTTCTTCTCAAAACACATTTCTCAGTTTGAGTTCATGATTTGGGTTGGATAGTAATCAGTAATTTCATGATGATCATTATTAGTGTGATGATGTGATATTTTAATACAGAGATAAGCCAATTTTTTTTTGCTTGAAGTCTACTTTGTCCAATATACATAGGTAATCCAGCTTTATTTTGATTATTATTTGCATGAACATGATATACCTTTCTCCATCTGACAATCTGCCTTTCATTTGATATGTTTAACAATTTATATTTAATATAATTATTAAAATGTTTGGATTTAAAACTGCTGTTTTGTTATTTTTTTTTATATTTATGCCCTCTGTTATTTTCCAGTTCTTCCTTAACTGTGTCCTCTTTTATATCATTTGAACTTCATTTTTTATTCAATTTTAATTTATTAATTGTGTATTTATTTGTTTGTTTGTTTATTCATTTATTTATTTTTAGTTAGAGTCTCTCTCTGTTGCCTGGGATGAAGTGCAGTGCTGTGATCTCAGCTCACTACAACCTCTGCCTCCCCAATTCAAGTGACTCTTCTGTTTCAGCCTCCAGAGTAGCAGGATTACAGGTGCACGCCACCACACCCAGCAAATTTTTGTATTTTCAGTAGAGATGGGATTTTGCCATGTTGGCGAGGTTGGTCTCGAACTCCTGACCTCAAGTGATCTGCCCGCCTTGGCCTCCCAAAGTGCTGGGATTACAGGCATGAGCCACTGCACCAGCCTTAATGGTGTTTTTAATAATGTCCTTTGTCTTTCTGTGGTTATTTTAAATATATGTTCTAGGGATTATGTTACAGGCAGCAAATTTTTGTACGTCTGCAGGAACCTCAATTTTTGCCTCCTCAGAAGAAAGAATTTGACTGAGGGACATAAGGCAGAAGGAGAGACCTAGCCAAGTTTTATAGCAGGAGTGAAAGTTTATTAAAAAGCTTTGGAGCAGGAATGAAAGGAAGTAAAGTACTCTTGGAAGAGGGCCAAGCAGGTGACTTGAGAGATCACATGCACTGTTTGACCTTTTGACTTGGTTTTTAAAATATTTTGGCATACTTTCGGGGTCTTGTCTTACTTCTCCCCTGATACTTCCCTTGGGTGGGCTGTCCACATGTGCAGTGGCCTGCTAGCCCTTGGGAGGGGGCCTAGGAAGTGTGTTTACTGGAGCTATATGCATGCTCACTTGAGGCAATCCTCCCTGACCAGTCAAATGTCCCTAGATGGTCATACACCAGTTAAGTTCTGCCATTTTGCCTCTTAATTTTGATGCCTAAGCCTACTCACCCGACTCCTGACATTGTACTGGGAAGCTGTAATCACGTTTCAGTTTTTTTCTATCTATTGGGAGACTGCCTTTCCTGGGTGCTGACTGCAGCCAATTATTATTTTAGAGAAACAGTGTAAAAGCCACCTGACCATCATCTGACGGTCCCCTGATATTCCTGGTGGGGGGCGCAAGGGTGCTTCTTTTGCCCTCTTCATGTCTAACTCCTAACATAATAAATATACGTATTTATATTTGTAATGTCCAACTAAAATCAATATTTTACCACTGCGCATGGAATGCAGAAAGCTTACCATCCTTTGGGGCTCTTTATCCTCCTACTTTATGTTGGGTTGTCTCATGTATTGCAGCGACGTATAATTAAAATACTATTAACAATGTTATAATTTCCCTTCCACGCTCAAACATATTTTAAAAACTCAAGAGAAAAATGATAGTCTATAACATTTTCTCAATAGTACCATTTTTGTTGCTCTACTTCCATTACTAAGGTTTCAAATTTCCCTCTGGTATTCTGCCTAAAGAACATCCTTTAAGGCCAGGAGTGGTGGCTTATGCCTGTAATCCCAGTACTTTGGGAGGCCAAGGTGGGTGGACCAACTGAGGTCAGGAGTTTGAGACGAGCCTGGTCAACACGGTGAAACCTACTAAAAATACAAAAAATTAGCTGGGCATGGTGGCACGTGCTTGTAATCTCAGCTACTTGAGGGGCTGAGATGGGAGAATCGCTTGAACCTGGGAGGTGGAGTTCGCAGTAAGCTGAGATTGTGCCATTGCACTCCATCCTGCGGCAACAGGAGTGAAATACCATCTCAAAAAAACAAAAAGGTCCTTTAATGATTCTTTTAGTAGAGATCTCGGCTGGCAATTAATTTTCTGAATTTCATTATTTGACTTTCATTTTATTAAGGAGAGTTTTACTACATAAATAAAGTCGGGGTTGACAAGCTTTCCTTTTAAGAACTTAAAAATGTTGTGCCCCTCAAAAAGTAGGTAACTATGTAAAGTGATTGTGGTCATCATTTCACAATGTGTATGGACATCAAAACATTATATATGTCTTAAATGTAAACAATTTTTATTGTCAGTTATAGCTCAGTAAAACTGGGAAAATATTATTCAATTTCTTTCTGGTGAGCAATCTGATGCCATTCAAATATCTATTGCCTAGGACACAAATCAAAGTTACTCAGCATTTGAAGAGCCAGGAAAATCTCAACTTGACTGGGAAAAGACAATCAACAGACACCCTTTATTGTGCAAAACTTGGATAACAGGGACCACTAGGATCAAGAAAAGAAGACCCTTCCTCACATACATCTGAGATGAATCCACAAAGATATCAAGGTGATAATGTAGGTCAGTATGAGAGGGTTTCTCATACAGTGATCAAGTCGATTGTCATATTTAAAAAATAATAATACTTTTATGTTTGAAGAGGAAAGTTTATCAGTTAAATTTTAAGTTTCCAATCTGTTAAGACCTATGCTTTGATCAACTTTCATCAGACCTTGCCATCTACCATTTACCCAACTTAGTGTTGCTAATTAGCTAGGACAATTGTCACACTCATGTCCTTATACACAAACCTTCATTTTTCTTGGTCACTGCACAAGAGTCTCAGTTTAGACACAGGTTTTCTGTGTAAGGAAATTTGTTTTACAGAAATGTAAACACATTTTCTATCTTACTCTAATGCTTAAAACAAAATGAGCAAAATATTACTATAGATGTATATAATAAAAATAGAATTGTAAAACTGACTGCATTAATTTAATTTTGCTTCTTTATTTAGTAATACACAAGAGGGGTCTTTAGTGAATAGTTGTATTTCCAACATAGCACAGTAAGTTAATAATAGAGTCAAATGGGAACCCTGGTTTTCCTTTTCTAGTATTAGCACAATACAGTATTTAGAGGGTTCCAGAAAAGGAATATTCCTTCAGCATACTAGACGCATCTTGACAGCAAATTGATATCAAATTGATTTTCAGGAATGGTCCACTTTTAAAAATAGCTACAGCTGCTGTATTGTGTTAAAAATAATCTTCAAAAGTAAAAAAGCAACAAGGTATAGTGGAAGAAGTATGTATTTTGGGCTCACAGGCTTCTGAGTTTAAATCAATTTTCTGTCCATTAGTAGCTACCAAATACTTTATTTGAACTTGAAAATAGTGTAAATTAAACTTATTCTTAATGAAGAATTTAGCTTGGAAGCTATTGCTATGTCTGACGCATTTCCAGTGACCATTTATTTTCTGCCTTCTTTGGCTGAAATATCATTTAATAAGATGCCTTTATAATTTAATAACTGTGTAGTCGAATTCACCAATTTATGTAATTATTTATATATAAATATATATAAAACCAATTTATATAATTATTTAAAAACCCATTCAATAACAATTGATCTAAATAACTCCTATTTTATTATATTTTAAATAAAATTTATATTCGGTTTAAAAATTTGTATGGTAACTACCAACGATCATTACATTGAACATTTTTTGGCTATTGTATCCTAAAATATTATAAGCTGATATCTCAAACACCAAGACTGATGACACAGAATAACTGTGATTTCCAGTTCTTATCTCTAAAGGCGTGTCTTCATTAGGCAGGATGTGGAAATGTTTGCTTAAAGGTGAGGAGCAGGTCTTAAAACAATAAAGCTGCAAGAGGAAAAGCTAAAATCCCTGACCCAGCTCTTGAGAATGGGATGGTCAGGTCTGAGAGTGGGATCGGAAGCACCAGGTGAAGTCACTGGCTTACTCAGCGTGTGAGAAAATGTGCTTCACCAGATTCTCTTGCTGATTCACATTTTCTGTATTAGTAACATTTTTTTTCCTGATTACGTGAACTGCACAAGTAGAAATCTAGGAGCTCAGATGTGTGAAATGAGTGACTGCTCATCCTATTTGCTGTGATAATTGAGATTTATTTTTTCATTTGTCTGCTCATTATTACCAAAGAGAAAAGTGCATGCTTTGCTATACATAGCCAACATCCATCTTGAGCTTATGCAAGTGAGGGCTCAGAGAGGAAGAAAGGGAGAAGAAAAACCTAAAAACAGGCTACTTAGGGTCTGGGAAGAATGAAGGGGGTCAAGTTAAGCAGAGGAAGCCTGACTCTGTCCCAGGATGTGGCTACAAATACAAAGCATAAACTTGCTTGTCTACATTAATTTTTCAGTCCCATCCACCTTCTCATACCTTCTAAGAGCAGGAAGGTGTAGCAGGTAGGTTATGAAATAACTTCACATACTCTGTCATTTTTTAAAAATTATACTTTAAGTTCTGACATACATGTGCAGAACGTGCAGGTTTGTTACAAAGGCATACACGTGTCATGGTGGTTTGCTACACCTATCAATCCATCATCTACATTAGGTATTTCTCCTAATGTTATCCATCCCCTAGTTCCCTACTTCTGGACAGGTGT
This sequence comes from Ateles fusciceps, assembly GCA_036589455.1. Classification (NCBI taxonomy): domain Eukaryota; kingdom Metazoa; phylum Chordata; class Mammalia; order Primates; family Atelidae; genus Ateles; species Ateles fusciceps. Next base: position 10,183,888 of record JAZHEH010000222.1, read on the forward strand.
CCCTGTGTGATGTTCCCCTCCCTGTGTCCATGTATTCTCATTGTTCAACTCCCACTTATGAGTGAGAACATGCGGTGTTTGGTTTTCTGTTCTTGTGTTTGCTGAGATCATTTTAATGGAGGACTAGGGTCTGATATTCCCTGAAGTTCCAATGACAGTAAGTTTTTTGTTTTTGTTTTTGTTTCTTTACATGGGGTTTCAGGGACAATGAGAGGACAAGGCCTGTCCTGTCCTCATCGTGTAGGACAGGATACTTTTCTCACACCTCCTTTGTCACAGGCAGCCTGTGACAGTCTCCACATCTGGCTCTACAAGCCGTCTTAGTCTCTGCTATGGCTCCTTGCTCTGGGAGAAACCACATGCCTCAAAGTCAACATCATCTCTCACTTCCATCCATTCCGCCATTTATCTATTGCATGTCAATAGACACCTGGGGGGAGAAGCACATTTCAGCTCAACTTACGAGCATTCAATTTCTCATACACAGTACTTATATTGAGGCACCGATACCACTCTCAACACGTGCTCTTCCCAATACAGGGTAGTTTTATATAAAAGTATAGAAAAGGGCATACTTAAGTGAAAAATCAAACTAAACAAAAAAGACTTAAAAGATTTGAAAATAACACAAGTCTTTTAAAGCCTCATTGAAGCAAATAACTGTCACTGAAATTTTAAAAGTCCCTGGGGAAAAAGCTAACCTCCAACCACTCCTCACTTGTACCCTCATGAGGAACCCATGGACACCCAGCTGTGGCCTGTCTAAAGGGAAATGATCTCAGCAGTGCTGGGTTCTGCCCCTCCCTGTCTCAGCTGGTGACAGTGATCTCCTTTTTTCTTAGTTCCACTTCCAGAAAACAACAATAAAAAATGGATTTACATGCTGACAAGTGTCTCAAAACTATGTTCATTCTCCTACCACATCTGGCCAGCTATATTGTTCTAAAATTAGTTGGCTATTATCAGTTTATACTAAGTATGGTTTATGTATATATAATGGATACTCTTGTTAACATTGAGGTTTTTTATTTTAAAGAAAATAGCTTTTAATTAAAATTAGTTTTTATTTTATCATATACTGGCATGTGAGATTTGGTATAAAGATTTTTTTTTTTAACTGGGAGTGCTTTCTGCTTAAGAGAAACAAGAAGAATGGGGTTTTAGGGTTCCTTAGAAAGAGATATTTTCTGTTATCCTCTTTTTATAACAATCAGAGTTACTCTAATGTCTCCAGTTTCTATATTTATTTTTTTCTTCTTTCAGCATTTTGTTACCTCGAGGCCAAGTGATGACGTTTGAAATCATTCTATCTAAATCCAGCACACAGTTTATACTCACTGTACCAAGAAAATGATTCAAAAGTCCCTTCTGATAAATCGCAAAATAGATACAACTTTTCACTCTTGTTAGCTTCTTTCCTTGTGTAATGTGACTTTGAAGCTCTTAACTATTGTATCAAGAAGTAAAGTCTATGGTCTTTAGATTGGTCTTGTGATATGCTTTGGCCAATGGAATACAGCAAAAAAAAAGTTGTTGATGTGCATGTTCCAACTCTAGGCCTCAAGAGGACTTGCAGAATTCCACCTGCTGCCCTGGGATCTCTGCCTTCCCCATTGAACCAAGCCTGGGCTAGTCCACTGGAGTGTGAGCTCTCAAACAGCCCGTAGTCAAAATGGGTCTCCTTCCTACCCAGTAACACTGCAGACAAATGAGGGGTCCATGCGAGACCAGGAGAAGTGCCTTTCTGAACCCAGCCCCTATGTGGATGCACAAAATCATTATCTAAAAAACAGTGTTGTGTTAAGCCAGTAAATATTTGATGAGTTTGCTATGCTGTTAAATGTTTGTTTTCAGCCACTGGATTTTGTGATAGTTATACCGTATAAGGTAACTCATAATAATTCACACAAAAATTCCAAATGTTTTGACATTTAATCAAGGTGTCTCTAGGTTTATATTTCCAGTCTCAATCCTGGTACTTTTCACCTTGAAATATATTCTCAATTCATAAACTTCACATGTTTTCTTCATCCAATACTGTTTTCTGTGACTCTGTATTTCCATATTTTATATATATTATGCCTTCTTAGTACAGTACCCTCACCTATCTGTTCTTGTTAACTCATAGTTTTCTGAGAGTTTGTTCTAGTATTATTGACTTCATAAAGATTTTCCAGCTCTTCCAAAAGATGGAAGTCCTTGACTGTCTGTTTCTACAATAATTCTCATGTGTCTTTCATGTATGGCATTTATCACATGACACTGCATTGTCTATCTTCAGGACCTGGCACAGTAGTAGACATAGCTGCAGTAGCTTCAACCACTCGTCACCAGAATTTGCTCTCTACTCTCCAACCTCACCTCCACAGAAAGAACCCACTTCCCCACTGTAGCCAGTACCACTGTGTTAATTTCAACCTAGATCTTACAAAATATTGTGCTTCTTCTCACCCTTGTAGGATTTCCAATCGCTATTATTTGGTTCTTTCAGAAACCATACCAAATAAAGCAAAGGGAAAAAGCTGCTAAAGCTTACGTGCTAAAGTGTGAGCAAGAAATTAATATCAAGTATCATTATTTCACTATATTGCAGAAATAGCTAACTGAGGCAATAGCTAAACAAATATTTGAGGGTCAAACAAATAAACTTAAGAGTCTATGTGGTATCTTTAGACAGTCTAGGAAGAAAGAAATGGAATCAAAACTTAGGACATTTTGGTTGAAAATAAATTAGCTTTCTTAAAACATATTAAATAGTCCTTGTGTCCTCAAAGGAACAGCCAACAATGAATACATTTCAGTTCTTTAAATTTGAACACATTTTCATCAGTCTTTGTCAGAGATCTTGTGTTGGTGCACATCTAGCCTGACTGAAAGTTACCTGTTGTCAAATTAATTTTTACTATAGTTTAAATGGATGCTAAGTAAGGTTATATATCTGATATCATACAGTCCATGACAATATGTGAGAATGAAATATATTTAAAAAGGAGTGGCATTGCCTCTCCTTTTATGGGATGGAGTTGGCATATTACATGAAAATGCTGCTAGCCTACAGCATTTTTTGTAAAACCTTTTTTATGAAAATATTTTTCTTGGAGAAAGGAGATAGTTATGTTTTAGTGAATTTCAGTAATAAGGAAACAAATTTTAAATGTCCTACTAAAACATCCTTTTACATATGAACCCCAATTTCCAAAGTACGTATGTTCAAGGTAAATACATTTTAAGAATACTGAAATGTATAAACTATAAGGTGAAATCCCACGATTTTGTTCCCTAGAGCAAGTACAATTCACATACTGGTATATCATCTTTCAGGTTTATTTTTCTGTGTATAGGAAATCCTAGACAGAGCACGATGGCTCACACCTGTAATCCCAACACTTTGGGAGGCTGAGGCACGAGCATCACCTAAGGACAGGAGTTCAAGACCAGCCTGACGAACATGGTGAAACTCCTTCTCTACTAAAAATACAAAGTTAGGTGAGTGTGGAGGTGCATGCCTGCAATCCCAGCTACTCGGGAGGCTGAGGCAGGAGTATTGCTTGAACCTAGGAGATGGAGGTTGTAGTGAGCCAAGATTGCGCAGCTGTACTCCAGCCTAAGCAACAATAGCAAAACTTTGTCTCAAAAAGAAAAAAAAAAAAGGAAAATAAAAATATGAAAAGAAAAGAGAAGAAAAAAGTTAAAAAACAAAAGAAAAGAGAATCCTTACTCTTCCTTAATATTATATTAGGGATAGACACGCTAGTGCCCTTTGTTCTGTTTCATAAAAGCAGTGAGTACACAACTATTACCAAAATAAAGTTCAAGTATGAAATGACTGTATTAGATCTCTAATGGAAAAAGTACATAGTATGCTTTGTTTTTAATTTCAAATAAACTCAAAAAAGGAAGATGCTTTCCATCTTTCTACTGAAAATATGTGCAATACACAGAATTCTGTGATGCTGGTTTATGACCTACTAATTTAAAAATGTAAGTGTAAACAATTGGCTTGTTTCAGACATACAAGTGAGATTTTCCGTTAGCTCTTTCATTTTATGAGTTGTGGTTTAATATGCTTACCGCACTGTAAACATCACAGCTTACAAAACAGGGATGGAGTTGGCACCTTATGTGAAAATGCTGCCATCCTACAGCATTTTTGTTAAACCTTTTTTGATGAAAATATTTTTCTTGGAGAAAGGAGATAGGTATGCTTTAGTGAATTGCAGTAATAAGGAAAAAATTTTAAATATCTTTTTATATATTAACAACTTAGAATGTTCCAAGTGAAATGTACACTTTTTCATGTATGTCTAAGTTTATATGACAGCAGAATTTCAGTGCTTAGATATATTTTTTTTTCTGAGCCATTCAAGGAAAATGTGAAACTTATTTTTTTTTTCCTTTGGCAAGTTGTCTGGTCTATGCCAAAGGGCCTCTAACTGCAAAACCATGACTTGTTCTTTGCTATGCAAGACTAAATGTGACTTCCTTTCTGCTTCTAAATTTATTTAGTGAAAGTTTATTATGATCTCTCTGAACCATAAAGAGAAGACAACCCACATTCATTCAAGCAATTCATTCAATTCATCAAGAGAGAGAAGTAAGGAAAGTTAAATAAAGACTCTTGTATAAATAATAATAACTACTATTATAAATAAGTTAATAGAATTTTTTTAAAAATTAACATTTTACTTAGAGAATGAAAGAAAATAGGCCATAGATGGTCTGTGGAAGGTAAAAATAAACCAATTTTACTGACAGGATTATGGAATATTGACGTATTCATTGCTCTCAATGTGTCAGTTAATTATCAGGAAGAAAGAACTAAGAACAAACTCAGGAAAACTATTTATAGATCCAGATATCTATGTATGGATGGAAGAAAAATCTGAGTAATAAATCTAGTGAATAGGAACTTGAAAAGTGAATACAATAAAAATAGTTTAAAGGTATTAAATTATTATTAGGAGTCAGAATATAGGTGTTACTAACTCATTAAATCTTAAACGTCTACTAGGTAGGCTATATATTCTGTATAGTGGCAGAGTATTTAACGTTTCTGCACAAATTCACACCGTTGGTAAGAGGCAAAGTCAGGATTCAAATCCAGGCCAGCGGGCTCCTGAGACCTTAATCTTAAGTTTTTACTTTAGTATCTATTTATCCATTTAAGAGGGTAACTGAGATGTCAAATGAACATTAGAATATCTGGGTAGTACTGACCCACAAAATATGCCATCTTTATAGATTCAGTTCTATTGGGTGAGTTCAGAGATCCAATCTATCTGTCTCATTTTCAGAGGAAAACATATGCCATCCATGAAAGGTATTAGTTAGAGAAAGGATCACATAAGCATGCAGAGATTTTCAAACAGCCTGTAATTTAGAGATTGAATTCTAGATTTGATATTTATCCAGGCAGATGACTTTTTTATTTGAAAAATACCCATCCTTGCCATCTAAGCCACAAAGTAAGCTTATAATTATGGATGCTTTCAATTTCAGAATCTGACAAAAGAACTTAAGTGGGAATATGAAAAAGAAAGCTTATTGTATGTTCAAAAGAAGCAAATCTAATTGAACTGAGGGGGAGTTAGAATTATATCTTCAAAGTATGCATGAGGATACAGCAGATGAGCATAGCAGAGAAATTTTTATTAGATAAAATACAAAATTTTTATTTAGGAGAACATTAAAAATATATTTTTGATCATTCACAGCTAACGTCATCGTAATAAAGAGATCCCATCCTTCACCCACTTACTCAACAATATTTCATCTACCCCTGTATCCTTCATCTGTTGTCTGTTTTTTCCATGACTTTTCCTTCAACCTTCTTTTTTAAAAATATATTTTGATGTTATCATGTAGCACAATAGTTTTATGCCTCGTTTACTTTATATTAAGCTCTTCAGCAACAGGAAATTTGTCATATTTATCATTATGCTCTTAATACTTAGCATGGTATCTGGAGCTCAACAAACATTTTAAAATAGATTGCCTTATAGAAAGTAACAATGGGTAAGTTGACCTACTCTGTGTTTTCTAGTGATTAAGCTGCTTAATTGTAGCTACGTAGAGTATTAAAAGAGCTCATATAATTCATGTGGAAAATATGCAATGATGATAATAATGATATATTTAATTCTCTTCATTTGAACAGTACATGTCCATCTTCTGTGGATATAGAGCATGATGAATGCATAGACTGGGTTGTTCACGGCCCAACAGGATGCAAAAGACAGACAAACAAACATTGAAGCCAAGCAGAATGGGAAATAAAATGAGAGAATCAAAAAGGTCTAATTTGTCATAATCATTACGTCAGTAGCATCTAGAAAGAACTGAGGTGGGATACTATTGGAAACCAAGTATCCTTATGAGGCAATTGTAATTGATCCTTACTTAGGATTTTGATGCCTAAACAGGAAGCGTAACTAAGGAACAATCAAAGACCAAATCCCAGAAGCAGAAAATGTTAAAAAATAAAATTTTAAAAATCTAGAAAAGCCTGCTGACAGATGATTTTAAATAATGGAATTCCAAGAGTTCCATTACTGGCACAGTTGGCATAGTCATTTTAGGGATTTAGAGGACAATAAATAAAGATTCAGAGTTCAAAACCAAAGGGAATATTTACCAAACAGGTAAGAGACCACTATGAATGTCGCCGTTATTATAAACAAGGTTTTTAAATGAGCTGATTTTAGCTTTGGAAACATGAGTTGATTTTAGCTTTGGCAACAGCATTCAGGATGGATTCGAGGAAAAACAAATACTGAGTATGAGGTGGCCAGAGACGATAGTTCTTGAAAATAATTAAAAGGATCTGAACTTTGGTATGGATTAATTTTGGCACGCAGAATTACAGAGAAGGGAGAGATAATTGAGAATATTTGGGGGAGTAACCGAAAGTACATTTTATAAGGCCATAAAAGCGTTTAGCCCAGATGATGCTATAATTAGAGATAACGTATGATGAACCTATGCTGTACTTAACAAGGTGTGATAATTAGAAAGAGAGAGGCAAAATTAACCAACCTCTCAAGAAAAAACTTTATAAAGCAATGAATATTTAGCTATCTTGAAGGAAACACAACAAATTGATAGGTAAAGAGAATATGTGGAAGAATTTCCAAGTAAGGAGTCTAAGCATGAGCCACTGTTCTAGAATCAATAGTTACTCATTCTGATTTTAAACTGGTACCATAAAATCCAGATTGATTGAAATGATATTCATACAGAGTAATTGGGGGGGGGGGAAGTTGGGATAGTTGCATGTTTCAGACATTATTAATCTGGAAACTATATAGATATACTTAAATGTAAAATGAACAGCATAAGGGAGGTTTGTAAACTCTGAAACAGACAAACAAGCTAATTAAAAAATGAATTAGAAATCATTCTTATAAGAGTATCAGTGAAGAATTGGAGTTCAGTTTCATGGGATATTAAGGTTCCATTAGGAGGCAATTAGAAGAAAATGGTATTGATTCACTAAAGATGAAAGGACAAATTCAGGAAAAATACTGTCTTGGTGTCTTTTGACAGAGATAGGAGCAGGATTACCTGAAGAGAGCTAAGTTAGCCAGGGGTGGTAAGCCAGCAAGCAAATAAAGCACTTTGGAAGAGAAACTCGGTGAGTGTGCACATATTCCATTTGTGATGGTGAAAGAATATCCTATTTGTGTAAAGATCTTGTAAGCAGTTGGAAATAGAAAACTGAAACCTTAGTAAGTATTTTTTGGGCTAGACAGTTACATCTGATACGATAGTCCAACTTATTTGAATGGGTGATTTTCATAAAAAGAACTGAGTGGACAAAAACTAAAAGATCAAGAAAGGGCACTTGGAAGGCCATTACTCCTATAGATCAGGAAGAAGGAAAGCCAACCAAGAAATTAAGTAATGATGATAATGATGATGATGTCATAATAATAATATATGCCAGTTTTTGAGCAATTTTTCTGAGCCAGAGGCTGTGATAAGAGCTTTACATTAAATGCTCATAACACCATCTTTAAATAAAGATGTAGAGTTGAAATAATTCAGTAAAATGGCAAAACAATGTCTAGTTATCAAGACAGGCAGATTTTTAGGATGATGATCATCAAATCTTTTAAGACATGAAATGGATTTAAACAGTTCCTATGGTCTGGCTAAGGTAGGTACAGTGAACTGCAAAGCCTGCTAAGGAAGAATAATGACTTTAGAAAAGGCAGGTTAAAGGCCTCTCTGCTGTTCAATTAAAGATAAGAGACAAAAGTGGCCCCAAAATTCACATGGAACAATGATGATTTTATACTAAAATTGACATGGTACTACTAAGACTGTTTATGGGATTGCAAATGATTCCCAGCAGGCTGAACTCTTACATGAGTAATTCCATTCATACGTGTTCTATAGTGGTTTTCATAGAATTGATAAATTAATAATACAGATTTTTCCAAAAAATAAACAGTACTAAGAATAGTACCTATTTATTCATTATAATAACCAAAAGGTTATCTCAGCCCTGATGCTAACAACCTTTCAAGTTAGATCTTATTACGTGATTTCATAGTTAATAAAATTGAGATCTGGACAGTTTAAGTAATTTACCCAATTCACCTAGATGTAAGTACCAGAAACAGGCTTCCAGACCAGAGATGCAAGGTCCCATAGCATTCCTCATTCCCACTGTCCCATACTGCCTCCTGTAGAAGTTTGTATCTACCTCTCTGCTCATTAAGTAGAGAAAAAAAGATATATAATTTAAACCAACAAAGACACTATGCGTACTTCCCTTTTAAAAGTGGTTTCATTAACTTGAAGTATTGGGGAACTGGGCTAAAAATAGTTGACAATTTGATGGTCTTAATCCCTAAAATGTTACCCATGTTATAAAGTTAACAAAAACATTATTAATATCATTCTCCTTATGAAACCTATGGTGCCACAGAAAATGAAGAATGCCACAAATGTGAATCGTGCTCTGGAATAATAGGAAGATAGTTTAAGATGTAAAGAATGAGAAGTCACCATTATGGTGAACTCTCTGCTGACAGATAGATTGTTTTTATGTTTTTATAATTTCCACAAAATTTCCATCTGAGGTCATTTTTAATTTATACCACACATTATCTCTCTTGATCCACTTTTTTCTCAAGGTACACTATGCTGAGGTTTTGTTTTTATTATCCCACCCACATGAGGTTGGCCTACACAAACACACACACGCCCTGCCTGGGTTTTATCCCAACACAAATACCATTGGTATTTATACTTGGGAAAAAGAGTAGCTTGGTTAAAAGTTGATGTCGAAGTTCATTTATGTCCAAACCCAAACTTATTACATATTGCATAGGCAAATGCTGCAAAATGACAAAGTTATGGAAGCAGAGTAATCAGAAGCTTAAAGGCCAAATATATATATTTTATTTTGTCCAACAAGAATATAAGTATCATTGCTCCTAAACATGTGCAACAAGAATATAAGTATCGTTGCCCATAAACATGAAACAAGAAAAGGTGTGACATCATTTGAAGAAAGTCAAAAATTATCTGGACCCTTCCTTTAGTGTTTTTCTAAATGGTGTGTTCTTTTACCTGAAAATACTGCCTATAATTCTATTAATATGAGTAATTCTTTTCTCTCTCATACATATACACACAAAACACATACTAATGAAACAAGAAGTTACCTTTGATTGAAGGGTATTCAGTCACAATGCCACCAGTTTTACCTTAAAAAACAAAGACATATACATAGAATGATCAAGTATGAAACTTAACTTTACAGAACCCAGACAGGAAGAAGGGTGAGTTTCACACTTAGGGAACTGCTGGTACATTCAGAAGCAAAGAGAGCCTGGGATGGGGAGCCCTGGGAAATAGGCGAGCTGAGAGGTCGGGGAAATCATGCATGACCAATGGATGTGAAAGATATTTAAATGGATAAAGAATGATAGTTATAAAGTGACCCATTGATTCACTGGCCTGTTTACAGGTGTCAAACAATGTAAAATCTCTTCTTCTCATTTTGGGCTGCTGGTTGTGTTGTCACGCATGTTTTTGCTCAGCAACACCTCCCCCACCTCTGCCTACCCATACATGACATTAACATACACACACATTTACTTTTGAATTCCTTGCTCCCAGCCACAAAAATTTCATTTTGAGTGTATGTGGATTTTAAGTCATTCTGGTTGAGGATAATCAGAAAAAGATGAAACTAGGAGATGAGGAGGGAAAAGGAAGACAAAACAGCGGGAAAAAACACTTTGCCAAAGCAGCCACAGGAGAGAGAAAAGAAGCCCAGCGCTCACAGTTTTGTCTCAGGAAGGCAGCTCAGACATATGTGAAAGGGACTGATAGTGCCAGACCATAGTTCTCTCCTGGCACGTGTTACCTTAGAACAGAAAGTTAAGCCCTGGGTCCTTGTGAACAGTGGAAGAGGGATGACAAACGCCTAGTCCCCTGTGGCAGACTGAATGCGTTAAAAATGGTTACATGCAACCATTTTCCCATCTGAAGTATTCAAATTGCACGGTCTCTCTCATAGAATTAAAAATCAAAGTCATCATCAGAAAGACATTAAGTTTTTGGATGGAAGATCAGACTCTGAGGAAAAGGAAGTGCTTCTTGGAGTCTTACATGCAAACTATCTGCCACAGAGCACAATTTGTAAGTATCTCATTTCAACCACAGAAGGAAAGAACGACGGGTGAAATGGAGATACATAAAATAATGTTTATACTCTTTGAATCTAATAAGTCATCTTTATAATTTTATTTTATGAGTAATACAAATTTTAAAAACAAGCCTTAATTAACGAGGTTAACCTGAAACTTGTCTCTTCATTGTTTTTAGTCCCGTAAGGTAAGGATCACATACTGGGGTGCCTCCTGCCACAACCAGGAAACCTCAGTAAATGAAAACTCTTAATTGTAAAGTGATAGAGTGATGAGGGTTGTGCTAAGTTTGAGAGCACATGCCCAGTTTTTTAAAATTCAATTTTCTTAAACCACTTGATAAACCAAAGAAATAGGTCTGTGAGCCGCAACCTTTTCTCAGTCTGCCAGTTTTAACCTCTCAATGTCTTAAGTTCCTTAGCAGCAAGTTGTCTTGCCACGGAAGCTTTTGGGATCCTTGTAAGAAAATAAAAAGCATTAAAATGGAAATACAAACAAAACCAAACCTTGAACTTAAGGAAATATGTATTTTCCTAGATTCGTGGCTTTCAAACTTCAATTTCTGATGTTATTTCTTTTTTTGAACACTTTGTGCCTTTTCTTTTTTTGTTTTTTGTTTTTTTGTATTTTATATGTGTTGATGCTCCAACAGGAAGCTTATAAGGATGATATCCACTTCTGTATGGCTTTATCAAAATGAATACGGGGGGAAAAGAGGTATTCTACTTGTAGATTGAAAACACAAACATGTACATACGTGAATATATAAAACATACACAAGCCCACAAACATATACACACATGCAGTCACAGATATACACACATACACACACAGATATACAAACATACATGTATACACATATACACACACACATACATGTACACACACAGAAATTCAGAAACACATTTGAGAAGTTTGCCAGGCTTTCTAAAATGTATGAAGGCCTCTGTGGGAGAATATTTTGGGCTTTCTAGCAAGGGTGGACCAGAGTTTGTTTTTAGTTATGGATCAGAGTCTGCCCAGAAGATTCCATATTGCTGGCCCTAGTAATCCTTATCAACTTCCTTGAATCTTATTTTGACCTTGCCTATAGCTGAAAAACAAAAGCTGCTGCTCTTATGACTCTTTAAACTGGAATTTAAGGGAAACATGGACCCATTTTTTCCTGATCATTACATCTCACACTTGCATTCTTGTTCCCCCTGTCCTGAGTAGCAAGTATTTTTTTAAGTAGAAAATTCCTTCAAATGATTAAATATGCAGATGTCTTTTCTGATCCTTAGCTGAGGTGGCCTAAACATAGATGTATTAATTTGTCTTGCGTTATTATATTAGTTCTGCAAATTATGTAAGTTGGGCAACATCTCCAAAACACTTAAATATAACAGAACTAGAGCTAAGATTTAGATTTAGAATTTCAGTGATTTTTTTAATTGAATGAAGACACTGATTTATTTTTATTTTTTTTATTTTTTAAACTTTTACTTTAGGTTCAGGGGAACATATGCAGGGGAACATATATTGGTAAATTCATGTCACAGGGGTTGCTTGCGTAGATTGTTTTGTCACTCCAGTACTAAACCTAATACCCAATAGTTATTCTTTTCTGCTCCTCTACCTCCTCCCAACCTTCACCTTATGTAGGCCCCTATGTCTGTTGTTCCCCCTTGTAAGACACTGATTTTAATAGCTATCAGATCATAAAGCCTGTTGATATTAGAAAACTTTGTGAAGAAGTTATTGAAAATAATTATGTAAGTTGGGCAACAACTTGTTGACTTTGTTCTATACCATATAGGCAGGAAGAATTCTATAAGCAAAATTGTGATTAAAACTGTTAAACTATCTTAGATTAATTCATGAGGTATGCAGAATCTTAAGATGACCTGCAATAATTCTGCCCCTTGTTGTATATACCTTATCTATCCTCTTCCTTAATTGCAGAAGAGAGCTGCACATATGATAGGTGCCACTGCCATGATTATGTTACATGACAAAAGTGAAGGGGATTTGCACATGCAACTATGATTCCAAATCAGTTGAACTGAAGTAATCAAGTGGAAAGTATTTAGTAGCCTAATCAAGCAAACCTTTCAAAATGGGTCTAGATGTCGGAGACTGTCCTGCTGGTCTTGGAGCAGCAGGCCACCAAGAGTTAGATAATCAACAGAAGTTAAATTTGCCAATGACTTTATGGCCTTGGAAGAGTATCCTAAACCTTAGATGAGACTCCACCCCCAGCCGACACCTTAAGTTCAGCCTTGTGAGACCCTAAGCAGAAGGGGCTCAGGTCATCCCCTGATTCCTAATTCACAGAGAGTTAGATAATCTATGTATGTTCCTTTAAACCGCTAAATTTGAGATAATTTGTTGTACAGCAAATGAAAACAAACACAGTTCTCCTACTAAGTTTGCAAATACAGCAAAGCATAACTATTTAACAGTTAAATAATACTAAAGTAAATCATTATAAAATGAACTCTTTATACTTCTATTAATATTTTAATAATCAATATTAATTATTAAATATTATTACATATATAATAAATAATATCAATTCAATTCTTGCCATGTACCTAGTAGGACATGCCAAAACATTCTTTTTCAGTGTGATAGATTAATTGCTAAAATTTTCCCATTTTTTACTCTCTTGGTATCCTTGCCCTAGGCTATTTGGCTTTGTATCTTTCATCAAGAGGTAGAATCTATTTCCTGTATGGTGATGTGACTTGCTTTAGCCCACAGAATATCTTGAAAATGATGGTGTGCCAGTTTCAAGTCTAGGTCTTAGGGGAGCCTGCATGTCTCTGGTCTCTTGGGACTGTACCAATGAAAACCTTAAGCTAGCTTGCTGTAGCCACATGAGACATGTGGGCAAAGCCTAACAGTTCCAACTGTCCCTAATAGTCTGTTTTTAGCCAACTCTCCGCCTGATCACAGATACTTAAGCAATCTCAGTTGGGAGCAGCTGAGCCCAGTTGGGAGCAGCTGAGCCTCGTTAGCTCAGCAGACCTATTCAGTGAACCCATAGGTAAGTAAGAAACAAAAAAATGTTGTTTAAGTTATTATGCTTTGGTGCAATTGGTTGTTCAACAATATATTGGTTATAACTAATACATACAATAATGTTTATAGTAAAAGCAAACATCGTGATTGAGAGAATTTTATTCTGAATCTTTTTCATTTTTGCAAAAGATAAAATAATAATTATACAATATTTCCTGATATAATTACTGTATACTATGTATAACTTTATCATAGTTACTGTACAAAAATAAATTCAAAATATCAATTTCAATATATGTTTTACACACTCATTATTTTGTAGATGCTTTATGTGATTTATAGATGCAAATGTAAGATCCCTGTCCTCACTAACTGCTAGTCACAGAGTCAATAACAGGAATATTAAATGTTACAAAGGCTTATCAACAATATGATGCTTAGATGTGATTCATTATACTGTACTCCTATATTTTTCAAGTTGTTCAGCCACAGCGTGGAGATCTTCAGTAAGAAAACTCATTTTTCTTTGAAGACAGCTTATTTATGTTTATCTTGGATTGCTCTGAGCATTAAAAATGTTTTTCATTATTTGGGCCAAACATTGTTGTCCTCTGATTTGTGTACACTGATCCTAGTTCTAGCTGCTGGTGGGTTTAGGGGTCATATAGAGCAGATTTAATTCCTGTTGCACCCAGGTGATGGTACTTTGTCATGGCAGCCATTAGCAAACTCATACACCAACTCACCTTATAACACTACTAATTTGGACTAAATGTTCTAATGTAGCAAATACTTTGTTACCCAGAGCCATGCCTTCTATAGGTACTTGATTACAGGTATCTACAAATAATATTTTGGATAAATGTTTGCCACTGCATGCCGTGAACTGCTAGTTTCCCCTTTAACAGTGAAAACAAAGTCATTTATGTCTTTAATATACTCAAAACAGAGAATCACAGCCAGAAAAATTCAGAACTAATTAAGGAGAGAACTTAATCTTAAGATTCTGTTTCTCTAGGATCACTCTGGTACTAAATTCTGTTCTGTTAAAATCAGTTAAGAGAAAAGAGGAGAGAGAGAAATGTGTGTGTGTGTGTGTGTGTGTGTGTGTGTATGTACATATATAATAGATTTTTTCATATATGTAATGTTATTACCAGGATTTGCTCTTGCACAATTGGGGAAGTGGGTTATGCAGCCTGTATAAAGCTGTCATCTTGGCTGGAGTTGAAGTCTATAGAGCAGGAGGTCAGGAAGGGAACATGCATGTAAGGTGGTGAAATCAAGGGCAAACTAGAATTCACAAGCACTAATTAGAACCTCATGAGGACAGACTGAAATTCATGTTATTTGTTGCTGCCTCTGACTCTAGTGACAAGTATATTCTGAAGAAGCTGGGCCTTTTTGTCATGGAGATGAAGACACACACACACACACACACACACACACACAGACACACACAGAGGTCTGGCCTAGAAGTCAAAGAAGATGAAGGAAGAGCTAGACCTAAGGGAAGATAGAGAGAAGTTGCAGACAGCTATGGCTTCAAGACAGTGAGATGAGTTAGCAGATAAGCAAAAGTCTCTATGAGCTGCAATATGGCTTCTGCTTTTCTTCCTTACTGCAAATAACTCTACAGTCTTCATTTGTCCCGCAATTTCTATTTAATTCCACTCTAAATAGACACACACAGGAAAGGAAATTCTGGAATATGTAGTTCAAGTTCAGTCTTAGTTCAACTCAGTTGTAGTTCAAGTCAGCCAAGTTAACACATTACAAAATCATCACAAGTATCAGGGTTTTTTACGAACTAGCCTAAGGTGTCACAATATAAACTTAGGGTGTTTTATTGACCTAGTCTATTGTCGCTTCCACCTCTCTGTTCTTCACAATCCCATCAGGAATAAAAAATCTCACATTTCATAAGGATAATTGTCAAATAATTTGTGGTCGTATTTTAAATGCTACACAGTAGATGTGTGTGTGTACGTGTGTTAGTGTGTGCACATGTATGTGAGAGAGGGAAATTGACTGCACAGAAAATATGTTAAAATGTTGGAATTTGGGGAATCTAGGTGAATGAAGAAGAAATATTGTTTGTACTGCTCTTACAGCTTTTTCATCATTTTAAATTCTTGAAAAGAACAACATGAGAGAATAGAGGTAGCAACCTAAGGAGAAGCAGATGTTTACTTACGTGTATAAAGTCCATTATTTTTCATTATCATGTAGTTTTAACAAATTATTTGGAGAGTTAATGAGAAAAAAAACCTAAGTGTGTCTTTACTCTTTTTGTGTCTGATAGCTTCTCCACCCAAATGTCACTGGCTTGACAGTGCAAAAGAGAATTGTGCTGAATGTGCATTTAATTTGAGCGAGTAGATTAGCTTAGGCATTTAAATTATCTAGTTACTAAAATAATCTGCTATTTTTCTTCTAAACAGAAAAATATCAGCTTTATATAGCCACATTTTCTAAACTTGAGGATACATTAAGGAATTTCTGCTAAACAGATGTTTTCTTCTTTGCATGTAAAGTGGGTCAGTTAAAATTTTGTAATCCAGCATTTCATGTTTCCCAAATAGACTTGTTTCAGTGATTTGATGAAAATTTGCTAATTTGCCAAGATAAATATTTTTCAGAGTGCCAAAAATTTTTATCTTTTTCTGATTGCTTCTTGCTGTCACTCCTTCAGTTTCAGCATGAATGTCAGGGCCCCCTGAACTGTTTGCAATCCTGCTCCTCTTTCTCAGATAGTTCAGAATTACAGCTTTCGTCTAGGATCGAATGTGGTCATTTCAATCATTTTCCATTCCCCAAAGAGACTATAATTCTCTTATAAAATGCTTGTTAGGGAAGACATCAGGAATTCAGAACAATTTTATTTTCTGCTTATCTTCCAAGGGCCATGAGATCAGGATCCAGATGTTCTGACTCAGCCAAAGGCAGGACTGTTCTCTGGCAAAGGCAAATTGAGATTATGCATGTAGGAGACAAAGAGGAATGAGAACGCATATGATAGGCATACCAGCATAGCCACTTCTAATATACTTACTGAGACAGAGCACATAAAGACTTGTTAGAAGACTGAAGTGTCCTTTGTAACCATTGTAAATGCAGTTGAAGAATAAAAGATTACATCACAAATTGAAATAAGCATAGCAGGGTTATTGAGAAAATAGGTTACCTTATTTCATGAAGTTGGGAAGCTTCAAGTTAGAGTAGTAGCAGGGAAAGATTTTAAAAGCGTCATTCCATTTGCTATTAAATATGAATCATCCTCACTCTCGCTTCTTTGCTCATTTTTTTCCTCCCGAAGCTCCCTCTTCCTGTTTCTATGATTTTTTTTCTGGCTTCCACCCAAATGAAATGTTGTCTGGAAACAGCCATTTTAAATCTGTTTTTACTTATTTTTCTTTGTTTTTCCACAATTTCATTTTCTTGTATTGCGAACATATCCCAAGAAGAAAAATAAAAATCAGTTTATGTTTTAATTTTTTGAACAATGAATACACTACTATTAAAGCATTTGTGATCTTTTCTAGTTAATTTCCTCCATGTCTCCTTCTTTGTTCGTTCCAGCTCTGTGTATACATGGTTCATCTCCTCATTCAGGCTTATACCCAAATGCCATTTCAGAAAGCACAACCTGTACAACATGTTACCTAAAGCATACTTCAATTTCAAGTAAATTGTTTTAGAACAAAATGCTTCACTGAAATTTGAAAATCTAATGCTAAATATAATGTCATTTTAATGGCTTATAAGAAAAATACTTTTGCACGTGCATATGCAAAAGTCTATAAAGCAATAGTTAGGAGCAGTTTCCATCTTTAAATGAGACAGTGTGAAGAACCAAACAAGCAACTTTTGTCAGTAACCCTCAGCTTACTTGGAGACTTGCAAATTACTCTAAGAATGCTGAGTTTTGTATTCCTAATTAGTGTGGGGTGTATTGTGTCTTGCTGTCCATTTCCACACAAGGAATGACTTACTGATTCTGACCCTTCCTTCAGCTGAGGGGTTACTACTCATGAAGTTGACAAAGCTATGAAAGATGTTAGGCTAGTAAAGCTCAGCTGGCTTTTATTTTGAAAATTTTCTTGGAAGAATGGTAACCTCTATCAAAGAGGCTATGCCAGGCAGGATAGCTCCAGTGATAGTGTGTGTGTGTGTGTGTGTGTGTGTGTGTGTGTGTACATATATATATATATATATATAACCTATATAGTTGATATATATAATACATATTTATTACATATACTATATAAAATATGTGTATATTGAGTATATATTATACATCTCACCTATATTATATAGCAAATATATGTGTGATATATATGTATATATCTGATATATATGTATGTGATATATACATATGTGTGATATATACCTATATCTTCTATCTGGTATTATTTTATATATAATATTAGTGACATATTCAGTATATTGTATATTCCGTATGTAATACCAGTGATATTATTAACCAGTCCTGGAGGCAGTTAAATAGAATAGGCTTGAAAAAAATGTGCATGTCAGACAAATTAAACTTAAACCTCTGTTCCTTAACAAGCCACACTATTTCAAACTGTAAAAAGACTGTAATGATCATCTAGTCTACTTGTCATCAACTAGGGAATAAACCTCCTTTATATGTTTTCAGTAGGTGCCCAACCCATTTCTACTTGTTGCAGTCTTTGGACTGCACACTTTGGAGTCAGATACACTTGGCTTTACATAGTCACTGCACTTCTTAGCGCTGAGATCAGGGGAAACCTTCTGTTTTCTTCATTTAAATGAGGGTAATATTA
This sequence comes from Ateles fusciceps, assembly GCA_036589455.1. NCBI lineage: Eukaryota > Metazoa > Chordata > Mammalia > Primates > Atelidae > Ateles > Ateles fusciceps. Next base: position 10,202,372 of record JAZHEH010000222.1, read on the forward strand.
GCCATTTCATGGGTTTCTGGAGATTCTGCAAGGTAATGTATTTAACATTCCCATTATAGAGACCAGCATAATAGTTGTTAATAAATACAAGTTTCTTCATCCATTCCTTCCAGTTCTGGGAAGATCATTAACTTCCCAAGTTTGCTCCATTGTTGAACTGGAAGAGTTGTTAAAAAGTTTTCTTATACTATAATCTGCCTTTCTGTTATTCTCATTTGTACTTCTCAGTTGTGTCTTGGAGCTTTCCAGAAGTAGTTTCTGCCTATTTTCATAAGTCAGTAGGTATTAACTGAAGATGTTAGAATCACCCGATTGTTATCCAGGATATATATTCTCAGTTACTTTTACTAATTTTCAATTGATACGGTTTCTGTACAGTGTAGCTGTACAGCCTGTTAAAGCAAACTATCACCTCAGAAGGACTCTGTACTTCTATATTTGAGTCCTTGTGGATGAACTGTAACCTAGCTTAAGAGTCAATCAAGATTAAAAATTTAACTTAGGAATATGCGCCTGTAACAATAGCTAAGTCCTGGCCAATCCCAGAGGCTATGCTTAAGCAATTCATAAACCAATGAGTGTTCATACTGAGTTCAAATAAGGCAAACACCAAGCTGTAACCAATCCAACCATTCTGTATGTCGCTTCCAATTTCTGTACATTAGTTTCCTTTTTTTGTCTGTAAATTTTCCACTACATGGCTGTGGCTGTGCTGGATTCTCTGTGAATCTGCTGTGATTTTGGGGCTGCTTGATTCGTGAATCATTCATTGCTCAATTAAACTCCTTTAAATTTAACTTGGCTAAAGTTTTTCTTTTATCAAGTCCTATCCTACCGGACAAAATTAAGCAGCTGAATGACCCAATCTCTTCTTCCTCAAACTATCCATATCATCCCTCAGAATTTCTGAACACTATATTTAAATTCATTTATGATTTAGCTATTTTTAATTTACATTCAATTTTTAATCACATAAAGCCATAGTGATTTTCATGGGAGAACCCACTGGAATTGCATTATGCCACTTCTTGTCATTATCACACAAATGTAAGCATGAGTCCTAAATCTAGCTCTGTATTAGTCAGGGTGCTCTAGAGGGATAGGACTAGTAAGATAGATGTATGGCCGGGTGTGTTGGCTCATGCCTGTAATCCCAGCACTTTGGGAGGCTGAGGTGGGTGGATCATGAGATCAGGAGTTCGAGACCAGCCTGGCTAATATGGTGAAACCCTGTCTCTACTACAAATACAAAAATTAGCTAGGTGTTGTGGCACATGCCTATAATCCCAGTTACTTGGGAGGCTGAGGCAAGAAAATTGCTTGAACCTGGGAGGCGGAGTTTGCAGTGAGCTGAGATCATGCCATTGCACTCCAGCCTGGGCAACAGAACAAGACTAAGTCTCAAAAAAAAAAAAAAAAAAGATAGATGTATATATGAAAGGGAGTTTATTAAGAAATACTGACTCACAGGATCACAGGGTGAAATCCCACAATAGGCCATCTGCAAGCTGACAAAAAGGAAGCCAGTCTGTGTCCCAAAACCTCAAAAGTAGGGAAACTGACAGTGCAGCAATCAGTGTGTGGCCGAAGGCCCAAGAGCCCCTGGCAAACCACTGGTGTAAGCCAAAGAGTCCAAAAGCTAAAGAACTTGGTGTTCAACGTTTGAGAATATGAAGCATCCAGCAAAGGAGAAAGATAGAGGCCAGAAGACTCAGACAGGCTAGTCCTTCCATGTTCCTCTGTCTGCTTTTATCCTGGCCACACTGGCAGCTGATTAGATGGTGCCCACCCAGATTGAGGGTGGGTCTGCCTCTCCCAGTCCACTGACTCAAATGTTGATCTCCTTTGGCAACGTCATCACAGACACACCCAAAAACAATAACTTGCATCCTTCAATCCAATCAAATTGACACTCAATATTAACCATCAGAAGTCCACCCCTTGTTGACTTGAACCCATATACATCTCCTGAAATCATATATTATCTTCAAATAAAGACAATAATAAGGTCATAATTATGTCTAACATAATAAACCTATCCTTTGTACAACCGGAAACATATCAATTTCCCCAACCCAGATTCTGTTACATAAAATTAACAACACTTAAATTCTGACATGAAGTCAATAAATCTTACATCACATGACAAAGAAAAAAGAAAGGAAATAAAATGAATATATGTTAAAAAAATAAGAACACACGTTCTTAAAAAAATAAGAAGGAAATACTCATGATAATTATAGTCCTCTTTTCTGCTACTGGTTATGTTGTTGTAGCTGGTATTGGTGACTACCTTCTTGTACTACCCATTCTATATTCCTTTTGCCTTCAGCAAGCACCTCAGCAGTCATGGTTTTTTACCTGGTGGAGTGACCCCGAACCTTCATTTCTGAAGGGTCTGGGCCATTTGTAGCCCTGCCCAGATTGGGTTGTTGTAGTTTCCCATTGACCTTAATCACAGGGCATGGTAATACTAAGAGATTTCCTAAGGGATCTTTTGTATTCCATCCATACTCTTCTTTACCTCCACTGGGGATTAGTAGATTTGCACAGCAGCCTGGATCTGTTGCAGAGCCTTCTCCTGTTCTGGACCCCACTGAAAGCTGGCAGCCTTTCGGGTCACTTGATACATGGGCCAGAGTAACACACCAAAATGAGAAATGTGTTGCCCCCAAAATGCAAATAGGCCCAGTAGGCATTGTGCATCTTGGTTGTAAGAGGGGCCAAAGGAAGCAACTTATCCTTCACCTTAGAAGGCATATCTCGACAGGTCCCACAACACTGGACCCCAAGAAATTTTACTGAGGTAGAAGGTCCCTGAATTGTAGTCAGATTCATTTTCCATCATCTGGCACTCAAATATCTCACCCATAAGTACAGTGTGTTTGCTACTTACCACTCACTTGATTCAATCAGTATGATGTCATTAATGCAATGGACCAGTGTGATATCCTGTGGAAGGGAAAGGCAATGAAGATCTCTGCAAACAAGGTTATGGCACATAGCTGGAGAGTTGTTATACCCCTGAAGTAGGACAATGAAAGTTTATTGCTGGTTTTGACAGCTGAAGGCAAACTACTTCTGGTGGGCCTTATGGACAGGTATGGAGAAAAAGGCATTTGCCAAGTTAATGGCTATATACCAGGTACCAGAAGATGTGTTAATTTGCTCAAGCAATGAAACCACATCTGGTACAGCAGCTGCAATTGGAGTCATACTTGGTTTAGCTTATGATAATCCACTGTCGTTCTCCAAGATCCATCTGTCTTCTGCACAGGCCAAACAGGAGATTTGAACGGGGATGTTGTGGGAGTCACCACTCCTGTATCTTTCAAGTCCTTGATGGTGGCACTAATCTCTGCATTCCCTCCAGGGATATGATATTGTTTTTGATTTACTCTTCTTCCAGGTAGAGGCTGCTGTTGATTTTCCATATAATTAAAATGTCCTCTGGGTCAATAGGATGGAATATTGAAACCAATGAATGAAATAAATAATTATACACGTCTATCACTGTTTACAGTAAAATAAATATTATTTGCATTGTTCTTTAGTCAGTGAACAAACAGCCTTCCCTTTTCTTAGGTTTCATATGAAAGTTGCAAGGTTGACCGCTAACTCATTAAAGAAAAAAATCAGAGATGAAGGTGAGGGATAATTATATACATTTATGTGTATTTACATGAAATGTTAAATATTAACTACTCTTCTACTTTTCCATTAATACTAACTCTAGCTAAGTCTGCAGATGATATCAGTTATGATGCATTTTTAGTTATAATAATAAGTATAATATTAAAAGTGGAGTTTACATTTAAACTCAATTTATAGGCTAAATTATTATAAACAAACGGTAATTGAAAATTGAAACATTAAATCTCTGACACAATATATTTATATAATTAAGTATGAATAATAATTATGGAGTCAAGAGTGGTATATATCTTTTAAAATAGAATTTTAATAATAATAGCATTGCTGGAAGTGCAATTTCTTTTAAAAAAAAAGTTGGCTTGTTCTAAGCAAGATTTGTCATTCTTTATAAATAGTATACAGGAGCTCAAGTGTAATACTTCTTAAATTAAACTTTGAAATGAAGATTAAGATACATTTGATAAAAGAAAAAAACTGTGACTGCTTTGAACTTATTTAAATAAAAATATCCTAGATGATTTGTACTCCAGGAAACTGAAAGCTAGACAAACAAACAATAAAGATATATTTGTCTACCTGATCTAATATTAGCTAACATCTTTTAAAATATAACAGAAGCTATTGTCAACAATACTTAATTGTCTCATTCTTTTCCTTATTGACTTGATTCCCTGACTTTATGTTACTCACTAGAAAGTTTAGTGCCATTTTATTATTTTTTTCCAGCAATTTCATCTGAAAGAGGAAGCATATTGGACAAATGTATGCACATTTTTTTTTGAGACAGGGTCTCACTCTGTTGCCCAGGCTGAAGTGCAACCTCCACCTCCCAGGTTCAGAAGATTCTCCTGCCTCAGTCTCCTGAGTAGCTTGGATTATAGGCACACACCACACCAGGCTAATTTTTGCATTTTTAGTAGAGATGGAGTTTCACCATGTTGGTCAGGCTGGTCTTGAACTCCTTACCTCGTGCTCTGCCTGCCTTGGCCTCCCAAAGTGCTGGGATTACAGGTGTGATTCACTGCACCCAGCCATCCCCTGTTTAATTGGACTTCTCATGTGCACATTTTCATCCTCCTAGATTGGATGCTGTTAATTCCACAGAGTCCATTTGAGATAATGTGATCTTGACACCGACATTAGAACTTTGCATGTTTGTTCGGGAGGACATGGTATCCAACACAATGCAATGAGACTCAATTGTGAGACTTTAGAGAACAATTGGAAAAAGAAAAGTTGTCCTTTCTGCTAAAGGATGCTGTAAAGATAAGGTATATTTCTGGATGATTTTGCAAGGATCTTATCACTAGAAATTGGAAGCCTGTAGGAAAAGAGAGAAAACAGAGAGTATCCAATGTAGAGTCAAGACATAGATAAAACTGAAGCTTGAAAGCTTTGGTTGACTCTCTTGGTACCAGCTATCTGGATAACTTGTACATTTTGCTTTTTGTTCTTGTTTCTTTTCTTAAGGTGGTTTGAGTTGAATTTTCTATTACATGTGACAATGAAAGGCTCAACATACATGTAGCTCAACTTATAAAACTTGGAATGACTTGTCCCAGTGATACTTGCTGGAAAATATGGCAGTATTGTTCCAAGTTCCAGTGAGGAGAGCTGGAAACTTCCTTTTCATCATCATGCTGATGTCACTCCTTCAATATTATTTTTAACAACAGAAAGAACAGAAGCCAAAATATTAATATTTAGTTTACTGTAGATAGTGTATGCATAGATTACTGTGTTATATTTGTTCTTGTTGGAATTTGTTTACTTTTTAATGTGTTAAAGGATCATCAGTGGGAGATCAATTACTTATACTAGGTTAGAGATTTATTTATCCGCAAATTAGTTGTCAAGAAGGTTTACAGTAAGTTAAAATATGTAGTAATTTTAAGGAAATAAATAGCATGACCTTATGCAGTACTTTTGGGTTTGTTAGTAGGATGATGAATAATTTGATGTAACTGGAAATAGATGGTTAAACATGAACTATAATAATGAAAACATAATTTGCATGGGAGGTGCAAAAATCTGACGGCTACTACAAAACTCGAGCATAATGTTCTTATGTATTGGCTGTGTGACCCAGGATACAATATTTGTATTTAACTGTGGTCCTAAGATATTGTGAATGGTTGCTTTTGTAAACCTGGGATATTATAATTGCATTTCAAAATGTATGGAGCTGATTTTAAGTATTATGAAATTGTAGCACTTAACAGTAAAATTAACAGCTACTAAAATTACTTTTCAACTGGAATTTGGTAAAGAAACGTATTTACCCTTTCCTGTTTTCTCAACTTATATTAATGTCAAATGATAGAGCTTCTATTTCCTTAGAATTGCTCAGTAGATTATGGTTATATCTGTAATTTTATTTGCTCTGGGTAGGATTTTAGATTAGACTTTACTTGAAGTAGCAGTATGCCTGCTTTTAAGAATGTATTAAACTTCATTCAATTTCTATACAAATTGTTATAATTAAATGATTTTTTGTTATTATATTGAAGGATAGTAATGGTATTGACATATTTCCCATTGAAATTAATAGCATGCATTTAAAGTACTTTTCCAAGTAAAAGGCCTTCTTTTAATAACTCAGGGCATCTGTTCATTTATTTTATAATAATAGATTTCAAAAAGCGCCAGAAGTCCCAGCTTTATTTTACTAAGGATATCCAAATGGATTTACCAATGGATATCCAAATGGTTAAGTGGCTTGCCCAAGTTAACTGCTTTTTAAGCTTTCCTAAACCGACCCAGAGCTCAGAATGCTTGTGAAGCTTTAATCCAGAATATCTTTGGCATGTCTTCTAAGAATGAGCTTTGAAAAAAATGTAAGTATGATGGAATAATGATGTACTCAGCTTTTTATTTTTCCAGAAGGTTTAGTATATGAAGGAAATGAGTTCTAATATCAGAATTATACATTTATTTGACAAAGTTTAGTTTTTATGTGTATTTTATATAGTAAGTTATAGTTAATTGTCATGACTCACATGTATAAATCTGTAACATTCAAAATTGTTAAAGGCAATAGTGAATGGGTCATTTAAGAAGTACACTAGCATATTTATTCTATGAAAGACAAAACACATATGGACAAAATGAACAACAAAATCAAAGTTAAGTATCAAAAGAGAAAAGGAGTTAGGGAAATATTTTAATAGAAGTACTTTTTCAATTTAATGTTTCAAATGTAATTTTACAATAAACTTAAACTATAAAAATGTATATTTCAGACATTATATGGTAATTTTCAAATCTTTTAAAAAGAAGCAATTGACAAACTGTGGGCCAGGTAAAACCTGGGTGTAAAAGGAAAGTTAGTTTGCTGCCCATAAGGAGATTAATAACTTTGTGTGGTAAAAGAGACATCGAGCAGCAGTGTATTAGAGTTCATATTACAGAGGAACTGGAGGTTTTGTAATGTGTCCCATTTTTCTCTGTCATGGGATAAGAATATTTTGATAATAGTGAAATTCTGACCACATCACAACATGCATTTCTGGTGTTGAAACAAGACAATTACATGGCTTTGGAAAAGACTTGAATAGTTTTCAAACTACCCATGTATAATAACAGGAAAAGTGTATAGACAAAGAAGTCAATAGGGAGCAAAATAAATACAATGTAAGCTTAGCACCAGAGATTTAAGGTCATGAGGATCTCTGTAGCGAGCCACACAGTTAAATAAATACAGTCTAGGTAAATAAAGCTTAGTGCATTTATTGAAATACTTTAAAATATTTAAAATAAATACATGAAACATAGTGTATTTGTTGGTTAACAAGGAAAAGTAACAGGAAAGGTGACTCTGAAAAATATAGATATTAACTTACGAAGTGTTAGGGCATCTCTAATATGTTAATAACATGGAAACATAATAATCCATCATTATCATGCTGAATGAACTTTCAAGGATTCATTTCTTTAATTTTCTGTAGAGAGGTGGTTGTCAGGTTCCATTTTCTGAAGTTTTTAAGTGTTATTTCTCTCTTTCTTTTTCCCTCTTTCAACACGAAAGGAAAAGTTGAGAGAAATGTCCCCAAAAATGTTTTGAATTTGCAGCAATTTTATCAAATACAAAAAAGAAAAACTTGAAATACTGTTATGAGGTCACATTTCCATTTATCAAAATTGCCTTTCTTGACAAACACAATTCATTGGTCATTTTAAGTTTTAAGGAAAGTGCTGTATTTAATGGCTCATTTATATTTTTATTGCTTGAAGTTGTCCATGTTTTATTGATTGCATATTCTTTCTCTTCGGCAAAATGGCAGTGCATCGATGAGGAACATGGGATCCCTTGGGCTAACACCACACTAAAGGTAACCTAATACTCTTAGATTCTGGGTCTGTAATGTGAGTAGGACACACACTACACAGCATGAGATAAAGTTTAAACACTTCAGTGTTCAACTATAGGATCTCAGAAAAATTTAAAGCACTGAGATTGCCTAGAGACAAACATTTTCATGAATTCTTATTAATATAAGAATTTGTATACTTTACATCAATTTATTTTTATGTTTAATTGGCAAATAGTATTGTATATATTTATGCAGTAAAACATGATGTTTTGGATATATATGTAGACACTATGGTATGACAGAATTAGGCTAATTAGCATATTCCATTTCCTCACACGCTTATCATTTTTGTGGTGACAGTAATTAAAATCTACTCTTTTAGCAATTTTCAAGCACATAATGCATTGCTGTTAACTATTATCACTGTGTTCTGAACTTATTTCTCTAGTCTAACTGAAATTTTAAAATTAATTTCTTTTCTATCTTCTTGTCTTTACTTGGAAACCAACTTTTTTTTCCCTTGGATTTTAAATGATGTGTGGCATGCTAATCTGAGGTCCATTTTGCAAGTTCTTGAGAACAAATTACCCAAGGAAACAACAACCATATGCCCCACTGTCTTATGATGTAACCAATTAAATGGTACTCATGGGAGGAGAGGGAAGAGGTAAAAACTTGGTTTTGGACCTCTGCTCATGCAGTTTTGCTCTTTGGGGACCCTTTACTCTTTGGCTTTCCAGTGTTAAGGAAATTGCAGGAAAGTAAGAAAAAAAAAACAACTTTTTTTTTATTTTGGAGACAGAATCTTGCTCTATCCCCCAGGCTGGAGTGCAGTGGCATGATTTCAGCTCACTGCAGCTTCCACCTCTCGAGTTCAAGCAATTCTCCTGCCTCAGCCTCCCGAGTAGCTGGGACTACAGGTGCCTGACACCATGCATGGCGAATTTTGTATTTTTTTGGTAGATATGGGATTTCACCATGTTGGCCAGGTTGGTCTTGACATCCTTGACCTCAACTGATCCACCCATTTCAGCCTCCCAAAGTGCTGGGATTAGAGGCTTGAGCCACTGTGCCCAGCCTGTTTGTTTTTATATCAGCACATCTGTCTCTCCCCCTCTAAGGATGAGGAACTTCGCACTGGAGCAAGATGATTTGAGAAAAATGAATCTGCTTTGCCACCTAGTCGCCATCTAGTTTGGGGGGAATTGATGGAGCACATTCTTTTGAGGGACACATGATCTCTTTCTCAGCAGTAACTTGCTAATGCTGTACTGACTTTCAGCTTGTCTGGAAATAGCAAGAGTGTCCTCTGAGTGTCTTATGGACACAATGAATCAGCTTTACCTCAAAATAAAATAAAAAAGAAATGCATTCTGGCTTACCCCATAATACAATCTTAAGTGCATTTAAAGGCACACACATGGAGTCTTTCTGTCTAAAAAACAGCATTATATTTACATACTGCCACCTATCCCAGAGGGATTGACTAAGAGTTGGAAAACTCTAATGATATCCTTTAATTTTTTCCTTAATATGGGAATACAGTGTTTAATCTTTGTAACTTTATGGTAGTTTTAATCTGAAATGGTTTAGTTTTTTTCAATGTATTTCTCTTAGCTTAGGTTGGGTGCATGGTGCCACATTATCAGGCTTTACTACTTAAAACTCACATCTCCCTCCCAATAATTTAAACCATTCAAGTATTTGTTGATAGTTTTCATATTCCCATTTCATGTTTGCACAGCCAAGTAACACATGCAAAATTTCTTTAATTTTTCCACAAAATAAATCCTCCATTGCCTTAATTATTACTAGTAGTGCTTTCTGAACTTCACCAGCCTTGTTTAGCAGAGTTATGGTTAGAAAGTTGAATCCAGGCTGTCAGTAGCAAAGTGTTTGCCATGCTATTATCCTTGGCAACTGCAGGCCTCCTCCAGGCTACAAAACAGCTCAGTGCTTACCCCCTTTCCCCTGCTTTCTACTGGCCTACAAATCCCAGCTGTGGTGAGCTGGTGAGCTCTGAGCTACAGGCGCAGCGTGGCACATGTTTTCAGCTTGACTCAGGCATCATGTCATGTTGGGACAGTGAACTTTCAGATGGGAGCCAACAACACCCATGGTTGTTTTCACCTCCTGACCAGAATGTCTCAACTGAATTCAATCATCTCAACATCAATGAGGGTGACTGGAAAAGAATTTCCTATCAGTGCACTAAAATAAAAGCAATTCCAAGATGTTTTCTTTTCCATTGCACATTTTCAGAACTTTGATTTTCCTGGTAAAATGCTCCTTGCATGTGCTATATTCCCAGAATAGGAGAAGATGATACCCAAGGGAGAAGAGGTAAAAATGTACATAGATGATTTTGCACCATGACACTGTGGTTAAGGCTTTCAAGGATGCATTTAACGATACTATGTGCCATGGTTTTTAAAGTCACTATCAAGTTATTTATTTGCATATCTTCTGTTTCCTCTTAAAAAGTCTTTAAATAAAGAGGAGAAATTGTACAAATTTTGTCTTTTACTGAGTACTTTCTTTTGCTATGTGTTTATGAGTGAAGAGAGATGGGGAACATACAGAATATTATGTGGTATATTGAAGATACTTGTTCATTTTAAGATTTAGGCTTGCAATTTATATGTGCCTATGTCTCCTTTGGGAGCTCAAAGGCCAAGTTGCTACCCCAATTCCGCCTCTATATTACTTAATTTGAAGTGTTAAAAATTATGTGCATGCGAGTGTGTGCATGTCTGTGTTCAGCTATCTGCCTTTATTAGTTTTCTAGTCCTGTTGTGTGTAACACATCACTATAGCCTTACCAGCTTAAACACATAGGTCCAAAGTCTGACACTGGTCTTGTTACTGGCAACAGGCACTTTGATTTGAGGCAAACAGAGTTCTCCCAGACAAGTCTTCATTGGAACTTCTGCTCTGGCATAAGAGAGAGAGCAAGAGAGATAGAGAGAGAATTCCCTGACTAATTCCACTAAAAGAGCTGTAGGGCTTTTTTCTTTTTTATATATATACTTTAAGTTCTGGGGTACATATGCAGAAAGTGCAGGTTTGTTACATAGGTATACATGTGCCATGGTGGTTTGCTGCCTCCATCACCCCATCATTTACATTAGGTATTTCTCCTAATGCTATCCCTCCTCTGGCCTCCCACCCCCTAACAAGCCCCGGTGTGTAGTGTGTGATGTTCCCCTGTCTGTGTCCATGTGTTTTCATTGTTCAGCTCTCACTTATGAGTGAGAACATGCAGCATTTGGTTTTCTGTTCTTGTGCCAGTTTACTGAGAATGATGGTTTCTAGCTTCATCCATATACCTGCAAAGGACATTAACTCATCTTTTTTATGGCTGCATAGTATTCCATGGTGTATACGTTTTAGGAGATTTTAATTAGGCAAAGCATGGGAGTTGACAAGTAAGTTGGGCTGGATAAAACCATGAAGGGTAGAGTGCAGCCTAGCATTATCTGGTTGCAATGGTTGAATAATGAACCACTTGGTGGTCTGGCCAGTGGAAATAAGGCTGTGTTCCTTCCTAAGATGGGACCCTCTGCAACCTTGGTTATCTCCTAAGGCCAGTTCCTGGAATTCTTTAAGTAAAGACATGTTTAAACTCTGATGTAAGTGAGGTAGTGGTGTGAGTTCTGTGATCAGTGAACACGCATAAAAGACTGCTCTAGTGAAGGTGACTTGAAGCCTACCTCTGTCTCACTCTGCCTCAGTTTCTCTGGATTAAAATTGAGGTGTCAGGAGAGTGGGGTTTCTTACCAAAGAAAGTGGGAAAGGATGAAGCTATTGCTGGAATTCAGTTTCTTATGGTTTTAGCCATAAGGTTCTCATCTTCTTGTACTCCTTGTACAGCTGGGAACTGGTCATACTTCCTAGAATCCTCTTTCCAGTCCTCGTTTGTGGCCACCTCTTATCTAGAACCAGCAGAGGCATGTGGAAGTTGAATGCTACTCATATTTGGAAGCACTGTGACTTACCCTTCTTCTTCCTCTTTCACCACATCTCTCTGACACCAGACAGGGAAAATTTCCTGCTTTGAAGGCCTCATGTGACTAGATTGTGTTTCTGCAGATAATCAGAAAAAATTCCCTACTTTAAAGTCTGTAGCCTAAAAATTACCCTATATTAAAATCTGTGACCTAAAATTATATTTGCAGTCACTTTTTTGTTATTGTTGTTGTCTCCCTTTCTTTCTTTTTCTTTCCTTTCTTTTTTTTTCTTTCTTTTCTTTCTTTTTCTTTCCTTTCTTTCTTTCTCTCTCTTTCTCTCTCTTTCTTTCTTTCTTTTCTTTCTTTTCTCTCTCTTTCTTTCCTATCTCTCTCCCCCCCCTGCCTTTCTTTTTGCCATGTACTATAAGCAGCTATTTACAGGTTCTAGGGATTTGGTCATAGATTTTTCTGTTGTTGCTCTTGGGGGAAAGGGGGCATTATTTAACCTAAGACTTTCCAGCATCCTCTTTCTCTCTCACACTATCTTTCTCTGAAACATGGCCTCAAGAACAAGAAAAAAGATAAGATGCTGATTCAAAAAAAACTAACTTCAAAATTCTTTCCCCTACCAGCAGCTCACTAATTATCCAGCTGGTAATTTGATCATGGGAATTTTCTTCATCCTTTCAAAGATTTGTTTTATTTCTTGTGTTATTTACCTCATCAGGTAATTGTAAAATTGATGATATAGTCAGGTGTCTGCATTTAGTTCTATGCCTGGCATATGGCAGGGGAAGCGTGCGTTTTTAATTCAGTTTTATTTTAGAGGAACTATTGCACATCCTGTTTCTTATCAAAAGCTGCTTTATGGCAGTTACCCCAGGTCACTGAGACCAAGCGAGGGCTGTCATTCTCAGAGAGAGAGACGGAGGGGGAGTGACACAGGGCAGGGCCTGCAGGCAAAGGAAGCAGAAAACTGTCTTCTGTAAGCCCAGCATGTGAGAAACAGCTGGATGCATTAATTTAAACTTTGTCATCCCTGGCATTGAAAAAGCACATCCAGTTTACACAGAAAGGATTCCCAAGTGGAACTTTCTCAAATTTATGGTGAAAAACACTAGGAAACTGCTTTGAATTGAAGCATGTCCCTGATTGCTATCCATTTGACTCTCATGTGCTTAATAAGAGATCTCTGGAAACATTAAGTGCTATTCAAGAAGAAGCAAAAATAAAGCAGAACAACCAAAACAAAATATAAACAAAAAGAGCAATAACCTGCATTGTAATAGGAGAATATTTTATCTTTTATCTGTTTTCTTCTAATCTTGCTCAGAAGTGAAAGAGAAAAATATTTGAGTAAATACAATGCATTCCTTAAAGAAACAGAAAAGATATTCAGATATCCTCTGAAAGCCAGTTGCCCATCTTCTTATTCGACCATGACTGAAAATTTGCCCAATTGGATATATCCCACCCTCTGGCTAGAATGTGGTATTTACATTGCATAAATAAACTGACATGTGTATATAGCTCTGGTAGGGGGGGGACCATGGACAGTGGAGCACATACTGTCCTTGAGTTCATCTCATGTGTCCTCAGTCAGTATCAGTCAGAAATGAATGTTCATTTAATTAGGAAATTTTATCTGCCTTTAAAAACCTTGGCAACTGCAAATGAGGGGAAATCTAAGATTAATAACGTATGCTAACAAACTGTTCTTTTTTAAAATTATGTCAGATTTTCCTGTTTTCCAGAGCAGGATTTCAGTTTTCTTTAATAAAGTTTATTCTTAGCCTCCAAAAAATAGGCTTAATCTAAAACCCTAATCATGAAGTACTATGTTCAGATTATAGGAAAATTAAAATATATTGAAACAAAACAGCAGGAAGTAAACATGGTAGCCTTATTTTATGTCACTGAACAAAATCTGGGCAGGGCATCTCTGAAAAAAGGCAGCAACCCATCAGGGACTTATAAATAAAGCCCCACCTTACTGGGACAGAGCACTTGGGAAAACGGTCAGCTGGGAGTTCCACTGCAACAGACTTAAATGTCCCTGCCCCAGCAGCTCTGAAGGGAGCAATGGAGCTCCCATCACAGCACTTGAACTCTGATAAGAGACAGGCTGCCTCCTTAAGTGGCTCCCTGAATCCTGTATATCCAAAGGAACACCTGATTCAGGAGACCTCTGGCTGACATATGGCAGGTACCCTTGAGGGACGAACGTACCAGAGGAAGGAAAAGTCAATAATCCCTGCTGTTCTGCAGCCCCCACAGGTGATTCCCAGGCAAGCAGGGTCTGAAGTGGACCTCCAGCAGTCTTGCAGCAGAGAGGCCTGACTGTGAGAAGACTAAAAAACAGAAAGAGCTTCAACATCAACAGAAAGGATGTCCACTCAGAGACCCCATCTGAAAGTCACCAACTTCAAAGATCAAAGGTAGATAAATCCATGAAAATGGGAAGAAATCAGTGCAGAAAGGATGAAATCACCAAAAACCACAACGCCTCTCCTCCTCCAAGGGATCACAACTCCTCACCAGCAAGGGAACAAAATTGGATGGAGAATGAGTTGGAGGAATTGATAGAAGCAGGCTTCAGAAGGTAGGTAATAACAAACTTATTTGAGCCAAAGGAACACATTCTAACACAACAGAAAAACTAAGAACTTTGAAAAAAGCTTAGATGAAATGCTAACTAGAATAACCAGCTTAGAGTAAAACATAAATGACTGACTTGATGGAGCTGAAAAACACAGCATGAGGACTTCATGAAGCATACACACATTTCAATAGCCAAATCGAACAATCAGAAAAAAGGATATCAGAGATTGAAGATCAACTCAATGAAATAAAATCAGAAGGCAAGATTAGAGAAAAAAGAGTGAAAGGAAGTGAACAAAGCGTCCAAGAAATATGGGATTATGTGAAAAGACCTAATCTACAATTGATCAGTGTACCTGAATGTGATGGGGTGAATGAATCCAATCTAGAAAACACTCTTCAGGATATTATCCAGGAGAACTTCTCCAACCTAGCAAGGCATGCCAACACTCAAATCCAGGAAATACAGAGAACACCACAAAGATATTCCTCAAGAAGAGCAACCCCAATGCACATAATCATCAGATTCACCAGGATTGAAATGAAGGAAAAATGCTAAAGGCAGCCAGAGAGAAAGGTTAGGTTACCTACAAAGGGAAGCCCATCAGACTCACACGGGATCTCTTGGCAGAAACCCTACAAGCCAAAAGAGAGTGGGGGCCAGTGTTCAACATCTTTAAACATAAGAACTTTCAACCCAGAATTTTATATTCAGCCAAACTAACCTTCATAAGTGAAGGAGAAAAATATCCTTTAAGGAAAATCAATTGCTGAGAGATTTTGTCACCACCAGGCCTGCCTTACAAGAGCTCCTGAAGGAAGCACTAAACATGGAAAGGAACAACCAGTACCAGCCACTCCAAAATGTACTCAATGGTAAAGACCATTGACACAATGAAGAAACTGCGTCAACTAACAGGCAAAACAACCAGCTAGTATCAAAATGGCAGGATCAAATTCACACATAATAGTATTAACCTTAAATGTAAATGGGCTAAATGCCCCAATCAAAAGACACAGCCTGGCAAATTGGATAAAAAGTCAAGACCCCTATAAGCAATACAGAAAGTGAGAGGGGCAAAAAAAAAAAAGAAAAGAAAGAAAAAAGAAAAAGAAAAAAGAAAACAAAGAAAAAAGAAAATTAAAAAATAAATTAAAAAAATGAAAAAAAAAAGTCAAGACCCATCAGTGTGCTGTATTCAGGAGATCCATCTTATGGGCAAAGACATACATAGACTCAAAATAAAGGGATGGAGGAAGATTTACCAGGCAAATGGAGACCAAAAAAAAGCAGGGGGTTGCAATCCTAGTCTCTGACAAATGGACTTTAAACCAACAAAGATCAAAAGAGACAAAGAAGGGCATTACATAATGGTAAAGGATCAATGCAACAAGAAGAGCTAACTAAACTAAATATATATGCACCCAATACAGGAGCACCCAGATACATAAAGCAAGTTTTTAAGGACCTAAAAAAAAAACTTAAGCTCCCACACAATAATAGAGGGAGACTTTAACACTCCACTGGCAATATTAGACAGATCAATGAGACAGAAAATTAACAAGGATATCCAGGACTTGAACTCAGATCTGGACCAAGTGGACCTAATAGACATCAAAGAACTCTTCACCCCAAATCCACAGAGTAACATTCTTTTCAGCACCACATCACACTTACTCTGAAATTGACCACATAATTGGAAGTAAATCACTCCTCAGCCAATGCAAAAGAAAAGAAATCGTAACAAACAATCTCTCAAACCACAGTGCAATCAAATTAGAATTTAGGATTAGGAAACTCACTCAAAACCCCACAACTACATGGAAACTGAACAACCTGCTCCTGAATGACTACTGGATAAATAATGAAATGAAGGCAGAGATAAAGATGTTTTTCGAAACCAGTGAGAACAAAGACACAATGTCAGAATCTCTGGGACACATTTAAAACAGTGGAAGGAAATTGCTAGATGGAAAATTTATAGCAATAAATGCCCACATGAGGAGCTAGGAAAGATCTAAAATCAAACCCTATTGTCAAAATTAAAAGAGCAAGAGGAGCAAGTTCAAACAAATTCAAAACCTAGCAGAAGACAAGAAATAACTAAGATCAGAGCAGAACTGAAGGAGATAGAGGCACAAAAACCCTTCAAAAAATCAATACATCCAGGTTTTTTGAAAAGATCCACAGAATAGATAGACCACTAGCCAGACTAATAAAAAAGAAAAGAGAGAAGAATCAAATAGATGCAGTAAAAAATGAGAAAAGGAAATAATCACCACTGATTCCACAGAAATGCAAACTACCATCAGAGATTACTACAAACACCTCTATGCACATAAACCAGTAAATCTAGAATAAATTGATAAATTTCTGGACACTTACACCCTCCGAAGACTAAACCAGGAAAAAGTTGAATCCCTGAATACACTAATAACAAGGTTTGAAGTCGAGGCAGCAATTAATAGCCTACCAACCAAAAACAGTCCAGGACCAGACGGGTTCACAGCCCAATTCTATCAGACATACAAAGAGGAGCTGGTACCATTCCTTCTGAAACTATTCTAAACAATACAAAAAGAGGGAATTCCCCCCTAACTCATTTTATGAGATCAGCATCATCCTGACACCAAACCTGGCAGAGACGCAACTAAAAAAGAAAATTTCAGGCCAATAGCCATGATGAACATCTATGCAAAAATATTCATAAAATATTGGCAAACTGAATGCAACAGCACATCAAAAAGCTTATCCATCATGATCAAGTAGGCTTCATCCCCAGGGATGCAAGCCTGGTTCAACATGCACAAATCTATAAATGTAATCCATCGTATAAACAGAACCAAAGACAAAAAACACATGATTATCTCAATAGATGCAGAGAAGGCCTTTGACAAAATTCAACAGCCTTTATGCTAAAAACTCTCAATAAACTAGGTATTGATGGAACGTACCTCAAAATAATAAAGACTATTTAGGACAAATTCACAGCCAATATTATACTGAATGGGCAAAAACTGGAAGCATTACCTTTAAACACTTGCACTAGACAAGGATGCCCTCTCTCACTATTCCTATTCAATATAGTATTGGAACTTCTAGCAGAGGAATCATCAGGCAAGAAAAAGAAATAAAGGGTATTCAATTGCAAAAAGAGGAAGTCAGGTTGTCTCTATTTACAGATTACATGATTGTATATTTGAAAGACTCCATTGTCTCAGCCTAAAACCTCCTTAAGATGACAAGCAACTTCAGCAAAGTCTCAGGATACAAAATCAGTGTGCAAAAAATTATAGGCATTCATAAACACTAATAACAGACAGAGAGCCAAATCATGAATGAACTCCCATTTACAATTGCTACAAAGAGAATAAAATATCTAGGAATACAACTAGCAAATGACGTGAAGTACCTCTTCAAGGAGAACCACAAACCACTGCTCAAGGACGTAAAGAGATGGAAAAACATTCCATGCTCATGGTTAGGAAGAATCAATATCATGAAAATGGCCATACTGCCCAAAGTAATTTATAGATTCAATGCTATCCCCACCAAGCTACCATCGACCTTCTTCATGGAACTGGAAAGAAACCACTTTACACTTCATATGGAACCAAAAAAGAGTCTGTATAGTCAAGACAATCCTAAGCAAAAATAATAAAGCTGATGAAAAACCCTAGAAGAAAAGCTAGGCAATGCCATTCAAAACATAGGCATAGGCAAGGACTTCATGACTAAACATCAAACAAACAAACAAACAAAAAGCCAATATAGACAAATGGGATCTAATTAAACTTAAGAGCTTCTGCACAGCAAAAGAAACAATCATTAGAGTGAACTGGCAACAACAGAATAGCAAAAAATTTTTGCAAGCTACCCATCTGACAAAGGGCTAATACCCAGAATCTACAAAGAACTAAAACACATTTACAAGAACAAAACAAAAAACTGGCTCAAAAAGTGGATGAAGGATATGAACAGTTTTCAAAGAAGACATTCATGTGGTCAACAAACATATGGAAAAAAGCTCTTTATCACTGGTCATTAGAAAAAGGCAAATCAAAACCACATTGAGATACCACCTCACGCCAGTTAGAATGGCAATCATTAAAAAATCTGGAGATAACAGATGCTAGAGAGGATGTGGAGAAATAGGAATGCTTTTACACTGTTGGTGGGAGTGTAATTAGTTCAACCATTGTGGAAGATAGTGTGGCAATTCCTCAAGGATCTGAAAATAGAAATACCATATGATCCAGCAATCTGATTACAGGGTATATACCCAAAGGATTATAAATCGTTCTATTATAAAGACACATGCATCTGTATGTTCATTGTGGCATTGTTTACAATAGCAAAGACTTGGAACTAACCCAAATGCCCATCAATGATAGACTGGTTAAAGAAAATGTGGCACATATACACCACGGAATACTCTGCAGCCATAAAAAATGATGAGTTCATGTCCTTTGCAGGGACATGGATGAATCTGGAAACCACCATTTTCAGCAAACTGACACAAGAACAGAAAACCAAATACCACATGTTCTAACCCATAAGTGGGTGTCAGACAATGAGAATGCATGGACACAGGGAGGGGGAACATCACACACTGGGGTCTGCTGGGGCTAGGGGATAGCCAGGGGTGGGGGAGATTGGGGAGGGATAACATTAGGAAAAATATCTAATGCAGGTGATGGGAGGATGGAAGCAGCAAACCACCATGGCATGTGTATACCTATATAACAATCCTGCAAGATCTGCACATTTACCCCAGTACTTAAAGTATAATTTTTAAAAAGTATATAAAGTAAGAACAAAAATCTTTATTTTTAAACATCATTTTGGATTTAATTGACATAATAATTACACATATTCATGGGGACACAGTAATATGTTTCCATAAATATGTATGTTGCCAATGATCAGATCATGGTATTTAGATTATCTATCACCTCAAACATTTATCATTTCCTTGTGATGAGAACATTTAGAATTCTTTCTTCTAGTTATTTTGAAATATACACCATAATATTGTTTACTTTAGTCACCCTATTTTGCTGTAGAACACCAGAACTTATTCCTTCTATCTAACTGCCAGTTTTCACCCATTGATTAGCCTTTTTCCATCTTCCCTGTAGCCTCCACTCCTCAGGCTCCGAGAACCATGGTTCTACTCTCTACTTCTATGACACCAGCTTTTTTAGATTCCACAAATGAGTGAGATCAAGTGATTCTTTTTTTTTCTCTGCTTGGCTCATTTCACTTAACATAATGTCATACAGGTTCATCCATGTTAATACAAAAGGCAAGATTTCATTCCTTTTTATGGCTGAGTAGTATTCTTTGTGAATCTATATTCATATCACGTTTTAAATGGAACTTATCATACTTTATTTTAGCTGTTGACTATAAAGTTACAATGAAATGTAAAAAGTAAAAGTATATATGATGTATACATGTATGTATATATGTTGTTTGTATATGTGTATACATATACATACAATAATTATGAGTGTCATTTTAAAAGATTGTCTCTAAATTTTGGGCCATATTATAAACCCCAAGGAATTGGGAGTAAACTTTTAAGACAGGCCTTACAATTAAATTTTGTATCTTTATTTTAGTGACTAAATATCTTGCTTCACAGCTTTCCAGCCTTAGTAAACAGGTGACTGATTTAACCCAAATCCAACATATTTAAATTTAAATTTCTTATCACAGAGTCATCTTTGTTTATCCTATTTTCTCCCACTCCTTATTTTGTGCTTTGCAATTACTTACTATGGGAAACTGCACCTGATATGTGTGGTACTTTATACAACTGAGTTATTTCTACCAAAGTCTATGAATGAAGCCAGGTTCTATTTGCCTTCAATTACATCATTTAGGAAATACTAGGGTATTCTATAAGGGCTATTTTATATTTTCTACCTATTTGTATTATTCTGTCCACTCATTCATTCAACAAATATCTATTGAATGCCTACGATTTGTCAGTGTTATGTTTCTGTGTCTTGATTTTCTTCAAAATATTTTGGTTCATGCAGAGTCTGAGCCTCACCAGACACCAAACCTGCCAGTACCTTGATCTTGGACTTCTCAGCCTCCAGAACTGTGAATAATAATAAATTTCTATTATTTATAAATCACTCTGTTTGTGGTGATTTATTATAACTATAACTATACAACGTTAATGCAAATGGACTAAGATACTCATGTTTACACTGTCTCAGGTAGAGAATTTTGATGAACAGACTGTAAACTGAAGGAAGAAGACTTCAGAGGTAAAAACGGAATCAGCATGGGTTAATACTGTGAGTTAAGTTGATTTGGGCTTGAATACAAACCACTCTTCCAAAGGTGAGGTCAGGTGCGCTCTCAGAGCCCCTCAGTTGAATCTCATCCTGTTGCCCAACTCCAAAAGGAGACCTTTAATCCTCCTCATGAAATCTGGGACAAGGGAAAAAACAAAAATGAAAATCCCGTATTTTCAAACTTTTTACAAGTGACCTCATTTCCCCTTACTTTTCACATTCATTCATTCATTTTTCCAGACAGATCCAACAAATTACCTGTCAAAAATAAATCAGCAGTCAATAGTGCTAATATAATGGCTGCATATTTATGGTCAAGGTATGAGTTGCCATTTCCCTTGTCATTCAGATTATGGATCTAAAAGTTTTTCTAAGATATGCCCAATAGTAAAATAGTAAAAAATCCTCACAAAACTTAATATATATATTTAGTGTGTGTGATGGGTAATTTTATGTGTCAGTTTGACTGCATTAAGGGATGCCTAGATCACCGGTAAAACATTGTTTCTGGATGTGTTTGTGACGATATTCCCAGGAGAGAGTAAGTAGACTGAGTTAAAAAGATGTTCTCTCACTAATGTGAGTGGGGGGTGGGAGTGGGGCTGGGGTGAAAGGGTGCAGGGCATTATCTAATCCATCCAGGGTCCACCAGAATAGAACAAAAAGGCAGAGAAGGGACAAAAAGGTAGAGAAGATGGACATCCCAGGTCTCTTCTTGATTAGATGAGATTATCATTGAAAATCTCTTCTTGAGCTGGGACATCTGTCTTCTCTTGCTCTTGAACAGCTGAGCTCTGGTTCTGAAGCCTTCAGATACTAGGCCTTATACTAACAGCACCCCTGGTATTCGTGACTTCAGTCTTAGACTGGGAATTATGCCGTCAGTTTCCCTGGTTCTCAGGCCTTTGAACTCTGACAGAATTACACCACCAGCTTTCCTGGTTGTCCAGTTTGCCAATGGTAAATCGTGAACTTTTTGACCTCCATAATCATGTGAGCCAATTCCCATAATCAATCTCCTCTCTCTATCTCTATATATCCTATTGGTTCTGTTTCTCTGGAGAGCCCTGACTAATACAATATGTACACCAGCTTGTTTCATATTTATTCACTTTGCACAGTTCATGCTGAACAGAGCCTCTTTAACTCTCATGTGGAAGAATTTCAAAGTGCTTAATGATTTACAAAAAAATGCATTCTGCTGACATTACAGTGGCCAAATTTTTCCCAGTTCTCATAGATTCAAGGCCAAGAAAATCTCACTGGTGTGATTAGAAATGAAAGGAAATTTTTAGGATCACTAAATAGTTTAAGAAGTATAGACCTGCTGGATTGCCATTGCCCCTGTGAGTCATATTTCTATAATTAGGTCAGCATGCCATTCTAAAAAAATGGAGACAACTCAAATAAAATAAAATAGAGGCTTGAGGAAAGTTGGCTTGTGCAAAACACCAACTCACATGATTTTAATGTTCACACTATAAAGTAAATCAGTGTTTGCACAAGCTGTAGGGAAAATTGTTAAATAACCACTCTAAAGAAGGAAATCTAGACATGCAATTATGTGTGCCATTATTGAAGGGCTTAACCAGGTACTCAATCTGGGGTCTTGAAGAGAGGTGAAAAATAGAATTCTCCAAGAAGCAGACACACAGAATAGAAACATTCAGTTCCCATTTGTATTAATTATGACGTTTTTGGTTGAAATCAACGGATTCTTCTTATAGCTTGTTTAACCACTGTAGGGGATATGGTGTAACAACATAAGGGTGCCACACAGGGATACAGATGAAGCTGGACTCCAAAAGAGATTTAAATCAGTGGCTAAGGTTAAAAGTTAAAATGTAAAATAGACATATATGAGTGCATCTATGAAGTAGACAGATTAGATAGATGAATTAATGAGTTTTCTATTTGTTAGACTGAAAATATAAACGCGAGTATCTGTAAAGCCATAAAACTGTACAAGATTAACTCAGGATAGTATTTAGATAGAGAATAAAAATAGTTCAGTTTTGTGTGTTGTGGCCCTCCATCTTTTTTCAGCTTAGAAAAAAAGAAAATAGTCTTACAAAGGAGATGGAGAAAGATACGTAAGCAAGATAGGAAAAAGGCTCACAGGCTGAGATTTCCTGAACAACGAATGCAAAAAGTTTTCAAGAAGACGGAAGTGATAAATGCTAGCAACTACTACTGCGTGAAAGTAGAGTTAATTGGGATTAAGAGTTTTGGGGTTAACAAGATAGAAATTTGTTAAAACTTTAACAATCACATTTTCAGTGACATAAGGGACATGAAAGCCTGGCTGGGGCTTTAAATAAAATAGAAGTCGTGGCAGTTAAATATTAACTCTTTTGAGGATTTTTATTGCAAGAATGGGAGTTAGGTAATAGATGGAGAGAGATGTGGAACCAAGGGAATGTTTATTTTTGGTTTGGGTTGTTGTTGCTCTTGCTTTGTTTATTATTTTTATTTTTAATAGAGAAGTAATGAGTATCTGTATGCTGTTAGAAGTGATCCAACATAAATAAAAATCTAATTATGGAAGAAAGAGAAGAGATCATTGCAAGTGTAAAGTTCTTAAGTTGATGAAAAGGTAAAGAATAAAAGAAAACAAGTGAGGAGGGAAAATGGGTCTGAGTTAGGAACAGGGGAAATGCTTTTAAAAAAAGAAGAGCGATAGTGAATGTAGGAACAGAAATGTAATCAAAGTTAAAAGCGAAATAGAAGCTGTTCCACAGAGAAAACAATGAGAGAGGAAGAGAAAAGGAGAGATAAAAAATGGAGAAAGAAACACGTTTAAAAAAGAACACTTCATTTTCCTGTTTAAACCTGCTGTACTCACTCTTTCCCATCTCAGTGAAAAACTTTTCTATTCACTGAATTATGAAGCCATAAAATTAAAGTCAACCTTTACTGACTTTACACATCCAATTCATCAGCATGTCCTTCTTGAATTATCTTCCAGATATCTCAAATTTCCATAATTATCACCATTTCTCAGCTATCTCTGTAGTCCCAGCAACCAACACCTTTAATCTGATTACTGCAATAATTCTTCAAAAGACTTAGATGATGTCACTCTTATCCCTTTACAACTCTATTGTCTACACAATACATGAAACAGTGTTTTATAAATGCAATTCAAATTATATCATTCTAAAGTTCAAAACTTGGAGAGGCTTAGAATCACCCTTTGAATAAATTCCAACTCCTTAGCATGGTGTCAAGGCCTAGCATTACCTGGCATTTTCCTACCTCTTTGAACTAACTTCTTACTTTGTTCCTCCGATCAGTCCCTTTCTGTGATGTTCTAACACACAATTTCTGCCTCAGGACCTTTGCAATGCTGTTCCTTATACCTAAGATGCTTTTCACCTGGCCGTCTGCATTATTACTTCCTTTATATAATCCATGTCTCAATTTAAATGTCATCTCTTATGGAGGCTTATCTGACCCAGCTTTCCACAGTATTCTTATTTCCCTAGACATGTGCTGTTGTAACACCCTCATTTATTGTCTTCTGGATGCATTATTTTCTGCTTGTTTGTTTAATCTTAGAATGATAATCTTGACACATAGTCCAAGATAGCTTAAAAACAAGTCCTGATTTCAAGCAACAGCATGGACAAAGATTGGGGTGGGAGGTGAGAGAACAGACCCTTCCTTCAGATGATAAGGTATTAAAGTTGCACACATCAATTCTTCTGACATCCAAATGTCCATAACTTCGTTGCAAGGTGCATTATTCAGGGTTCTCAAGAGGGCCAGGACTAATAGGTTAGATGCATAAATGATGAAAGGGAGTTTATTAAGGAGTATTGACTCACAGGATCACCAGGTGAAATCCCACAATAGGCCGCCTGCAAGCTGATGAGCAAGGAAGCCAGTCCGAGTTCCAAAACTTCAAAAGCAGAAAAACTGACAGTGCAGCCTTCAGTCTGTGGCGGAGAGCCTGAGTGTTCCTAGAAAACCATTGGTGTAGGTCCAAGAGTCCAAAGGATGAAGAACTTGGAGCCCAATATTCAAAGGCAGAAAGCATCCAGCATGCGATGGCCAGAAGACTCACCCAGTCTGCTCTTTCCATTTCTGCTTGATTGAGGGTGGGTCTGCCTCTCCCAGTCCACTGACTCAAATGGTAATCTCCTTTGGCAACAACCTCACAGACACACCCAGGAACAAGGATTTGCATCCTTCAATCCAATCAAGTTGACACTCAATATTAACCACCACAAGCCTGGAACTCAGAATGGGCCTTTATTTTGTGTGACCAAGGGCTATTTTAAGAATAATTTATTAGCATTAAGGAAATCAGGAGAAAAGCTATTAGGGTATGACTATTCCTGCCATTGTCCACTTCTCTGTCCACTTCCCATAAATTCATTATATCGTTCTTCCAATTATAAAATATGTACCCCATCCTCCACGAGAGACCATTCATAAGTTTTATGCAACTGCTCAGTAAGAGTGCCCAGCATTTTACAGTGATGCTGAGTAGAATCATAGCCAATACCCAGAAACCTAAAATACAAGCGATTTCTGAGCCCTTTCTTCCAGTAAAAAGCCAATATCCAAAGGGGAGTAATCCCAAGATAGCCGAACTTAACCTTGTGTTTAGTAAAGGACAGTCCAGATACAGAAGGCTCACTAAAGCCATAGTAATTATCAAATGCAGCTGGGAAGGCACTGAGTAATAACTTTCACCTGGCAGCAGAGTAAGTTATTGCTCTCACTAAGATTCTGTTCTGAGTGGAATTGTGACCCCCAAGAAAGACATGTTGAAATTCTACATTCCAGTACATCAGAAGGTTGCCTTATTTGGAAGCGAAGTGATTAAAGATTTAATAAATTAAGACGAGGTCACACTGGAATAGAGTAGGCCCATAATCCAATATCACTGGTGTCATTAGAAGAGGAAAGGAACATAGACAAGGGGCAGAGGGAGAATGCCATGGCGAGATGGAGGATCAGAGCGAGGTACCACTCTGATTTATCAAGGAAAACCAAAGATTCCAGCCCAGTGAACCATCAGAGGCTGGGAAAAGGGGCAAGAGAGGATTTTCCCACAGGTTTCAGAGAGAGCATGGTCCTGCTGGCACCTTGATTTTAGACTTCCAGACTCCAGGACTGTGGGACAATACATTTCCGTTTTTTTTTGGAGCCACCCATTTTTTATACTTTGTTACAGCAGTGGGAGTTTCCTTTGTATTCTTCAATCTCCATGGCCACATCTGAAGTCAGTTTTGGGAAGTATGTACTTCTAAGGGAGGCCCAATTTTTATAGCACGCTCTCTTGTGGATCAAAGAGCTATCTTGGAAATTGTATTACCACACGTTGTGGCCACTACAGTAGTGATTTGAATGACAGGCAGGGAGGATGCAGATTTTGCAGGCTGTTCATCCCTGTTATGACACAGAAAAACTATTTCATAAAATCAATAAACAAAAATTGGATAATAAAATTTTTAATAAAATGATTGTTGACAAGTGTTCACTGAAACAATAGCATTAATAGCAATACTATTCAAGTATTAATAATATCAGTGCATTTTGGATGTTTTTGGACATTTTCCACATATTTCTATGAGAAAGATAAATAGGGACTCAATTAGCCTACATGTAGACACCACAAAAACCCTGATTCTGATAAGGAAGACATTCCCTGCATGCAACCTGAAATACAAATTGACTGGGAAGTCAGTTATTTGCAGGCTGGCAAATTTAAAATCCAACAATTTCTGTATCTCAAACTAAAGCAAGTGAAATAGAAACAAGAGGTTTCGCAAAGATAACTCTGGTCTCACATTTTCTCCGGGTATCCCTGCTTTTGCTACACTGTTTTAGTGGGCTCACTCTCTTTACTCCTTTATTGAGACACCTCCTCTAAAAACTGACGTGATTCCTTGCATCTTGCTTACAATAATTAGTTTTACTTGCAACTATGTCCTATCTTGCTTCAATCACCAGTTTTCCCTTCTTTACTGGATCATTCAGTTCGCAAATGTGCTACCATATCTTCTATCTTCTTTTAAAGCATAGATTTAATCTTAAAAAAATCAAACAAAC
This sequence comes from Ateles fusciceps, assembly GCA_036589455.1. Classification (NCBI taxonomy): domain Eukaryota; kingdom Metazoa; phylum Chordata; class Mammalia; order Primates; family Atelidae; genus Ateles; species Ateles fusciceps. The sequence continues at coordinate 10,229,274 of JAZHEH010000222.1, forward strand.
CCACAAATCTTCCATGATCTTATAATTATCTTCACCTACCATCCCATTTCTATCTTCCTCTTTATATCATAACTCTCAACAATAACAAAATAATTTATATGTATCCTCTCCCCTTCTCTTCTGTACTCTTTGAGCTTATTTCAGTCAGGTTTTGGCATCTACCACTGTCTTTAAACTACTTTTTTCATGGTCATGAATGATATCAAAGTTGCCAGATTCAATGGCCAATTCTCAGTCTTCCTCTTACTTTTCCAAATCAGTATATTTTGACAGAGTTAATCATCCTCCAGAAGTAATTGCCAAGTACTATTTCTTTTCAAAGCCTTTACATTGATAAATTCCACATGTATTTTCCCAGTTTTTGTTTTTCCCATGACTGTAAAAGCTAATGCTTCTGATATAATTCCACTTGGATACTTAGTAAGCATAACAATCTTAGCCAGTCTAAAATGTAATTCTTAATTCTCAGCACACTACAGAATAGAATAAATGAGAACAAAAACAAATGAGCAAATAAAATTCTCTTCTTTCCCAAGAGGTGTGTATTAGTCAGGATTCTCCAGAGAAACAGAAGCATTAGGGATGGATAAGTAGGTAGGTAGGTAGGTAGATAGTTAGGTAGATAGGTAGGTAGGTAGGTAGAGAAGGTACATAGATAGATAGACACATAGATGCATACATAGATAGATAAATAGATATCTTGTAGGAAAACCTGAGTACCTGTCACATGACCAGGAAAAATTAGGCTTGCAGACACATTAAAGGACAAGGGGGATGGAATTTATTGGGCAAGAAGGAAAGGAAAACAACACAGCAAAATGAGAGAGGGGTTCCTGTTGACAGGCCCTCATCTTACAGATTGAATCCCAGATTCTCATACAGGAAGAGGAGGGGCCAGGCTCCTTCCTGCTGCAAAGAGCACAACTTCCAGTGGCTCCAGCTTGTTCTCCCAGTGCACAGGGGGGGTTGGAGGTTCTCCGAAGACCCCTTTATGCTAGGTTGTCAGAGAGGGAGAGAGGAGAGAGAGATAGAGAGAGGGGAGAGAGAGAGAGAGAGAGAGAGAGAGAGAGAGAGAAACTATTAGAAGGAATTGCCTTATGTGATTCTGGAGGCTGAGAAGACTTACAGTTTTCAGTGAGCAGGCTACAGATGCAGCAGAGCCAATGGTATAGTTCAGGTTTGAGTCCAAAGACTTGAGAACCAGGAAAGTTGATGGTTTGGTTCTAGTCTGAATCTAAAGGCCTGAGAACCAAGAGAGACAATGGTGTAAGTGCCAGGCTGAGAGCTGGAAGGCTTAAGACATGAGAAAACCAAATGCTTTAGTTTTAGTCTGGAGGCAGAAAAATATCAATGTCCCAGATCAAATAGTTGGGCAAACAACTTCCCCCTTACTCAGCATTTTTGTTCTATTCAGGTCTTCACTTCACTGGATGAGGCCCATTCACCGTAGGGAGAACAATCTGCTTTACCCATTTAATTGTTTCTCACTGATTCAAATGTTAATCTTTACAGAAAAATTCTCACAGACACACTCAGAATTATGTTTGACCACCTGTCTGGGCATGCCGTGGTCCAGTCGAATTGATACCTAAAATTAACTACTGGAGTATATCATATCACAGAAAATGGCACCATGAAGCTCCCAGGTGTTCAGATCAAAACAAGTTAACCTTGACTCCTCTTTTTGTACTCCTTACATGCAATCCCATAGAAATCCTGGGGATCTCTATCTTCAAAACAGATCCATTATCCAACTTCTTATATCATCTCCACTGTTATTATTTTAGTCAAACTAAGACCGTCTTTCATATTGGCTGCTGAAATAGCTTTCTAACTCAACTTTCTACTTCAACTCTTGTCCCTCTAGAATTTATTCACACTGTAACAAAGTCTTCCAAAATACAAAGCAGACCATTTCACTTCCAAGAATCTAATCCTTCATTGGCCTTCCTTAATATTAGAAAGAAAATACAAAATATGTATGCTGATTTACAAGGCTCTCTACACTCTAACCCCTGGCTACCCTCCGATCACATTTCCATTTACTATCCCCTCTGCTGACTATACTCTAGCTGGAGTCCTGTCTCTTTCTTAAACAGAGATTTCCCTGAGATCATTTTCACTAAGGCATTCAAATGGCAGGATGCTTTCATTCATTCAGATTTCTACTCAAATGTCACCTCCTCAAAGCGACCGTTTATGACCATCTCTCCAACTTATATCACCATCACTCTCTCCCCCTGTTTTATATTTATTCAAAGCACTTAATCATGCTTGACTGTTTATCACACATTTCTTAGTTATTGTCAAGCCCAACTATTAAAATCTAAGCACAAAAACAAAATCTGTCACTGTTATCAATGCTCTGTGTGTGTGTGTGTGTGTGTGTGTGTGTGTGTTTAACTCAATGCTTTAGTTTTCTTCCCTTTATCTGACCTATACCAAAACTACTCCAATCACCTTCATAAACTGCAATATCTGTAAACCGTAAAGTCAAGTCCATTTATATTACAGATGACTCCTTAAAGCTTAGACAATACTGAAAATGCATACATAGAAACATTTAAGATATGCATACTAAGAAATTTGGATATAACACAGCTCCATCTAAATTGAGTCCAGCCATTAATAAATATCTTGTGAACCATTCTCAAGAATTTAGAAAGATATTTGTCTCAAATAATGGTCTTATAATGACCAGTTGAATACTTTTTTCAAAGCAGAGAGCTGCTGCAAGATGACTGTCTCCAACAGTAGAAACACAATATTTCACATGATAGATCTTTCAGTGAAATAATAAAGTTAAAGTATTATTCTCTCACTCACAGTTAGAAAATCCAACTGTTCTCAGCTCACAATACATCTAACAGTCCCAGTTTCTCCTACATCCCATCCCATAAATCTCAATGATAACATCAGCTGCCTTGGTCTGATTCCAGCTTCAGACTTTGAGTAACTGGAAACATTATGGGAGTAGTTACACGTCTTTATTCCCCCACTGTATACCCAACTCCTAGAAAAATGCCTGAATGCAGTCAGGGCTCAGAAATTACAAAGACTTCTTCCCTTACTCATTCATCTCAGCTGCACTGGAAATATCTTACCTCTTCCTCCAACCAGAACTTTGGTGAGCAATAACCCACTAACCCAGAAGCTTGAGGGTAAAACAGAGCTAATACTGCTGGATGTCAAATCCAGAACTTTGATAGCAGTGGCTTTATTAGTGTAAGAACTGTAACATGCTACTGTATGTGTGTGAGTGGGTAAGAGACAAGAAATGAAAGCTACATTCATTGAACTTAACTACAGGAGGCTGTATATCTTGTGCCTTGAGGTTATGCCTGTTAATTTCTGAGGTTCACCTTGTTACCCTAATCTTAAAAGGACATGGCATTTCAAATTTGAGCAAAGACCCAAGGATAAGCCCCTCACAATCTTTTGCCATCAGGAATAATGACGTGGGAAAGGATGAACAATATAAACCAATATGGTTGAAACAAGTCCTCCTGTTTTTTGTTATAAGCTGTTTTGAATACTGACAAATTCATTATTTTTATACAATTATAGTATCTTAACGTATTGTTAATGTTTGTCTAATTTTACTGTTTAGTAAATCTTCTATTCATTTCATCTCCTAGCCTCCAGTTACCCTTCACCCTGGGAGTGAAGGTTAGAGAATAGCAAGGAGTAACAACTAATTTAGAGGAAACCCTTAGCCACTTCCTATGTAACCATTCAATTAGCAAAGAAACACCAGCTTTAACGTCATCATTTGTGCCTTGACCCAGTGACTGCCCATTAAACAGAGGAAGGGCAAAGCCTATCAGTAGCTTAGCAACCAGCACATTTTCCTTCCCACTTAAGGTGAGCCTCTATTCAGCAGCAATTCCGGCCCAACTGACGTTCATCTGGCTGAGTAGTTTCCTTCCTTTACTGAAATAGGAAGATCCTACAATTATGTGCTTCCCCACGGTTGAGAAGTCAGGGATTAGACTCATAAAAGGCAAATCTTAGCCAATTGGATGAATATCAAGAATAGAGAACAATTCCCAAATTAGAGAGTCTATAAAATACCATCTAATTACTACCTTTTTTACTTTTTGTGATCTTATAGTCTATTTGCCTCTCTTTCTAGATTGCCTTACCAAATTCTCTGGTGGGAATGAGGCAGATATATGAAAGAAAAGCAACTGATACGCACGAATTTAATCTCACAAAACTGAGTTTTGTTTATCAGAGCAGAAAAGATATCCCTAGGGACAATTTTATTCACAACACCATGAGGAAAGTAAATTTCAAGGCAACATTTGAGGGTAAATGAACTATCCTAAAAGGTCTATCAAGGACGATTATCCTTGAAAATGTCAGCAATAACAGGTTTCAAGGAGGTCCTACAACAGGGTAAAGCAACTAAACTAATTTTTATTTTGGTAAACAAATAGTACTTTGAAAAATATTAATGTAACTTGGGTTTGAAAAATGCTGTATTGAATGTGAGATTTTTTTTTAATCTCATGGACAGTAAAATGCTATTCTCTGAATAAGATGAAAATATGCTTTTTATTAAATAATACATTTTAAAAGCAACATAATCTATTTTGGAATTGTGCTGTGATCTTAAATACATTCTAAATTCAGGCAAAATTAAAAATTATTTACTCTAGTAACAGGACAAATTAAATATTTCTGTGTAATAGTGATTTGTATGCATGCAAATGGATATAAATTTAACTAAATCTCCATAATGTAACATTGTCAGTTTTTTCTAAAACTTGTAACCTTTTTAGGTTCTGATTCTAGGAACTAGTTAATTGCCTCTGTGCTTACAAATAAAATATTTGGGATATGTAAACAGTGGTTAACTGTCACTTGTGAATTATTATTGTTCAAAATAGAAGTAAATTAATTTAAAATTATTTTAATGATATATATTTTTCATCAAAAATAAGTCTTTAATGTTGATATTTCATTCTTTATTGCTACAGAAATGGTACCTCAGTTTGTTAAAGTTTTTCTACCAGATGAAACATACACAGCAGTTAGTACATGGTCAGATGGTTTAACCTCAAATTCTGTTTCTTTGTTTTCTGCCAAGATCTGAAAGAATAGGAGTAGAACACGAGAAAGAGTGAAAAAGGAAGAGGTCAATGTTGGTCATAATTTTAAACAGCTGGGGCTCAGTCTGTTGCCACCATAAAGTTGCATGAGGAAGGGAAAGAGGGGACTTTTGTCACTGAATTTCATCCTCCATTGGTCAAGGGTATCCCCAAAGCATGTTCATTTTTCCACATTACGAGGTTTGTTTAAGCCCCACATATACTGAGACATCGACCACCACCTGCTGAAGTCTGATCTGCATACCCAGTCTTAGCACTGGATGAATGAATGTACTCTCACACCATTACAGTGATACAAGTGAGCTAGGAATGCCATTGGCTGCTTTCAGAGGGGCGAATGCAACCAATTGACCAAGCCTCTCTGTCCATCCATACATTTATTCATAACAAAGGTTCTAAGTCAATAGGCTTGTGGATAACTAACATGGTTAAAAGAGTGGTTTTATGAATGATAAAAGCTTTAGGTTCTGGGCCCAGAGTAAACACTCTTAACAGGTAATTCCCCTTTGATCTCCCCCTGAGAGGACCATCCAGCACAAAGTTTACATGAGTAAACAGAGTAGAAATAAAAGTATGTGGGGTAAACAGATTAAGACTGGGAAAGCTTCTTCTTATCCCTACCTCTTCCTAGTGATGGACCAGCTGGCCACCTTCTGCCTGCCCCAATAAAACCTTTTGGCCTTCCAAAAGGTTTGAGACTATAATCTATAACTTTTCCCTAATATTTTCTGTAGTATTTTGTTGGCCACCCTGCGTGAATCTCAACACTGTACCAGGCAGATTTCTCTCAGAAAAGCCTAAGAAAAAGGCTAAGAGATTCTTGGCAGAGCTGAAGCAAGATGCCATCAGGTTCAGCTCTATGAAGCTGATTATGTAGCTGGAGGAGTGGTGAGCTGAGAGGACTTCACAGTAAACATAAGAGATGTCCTAAGAGGGTGCATCTTTGCTTGGATTTCCTCCTAACGAGCTCCATTAAGTCAAATTCATGAAAGAAACTTCAAGAACTTGGACCAGATGTAATCTGTTCTAAAGCCTTCACACTGAAGAGTAAGTGAAGTACGTTTCAGTCTCCTGAGCAGCCACTGCTACTGATCATTGTTTTCATCCCCTCCTCTCTCTTTTCCTTCAATATCTCCCTCACCTTTGAACAGCACTGTGGGATGCATAGATTGTTTGCTTAGTCAGATAATTCCAATCTTCATCCTCAAAGGATCTAAGGTCTTAGTTGCTTTATATTTTCTAAGCTGTGGTTGCTGCAATTACACTCTTACAACTAGTGCTGACAATACAAGCACCATGAAATGAATGCCCTAGTGAATGTCTCATGTTCAGAAAGTAGACCTTCTTACCCTCCTTTGTAGCAGCAATCTCAGCTCCTATATCTCAAGCTGAATTACCCCTTAACAGTATAATAACTTTTCATTTTGCCTGCTCATTTGCTGCAAAAGCACAAAGTAACTAGGTTATACTTTCTGGTTGAGTGGTTCTTCTCTGTGTGAAACAGGTGCTCTTAAGCAGGACAAATTGGTCTTTTTATACATATCAGTGTTGCCAGGCTATGGTCCTCAGTTATTCAACCGAAGACTAATCTAGGTGTTTCTGGGAAGGTATTTTATAGAGGTGATTAAAGTACATAATTAGCGACTATAACTAAGGGGATTTCCCTAGATCATCTGAGTGGGCCTGACTTAATAGTTGAAAGGTCTTCAGAGCAGAGCTGAAATATCTCTGGAGAATAAGAGATTCTGCATGACTACAGCAGCTTCAGACTGTGCCCAAGACTTGTATTCTCCCTTTCCTGATGGCCTGCCCTACGGATTTTGGACTTTTGGAGTTGCCTAACTATATCCTATAACCACACAACATGCAAGCCAATTCCTTGAAAAAAAAAATCCCTCTTTAACCCCTGTACGTACTGATTCTCCTGCTACAACTGTTTCTTTGATTGAATAATCTTGACCCAGTAGTTTCTGTCTCTTTCTGTCTCTGAATTACCTATTGCCTTGTACATTGTTCTAAAGTGACAAGCTTGGGCAAATTTGTGATTTGTCGCAATCTGTACTTAGAGCTCCTTCATATGCTCTATAAATACTATTGACATCAATTTCTTTTAAAACCACATATTTTGATCTATAATAAATTTTCATAAATTCTTGCTGAGATATTAGTTGGAAATTTAACAGACAACAGATACGATATTAACTAAAAGAATGTCAGTGTAACCAATAAACTGACCAAGAGCCATGTTTCTAAGGAATGCGACCAAAATGAGCAGATGACAAGTGACAGGTCTGATATTTTTATAATACCCATTTCTTTTGCACAGACTCAATAAGGAATTAATTAAATACCCCTTTGGAACCAGAGCCATTTCAGTGAATTTTAGTGCTTGAAACTAAAATTGAACATTTTAAAATGAACATGTTCCATGAGGTAAATATTTTTTACTGAAATATGGTCAGCTACTATGAAAACCTAATGATTTATCTCCTAAGACTCATAACTAAACAATAAGTATCAAACCAATGGTATTGTGATGAATAAATATTTATAAATTCTAGGTCATTGAATGATAGAAGACACAGTATCTTAAATTTAGTTAATTGATTTAACATGATCAAGCCATTTGTAAGTGGATACCAATATTAATGGATATCCTTTATTAAACCCTAATCCTACTCTTGTTTATTTAATGTATATTTATATTTATTAAGTATATGTAGCTATATACTTAATATACATACATATACTTTAATATATATAATTTATAAATTATATATCTTTATATACATACCTATATCTCCCATGAAGTTGAATTAATCGTAGAGAACTGAGTCCATATCTCTATTTGTCAGTATGAATTCCTGTATGCTACAGTAACAAACAGTTCTCCATATATTGGGCAGAAGTTAATATTTTGCTCATGCCACACACCACATGCTCATTAGCAGCTGCCTCTGCTCACAGAAGGCAGACATTAGCACCTCCAGTTTGCCTGGTGGAGGCTCTACCATCTTGATCACATGGTTTCATGGTTGTGTGCCACCTCATAGCTCATTATCTTGTAACTATACCATCTTCAACATGTGGCCTTGGAATGATGTCAATAAGCTAAGAGAGCAAAGGGAGAACCATATATAAACTTTTTTACTTCACCTTCAATGTGTAACATATTACTCTTGCTCACATTTTGTTAACTAGGAATAATCATGTGACCCTAACCAAGGTGACTGGAAAACAATAATGGTAGGTAATCAGAGTGCTTGTTGAGTACCCCTTTCTTCACTACAGTTCACTCTTACAGTCTCCAATGTACTTCCTTTTCTCTCTTCTTCTTACATGCAGAGATCACTCAGCTTCTCCCGAAGAGTTATACCCAAAAGTCTCATGCACTCTCTTTTCTACTCAAATGACCTTTAGAGATGTGTGGCATATTAATAAATAATTAAAAATATATAGTCAAAGAGTCAAAATAACTGACTACATTATTTTGATGTCTGTCAAAAGATGGAAAATACAATAACAACTATTAGAATCCTAGATAGCTTACAAATACATGAAAATATTTATAGAGTTATACAGGTTGTAATGAGTAATTTCTAAGCCTGAAAATTGTGTCAATTTGAAGGTTTGAAATATCATTATTTAAAAAGTTATGTTTAATGAAGAGTGAAATACATCAATAATTCCAGGACATAAGATCAAAATATTAACATAGGAAGAGAGAAAAGAAATAATTTGGTGTAAATAAGAAGTCACTCTAAGTTTCTTAGGATTATTTGATGACTGGGAGCTAAGATAATATATACATTTATCTACTTAATTTAGTTTGCCATTCTTCCACCACTTGTTAACCTATTATAAATACAGAATTCCTAGCACATTAAGGTACTATGTGATATTTTTGTGTCTTTTCTTTGTCTGTATCAGTCATAGTTCTCCAGAGAGAAAGAACATAGGATATACATAAATAGATGTATAAAAGGAGATTTATTAGGGAGAAATTGAATCACATAACTATAGAGACTGAGAATTGACTCATATAATTATGAAAGCTGAGAAATTCTACAATAGGCCGTCTGCAAGCTGTAGTACCAGGGAAGCTGGCTGTATGGCTTAATCCAAAACGGAAGGCTTGAGAACTCTCAGTTTGAAGCCAATGGCTCAAGGGCCCTGGTGACTGCTTGTGCCAGGCCTGGGGTCCAAAAGTCAGAGAACTTGAAGTTCTGATTTCTAAAGTCTGAAGAACATTCAGGCTCTGGAAGAAAAAATAATTCCTCCCTCCCTCCACTTCTTTTTTGTTCCATCCAGGCCCCTTGCCAACTGGATGGTGCCACCTACGTTGAGGGTGAGTCTTCCCCACTAAGTCCACAAACTCAAATGTCAATCCCCTCTAAAAACATCCTCATAGACACAATCAGAAATAATTCTTTATCAACCATTTGTCATCACTCATCATAGTATCTCAACAGTTGAAACTGAATAGATGGCTAAGTTAACAATTTTTTCCTATACACTTTACTTGACAAAATACATGAGCTGTTCAATAGTCATTTTTGCCTTTGGGGTTCCTTTACAATTGAAAATGGATGAAGAATAGCAGGATGCATAGTGAGTAATATTTAAATTAGTGAAATAAATAAAGTTAATATTGAATCATCTTGCTATTCTTGTAGACCCTATTTGGAAACAGTGCAATGTAATTAAAAGTGCACGTAACCCAGCTGCTTTAATTTTTACTTTAGAATGAAAAAGTATTAATCTGTCAATGAACAAAAATCATCAATTCAAACTATTGAAGATAATACAAATGCAAGACACATTAATGTTTTCAAAGTATTAAAAACAAGTGAACAAAACAAAAAATATATGTAAGTTGTATGCATTTCTCAATCAAAATTAAACATCTTTGTCGATTATCATCACAAATAAATGTGAGGGCTACAAACAAATTTACTATGTGGAAGTACCTTTGAAACATCATTTATGCAGAATTAGAATTCAGTAAATACTAAATTTGAATGTATTATTTTGTCTGGAAGTTACATGGAAATTCCTCAGCATACTAATCATTTCTATCTCTTATAAAAGTAAATTTATTTAATAAAGTCTGTGCTTCAATTGTAGACACCAATCTTTTATTAGGTATATGGGACTAAAGTTTAGACAATGTCCTGTGGGACCCAGTTAACTCTCTCCAATACCAGCTCATATTACTATCCTTCTTACACATGATGTGGCAAATGAATGCCAATGGCTACTAGGACATGTGAATAGAATTTACATTTCAAGATAGAATTCAGCCTTAGGTTGAAATTCTCTGAGAAGTAAATGCTGATCACTTCATTTTGTCCCCTATGGCACCAAACTTTTAAATTTAGCAATTTGGTAGAACTAGCTTAGTTTCTATATGATGTCAACCTCAGAAAGTTACCTTGAGCAGGGGCAAAATGTTTCTTAACTTGGAAATTTATGACCATGTTTAAGCATATCTGAGAAAGATTAATTCCCCCATTTGATTAAAATAAAAAACAGCAAACAAACAAAAATTTCTATATAAATACAATATATGATTGTGTGTGGATACACATACACATATACCCACATATTATACATATACCTACCGATACACACAGATATGAACATTCAAATATAAAGAATAGATAAATTTCTTATACTGTATTAAAGCATCTTACCATAAAGCCATAGAGTGTGAGGAATAAAACAGTCTATGTATTTGACTGGTAGAGATCCTCGTCTGTGGGTTTCATTTATCCCTGTCCCACAAAATCTTGTCTCTAGCGTATGCTGGAATTACATTTTTTCCCTCCCTCTTTTCTGCCTCCCTCCATCCCTCTCTTTTTTCTTCCTTTTTTCTTCCTCCTTCCCCTCACTCTCCTTTTCTTCCTCCTCCCTCCCTTTTTCTTTCATTCCTTTGCTCTCCTCTCTTTTCCTCTCCTCTCCTCCCTTTCCTTACTTTCCTTCCTTTCTTCTTTCCTCCCTGTTTCCCTTCTTCCTTACTTCACCCCTCCTTTCCTTTCTTCTCTCTGTCTTTTTTCTTGAGTGCCTTGTCACTAAGATATAATCATCGCATATGTGTTTGTTCATAGAGTGGACCTGAAGTACCCATCTCTCACCAACCTGAGCCCATAGGTTTTACCAAATCTGAAATGTGACAAATTTCTACTCTTATTACTGCAGGCACTCTGAATTTTTCTCTGCTCTGACTGGAGCTTTATGCTTGGACAGTTACGTTCTCTGCCTCTTGTTTGAAGGATATCTTATTAGAACAGCCACCCACTTTCTCATCTAAAGCATCATTAACTCAGGCCCTTGTTAGTTTCCTTCATGTTACTTCACAATTAATCTTTATTTGCATCTGTAGTTATTGCCTATTTAATCCATTAGAATTTAACTTTCAAGAGGACAGGGATCTTTTCTGCTTTTTGTATAATTTTTCCCAGCACCTAACACCATCTGGCACACAATGGGAACTCAATAAATGATCTGTTAATAAATTGATTAGTATAATTGTTGATGTAATTTTACTCAGGGCTACTCAGTGAGCTGACCCACTTAGTGAGCTGCCCTTGTTTGTAAGCCATGCCTGATATTTAATGATATGATTGTAAGCTGTAAATCACAGGAGAGTTTTCAGGGGGCAGGATTTTTGGAACAAAATATTAGTTAATGGCGGCCTCCAGTAGAGGTGGGTGTAACCCTAGGAAACAACCATTATTCAAAGGCAATTCTCTGAAGTCAAGTTGTGTTGCATATCATTCCCAGCACTCACAATGTGGGACCAGCAAAGGGGATCTAGAAAGGCAGCAACAATTCTTATCAGCATCCGTTCAGCTGAATCAATAATGTGATTCTAAGAGCAATATACTTTAACACATACTCCTTAACTGAATATCTTCAGGGTAGTTTTGAGTGTGAGAACTTATGAAAGTTTTAACTAAACCAGATTGATAAGCATGAAATAAAAAGAAATTAGTTTCTGATCTTCAATAGTAAAATTGAGCTTAGTTTTATTTCATTTGATAATCTCACAATCCATTTGGAGGAAAGATTCCTGTTCATTAGATAATAAATATAACTCTGAAGGCTTGAAAGTTTACCCAAGAATTCTGAGATATTCCTTAGAAGTGAATTTTCTGTTGGAAGCTTAGGTTACTTGGAACACTTTAGTTTGACTAATGGCAAGGGACCCACTTCTTTGATGAAGTCATTCAGATCTGGATAGTGTCACCACGAAATAAAAGTGATTCCTCCATTTTTTTACTATGAGGAAACCTATCCTTTGGACATAATGTTCCCTTCCTTCGAAGGAACATAATTTAAATAGTGGAAAAGAAACTGCCACTCCTGAGTTGTTTAAAAATGCTTTTACACTTTCTGTATAAAATGTCTATGCTTAAAAAAAAAATTAAGGCCAGGGTGAGTGATGCAACTCTGTTGCTTTGGAGTTGGTGAGATGAGAGATTTGCCTTTCATCTGGGAGCAAAAGATAAGCTGCCAAAATTAAACATCTTTTAATCTGCACTAAATATAAGAAAAGTAACTTTTCTTTTCTTATATTTCTCTTTTGGTAGACAAATTTTTATCAAGCACATCTACAGTTTTGATTAAATGTGTCTGAAAACACTCAAGTTATAGGTGCCACAGGAGAAAAAAGTGACCAAATAATAATGTTGCAAATACATTCTGTAATTTTAGAAAACCAGAATCCTAGACCTTCAGAAGGAGGGAGTAGACGTCAAGCAACATAGTCATTCACTTCTTACTGGGCTAAACTGTCTTCTAGGGTAGCAGATTTTTATGCCTTTTGTTCTGAAGACCTCTTTACACTCTTGAAGAACGTAAAACACAAAAATGTACAAGCAACATATTTCAATGTCAGGCTTAGTGATGACATCATCACATGCTGTCATCTCTGAAAACTCCACTCTACACTTGAAAGAGGATGATAATAAAAAGACAAATAATGTCTCAATATTATTAAGAAAATAAGTTTTGTCCCTGTAGACCCATTTAAAGAGCCACAGGTATTCTAGTGTCATATTCATTTTATAAAGAAAGTCTAAGGGATTGACTAGGAGATGGGATTTGAGAGTCGTTCAATATTACATTCTTTTTCACTCAGTATGACAATACTGTAATTGTTACAGAAGAAACTGAGGTGTATTAGTTGGCAAATGATCTAAAAATAATTTAATACATTGTTATATTAAATGTATTTATTTGCCTTCTCCCAATATTAATATATTATATACTTTTTCTTGCTTAATTATTTCTAAATTTGTTTATAGTAAAGCAAACAATTTAATGAAAGGCCACTTACATAAATTTTAAAAGATAATTTTATTATCCTATTTGGATAACTAATTTATATTTTTAATATAAAATATGAATTCTGAGCCATCTGTTTAAATACATACTATTTAAAGCTCTAAATTAAAGCATACATACTACATTGAGTACATATCTGCTTGTACTATCAGGATAATTTTCTGGAAGGTGTGACCTTTCAAATGTTTACTGTACTAATCATGCAATTAAATGGTTGCCATTGAATAGTTTTTGTAAAGAATTTGCATTCTAATTAATAATCAAATGACTCACCCTTAAAGACTCATTTTTTTATGAGGCAAATTGGAAAAGTAAATTTTCTATTGAGATTTGTATCTCCAGATGATCTAGAAAATTACAGAAAAATTCCGAGACACTTTAAATGTCTTTTTCTCAAGTAATAGAGGCAGATTTAGATTTAATTTAGGACTAGGACTGAATGTCTGAATTCAGACAATACTCATCCTTAGCAGTATGTTACTCAGCAAATCCAGGTGATACGAAAGAAATGGAAATTCATTTGGCAGAGAGTTCAAAGGATATTCATTTAAGCCACAACAACAACAAAAATGTAATAAGTAGTTTCTAATGAAAATTATCATGAGAAGAAAGTACCCAACATTTCCAACAAAAGTGTTAACAAATATATTCCTTTAAATACCTAGTCATAGACTGCTACAACTTAAATTTGAGTCACAACCAGGTACAGAAGATGAGAATTTGGAGGTCCAACAACTACCTACTTTTAAGGTTTTGGGTTTTTTTTTTAGATAAAAACAATATCTATTTTGGAAACCATCTAAAAGAATCTAAGGCTTTGATGCATCTTTCCTGAGTATATCAATTTAAGTTTATAGAAGATATAACGCAGTTGAATCTTTAATGAAACCTGACACAGAATTATTTTGAAAAAATTTGATATGTATTACTCCCATATTACATGTGTAATGGATGTCAGTTACAATCTAGCTAGAATCATACTGCTTTTAGAATTTACAAATCTCCTTGTCATACATTTTCGTTCATACTCACATCTTCACTGAAATGTAGGAAAATGTAAGGAAAATTCAGTGAATTGCTGTAGGTAATAGAGAGAAAGGACTCAGGTCTTCTGACTCTTAGTGTAATATTTTGCCATCATACCATAGCTTTGCCTAGTTGGAGTGACCAGCATACCATTCTTTCTAGTTTCCTTATCCCCTTAGGATATAAGATATTAAATCTTGTTTAACTTGATTAGCAGCCTTATCGAAACCTGTAACCTAGAAGTCAAAAAAGAAAATCTCACAGTCTCTCCCCCTGAATATCTCTTGTTTATTCGCTAATGAGTAAAATATATTTTTGTAGCAAAATTTTGTATTCCATAACTAGATATCAAAATCTAAAATTGAGAAAAAGAAAATGTGGTATAGAAGTAAGATGGCATATCTTCACATTACAAGAAAACTAGTAAATAAAAATAAATCTACCAGAGTGACTCCTTGATAATAGGATAATAGCAGAAACACAGTTTCGGCCAGGAGACTACGCCTTTCATTATGCCATACTTTCCTGGCTGAATTAAGAGTATCTCTCATCCCCAGGTGAGAGCCTGTCTAAGCTAGTTTAAGATTTTTATCATTCAAGAAAATTCCATTTGGAAGTGAGACTCTCTAGATTAAACTCAAAGACAACCATAATAAATTATCTTACAGTGCAGGTAACCTTCCAAACATTATTTAGTGCTCTGACAGACTGCTTTTATCAGTTTATGCCATATGAAATTGCTATTGTTTTGGGCTCAACCCAGTTGGGTAATTTCATGTGCTGCATCTCAGATTTCATGTGTATAAGAAAACAAGATACGTTAATTTATAGTATGAGCTTTAGAGTCGAAGTATCTTTATGTATATGGAAGCACTTGCTCATACTAATTAGAGAAAGTTAATTAACTCTCAAATGGACATGATTATAATTGAGGTAGGCCCCATAGAGTTGCTGTGAGGATTACCTGAAAAACAAATACAGAGCCTAGCATAGTACGGTATTAGATTGGTATTCAACAAATAATAGATACTACAGGGCTAATATTGTTGCTAAGGTCCTGCATTCTAACTTTGAACTCTATTTAGTTGTTGCACCCAGAAAGACTTCCTTTTCACTTCTGATAAACTTGGGCTGCACCTCCTTTTTGAGCATATCTGTGTCATGGTTAGTCAAACAGCCTCTTCCATGCATGGTTTTCTGGGATCATCTATCTGAGTGAGCCCTGTTAATGCCAGTAATAGAATTTGGCCATGAAGCCTGTACCTATTAATGCCAAGAAATCTCTGACTTGGAGGATAGAGCATCTTTAGCACCTGGATATATTTACACACAATTTTTTGAGTGATTCAGATATTTCATTTTTAATTCATAGAAGAAGAATGTTTTAGTATTTTTAATAAAATCAGGTACAAAATATAATCTGTATTAATTCTAATACTTCACTACTATTTACTCGTGGCTCCAGGCAATCAAGAATCTTTAATTTGTTACTCCACTTCCTCAGATATTCTTTCCTTTAAAAAAATTCCTTTGAACTCATAAGCAGCTATTACTTCTCTCAGCCATTGGCCTTTGCACACTTTTGCTCTTTCTGACCACTGTGCGGCAGAGATTGCAAACTCCTTGAGTTCAGGCTTTGCACTATTGACTTTGCATGGGACTAGTACATAGATTTGCACATTACAAGAATCCCAACAGCGTATTATAAATAGCAACGACTCGGAAAATTCAAATGATAAGCAGATAATTACAAAAATGTGTTTGCAAAATTATAGTTGGAAATTGGAACACTTTAAGTATTTTTGTTTGAATTTTTTTATTTTAATAGTGACCCACAGATTGGATGTCGTTTAAGGCTTGCAGAACAACCATGACTGCCTATTGAGCCACACTGTTGCTAAAGTAATACTACCAGAAAAAAATTCTACCTCTGAGTCCCAAAGACACTTCAATCCTCCTCCTATTTGATGTCAGACTCTCTTGCCTCTAAGTCATAACCTTTTTGATGTGTGGGGATATGAAGGGTTGCTTGGGTTGCTGAGAATGAAGTTTGCAATAACCAGGAAGACTTGGTTGTACCAAGGGAAGGCTTTTACAAAAGGTAAATTCTTCAAGTTTTGATGTCCATATTTGCATTTACCAGGGGGTAGACAAAATGGTAGCCACTAGCTACATAAGGCTATGTACATTAAAATTTCAATTAAAAATTCAGTTCCTCGGCCATGCTAAACATATATCCAGTGCTTAATAGTCACATGAAGATGACACCTAGCAAATTGGATAGCAGATATTTTCATCTCAGAATGTCTTATTGGACAGCACTAGTCCAAACAATTGATAGCAGAAGATCATTTGAGTGTAGAGAGGCAGGTTGTAATTTATAACTCATTATCAGGAAGGGTAAGTATAGGGCTGTCATGATCTCAGAAATACCTTGACAATTTTCAGCTGTTGGGTGCATTAACACACCTCTCCCACCTGGAAATGGAATTTCAGCTCTTTCCACTGATATGCACGCACACACACACACACTCTTACTTTTTTTTCTTTAACAAGCAAACACATATCTTTTTTTCTAAATTGAATGATTATCATTAAAATAATTATTCCTCATGTATTTTTTCTTTAAAATTTTATCTGCAATATCTTGCTGATCAGATTATAGAATTTCCATTACATACAAAATATTTTGTAATTCTATCAACCAACTAACCAAAAAAAAAAAAACAGAAACAAAATTACAAGATAAAATTCAGATCTTTAGATGATATTTTTATTTAAAAGGCTGTTCAATCCTGGAAATATTGCATAACCAACTTATTATCATCTTGGCTTCTCAAGATGCAAGTATAAATTTTGACTTTTAGCAAATTCCCTCTTCTGTTATTAGCATGATCACTATGAGGAAAAATATATCACAATTTAAAATATTAAAATATGAAAAACAGAAAATTTGCCATCAACAACAAAGATCCAACATTGATTTTATTTTTTTCAGAGAAATTATTTTCTAAAGTTTAAGTCTTCACTACTGACACATTTGTTACTCCACTTTCTCAAACTCCAGTTTCTCAAATAAATTGTTACTCCACTGTGGAGCAACAAATGTGTCAGTAGTGAAGACTTGAAAAACCCCTCCCCTTTTATTTTGCTCATATTTTTCGTCTGTATATGGAACCTTTCAAATAAGAAGATATTGTGTCCTAGGAGTGACCTTAGTGTTTGGGTAAATTACTTTCTTTCTATGAAAACACTAAAACATGCATATAAATAGGAATGTGAATAAGCTTGCAAAGATATTACTGGCATTCTGCATTTTCCATAAAAAGTTATGTATGCCTGAGGCTAAATGCCTGGTTGTATCTCATCCTAAGGTTAATAGAACTTCATGAAATATTTAGACTTTCATTATATGGTTTTTACATAAATTTTCAAGACAGTCAGTACTTTTTGACCATTTAAATGTTTTTACCTAAGAGCAATCATCTGGCATTTGGTTTACAACATGAATTCTTTGTCCAGACCTCTCTTTGGAGTGGATGCCTCTGTCGTATTCCTGGTTGATTAGATATAGATCTCTCTGATCTAACCTCAGATAGCATCTATGCTTAGAGCTCTCGTCTCTCAAGTGTTGTGCCTCGATCATCAATCATCTTTGAAAATATTAATGTAACAATGCCCAACTTAACTCAACTGACAGTACAGTCATCCAGGACACAACAAAAACAAATCAATAAATAACTGGACCAAAAGCTGAATACCCAGTTTGTTTTCCATGGTGGTAGTGGTGATGCTTAAATGTGTGTGTGTGTGTGTGTGTGTGTGTACATATTTTATCACATACATACACACACACACACACACACACACACGGATTTAATTGGATATCACATATCTTAAAAATTCAGTTAGATCTAGCATTTCTCCCACCTAAGCCAACTAAATAAGATTTTTCTAAATATTACCACTTACTGTTAAGAATTCCCTTTAGTTTAAATTATCTAGACATTAGAAAGAGGGAAGAAATAGTTTCTTTATTTTACTACAAAATAATTCTCCAGCCTTCAAGTAGCATTAAAGCAAAAACATTTTAAAATATTCAATTTCTAAGGGATGCTATGAATTTTTTGGTCTTATCTCAACCCATCACAAATCCCTTTTTGAGCAATGATCTGGTAGACAGACTTCTAACGTTTAAATGAACTGGGCCATTGCAGAAACTCAGCACCTTACAAAGCATTTCCTTCCTTCTTTTTCTCCTCTCTTCTTCCCCTTCCTCCCTTCTTTTCCTTTTCATTGATTATATAATTAGAATTTGGGCCTATTAGATTTTTTTCTTTAACAATCAACCTCACAGATACATCTATTTGTTAATTCTAAATCATTTTTTTTCTGGAGCAAAACAGATCTAGTAACTTTTCACATAACTACTCTTAAAATGTACATATATGCACAAATATAATTATATTTATATATGTAATTTCTATTATATTACATTTACATATGAGTGAATATAAGTATATACGTATATTCACACATATGTAATATGTGAATATACGTATATACTTATATTCACACACATGTAAATGTAATATAATAGAAATATACATATAGAAATGTAATTATATTCTACAATTATAAATATATACTTATATTCACACATGTAAATGTAATATAATAGAAATATACATATAGAAATGTAGTTATATTCTACAATTATAAATATATACTTATATTCACACATATGTAAATGTATATATAATGTATATATATAAAGTATATAATGGGATTTAAATACACATAAACATACACAGACACACACATATTTTTCCTCTCCTCTAAATATCACTTCCTATCCCAGATGATTAATTTAAAAAAAAATACCAATCTGACATTGTACCATGTGCCACCAGAGGCAGTGAGTTCCCTGTGTTTGAATATTAAACAATATTGAACAAACATTAAATTCTGAACAACATTAAACCTTAGGAGGCTCAAGCCTCACATTAGGGTTTTGGGCAGAATATCATCATATTTTATTTAAATCCTAACTTTCCATCATTGTAAAATAATCAAGTAAAAGAATTTATCCACTTTCCCAACAACTAGAGATAAATTTACATAATTACTCTCAGTGTAATAAGGCATTTACTTAATAGGCTATTTCCAGGGGATACATGAAATAATCTATGTAAAATATGTAGCACATTTCTTCATACATAGTAAATGCTCAGTATTAGCTATTACTATAATTTTTAGTAATTACTCTTGTGTTATTATATATAAACTAAACTCTAAGCAGCAGAGCTCTATGACACTTTCCAATTTATTTGTGTATCTGAACACGTTATCATGATTTCTGACCGTTGTGTTTTTTCTTGACTCATTGAAATAGAATATGAATAGAAATGCAGTCATCTTACAGTAGGAGAAAATCATCCCAATTTTAATGATAGACAGAAGATGAATCACCTACTTAATGGCATGATCAAGCAGACCTAGAAATACCAGTCACTCCCATTGCAGCCCACAGATTTATCTGTTTATGGCTGGAAATAATACATGCATTGTTCTTGAAATCACTCTATTACCACAAAATATCGTTATTGACTAGACAGTCTAATCCCTCTCAATATGTGTGCCTTGGCTTGTATGGTAGGGAAAATAATATAAAATTGAATAAGTAGTAATATTAAAGGAGCAGAAACAGAAATTCATTTCATGATTTTATCTGGTTAATATTAAACACTGGCATGGTTTTTATAAAATTAGGCTATTTCTTTAATTTATACCCTTTAATTATAATTTATAAAAGATGTGAACCATTAATTTACATTTTAGAAACATTCTATTTGACATTGTATATTAACTTTCATTTATATGAATAATGAGGCCTACACTGTCTGTGCACTCCCCCTATTAAGTACTGTTCAAATGTAACATTCAGGCATGGGAACTCATTGCCTCTGGATATGGCCCACTCTATCTCTAAATAATTCTAGCCATTAGACAAATGGGGCAAACCAAAGGGAGATAGATTTTGGAGTAATTTCGGGTAGTGTTTTCTATGTTCCAGAGATAGGACAGAAACAAATTGGAAAAGATATTATGAAACATGCACTGTGCCCTGTTTCACTATCCAAGACTTATTGTAACCAGGCAAATCTTGCCAGTTTCCTTTAAAATTGCTCTGCATCTGATCTATGTCAGTTCTCATCAGCATTCTAGCAGTGCTCTTGTGAGTCAACTCTGTATTACCTCTCTTCCTCTTAAAGACCAATACTGAGAATGGCCCAGTAATCAGCTACACAGACTTTTAATTTGACTGCCTAATTTCTTGTTCTCTTTCTCTCTTAACCCTTGTGAGTGTAGCAACTTTCTTAAACTTCCCTGTTCTTCATCTATAAAGGAAAGATTGTGATAGTGTCCCCTTCTGGACTTGCTGCGAGATTTCAATGAAATAATCTGTGTGAAGTATCTAGCACAGTTTTTAGCACATAAAGAATACTCAGCTAATGCTTTGTATTATTAATGTTATTAATATGACAAATGTGACCAGTTTCAAGACTTGATCTTCCCATAATATGGTGGTAATTTACAATGATTCTTCTAATGTGTTTAAAATGGGGTTTGTTTTTGACAACAATATAATAATGGTGACTTAAATTATGTCTATGTATATATATGTGTGTATATGTGTATATATATATATGGTGTTTGTACATACACACATATACACATATGTGTATATGCATATAAAATACACATGTAAATATATAATTTACCCCAAACACCCAAAACACTAGTAGTTAAAAAAACATTTTCAAACATATCACTAAGTATTTCTACCTTACCTAGATTTAGATTTCAAATAGAATTAGAAATTAACTTATGCAGTTGATAAACATTCATTGAAGGAATTAACTGTAAAGTAGTATGTTTCTCCAATCAGAAAGTTTTTCTTATGCTATACATTCAATCAAATTGACAAGTGATTTTAATTTTACTTTCTCAAAGTCTCTTGAATTAATTCCTTCCTTTATTTCATCATAACTGTTGTGAACTCAGCTTTCATTATATCTAACATGCAAACTAGGAAAACATGAAAATCAGTATTTCTGCTCCTTTCTCTTCAATTTACATCCAGGTCATTCCAGGCTACTAGAATATTTTTTCTTAAATGTCAGTTGGATGATTTATCACCCACTTGTCAAGAACATGCAAGGATTCGCTAGCCAGCTTGTTACCCTCAGTCTGGCCTTCCTCAGACAGTCCAACTTATCTTTCCAGTGTGAGTCTCTCCTATTTTTTTTAAACGTATACTTCAATCACTAGACTACATGTCCTCCTTCCTACTCTTTAAAGACAATGTTCACTTCTGTGCGTATTTATTTGCTCACGTAGGCTAGAGTTTTCCTCCCACCTCATCTTCATTTTTTGCAACCCTTCCAAATCTCATCTCAAACACCACTTCATCCATAAAGTCTCTCTGATCCTCCCATTCAACACAACCTCCTGAGACATGAAACTCCAATGAACTTTGTTTGAACTATTCTAGAGCCCTTATCTTACACCATCTTGGATCCTAGTTATTCTTACACTTGTGTTATTAAACATAGATACTGGGTTCTGTTTTTCCTAGTCACCCTTCACAATATTTAGCCAAGTTTCTCAAAAATCACATAAACTCAAGAAATGTTTGTTAAGCTGGAGGTTTGATGGATCCTAAAATAGGCACTCATGTTACATTTTCTAAATTTATACTTTTAGAGAAAATAGATCCTACTGTTTTTCTCTGTTACAAAGGCAGACTGAGATAAACAAACACTTCGGAAGAGAAGTTTTGAAGAAATAACAGAAAAGCCTTCTGAGTGTACACCCATTTTGTAAATGATTTTGAAACGTCTTACTTTTTATATCTTATTGACATATCAAAATATCCTAAACACCACATTTACCTCATTTGCTTTAACACAGTTCCACAAAATAGAAGAAGAAGAAAAACGTGCAATTAAAAAGAAAAACAAAATTACTGTCCTGGTTGGTACTACTTTGCCTGAAGAGCCAGTGAAGTTTTACTGAGGATTTTTTTCATGTTTGGTGAGTTTCACTAGCCACATAATCATAGCTTTAAACACATAACACAAACTAATACAAGGAATTAGTTGGGGATTCTTGGGACCTGCACACAGAAAATTTCCACTTTAGAATTAGGCCTACTGACTGGAGATTTGGCTACAGTGGATAGCTGTTGCTCATTCAGTAATCCTCAGCTGGCCTTCAAAGTAAGGACTCACTTGCCTTTTCCGGGCTGGGAAGAAAAGAGAGAAATCGTGGTTTTGTTAAGTGCTGCAGAAAATATCTAGTGTTTTCTCTTCCTCCACTGTTTAGAAAAGAGTGTATATTGAAACTTACTGAGATGAGGTTAAATATCAAGAAGACAGTCATCTCAATAATTTCTCTCTGATGCAAGAAGTAGAGCTTCAAAGGCTTTCTCAGTGGTAAAAAAATGATTTACTATCCCATTATAATTATTTTTCTGTTATTATATCAGGAAAATATAATCTTTCTTTGTTACTGAGTCAGTCTAGACTGGTACCTTAACACACACATTCTGTAAGGCATATTAGATATCCCCATTGACACCACTAATGTTACTATGTAAGTGGGCATGGAGGAGTCAGTGGCTTCTGAGTGGTGGGAGGGGGAGACTCTGCCTTCCAGCGCCCATCTCCGCACAATATACACCCACAAGTTATATTTGACAATATCTGGAGGAAGCTGTAGCTGTTAGAACTGAGGCAATGCTAATTATTTCTAGAAGGCAGAAGCCAGAGATGCTGCTAAACATCCTCCAATGCATAGTTACCCACCACAAGGAAATTTTAGGCCCCAGGTGTTAATAACGCTACACAGAATTGTGATATAGAACAAGGATTTTAGAATTAGACTGTTCAAGCGCTCACCCCCACCTAAAACTCCAGCTCTTTTCATTATGCCTGTGCAACTCTGGACAATGTATTCAACTTCCCAAAGCATCATTTTCAAAATCTAGAAAATCAGGAAAATCATATCCAGAAGTCTTTTTTGAAAGCTAAATTGAATAATTAATTTTGTATTTAAAGAATTTTGTACAGTGCCTGGAACATAGTAAAAGTTCAGTAATGCCATTTTAAAATGACATATGCCATGGTCTGAATGATTGTGTTGCTCCAAAATTCATACATTGAAATTTTAAGCCCTACAACAATAGCATTGGGAGGTGGTGCTTTTGGGAGCCAGAAAATTAGCTTAAAAGCAGCTTAAAGACAAGTGGTGGGGGGTGGATCAAATGCGATTGGGTAATCTCATACATAGGATTTGTGGCCTTATAAAGGAGGTCCCAGAGAGTTTCTTCTCCCTTTCCACCATGTGAGGAATAGCAAGAAGGTGTTGTCTATGAATCAAAAAGCAGATCCCCACCAGACACTGAATCTGCCAACACCTTAATCTGAGACTTCCCAGCCTCCAGAACAGTAAGAAATACATTTCTGTTATTCATAAGCTCTCCAGTTTGTGGCATTTTTAGAGCAGTCTAAATGAACTAAGACATTATGCTTTTCGATGATTTCAATATTTATGGTAGGATTTCTATAATTGCATATCTCAACATTGCATTCCCGGAATAACTATGTATAATATAAAAATCAAAGTACCACACTATCCTACCAAGGATAAATTTGGGCACTGCAAATCATATTTGTCAGAAAAAAAAGAGGCTTTTACTTGACCTATTCTGCTGGGTGACAGAGTTTGATCCTGTTTATTCCATGCCACCAGAATTAATCTGTAATCAAATTTGTAATGCATAAACAGTGAAACAAAGCATCTCAAGAACAGATTAGGTATCTATTTGCATGTATGACTGCACAACTTTCTTGATCCTCAGTACACACAACTAAAATGGGCTTTAGTTTTCCCATAATTAAAATTAGATATGCCTTTCTAACATTACACTCAAAGATTATTGGTTTCTGAATTATTCCAATATTTATCACAAGTCTCTCATCAGGTTACTTACAGGTGTATGTTTGCTGCTTGAACCCTGAAGGCTGCGCAGTGAGCCAAGTCTATCTTGCTCAGCCGAAGAGCAGATGTCCTTGAGCGCCCACATATCCTTGGGCATAGCTGGGAACACACCAAGGAAAACAGTCTCATTGCACAAACGCAGCACATGAAGAGCCAGAAAATTAGCTTAAAAGTAGCTTAGATACAAGTGGCAGAACAGATCTCAAAACTGTCCTGCTGTGCCCGAGTGCCCTGTATGAAAGTCCTAATAAACTCATCTACCAGTCAAGCTAGGCTTGTCTGACTCATTCTTTGGTCCCTCGCCCCCTCTTGGTTTTGGGGGGGACATTCCTCGATGCAATTCCGAGTCTTTCCTGTAACCAGTTCTTAGTTTTAATTTACTCCACTCTGACTGTATTTGCTATCTGGTGTTTGATTTCAGTGAACAAATTCTATGAAAGGTAGATGTGTATTCATCATTTTTAAGTAAATTTGTAAAATATAACTTTTGATTTTCAAGTTGAATTAAAAGATGTAAGATTTAAAAGGACAGAAATGGCACAAATGCATGTAGCAACATATCCGAGCCTCCTAAAACAAAATCAAATAAAAATATGCATTCTCTACAATTTTGCATCTTTCTCTGGCTTCCTTACCCTCTAATTCAGTGGCATAACATTTTACTTAGCACCCACTGGGGTGCTCTTGGAACTAAAATCTCACAACCATTGCCAAAGTCCTTTCTTATTTTCTAGGGCAGAACCAATGAGACATTTCTAAAGCTGCCTCCCTTCAAACTTCATTATGATCTCCTTAGCTCTCTAGATGGGGTTTAGCTCTCTAGAGGTACACTCTCACCCCCACCTAACTCAGGCAACTTTGGCCCCAGTGTGGGCTCTTTCTGTTTTTGCTGTTAATATAGGAGGTAATTATCTGATATGGTTGTCTCTGTGTCCCCGCCCAGATCTCATCTTAAATTGTAGCTCCCATAATTCCCACAAGTCCTGGGAGGGACCCAGTGGGAGACAGCTGAATCATGTTGTGATTTTCCCCGTACTAGTCTCCTGGTAGTAAGTAAATCTTATGAGATCTGATAGTTATATAAGGGGTTTCTGTTTTTGCTTCTTCCTCATTATCTCTTGCTGCTGCCATACAAGAAGTCCTTTCACCTTCTGCCATGATTTTGAGGCCTCCCCCAGCCACGTGGAACTGTAAGTCCATTAAACCTATTTTTCTTCCCAGTCTTGGGCATGTCTTTATCAGCAGCATGAAAACGGAGTAATATATTATCCTCGACCCAAAGTTTTGTCACATTCACCAGCCAAAATTTTATGAGTAACACTCCCCTTTTCTGTTATCACTACATACATAATCCTGACACAAACAGAAATTCACCATTGTTTGAAATCATGTGAGAAATGTTTAATGTTTTTGAACCATGCTTAGAAAGAAAAGCTGTCAGCATTTAATACATATGTCCACAGAATGTATAGAGCATTCAATCTGTATTGGGATAGAGGGTTTAAAAAGTGAGAGGAAATCCTGAGCCTTGCTTTTGAAATCCAAAGCTTTAAATTCAGGTGATAGGAAATGTATACCAATGCAAACTGAATGCTGATGTTACATGGTTGCTTCTTGTGGTAGTGAGAAAGCACTTTCAAAACTGGGAGCTGCTATCATAAGCATGATGATAATATAGGAAACCTACTATACAAGAACCCAAAACATGAAGTCGTATACTCAGGAGTATCAAGGACCAGAGATTAGTAAGAAGATAATTCACAGGGAAAGTTGGCTTTAGCAGAGAATTCATACATGGTTGAGGGAAAAAAGTTTGGAGCTGAAGGGCTCCTGTCTATGGTGGGGTTACTATTCTACCCCTAAGGCAGATTGGGATCTCCACCTACCCTGCCTGGGTTGATGCAACATGAAAGGTACAAAAATTAGAAACAGAGCTGGGTGAGATCTTAGTCTAGATGGGGAAACAAACTTTAATGTTGAAGTTTAGAATATGGCTGGAAGTAGAAAGGAAACTGAAGGAAGCTATAGTGAAAAAGTGAAGTCGACTATTGACAAAGTCATGACCAGGAATTTTTGTTATATCTGTTGAAGGTTTTTGTGTTATACTGTGTCTGATACGATCAAAATGTTTAAAGGAAGGCTTCTAGATCTTGTGAGTTGACACTGTTTATGCTGTCACTAAAAATATCTATTCCAACCTACAGTTTAAGATAAAAGAAGAAAGTAGCTTGGACTATTTTAGAGTTTCTTCAAAAATGAGAAAAATAAGGATGAAGCCTCAGTTTCATATAAAGGGCACTGAAACACCAGAAATACACATAGGTGAGTTGTGTGAAGTAGAAAAAATACAATCAAAGAAAATTCTTGAAGGATATTTTTGGGGGAAGTGGTGGTAATAAGATATTTTGTGTATTTTTCTAGCATCTGCAAAGTCCGTTTACTCTCCTTAAATTCTCCTTTTGTTCTCCTTAAATTGACCTTTCTGTGTGTGTAAATCTAATCCTGGAAAATCAATTCACATGAAACCAATTCACAGAGTCTCTGGCTGAATGGAAGCTGTAACCAATAACAATTTTCCTACCTCTCAGGTTGAGCACATGCCTCATTCATTCCATAAAGGACCCTCTGTATGACAGGCCTGTTTTAGGCCTTTGGATATGTAAATGCATGAGCACACAAAGTTAAAAAACAAACAAGCATGCCAAAAAAACAAAGCGACCTTGACTTTACAAAGTTTGTGTGCTGGTAAGGGGTGGCCACACTAAACTACAAACAAGATGTCAGGCCAGGCGTGGTGGCTCACTCCTGTAATTCCAGCACTCTGGGAGGCCAAGGCAGGTGGATCACAAGGTCAGGAATTCGAGACCAGCCTGGCCAACATGGTGAAACCTTGTCTCTACTAAAAATACAAAAATTAGCTGAGTGTGGTGGCAGGGGCCTGTAGTCCCAGCTACTCAGGAGGCTGAGGCAGGAGAATCACTTGAACCCAGGAGGCAGAGGTTGTAGTGAGCCGAGATCGCACCACTGCACTCCAGCCTGGGTGACAGAGTGAGACTCTGCCTCAAACAAAAAAAAAAAAAAAAAAAAAAAAAAAAAAAAAGTCAAATTATATAGCAACTTAGAAAATGATAAATACTGTGGAAAAATAGAAATGGCAAAGGAGATTGGGTACGAGGGCTGGAGAGAGGGTTGGAATTTCAAATGGTCTTATAGGTCTTATAGAGGTGATCTTTAAGTAAACCTTAGCACATTTTATGGACTGCCAAGTATGTTTTAGCTGCATGGAATACATAATGGAGAAAATAGTCTAAGACTCCATTGTTTATATTCTAGTTTGAGGGAGCAGTCGATAACAGTAAAGAATTATGTAATGTATCAAATGATGGGAATGTCAAGAAGATAGTGATCGGAATGAGGTGGTCTGTCTGGTAATGCGGCCTGTGAAGCTTTTTATAGGGTGGTTTTTGAGCAACAGAACCTAATTCATATAATTCCTCAGCATGCACCCATAGAAATTAGATACTTCAGCAATTCATATGTTCTAACACTTCATTGGGGAAAGCAATCCCAAGGAAGAGGGTTGAAGAAGAATGGCTATGAGGTAGGAAAGGAGAGCAAGGGAATAAAACTGGTTGTCTCTGATCTGGCTGCCACTTGTCATAAGAAAAGAGTAGGATCTAAATCTCCCAGGGAACATCTTCTAAGATGCTGGCATTCCTGGGCTTTCCATTGGCAAAGAAGAAGAAAGCACTTACGTGCTGGTCAAGGGTCTCCTTTGTGAAAAGTTGCACCCTGCTGGGCATTCACTTCCAGCACTTCTGGGCTGCTCTTGTGCAGGTTGTAAGCTGGTCCCTGGTCTATCAAGCCTTAGCTGCACCAGAGAAGCTGTTGGGTAGAAAAAGAGAGAGGAACACATGGAGCACAGACATGATGTAACTCACTGTGTATGGTGCCCATGTGAAGCTGAGAGATAAACTTGCAAGGTCCGTGGCCTCAAAGGTGGCTGGGTGGCCTGTGAGGCAAAGGTCCCCAGGTGAATGAAGCTTAGCAGACCTGAAGCAGTGGGCAAGAGGAAAAGTGATTTACAGATGTTAACTATGCTGTAAATGCTATTTTCATCCCCATTTAACAGAAGAAGAACTGAAAGCCTAAAGATCTTAAATAACTTGCTTGGAGTCACATAACTGGTGGGTGTCAAGCTTCAAACAGGCCTATGGCCTCCAGAAACACACTCCTTAACCTTGTAAGTACCAATCTTACTTCACAAGCTCAATTGTTTTTAATTAATGGTGAAAAAATCTCTTAAACCTTTTAATAGTTTTCTGTAATTTATGATTTCTAATATTGCTCCGTTTATCACAGAATCAGTTCATCTTAACTAAATTCTAAAGTTATGATATTTAATACCTGTATAAAGAACCACTGGGAAAGCAGCAAGGAGTGGAAGAGGAAACGTGCATAAATAATACCTAGAAGGAAGCCTGTTTTTATTTTATTTGATGTGTTCTTTAAAAGGGAAGAGAACTTTCATCTAAATATGTTTTCTGATATGCTGTTTCTGCTCCATCAGATGAGGAAAACTAAATTAAAATTTTTGAATTACTGGCCGGGCGCAGTGGATCATGCTGTAATCCCAGCACTTTGGGAGGCCGAGGTGGGCACATCACAAGGTCAGGAGATCGAGACTGTCCTGGCTAACATAACTGTTAAAAATACAAAAAAAAAATTAGCTGGGCGTGGTGGCACAGACTCACAGTCCCAGCTACTTAAGAGGCTGAGGCATGAGAATGGCTTGAACCTGGGAGGCAGAGGTTGCAGTGAGCTGAGATTGCACCACTGTACTCCACCCTGGGCGACAGAGCCAGATTCCATCTCAAAAAAAATTTTTTTGGAATTATTACAGTGGCTTATGTTGATGTAATCATTAAAATCATCTATGTCAGTCTGAATGTTAAAGTGAAAGAAGGACAGAGTATACGAGTGGTTTGAATATCTATTGTATATTGTATATTATGAACAATTTGAACTCCATTTGCTTTGGGTGTTTCAGTCCAAGCACCAGTTATCTGAGGAATGAGAGCCAGGACAGACTTAAATTCAACACATCAGTATGAAATTTTGCAGCCCTGGTAGAGAGGATGAAAGAACAATTGGTCATAACTTCTGTTATCTTCTCAGTCCCCGTTCTGTTTGGGGAATATTATCCATTTGAGTGAAGTCATTCCAAAGCACTGAGAAGAAAATGTCTCTAATTTCTCTCATTTTGAGAGATATTTGATTAACATTTCACATATACATGTACAACACACACACACACACACACACAGCCCTTCACAATACATATAGAACTTCAGGTTCTCTTCCAATATTAGTCTAGTCTGCACAACCAGCAACTTTCTTCTCTTGAGGAGGATTGTAAAGATATTTTAAAAATGCTTTTTCTGATGGAGAAGTGAATCAGACAAAGTGATTGTAAACAAGACGTGCCATTTTTCTTGATGAAATATCTATGACAGTCCTGGTTAAACTCGTCTCTTTGATTCAGTCTTGACGTGGTTTGTCCTCTTGTGTGCACTCAGCACTTTGTGCAAAGAGAATCAGCACCTTTTCAAAAGCAACAGGAAAAGTGGTAGTCACAATATTTTGGCCTTCATTTTTACTGTTGATTAAATGCAATTGTAGTTTCTTTCCTACTCAGGAACACCTAAATTCTGTCTCCCAAATAAAGCAGAGAAGGATGCATCTTTCTGTGCAGCATCACTTTGGGAACAATGAACATTAGTTATGCTGTTTATTTCATCCAGAGGAGCCAGAGATAAAATGTCATTGAAAGTCTTTTGATTTCTTGTCCCATAGAACCTGTGCTTTATCAGAATAGACATGTAGCTGAGAAGGGCAATTTTAAAAATACGTTCTAAAGGGGAAAATTTCCTGAAGTTCTGCATTTACTTCTGCTTTAAAAATTACCAGCTAATGTCAAAGATGCTGAACTTTTATCTAGCCACTTCTATCAAAAAGTTTGGTATCAAGAAAAATACTGATTTTAGTTAGTCAATCAGCAATGTACACACAATCTAATAATGGAGGAAAAAGTAATGCTTGGGGTAAATAAAAATTAGTTTACTTCTTATCCTTTTGTTCATAAAACAGTATAATTAAACTCAGTAAGTTACAAATAGCATAATTAAGAACTACATGAGAACCATAATAATATTTGCATATTCATTCAGAAGTTCTAACCACTGAATTCTGTATTATTTTGTAGGTCATAGCAGTTTCTTTTTTTAGATTCAAATTGTAGCAATTATTAATATCTTCTCACAAAAATACTGACATCATCATGTCATCATTAAAATACGACTCTTGCCATAACCCCTAAAAGAGTTGTCACATCGGGTAGATTTTGTTTGATATATAACTCATGACGCTGTCCTTCTTCCATCTGTGTCACTCCACTCATGTAACTAATGACCATTTATTCTTACCCTTTATCTCATTGTCTCCTAACATACTATCTGTCCTCCACAACTTTACCAAGGTTGATTTACTTACAAACAGATTTGTTGGTTACAGTGGCTCACTATCACCTACAGGAAAGGCCAGAATGTCTACAAGCCTCCCTCCACATTTTAACCTCCCCTATGTCTACCTGGTATCTGGCAGCACACACATACTCCATACTTCCTGAACACTCCATGAACTTGATCTTCTGTGCCTTGGCTCTTGCTCTCCCTTCTACTGGGAATACACTCCCCCCTGCTCTTTCTGCCTCCCAACCGTCTTACCCTTTATTGCAGATACCATTGGCCTCTGAATGTTTTCTGGTCTCCCTAAAGAACCAGTCATGTACTTCTATGTTATTCTGTAGAACATGCTCTACTTCTCTGTGGTGTGTGGGTCATGTAAACTACTCGAGATTGTCAGGAACTCATTCATTCACTCAGATCCTAATTAACAACAATTCACTTTGTGCCAGGCACTCTACTTTCTGCTGCGTATGAAGGTAGTGAATACGTCAAACACAGTCTCCCCATTACTGAAGGTGGGTGGATCTCAATCTCAGCATGCATACTAACCACTTGGAGCACTATACAAAAATGCCTATTCCCGAGATACACCACTCAGATATTTTGACCCAGAAGCTTAGAGTACGATGCAAACTTGTGCTTGTTGTTAACACCTCTAGAGGATGACCACTGACTTGGCTCACTTAGATGCTGTGAGAGCCCATCAGTACACTTTGTACCCTACTAGGCAAAAGAGATGACTTTTAACTTTCATTCCCTTTTATTCTTCTAATTTTGTAAACTCCTATATTCACAGCAAGCAGGCTAGTGCTTGGTACTTTTTATGTGCTCAGTAAATATTTTCGAATGGAGGCATGACTCTCTCATGGAATTTACAATCTAGTGAAGAATATGGAAAATTCCAAAGATACTTCTGCTACTAGATGCCAGGGTTCAGAAATGATGATGCTGTCCTAGAAGAGGATATTTAATTATGGTTTTTCAATTAGAAAGTCTTCTCAGGAGAAAAGATACCCGAAGAGTAAGTATGTTACCAGATAAAATAGTTGATGTGGAAAAATGCTAGGCAAAAAGAAGTGCCTGCTTAGTATGTGGAGAGCATAACTTACTAATAGTGAAAAAGTGAGGTCTCCAGCACATAATACAGTTATAATAAACGTGTGCCAAATGCACAAATAAGCTGTGTATTGTTGGACTATGTGTTAGATATCCCACACAATAACTGTCCAATGGGAGGTGCTAAATAACTAACTTACTAAATGAATAAACATAGTTCTCTCATAAACACTACATTTTAAATGAGACTGTAATTGCTATTTCCTAAAACAAATAAGCACAAAAAAGCACATATTTCTTCATTTTCCTTCAGTGTGTTTCATGCATGTTCGAATGCCTCCAAGACCAGTTTTTCTACAAAGGAATGTTTACAATTAAAAATATAACACTTTAGTTCTTAATTTATTTTTGTCATTTTATGATGAAAACAAGTTTTATGATATCAGTTCTTCAGAAAATTTAATTTTAATTTTAATGTGTTTATAGTAAAAGAGCTTTGGAATTATTTTTTTATGAATTAATTAAAGGTATATGATCTAGTTGAGATGACTGTATTTTTTTCCTTTCATGTACTATCAGGAACACCTAATAACTACTTTCAGTCAAATATAGTTATTTTAATCATGTCATTTTATACACTCACTAATTTAACAAATTATAAATGCAAATTCTGCATTCTGGAACTGCCAGGCATTCTACTAGGCAGAATAAATGTTAGCAGTGATATTCTTTCATAAGTCAATTCCTGTGTTGCTGCCCAGCAATGCAAAACACTTACTTCCTCTAGTGGCTAATCATGTTGCCTACAAAAGAAGAATTTATTTTTCTTCTGGGTTTTTACATATTATCTAAGAAAAAACATTCGTTTTTAAAATTGGATCTTGTCTTAATAAAAATGCTTTTTATATCAGTAGAAGATTCTATAAAATTATAAAAAGAGAAGCTGTTGTTGTTATCTTTAAGAGTAAAATAAAGTACTACAGCCTATTGTGAGTTTAAAATTCATTAGGCAAATCTGTTTCAAGTTGTACACAGTCCTTGATACATAGAAGGTATATATGATTTATCTTCCTAGTTAGAGTTTTATATAGAGTGGGGCTTCAAATACTAAAATTGTAGTGCTAAGGGGGAAGTTATTTTACCAGATTCAATCACAATAACACAATGTGATACTAAGATATGAATGATAAATAGCTCAGAATAATTCCATTAAGCATTCTGAAAGATACAGCTGTGTGTATCAGAATTAATTAAATACCAAAATGACATTTCAAAAATGAAGAAAGCATGAATTTTTCAATAAGTGAAATGATGAAAATTAACTATACACTTGGGAGGACATGACAGGAAAGATATATCCCTATTTCACAACTTTTACACAAAATCAATTCCAATTGGATTAAAGATCTAAACATAAAAACTGAAACCATGTGCAAATTTACCGGCCTTTCTTAATACGATACCAAAGACTGAACTCGAAAGGATTGTAGTTCAACAGATTTAAATGTTCAAAAACTTTTGCTTGTCAGACCATATCAAATCAAGTAAGAAGGCAAAAGACAAGAATAGGAAAAAATTTGCAACGTGTACAAATAAATTGTCAATATCTTTAATATTTATAACCCCCTTTTATGAATTATTAAAGTTCAAGTAATCCACCAAGGTGGGTAAAGAAACTGAACTAGTAAATCACAGGAAGAAATAAAAAAATCAATATGGCTAATGATCTTGGTACTTTGCATTATGTTTATGAATTATATTTCGACAATGAGGTCATTAAAGATTAAAACAGGGGACATTTTCCATTGTTATTAAGACTGAGGACAAAGGGGTACTCAAGGGTAACAAGTTAATGAAAGAACAAATTGTTTCAATTTTTGAGTTAATGAGAGAATAAATCATTTCAATTTTCAAGTTAATGAGGGAATAAATTATTTCAACAGTCTTCAACCACACAATACTGCAGTCAGTAAAATAATACCTATTTTTAGAACATTGAGAGAGAACAATGTCTTGGACATATTCTAAGACAAAACCCTTGAATAACATGGGTTTGAACTGCACAGTTCCACTTACACATGGATTTCCTTACCTCTGCCATCCTTGCTACAGTAAGGTCAGCTGTTCCATGTTGTGCCTCCTCCTCAGACTACTCAATGTGAAGTCAATGAGGAAGACCTTTGTATTGATCCACTTCTACTTAATGAATAGTAAACATGTTTTCTCCTCTTCATGATTTTTTCAGTAACATTTTTCTCTTAGCTTGCTTTAATGTAAGATTACAATATATAACAAACACAGCATACCAAATATGTGTTAATCAACTGTTTATGTTATCAATAGGCTTCCAGTCAACAGTAGACTGTTAGTAGTTAGGTTTTGGGGGAGTCAAAACTTATACATGAATTTTTTACTGTATGGGGGTTTGGTATCCCTAATCCTCATGTTGTTCAAGGGCAAAGTATGTAAGGCAACTATGTAGTTACTACAGCTATTGTCTTAGTTCATTTTGTGCTTCTCAGACAGAATTCCACAACTGCGTAATTTAAGATAAATGTATATCTTCGCAGTGTTTTGGAGGCTAGGAAGTCCAAGATACAGGTGCCAAGATTCAGATTCATCTGTCTGATAAGGATCTAGTCTCTGCTTGCAAGATGGCACCTTGAATTATGTGTTTTTTGAAAATGGGGGAAATGTTATATCCTCACGTGGCAGAAGGCAGGAGGCGAAAATCGAAAAGGGGCAAACTCCTTTTTATTAAACCTTTTTATAATGGAATTAACCTACTTATTAGCAAAGAGGTCTCATAAGCTAAACACTTCACAAAAGGCCCTATCTCCCAACATTGTTGCATTAGGGATTGTTTCCAACATATGAACTTTAGGGGGACTCATTTTGACCATAGTATTCCACCCCCTGGACCCCCAAAGTGATGTTCTTTTCAAATATAAAATACAGTTATACCATCTCAATAGCCTAAAAAGTCATTCTAGTGCTTAGTTAAAAATCTGAAGTCTGCAGTCTTATCTGAATCAGTTATGGGTAAGACTCAATGGATGATTCATCCTAGGAGAAATTTTTCTTCAGCTGTGAGCCTGTGACATCAAACAAGTTATGTGATTCTAAAATGCAATGGTGGGACCCACATTTCCATTCTGAAAGGGAGAGTTAAACAGGAAGGAGTAACAGGTCCTAATTAAGTCCAGTACCCAACAGGGCCAACAACCTTAAATCTAAAGGCTTTGGAGTAATCTGTTTTAACTCCATGTCCTGCTGCTTGGATACGCTAGGGTGAGGGTTGGGTCTTTTAGGCTCCCAGCAGCTCTGCCTCCATGGCTTTGCTAGGCACAGTCCATGCTTCAACACTTATGCATTGAAGCCATATGTCTGTGAGTTTTCTAGCTGGTATCACATGCAGGTGGCTCTACAGTTGTGGGGTCTTGGAGCCTTATCCCATGGTTATACTAAGTATTGACCTAGTGGGACTCTCTGTGGCAGATCCACCTCTGCACAGGTCTCTGCTCAGACCTTGAGGCTGTCTACAATGACTTCTGAAATTTAGGTGAAGGAAGCTGCACCTGCACTGATTTTGTAGTCTGTACACCTGTGCACGTGCAATGATTTTTTTATAGTCTGTACACCTGCAGAATTAGCAGTGTGTGCATGCTGCTAAGACTCATCTCTATGTCCTCCAGAGCGGCAGCCTGAGTTGCACCTGTACTCCCTGGAGCCACAGCTGAAGTGGCCAAGGAGAGCTGCACCAGAATGCAGAGAGCAGAGATCTGAGACAGCCAGGCAAGTGAGTTCTCCTTGCACAGGATCTCTGAAATGCCTTTGGTATCATTCCCTCATAGTCTTGATGAATAGCACCTGGCTTCCTCCTAGCCATGCTAATCTCCTTATTGCAATGTATCTCGGCCACATCCTTGGTTTTCTGTCCTCAACACCCTTTTAAAATACTTTATCCAACCAGGCTGAGAATTTTTTAAATCTTTACTTCCTGCTACTCTTTTGATTATACATTCTATCTTTAAGTCATTTCTGTTTTTGCATTTTACTATGGGCAGATAAGAGAAGCAAAGCGGAATTGTAACTATTTTGCTGCTTTGAGATTTCTTCTGCCCACTATCCTTACTCATAGCTTTTAAATTTTGCCTTCCACAAAGTTTTAGGACACAGATATAATTCAGCCATGTTCTTTGCCATTTTATAACAAGGATGGCCTTGCCTTCAGTTTTCAACACCTCATTCCTCATTTCCATCTGAGACCTCATCAGAATGGCTTTTACTATCCATATTTCTATCAAAATATAGTTCACAGTGACATAAGTAATCCCTAAGAAGAAGGAGAGTGGATGCCTCCTGACCTTAACAGCTCCCAAAAGGCCACATCTTCTAACACTGTTGCATTGGGAATTAAGTTTCTAACGACTGAATTTTGGGGGACACAGATTATAACAATTATTTAGTTATCCTTGTAATTTATATATAACCATAAACATATAGGTAATAGGAGGTAGTAAAAATATGCAGTATAAAGTATTTCATATTTAGTCATACACACATGAATGTCCACACACATGTTCATAAATATTTAGGAATACAGATAGATTGCACCTTTTCCTGGTCTCACCAGCCTGAGTCAAAAATTTTTTCATTGGCCAGGTGCAGTGGCTCACGCCTGTAATCCCAGCACTTTGGGAAGCCAAGGCAGGTGGATCCCGAGGTCAGGAGTTCAAGACCAGCCTGACCAGGGTGGTAAGATACCATCTCTACTGAAAATACAAAAATTAGCCGGGCATAGTGGCCTTTATTCCCAGGTTTTCGGGAGGCAGAGGCAGGAGAATTGCTTGAACCCGGGCAGCAGATGTTGCAGTGAGCCAAGATCACACCACTGCACTCTAGCCTGGGTGACGGAGTGAGACTTCATCTCAAAAAAAAAAGAAAGAAATTATAATAAAAATTTTATCATCACTTCCTTTCATGATAAGTCCCAAGCCCCAATGTTTCTGATCATTTTGCCTTGCCATTAACTCAAGTATACTCCCAAATTCTTAGACAGTGACTTTGTGGTGAAATCCTGTGGCTGTATCTGATGCCGATGACCTTTGCGAGGCAATTGTGTTGTGAGACAGAGCTCTTTCTTTTACCTGTGCCATTCGTACCTCTGCCCAAGGTTTGAGAGAGGACATTCTTTCTCTAATACTTCCCAGAAAAACTGAGAACAAGTTATTGAGCTCAACACTGTTAAAGCTCAGCCATAGATTATGTGTAATAGCAAGAGTGACTACTCTTTACTACTATTTACTTAGGAAAGGTTGCTACTGTAGAGGCCATGAACAAAACAGAGGAACACTGACGCCTTACCTAACCACAAGAAGTCCTTCTTGTGGTCGGTAGTTTCACTCTCTGTCAGGAGGAATCAGCAGGTATTACCACACATAGAAATCTAGGCTCAAGTGCTTTCTCAGCCCCAGAAAAAGACAAAATCCTTCTGTTCCTCTTTCAGAACAAGATTGGCTAACAATGGGTTACCTCTTCCCTGCAGGTGAAATCTTGTTCTTCATACAAAGACTAATTCTTCCTTATGGTTTCAATAATAACAACAACAAAAAGATCGTAATGTTATTATTCATGCTTAGGCAGTACTAATGTGGAACAATTATGTGTCCATAATACGATTTCATTTCTACAGTTGTATTTATATGGAGCGTGGGAGGGTGAATAAATATGTTAAGCATATCTACTGACTGCTGTTTCCTTTTTGCTATTGATTTTCTTGACCAAAGTTTCAACCAAAGTAAGTTTAAAGAAGATTTTGGAAAATATTAGAATATTTTGTCAGTTCTTCAGAGTAATGGCTCTGTTATCTATAAGGCAATTTATGTTGCAAACAGAACACTAAACATCACAGCTTGTACTATGTATGCTTTAATTACATCAAATTGTATTGAGTTTAATTAATTTCAGTTAATTTCCAAGTATAAAAATATTATTTTATTATATAAAATAAAAATACATAGGGAAAGTTAAATTCCAATCTGTAATGAACCTAATTACTCATGTGACAAAATATTTTGTTACAAAAGTGTATTTTTTTGATAATTTATATAACTTTTTAATCCTATACCACTTCAAGAGGCTAAACCATATGACTCATATGACATTTGACTCAAGTGATATTCTAAGAGTAGATGCCTAGAAAGGATTTTTTCCTCCAAACCATCAGTTTACTTGGCATGAATGGTTGTCCTAGTGTACATGACAAAAATTTGTGGGACCTGTGCCTTCATTTCTGAGTTAAGTCCTATGGTAGGAATGCTGAGAGAATAGAGAGGATTCAGGTAACATGTGTAGGCAGAGAAGTCCTGAGGCATGGGTGACTTTTGCCCGTTTAAATGGCACCAGAAGTGACTGAAATAGAATTAGACCCATAGAAACTAGAATGAAAGAAGAGAACAAAGGATAACAGAGCAAAGACCTGTGTGGAATGAAGAAGTGAAGACTAGAGGGACAGTAGGTTCCCATCAGGTGCTAGTGGACAAATGACACCTGAGACATCCGTCCCACTTATACCTGAACACTAAGTGCATGCAATTTCATTGCAAACCAGAGGCAAGGGGTCATGGTACTTTAACTCAAATCATTTTTATTTTAGACATCCAACATAAGGGAGCTTAAATGAGATATTGTATAATTATATAAGCAAAAAATATATAAGCCTAAGACTTGGCATCTACTTTTCTTTAATTGTAGAAGATGACTGCTGCTTCAAGATTAAAAATTAAATGCATTTATTTATCCCTATAGTAAAAAAAATTAAAATGACAGAAAAAATATTCAAATGATTAAATATATGTACTCATGCATATACACATAAATGAATAAACACACACATAATAAATTCATAATAATGTTGAACATAAAAGTTGTATAATTAAAGCCAACAATAAAATGCTGAAATATTTTTCAAAGAAGTATGAAGTACAATTCAAAACACTAACTAGATTCCTGTGGTAGAGGTAAGGCCACTCCTTAGAGGAACTCCAAGCTCAGAGTGAGCAAATATGAAATTCAGAAGTGGGTTATTGGGCAGTCATCATGATCATAGTCATTATCAGGGATATGTCTACAAAACTGCTGAACCAAAGCCCCTACCCCAACTTGGGCAGGGTTAACCAGAAGAATTTACTTCTAAGTAGTATTTATCATTAAGAATTTAATAACAATAATAATAACAAAGTAGAAAGATCATCTTTGGAAGAGGACCTAAATGTATGAAGGGACCAGAAAGAGAGGCAGGATACAACATAGGATAATGGTGAACCCCCCCAAATAAACCTGAGGACATAAAAGGAATATTCACGTAGGCATAAAATTCTGTAGGAGTTCAAGCCCAGACTAAACTACTTACTTTCCAATTATGGGTGTTCACACACCTTGCTATTCCTCATTTTAACTTCTAAAACGATTCTGTACATTGGTACTTTTAGCCCACTTACACAGAGTAAACAGATCTGCACAAATACAACAGCCTTATAGCACTTGCAATACTAATCAGTCCATCTATTCATTCATAATTAAGAACAACCCCTAAAGAATAATCAGACATTAAGAGAAAATGAATGGAACAAAAAAGAATCAAGAACAAACAGCAAATAACAATTACATTACATAAAAATGTAATACCAGGAAAGGTCTATTTGAGGACACTTTTCAGTCTAGCAGAGTTGGAGAGATAAAATGTGAAAGTAAAAATTATTTAGAGATTCTTAATGTACAATCCTTAACAGGTGAAGATTGTAAGGAAAGAAAAGCATTGAAACAAAGAAAATAAATGACATAATATAAATAATTTTCATTCCTCTAAAGAGTTATATCTCCATTGAAAAGGACATACTATGCACAAACACAATTTAACAAATGTTGCCCACAAAGATAAATACAAGGTTGTGTAATTTCTGAGTTCCACTCATGTATAGAAAGCTGTAAAAGTTAATGGAGGAGATGGAGATGGGATGAACAAACAGGTTATCTAAAATAAATAAAGACAGATTTATCTGGGGGTGGTGGCTCATGCCTGTAATCTCAGCACTTTGGAAAGCAGAGGCAGGTGGATCATTTGAGGGCAGGAGTTTGAGACCAGCCTGACCAACATGGCAAAATCTGGTCTCTAGAAAAAATACTGGGACATGGTGGTGTGTACCTGTAATCACAGCTACTCTGGAGGCTGAGGTGGGAGGATAGCTCGACACCAAGAGGTTGAGACTGCAATGAGCTGAGATCATGCCAGTT
Organism: Ateles fusciceps; assembly: GCA_036589455.1. Classification (NCBI taxonomy): domain Eukaryota; kingdom Metazoa; phylum Chordata; class Mammalia; order Primates; family Atelidae; genus Ateles; species Ateles fusciceps. The sequence goes on from JAZHEH010000222.1 coordinate 10,269,715, forward strand.
CGCTCCAGCCTGTGTGACAGAGCAAGACACTGACACACACACACAAACACACACACACACACACACACACACACACACACACACATATACACACAGTAGACTGACATCTGTCAAGCTATTAACAATCCTGAAGGTAATAAATGACAGAATAATGCCACTAAAGTTCTGAAGGAAAGTACTTTCAACATGAATTTCCAGGCAAACAAATTTTAACTTGTGAAGACAAAATAAGGATATACAAGTATAGTATCTGCTAGTATGCTTCTTATTGAAGGAAACTAAAAACTGAACTAACCTGGCTTAAACAAAAAAGGCAATTTCTGTGCTTTCATAATTGAAAAGTCCAATTGAAGTCTACCCTCAATAGAAATTCAATTTAGATAATTGCAGTGGTAACCATCCCAGCTCCAGCTCCAGGCATGTGAGGTATTTCGGGTTGCTTTGCCTTCCGTGGTGGGTCACCTGCATCCTCTGGCTGGCTCCTTTCATGGAAGTCCGTTTGGCTGGTAACATTTTATCCACCTCATGTAGGAAAGAAAGACATATCTATTGTAGAATGTTGTCCCCCGATTCAATGGTTAGCTTGATGGCTCCATGCCCATCACTGCACTCTCATTACTATCAGGACATCTACTTTATCCCTGGGACTAGAAGGAGAATCAGGTTCCCCAGAAGACATCACTGGAGATTAGATAATATTGAAATAAATGATAGATAGATGCCAAGGAAAATTTTAAAAGTTGATTTTCATAAGAAATACATTTTATTTATTTATTTTCTATCATTTATTATATGCATGGTGAGACTGTAGATGAAAAGTGGAGAGACTTTCACATTTTTGGATTATATTTCCTGATTTTTGCAATTTTTATGAAGTAAATTGCTTTTAAAATTTCTTATTTTTATGAATTTTACATTTTATGAATTGCACCTGAAATGATCATTTCCCAAGAAGATATTAGCTGTTCGTGGAAAGGGTACAATTTTTGAGGATAATGATATATAGAGGGAGAATTCACAGAAATGTACACAGAATTGTTAAAGTTATAAAATGATGGCTCATTTTAAATTTACTAGCTACTATGCTTCATGCCGAGATTCCAAGATGAAAAAGACACAGGCACTGGTATCACATACTTGCAATCTAGATTGGCAGGTTTAGAATGATTTTAATTAATTCTATCATTTGGATTATGTGCAAATGTGATTGGTACTCAAAAGACAATGATAAGTTTTATTTTTATCTTTTCTCAAAGAAGGGAAATTACTTGGAGATGGAGAAAAATTCAATGTGCTTAAGATTACATGAGTGTTTTTTACAGAGTCAGAGTTCTAGGGGGCTAGAAGGAAAAGTGAAGAAAAAAGAGTGATGAAGGAGGTGTTAAAAGGATGAGGCATGTCACGATAAGTGAAATAAGCCAGATACAGACAAATACTGCATGACCTCACTTACATGTGGAATCCAAAAATGTCAAACTTGTAGAAGCAGAGAGTAGAATAGTGGTTACCAGGGGCTGGGGGTAAGGGAAATGGGGAGATGTTGGACAAAAGTGTACAAAGTTTTCGTTATGCAGAATGAATCAATACTGGGTCTTTTATGTACAGTATGGTGACTATAGTTACTGCATTGTATACTTTAATTTGCTAAAGATACATCTTACATATTCTCGCTACATACATATACACAATGATAACCACCTGACGTGATAGATATAGTAACTATTAGGCTAATTATTTTACAATGCATATGTGTTTAAAACATCATATTGTACATCTTAAATGAATAAACTTTTCATTTTTCAATTATACTTCAATAAATTTAAAAAAGATTGGAGAAATGAAAATAAGGTGGAAATAGACAAATGGCAGGCACTGACAAAGACAATCAGGTTGCTATATTAGCTCCAATTGTCTTTAGAAGTAGACCAGACACTCTTTCCAGAAATAATTTAAATCCAACACAGAAGGAAGGACTGGAGTGGTTATGATGGATAGATTGGAATGTTTCTGCCACTTAATCTGCAGAAAATGGCACATGTGGCTTTTCCCTGTTGGTGGCATAGGGAAAATAGGCTTGATGTTCATGATTCTTTATATGGGGGAGGGAAAGGTGAGAGAATAGTGTCATTAAGCTGATACTATTTCTGTCCACTCAGAAGCTTTTGCCCAGGAACTGACAACAATCATGTGACTCTCAGTAGTTTGGTCATAAAGGATTGGCTACTACTGGTTGAGTAGAATTACCCAAATAGTACTATAATTTCAACCACATAGAGAATAAATGATAATGGAGAGAACTATTTAACAAGGTCCTGGTTTCTCTTGCAACACAGTAGCTACACTTGCCTGCTTGTATGTGAAGTTTTGTAGGGATCAGCCTGGCAGACAGTATTAGAGGAGAAATGACACCTTGATCTTGGTTTGCAAGCCCTTCTCCTGTCAGCCCTAGATTAGACCCTATTCAGCCATGCGGGGGTGTTGGTTTATGCGTGCTGCAGCAGTGGCATAATGAATATAATTTACCCAGTGGACAAGGTGTGTGCCAAGTGAATTTAAATAATTGGTGTGGATTGGCCAGTAGCTAAAAAGTGAGCTTTTAAAGAGATACTGAAGATTGAAAGTTTTTTTTTTTTAAAGAAAAACCATTGACTGTAGATTATGAAAAGCTAGGGTTTGCCCTCTTCATGTCTACTCTCCTTCCAAATAGTTGTTTTCAAAACTCTTTTTCCCTCTCCCTTACCTTGCCCTGTTAAAATATAAACGGGAATTGGTTAATGTCCCTTTCCTGAATACATGTAAAAAAAAAAATTCAACCACGTTAGCATAATACTCTCATAGGATATCATATTTATTAGAATAGAAAATAAATATAAGTATTAATAGAAAGGATGATTTTATTTTATGAACACTGGCTAGTTGCAAAACACATTCTAATCAAAGCTGTACAAATTGTCATCAAAATTGGCTAAGTTTAGCATGTTTATAGAATGAATATAGGTGATCTTCTAAATGGTATGCAGGGAAAGTATATGCTATTATTTGATTTTCCAAAACTAAAAATCATTATGCTCCATATACCCATGAGCTAAAAGCAACAATATAAACAAAACTTAAAGATGCCTATTTTGGGAATGCATGTTGGAAAACAGCAATGTTGAGCCTTCAAATCAGGTGTCCTATAGTTTATTCACTCAGGAATGAAAAGATTGTTATGCTATTATACACATTATGATCTTAAGGAAAATACTTCAAAAAAAAGAGAAATAAACTGCTAATTTATTTGTGGTATTATTTAGCCTATTTCTAGAAAAGAGTAAGAGATTCCAAAAACATTTAATTATTTAAAGAGTAAATCAAATAATCAGTGAGATAGAGCTGGTAATGAGAATAGTGAGAAGAACCACATACAGGGATCAACATAACAGGAAAATGTTCCACTTAAAAGTGAAGATAATGTGTTTTAATTTATTTGGATTTATGTCCCTTAAGTTTTCAATATTTTTTAATCATTAGAAGCACACAATATCTGGTTTGACTTTCACTGCTTTGGATAAGCATATACATACATATATATGTAATTTACAATATGAATGTATATATATCATATTGCTTCACAAATTATTTTTACTTACATATAGTCTTAGATTTTAAAAATGTGAAATTTGAAGATTAACATGTTTTCCCTGAGCATGGTGGCACGTGCCTGTATCCCCCAGCTACTTGGGAAGTTGAGACAGAAGGATCGCGTGAGTCTAGAAATGAGAAGCTGCAGTGAGCTATGATAATGCCATTGCACTCCAGTCTGGGTAATAGAGCAAGATCCTGTCTCAAATAAATAAATAACAATAAAATAAAATAAAAAATATATGTTTTACTAGTCAAGAGTGTTTGGAAACTATAATAACACACAATTGTCTTTTTTTATTATTATACTTTAAGTTCTGGGGTACATGTGCACATTGTGCAGGTTTGTTACATAGGTATACGTGTCCCATAGTGGTGGTTTGCTGCATCCATCGCCCTGTCATCTCCATTAGATATTTCTCCTAATGCTATCCCTCCCCAATCCCCCAACCCCCTGATATTCCTCCCTAGCCCCCCAATCCCCCAGGCCCCAGTGTGTAATGTTCCCTCCTTGTGTCTGTGTGTTCTCATTGTTCAACACCCACTTATTTTCAATGTATTATAAGTTTGACAAGTCTAAATTGATTTTTTTCTGAAACATTCAAGGGCCTTAACAATAATAAATACATCTTTTTTCAGTATTTGTGAACCAAATTTTTTACAGAAAATGTTTCCTCCAAGAGATGAAAACAGTTTGTAGACATTGATCCCTTAATTTGCTATTTGAGGTTTCAAATTTTCAGTGGTCAATTAAGTTTTGTAGTGTATAAGGCATTTATTTGTTTACTATTTATTATTTACTTTTTTTTTTTTTTTTTTTTTTTTGAGACAGAGTCTCACTCCGTCACCAGGTACCAGGCTGGAGTGCAGTGGTGCGACCTCGGCTCACTGCAACCTCCGCCTCCCAGGTTCAAGCAATTCTGCTGCCTCAGCCTCCCAAGTAGCTGGGACTACAGGTACGTGCCACCACGCCCAGCTAATTTTTTTTGTATTTTTAGTAGAGGCGGGGTTTCACCATGCTGGCCAGGATGGTCTCGATCTCTTGACCTTGTGATCCACCCACCTTGGCCGCCTAAACTGCTGAGATTACAGGCATGAGCCACCACGTCCAGCCTATTTACTCTTTATTCTCCTTATTCATGTTGATGAGACTGTATCATAAACTTCACAGAAACTTTATTTTAAGTTAGACTGTGTACATTATAGTCTCTGGATTTTAGCCAAATATTATAGAATGGAGGGGAAAACATCATATAATAGATGCTATTGCGATGCTAGGAGTTTTCTTGTGGTAAATTATTAAATAAAAAGCTTACTAGAAAGTCCTGAGTAGACCAACATAAAAGTGATAATTCTGAAATTCATTATCTGTAACTTTGCAATACATAATTATTAACAATATTCTTCACAATGACTGCCTCTTCAAAAGAAAAACTAAAATGACTTATTTGACATTCTGCACATTAAATACGTATCTAATTTTGAATATTGACTTCAATCGGTTGTTCAGATTTGTAGATATAGTTTGCAACAGACAAGATAAGAAGTGTAACCGTTTTTCACTATTCTTCTGCCAAATATTAGTGCTCAGCTCTTATTCATCATTCCTTACATTTCTGTGTTTAAATTGCTAAATCCATTCACGTTTTATTGCAAGATCTATAGTTGTCTTTGGCAGATTTTCTTCAGTCTTGGTTTTTTCCAAAGTCTGAAAAACCATCTGGAAAACTAGAAAACCCACAGACTTGTGGAGACTTTTTGGTTTATGTAATTCAGAATGTTCAGAGTGAAAATTTTAAGTCAATTTTGAGTCAAAATGTCAACTCTTTGCCAATTTGCTTAATTTTTATTTTTTATTATTTGCAAGCCAACTCTCCATTAAATATTGTTTGTTTCAGTAACATAGATGGGTTAAAGTAATTGACATAGTATATAGGTTATACCATAAATATGTACATGAAATAATTTATTGACACAATAAGTTGTGTGGTTTTTATTTCTTCATAGACAAATTCTAGGCAATCAAAAATTCCATTATATTTTTCTAACATGTCAAAATTGAGTTTATAATTTTTCTATCCACTCAATTGCTTACTCCTATATTGGAAAATATATTTTATCCTACAAAGAATTTTACCTTTTATTTTCTTATTCTCTAAACCTAATCATTAGATAGATCCTATCAGGTCTACATTCAAACACTCCTTTCTTTTTATCTCTTATACTTTGTAAACAATCCTTCCCAACCACTTTCATTGTCTCCAGCTCACTTTGCTTCCCTACATCCAGACACCTTCAGTGTCAATCAGAAGACAGACTTCCCAGTGACTGCAACTTTGTCTGTAGCCCCTGTGTACATATTGAGCAGAATGTTTTGATGCAGCCTAAGGCACTAAAAGAAAACAGTCTACATTCAGACAAATTGGTTTTTTTATTTTTTTTCTGTCATCAATCTCCAAATAAACATCACCAGGTCTTTTTTTTTTCTTTTTTTTGGTCAAAATTGATTATTAACCTTGTATTAATTTGTCTTAGATTTACATAAGGAGCTGTTGGAAACATGTGTTCCTATATTCCAGTCCTGAGTATTATAAATCTGTCATTCTTGGGTGGGCCCGGAATTGAATGTATCTAATTAAACATTATGAATTTCCTTGTTTCTTTGTTTATAAAATGATCTTCCTTTTATCACCAAATATTCAAATTCTACTACCCCCCAAAACCATGTGTAAAATGCTAAACACTGTAATTTCCATTAAGTCTCCTATTATAAATCTCCTCTTCCCCTAACTTGGAAAGCACCTCTTGGTCCTCTAAAATTCTACCTTACTTGATAGAAAGCAAACATCTCATATGGACTGTATCTATGCACCAAACACCGTATCTCTTTTTTCAGTAATTTTTTTTTCTCTCCACTTTTTTTTTTCTCTCTAAACACAAGCTCTGCCCTCTTTATCTTTGGATTGCCTAAAGTCCCTTACAGTTTGAAGGTGCTAAATATTTATTGTATGAATGAATTTATCTCACAAAGAGCAATAAGTTGCTGGCAAAAATTTCTCCAGCTGAGGTAAATAATACATCTTAGACTACATTTTGATCAATTTCAACATTTTGATTAAGTAATAAATAGTGTGCCCATTGATGCCTTACAATTCCTGCACTACAGCCAGAGTGTTGGCATTTTACCAACTAGAATATTAGATGGTTATCCCTCTACTTTGAGAGGGGTATGGCATTTCAATGAAGAGTCTTCTCTCTCTATTATTTTCCCCATCTTTCTGCACCTTCTCCCACATACCCAGAAAACACTGCAGAAAATAACTGTCTTTGTTACTGACTAATCTGAAAGCAAAAAAGATTCAAGGACCAATGCTGGGGAATAATTATATTATGTTCAGGTAAGAAAAGTTGATTCCATCTGGCAGTGATCAGTCCACACTGAAAGCAAACCTGGCACACTGGTCAGCAGATTCATCTTGTTTATCATGTCTTTCTAGAACTGAATGATTTCTTTCTTTCTTTCTTTTTTTTTTTTTTGTATTGGAATCACTGAGGTAGCTATAAGTTCTCAGTCGCTGAGTTTAGAGTTTCTCAAGGTGAACCCCAAAGATTACAGTCCTCATTGACTACAAGCCAATGCTAAGGAAAATTGTTGATTTCTAAACACTGCAAATGTATCATTACTTCTCAATCATAATATCTCTCTACTAGTTCACAGAGGGATCTTTCTGTCTTACTTTGAGGATTTCTAATGTCTATGTCCCCTGCCTCTGAATCACAGAATATTTGGGGGAAAAACTTTCTCCATTGACTGATTCTCCACTGATTATGGAGAAATGCATCTTTTTCCCGTGTAACTCTGCATTTGGAAAGCTATACTTTAAAAGAAATATATTATTTTTACAATTATTATTATTTTGTCCACCATCATACAATTTACTAAGAGATCAATTGATAGTGTGAGGGAAAAGTTTAAACAGGCATCCTAGGGAATTAAACAAACATCCTAGAGAAAGTCTTGAAGGTAGTTGATACGCGGGTAAAATTGAGCACCTGCTATCCATAACCTGGGCTTTATCAAGTAGCTTGAAATACAGGAAAGGCTACTGCCAGGTTATATCTGAACCTAATCTGGTAGTTCTGTAGTTCTGGACAATATTTGCTAATTCAACAGGAGTAATTTATGGAATGTTAATATAACTTCATTCAAACCCTGTAAGTATACTTATATGTTGTATTTCTGTATTTAGATATAAAACAAATAAAATATTAAAAACAGTCCCCACCAAACAAACAAAAAAACCTCTCTTTGATTTTTAGTGGTTAACATCTTATTTCCAAGGATATCATTCACATTTTTAAAATCAGGATTATATTATGCAGCCTCTGTTTTGATGATGTATATGGAAATATAACCATGAATAGTTTACTTGTAGATAGAATACATACTTCCTTAAATATTATCTTAAAGAGTAGATTACAATTACATAAGTTTAACTCATTTGGAACAGACTTTAAAACCTCTCGTTACTCATAAAATGCTATGAAGCAAGAGCAAAAAGCAAAAATGATTATGCCCATTGTCTTCATAATAATATTTTAAGGTCTACTTATATAATCAAGTAATGTCCAGAAAACAAATATAGTGAACACTCAGGACATGCACAGTCTTTCAGGACACCCACGGCGGATTTTCTGAAACTGCTTAGCGTAATTATTCTACCAAAAAGTAAGCAATTCGCTTTAACATTTTGGGGGGAGGCAAAGAAATAACATTGTTATGAACTGAATGTTTGCCCCCTCTCCCCCACATTCTACATTGAAATCCTAACCTTTACTGTTTAAAAAATCATGCATTTTAAAATTCAAATACAGTATTGTATACATTTAAAGGTATACATTTTGCTTTTATGCAAGATTTACCCCATAAGTTTTGATTATATACATTTTTATTTGATAAAAAACTAAATCAACCAATATTTATTAAATCACATTGTATGTATATAAAATGCCTGCAGTTTTGTAATAGAGCTAAAAGTGTAAGCAAACTAGATATGATCTTTATACTGATGGGATTTATGCATAAGTCGGCGAACCAGACAATAAACATAATGATAAATTTTAAAAACAGCATTAACATAAACAAAAAAATACTGTGTGTTAGAAAATGTCAAGTATATAGTAGTTTATTTTAGCCAGGATCATCAGGAAAGACTGAGGAAATGTCATTAAAGTGAATACCTAAAAAAGTCGTCAAAGAATAAACTCACGGTAATAGTTGTGCTTTTCTGAAAAATCTATAATTACTTGCTTAACCACTTACCTGAATGAGATATTACAGATGGTGTGACTTGGGACTAACAAGGAAATAGCTATCAGAGAATGGAAGGTATGAGAACTTATAAAATACTCAAAGATAAAACAAATGATAAGTTTCCTAGAAACCTGTTCCAAGGCAATTGAGATGTAACATGAATTTGGAGGGAATCAATATCTAGAATAATTTGAATACACTGGTAAATACATTACTATATCAAAAAGATGCCTCAAATCACTTTCTGAAGAAAAGCACGGATTTCTCAAAAGAGTAGTTATCAAACTCGAACAAGTATAGAATTACAGACAGAGCATATTGAAATGCATGTTCCTGGGTCCCACTGCCAGTGTTACTGATTACATAGGTCAAGCATTCCACAAATACAGATTTTACCAGAACCTTTAAGGGCAAATGGTTGAGGAAAAGGGAATTTGTGGCACCTTCAGTGTATCAGCAAGTCATTAAGTACAGTTCTGCTGTCCCACAGAGTTACCATTGGTTGGAGTTCCTACATCTTTAGAATGTGTTGTTCTACTTCAGGCAGTGATGCCCCAAATCCATTTACAGACAAAAAACAGTCCTTATTGCAAGCACCCATATTTTCTCTTCCTTTCTCTCAATTAAATTGGAATGAAGCAGCATTTAATGAGCTGGTAAGTTTCAGTGATGAAATACACAACCTATGGTTTGGTACATGAATGTGGAAAAGAATAGGATTAATTTAAAGAGAACAGTGAATTTGGCACTCTGATGGTGGTCTTTGGTGTCCTCATCTTCTCTCTTGTTGTCACCTATACTCCACCAATGACAAAACTAATGTGCTTTTGTTGCTCCCTTCAGCTAGGAGCTGTGTCTTACTAAGAAGGACCCCAGCTTTTTCTGCTGGCTCTGCAGTTTGCTTCCTAGATTATTTTTCCCTTTTCCCACGGGGACACAACCACTAGTTTGTCACCAGAACTTCTCTTGACCTGTCACAGACTGGAATTAACATAAAGGAGTGGAACTATACAAAAGAGAGAAAGAGATAAAGAAGTCTCCTCCGCTCCCCCAACCCCCAAGCCTGTCTCCCTTCTGCATTTTCTTTTTCTTCCCTACCCTTTCTAGATTCCCAGATTGTGGGATTACAAATAGAAGCTTCTAGCTCCTGTTTAATTCCTTAGTTACCCACTATCATTTACCCTTCTTCAGGATCCCTCTTCAACTTTTCCCACTGTCTCTTGTACCTCCCTCTGCTCCTCAACAACTCCACCCCTTTCTAGCTCCCAAGTTCAACCATCTTCCTAACTAGGAAGAAGGGCATGAGGGGGCTGAATATCAGGATGAAACCGCATTGAACTCTGGGGGAGGAAGACAGGAGCATCTCTGGGCTGAGCCTGCTGTGTTTTTCCCACTGTCCTTTCTCCAAATGAAACATTAGAGTGGGTCTGCTGCAGGTGGGTATCTCAACCTTTAGCATGCAGTTGTACTTTTTTATTAAGCTATAATATCTGTTTTTTTCTTTGTAAATATATAAACAGGGAGTTTCATTAAAATAGATTACCCCCCTCAAAAAAATACATTGCAAAGAACCACCGTGTGTGTATGTGTGTGTTTGTGTGTGTGTGTTTGTGTGTGTGTGTGTGTGTACTTCACTGACATTAGTAGGAAAACTTATTTTTCCATTCACACAGTGTGCCCAGATCAAAACTTTGATTCAAAAGTTTGCACACATAAAATATATGGGAAGTTTGCTTATCTATGCATTTAAATTGCCAAGCTGAATTGAGCAATGAACTGTAATTTAGAAAAAGCAGAGAGTGCACTGATGTTTATTTTAATTGGAAGAAGACGATCAGGTTGCACATTTTAATATATGTTCTCTAATCAGTTACTCTTTTCACATATATTTTCCTTAATCAGCTATATAGTATCACCTGGTTCCCATTCTGCTAAATATGCCTTTAAATATGTCACAGCTGTGTTAGAATTGCCAGTGAAAAATTACACTTACTGTTTAACTTGCTTTTCAATCTGATATATGCCATGGCAGAAGTAGATTACAAATATTTTGGAAGACAGCCTTCATGCTCTACTTCTTGACCAGATATGTGTGGTATTTTATTTTCTGATGTTTAGCACACACTTTCTATTTCATGTGCTCCAATGACATACTTAGTAGCTGATTGCCTGATGAGAGTAACACTAGCATCACTGAAAAAAAATATAGCCAGACAACTTCAACTGAGTTCGTATGAAGTCCAACAGGATAAATGGACATTCACTTAACAGATCTTCCAGTTTATATTGTTGAAATGCTTCAAAAGTACTCTCTCCCACAGGAGGACACTCCTAAATTCCTGCTACAAGCCTATGTCTAGCAAGAGATACCGGTAGTAATCTTTATAACAAACTTTAAAACATACATTCAAATTAAATGCTCACAAATATTACATGGAAATCATTCTGGGCTTTAATCCTTCCAATTAATGACATTCAGGTCTTGCTAAAAAGAAGAAGGGATTTGGATTTTTGAACACCCTGATTAGGACAGAATAGACATGTAAAATATCTGTGTTGAATGAATATACATTTTTTTGGCTCTTTCCAACCAGAGAGGGAACAAGAGAGAACAGGTTGAATTTTATGGGGGAAAAGTATGTGCAATTATTTAAATCACTGTTGCATATGTTCCACATGCTTAAATGGTCTATATTTAAAAAGCAAAGAAGAATAAGAAGTAGACAAGTAAATAAATAATTTTAAAATGGCTTTTGAAGAGTGCTTCAGGTATATTTCATTTGCTGTTTGAATAAAAGTCATGTTTTCCTTTATTTTCAAATGTTATTTTTGGCAAAAATACCCCTGTGTTGAATTACTTTCTTTATGTACAGAGAAGAAACAACATGTGATTGGTTGAGAGACTGAATCTTGGATTTCTTGATGCTGTATCTTGTTTTTACATTGCTGTATGTTTTATTTAGCTTTCTATAAATATTTGATGATAAAAGAAAAGCCGTTATTTCACTCCTTCTCTAAAAGCAAGCTACTCTCTTTTGTTCATAATAACTAAGCAGGACAAATCCCAAGTTTCCATTTCTAAGACTCTGATTACTCTTATTTCATCAACATAAATTACAGTATGAACTATGCAAATGTGCACTCTAATGTTGCATGTACTATACATCTACTTAAATCTTTTTGATTCCTTTTTTTCTATGTAGCAATATAAAGTTTTTTACCAACTCAGATTTCAAAATCACTAAGCTATTTGTCATGTTCGAACATTGCATGTATGTATGTGTGCACACACATATCTATGGACAATCAATAGCACTGCATTTCTCACTATATGTTACAAATTTATAAAATTAATTGGGCAGTCTGCTTTTTCAATCAACATTGAACTATCCTTCTACTTATTAGTAATATAACATACATAATAAGGTTTATGCATTTTAACTACAGTAGCTTATTATCTTATACATTGGGTCTTATTTTCAAACTGTGTACTGGTAAACATTTATGGATATTCTCCAATAGTGCACATCAAGAATCAAATTTCTGAGCATTTGTAAGTGGGTGCAAGTAGTCTCAGCTATTCCAGAGACTAAGCCAGGAAGATCACTTGAGCCCCCGAAGTTAAAGGCTGCAGTGTGCCTTGATCACTACTGTGAATGGCCCCCTCCATTCCAATCTGGGCAATATGGCAAGACTGCATCTCAGTTCAAAAAAGACAATCATTTGCACTAAACATTGCTGACTGGCTGTCTGACATGTTTGTACAGATTCACATTCCCACTACCTGTTTCCAAGTTCATTTTTCTCTCACCTCCTCTCCACTTGTTATATTAACAGATGGCAGCAATTTTACTCAATAAAGAAGTAAAGCAGATCAATACATTATAATAACTTGGGAAGATGCCCAGAACATACTTTATTCTGGAGAAAAAACGAGCAAATGTCAAATTGGAAGGCTCAGTATGACCTAATTTTGGTTGAAATATACAATAAGCATGTGTAATAACAAATTACAGGATCTGAGTTGATGCATATCAAATAGCTGGAATCATTTATAATCATTACCTCAGGAGCATGAACTTGAAGTACACGAATAAAAAACTAACATTTTACTTGTGATACTTTGTATTATTTAAAATCATTATAAACAGCAAGAAATACTTAGTAATTACAAAGTAATTAATTGTTGTAGTTAAAAAACATAAAGAGAGCAGAAAGAGCATTCTAATATCATTGTATATAAAATATTTCAAGGGGTGGCTCTGTTATTTCAAGAATAATCATGCTTCTAAGACAGTAGTATCATAATATACAGCCATATAAGTTGTGCAATACACAATTCTAGGAACACCATCCATACAAGTTACTCTTTAAATGGCACCTCCTAGAGTTGTACAGTATATAACCAGACTAGTGGTAGGTAATGGTGCTGTTAAGATATACTTCAACTAATAGCAAAGATTTTAGAATGCCTAAAATTATTTTTCTTGCTACAGATCAAAATGGTCAAATAACAGCCTTGGAACTGGAAGTTCTTAGATGCCAGCTCTTACCTCAGACTGGATGAAAACCAAGACAGTAGTCCTGAAAAAATTAGGTCACCACATGGTGTTCAGATGCTCAGTTGGGCATCCCTCAGGTTCTTGTCCTGGCTGTATATTCACTGGTGACTCAATTCCAAGGCCCTGGATTTCTGGGGCAGCTACTGTCTGCTAATATGCTATGGTTAAAGTTTTACATCAGGTTCTATAGAGATTAAATACAAATTACATGTAGCCTTTGCAAAGTTTTTGCTATATAGATAAGTTGTTGGCCATGCTGTTGTGCCCAGAGAGGCATCTGCACTTAGATTTCCTGTAGAGTTGCCAGGTATTTTCAGATATGCCTTATCAAAAAACAAAACAAAACAAAACAAAAAAACCCACTAAATATTGATTGAAATAATTGTGTTTTATGTTTGGAATTTATTAACTACTCTGTTAATGGAGACTACCTAATAAAGTAGTAGCATTAGTTTCAAAGCAAAGATTAAGACCCATGAATGCAAAGTATTAACAAGCATAGAATATATTTTTTAACATAAAAAATACTGTTTCTGTCTGAAATAACCAACATCCTTTCTTTGTCTGTAAAGGTGGTCATCAGAATTTTTGACACAGGTTGTCTTATTAGTATTAGCTTCTAGAAATTCTTCATTCACTATACAATCTTAAGAAGAACATATTAAAATTCATAATTGGCTAGGCATGGTGGCTCACACATGTAATACCAGTACTTTGGAAGTCTGAGGCAGCAGATGGCTTGAGGCCAGGAGCTCAAGACTAGCCTGGCCAACATGGTGAAACCCCATCTCTAATAAAAAAATACAAAAATTAGCCGGTGGTTGCACACCTGTAGTCTCAGCTACTCGAGAGGCTGAGTTAGGAGAATTGCTTGAATCTGGGATGCAGAGGCTGCAGTGAGCTGAAATAGCACCACTGCACTCCAGCCTAGGCAACAGAGAGAGACACTGTCTCAAAAACGAATAAAAACAAAACTATAATTATGGAATTTGCTTTGATAAATGTATATGCGTGTTGTATTAACCTTGAGCATCATAATTCTTGGTAATTTTTGGACCTTGAGTGATTTCGTCAATATAATCCTAAAACATACAATGGTATGTCATGAATTTTGATTTTAATTAAAATATTTATTAACGTTGGACTTAATTTTAGCGGGAACCATCAGTGAATATTTAACTATAGCCATTGACACATGCATATAGTCATAATACATATGGATTTGATAAAAGGAGAATAAAGGAAACACAACTCGTGCCTTTGTTATATAAATTTTATTTGCAAAATTAAAACAACGCTATTTATCAGCCTCATACTGATCACAGGTGGCTGGAAATTCCTTCATAACAAATTTATGCTATTAATAATACATGACAGTTTTCTAGGGAAAGCTATTATCAAAAAGGTGGAAAATGAAACTTTGAGTTAATTTCTTAAATAATAAATTCAAAATTTAAAAGATGTAATAATTTCCAGCTCTATTAGCCATCATCATTGTCACTGTTTCTATGGCAATGGGGGCATAATATCAGGTTGTGTATACAAATTGAATGTAGTGTGAATATGTGTATATATTCAAAACATGATAATCAGTTTCACTGCACAATTTTTTTAAGTTTAAAAGTTGTTCAAAATAAAGTTTAAATATATCTAATAGATTTATATATGTTTATACTTGCTAATAATTAGTAGTATTTTAAAAATCCTCATTTCAATTTGGTTATGTAATTTTTAAGATTAAACTTCTCTTAATTGTTTACAATATATGAAATACTGAAACACTGCCTTGTGCATTAATACACATTCACCTGACATTTGAGAATTTTTTTTTTTGCAAAGTTTACTAAGAAAAAAACAATTTAGCTGACTTTGACTGATAGAAATAGAAGTAGACTTTTTATAGTAGAATGCATGATGAAAGAAAGAATGGTATTTGATAGTGAGAAAAAAGAAGGTGGACCGAGAGTGACATAGAACCTAATCTTATCAAAAAATAGGGAGTTGGTCTTAAATTTGACATCAAGGGGATTTGATATGATGTGGAGAGGAAGTCAAAGCCACTGAAGTGACATTAGGTGATAAAACGTGGGAAAAGGAAATGCTCTCCTTCAAGTCATGCAAATAATTTTTCAAGGGTTCATTACATTGGCTTTCACCCTTCCCAGAAGAGTCTCTATTACTGCCCCACCCTATCTGATCTTGCCATTATGATCTGTTGGTAATTTTCCACAGCACTACATTCCAAAATATACACATACGTCTGCATTTGACACCCTTAGAATTCTCCCAACAGAGGCAGATTCCCATGCAAAAAAAATCAGAAGAAATCAAAAGAAAAGCTTCGCCAATTCCTCATCTAACCTGTTGCCTGGTTTTTGTTAGACCTGCCCAGATAAACCTTAGGTCTTGGGAAGAAGGAAAGTTGCTCATTGTCATGGATCTAGTACTCGTAGTTTGTGCATGTGGCATGTTTCTCCATGATTAAGAAAGGTTACATTTATTTGGAAAAGAGATACTGAAGTGAACCGCAGTTCATTTGGCTTCCTGATTGCTCTCAGCTTGTGTACTGTGTAGTAGTCCAATTTCCCTTCATTAGGTCAATTAATCTTCTTATAACACCAATATAAATTGTTCTCTGTTAAAGTCTCAAGAGTGGTGTGCTAATGTGTTTCCTGCTTTGCAGTTCTAATTCACTTAAAACAGAAATATTTATATTGTAAATGAGATTTCTGATGTATTATCCTCATCTTTTTTTTCTTTTTTAAATATATATTTTATTGTGTTTTAGGTTTTGGGGTACATGTGAAGAACATGCAAGATTGTTGCCTAGGTACATACATGGCAATGCAGTTTGCTGCCTTCCTCCCCATCACCTATATCTAACATTTCTTCCATGTTTTCCCTCCCCCAACTCCCCCACTCCCCACTGTGCCTCCCCTAGTTCCCCCCCACACAGACCCCAGTGTGTGATTCTTCCTTCCCTGTGTCCATGTGTTCTCATTATTCAACACCCATTTATGAGTGAGAACATGCCGTGTTTGATTTTCTGTTCTTGTGTCAGTTTGCTGAGAATGATGGTTTCCAGGTTCGTCCATGTCCCTACAAAGGACACAAACTCATCGTTTTTTTATAGCTGCATAGTATTCCATGGTGTATATGTGCCACATTATCCCTGTCCAGTCTATCATCGATGGGCATTTGGGTTGGTTCCAAGTCTTTGCTATTGTAAACAGTGCTGCAGCGAACATTCGTGTGCATGTGTCCTTATAATAGAACAATTTATAATCCTTTGGATATATACTCAGTAATGGGATTGCTGGGTCAAATGGAATTTCTATTTCTAGATCCTTGAGGAATCGCCACACTGTCTTCCAAAATGGTTGAACTAATTTACACTCCCACCAACAGTGTAAAAGTGTTCCTATTTCTCCACATCCTCTCCAGCATCTGTAGCCTCCAGATTTTTTAATGATCACCATTCTAACTGGCATGAGATGTCTCTATAACAGAATACTCAAGCCTGGGTAATTTAAAAAGAAAGATAGTTTATGTGGCTTGTGATTCTGGTGGTCAGAAGGGTTCGAGTTTGGGCAGCTGCAACTGGTGAGGACATCAGGCTGCTTCAACTCATGGTGGAAAATGGAAGAGGAAACTTAGATTCTATTATAATCTACATTCAAACCTGAGAAGTGTTTCATCTTTTGTTTCTGTCACAATTCCACCTTAATATTCCTGTAAACTAAGATGTGTATGTAGTGTTAATCACCACTAAAATATTTCTTCGTGTCACTCTTGTGTAACAGCAATCCCTTTTTTTTTTTTTTGGTAATCAAATCAATTATTCTAGATGAAAGTTTCACTATACCAAAACTTGGGCTAATTTAGATGTGTCTCTTTTCCTAGATCCCATTGAAAGTTACTAGCCACAGAATTACTAAGTAAAAAGAGCCAAGTTATCATTCCCATATATACTTTACGCTACACCCTAACTCAAGAAGTTTGCCAAGGATAGTTATGGGTTTCTACTTTATCTTACTACCATAAAAATAATATAAGTCAACGAAATTGGGAAAAAAGACAAAAAGCCAATGGGAAAAAGCTGATTTTTTAAACAATCAATGAAATTGATGAATCTTTACCAAGACTGGCGATGAAAAAAAGGCAGAAAACACGTACTATACATACCAGAAGTGAAGTAAAGAATATCACTTCAGACTCTGCAGACATTGAAAGAATAAGGGAATACTGATAACAATGTTATACGTAAAAATTTGGCAATTAAGATAAAATGGACCAATATTCTAAAGCGCATAAACTGTCAAAAATCACCCAATAAAAGTAGATAATTTGAACAGCCTTAATACATTTTAAGAAAATGGGATTTATAATGCAAAACACAATAAAGAAATCTCCAGACCCATGTGGTTTCCGTGGAGAATTCCACTGAAAATTTAGGGAAGAATGAACATCAATACTACACAAAATGTTTCTGAAAATAGAATAGAATGAAATATGTCCAAATTTATTTTATGGAACTAGTTTTTCTCTGATACTCAAACCAGACAAAGAGAGAAACACAAAACAAAACAGAACCTACAGACCAATATCGCTTATAAGTATAATGCACATATCCTTACCAAAATATGAGCAAATTGATTTAAGCACAATATTAAGAAAATGGTACACTGTGATCAAGTGGCCAAGAGCAGTTCAATATTCAAAACTCAATGTTTAATTTAAAAAATTATGCTGTCTTATATGAAAAAGTTGTATGATGGTGAGTAATACAACTATAGCATATGTTAAAGTAATAGAAAACATAGATGATACTTAGAGACTTGAGAATGATCAGTAGTGTGCTACGTGTAATATCATCTCAGAGAAGTCATCTTCACCATGCATATACTTTCTCATCTTAATGAATAAGAATATGATAATCTCATCACTTTTCAAGTTAAGCCATTTTATACCTGTATTAAATTGTATTCTTTAGATAGCATTCAATTTTAACATGAGTTTGTTTTATATATATAGTCAAACAACGTCTATTTTATCAAACTGCTTGACAACCTTTTGTAATTACTACACTCTAAAATGAGCTTTTCTATTTTAATCAGGACTACACATCAGAAAAAAGATAAGAAAAATTCCGCTAAATTCAGGGTAAAGTCTGGTGTACTTATAATCCCACTTACTGTACATTGTAATTTAGTTCAGCAATTATTTTTCTCATCACAGTTTTTGTATAATAACTTGATACTCTTCACCCAAGAGGTGGGTACAGGATTCCTGGCTTCAGCAGAATCAATGAGAGTAACTGCTAATTACCGTTTGTTATACCTGAAAACACTCAATGCATCTTATTTTACACTCCTGTGTCAAGATTTAATAAGACGCATTAAAACCAGAAGAGTTTAAATCAACCAGGCAAGACAAATATTTAACAAGAAAAGCCTGCATAAAGATGGCAAAGGTCACTATATTTCTCATTATTTTGATGGAAATCCACTTGTATTATGTACATTGTTGTTTTTATATGATTTGATTAAGAAGCAGGAAACCACCAAGATTGTGCTGTTTTTCACATGAGGGATTTCAATCAAAGTAATCAAGGTATTAAGAAATGTTATATTTTGTGTGTGTGACAATATTCATGAAATTAATAACAAATTTTATTAATTAAAATCACTCTGAAGTGAGAATGTAAAAATTTCAAACAATTTGTGTGCTTCCAAACTGAGGTTTTAGGACATTCTTTATCTGAATAAAGTTTAACATTAAGAAGATTCTGATCTAGTGAAATTGAAGTTTCTGAAATACTCATGGTTTATATTGAAACATCTTCTTTGTTGTCATTTTAGGTTTTGATGTGTCCATTACTCTTCCAAGTGTGCATTTACTCATTTTGAGTAACAAAGGTACATGTTCTGTTTTACTTGAGCAAATTGAACCTATATTACTTTCTTGAGGTACTAAAATGTGTAATTACATTTTCAAAACGGTTTTGAAAGCATATTAGCATTTTAATGTAGAAATACTTCTAAACGCAGAAATAAGCATTGAGGCAGCAACACATAGCTCACTTGAAATACCCTGACCAATTAAAATGAATAACATATCTACAAAAAACAAAACCAAAACCAAAACGAACAACTGATGTTTAGTATAAGGAATACCTGTGTCATCTCATTAAGTAAGATATAAAGAAAATTCAGCAGAGGTCTTATAGCATACATTACAGGTTTTGGTATCAGAAGCTCACTCTTAGAGACAGAAGTACGATAACTTTGCAGAAACTACCTAACAGCTTTAAGCTCAAGTTTCATCAGTTATACATTTGTAGCCGATACCTCATTGAGTTGTTAGAAGATAAAACAAATTAATGCATTCAAAGCACTTACCACTGCCTAGCATTGAGTAGTTGGTCCAGAGAAAAACAGTATAAGGACATAAGTATAAAAACAATTAGGGAGCATATGGCTGCCATGCTACTCAGAGAAATCTGTTTGCCTTCTTACTAACCTAGTTGGCACAGAAGTCAGCTAATTTATTTTTCACTCATTAGAACTATTAATACTTTTGTTGCTAATTAACTAACAGTATCCCAGCTGGGCATGATGGCATGCACCTGTATTCCCAGCTACTTGGGAGGCTGAGACAAGAGGGTCCCTTGAGCTCAGGAATTTGAGACCAGCCTAAGCAACATAGTGAGACACCCATCTTGAAAAAAATATTTTTTTTGAAAAACAGAATCCCTATGGGAATCCATTTCAGGTTAAAAAAGGCAAAGAGGCATAGGCTAAGAAAAAGGTGTAAAAAAAATGTATTTATTGAAGTTAAAACTCTAAGAGCATACTTTTCCACGCCTTGCAATGATGCTGCAGAATGGACTATAGTGATATAGCATATGGGCTAGAGCGACTCTCATTTACCAAACGTAACTTTATCATTTGCCAACACCTGCTAAAGTCCATACCAAGGAGGTGCTTAAGAGGAATCACTTCGAATTATAGAAAATTGCGTTTGTTTTATGTGTTATTCATGAATAAATACCCTTTAAATTTTGAAATCCCTTCCTTCCTGTCAGTTAGGGCCAACTCTAGTCAGAACCACCTACACCCAGAATCTTAGCCAGTTATGCATAACAGTTTGCCCTTAGCTATCAGAAAACATCAAGCCTCTGAACAAATGAGTACAGGACTTACCTTAAGTGCCAGTTATTGAAACTTGGATATAAACCAAACCCCAAAAATGCTAGCTATGGATTCTGTGTTTTTTTAAAACCAAGAATGTATCATCTTGATCCAATTATTTTCCAAAGGGATTCTGGGGTGAAACTCAGAGGCAAGAACATGTTTTTCTCCCAAAATAAACAAATAGACTTGACATTGAGAGAGAAATGTTGTAAATTTAATCCTTTCCAAAATAGGAGGGGTAAGTTCAGAGGGTATGATTTTCTTTCCATCTTGATTGTGCTGTTTTAAGACCAGAAAGTGAACTCCTGGTTTCCCAAACTAATTTTAGGTAGTTATTATAAACAGATGATTTGTACTGTCATTGTACTACCTGTGAATAATTAAACCACCAATTCTTGTTCTAAAATACAATTTGTATAGACTGTGTATTAGTCTGTTCTCAGGCTGCTAATAAAGACATACTGGAGACTGGGAAATTTATAAAGGAAAGAGGTTTAATTGACTAACACTTCCACATGGCTAGGGAGGCCTCATAATCATGGTAGAAGGTGAAGGGGAAGCAAGACATGTCTTACATGGTGGCAGGTAAGAGAGAGCTTGTGCATGGGAACTCCCATTTATAAAACCATCAGATCTCATGAGACTTATTCACTACCATGAGAACAGTACGAGGGAACCACCCCCATGATTCAATTATTTCTGGCCCTGCCTTTGACACATAGTGATTATTACAGTCCAAAGTGAGATTTGGGAGGGAACACAGCCAAACCATATCAGACTTCACATATTTTGAGATGTGAAAATATAAACTATACACATAAGTGACCCATCTAACAGCAACTACCACAGGAACAATGACTAGACTTACTTTCAAAGCTTTTTTAGAATTTATTCCCATTTGACACAGTGTACCTAAATCTCAGAAATTGTGCCATGGAGAACTAAGTGGCTTAATTCCATGCATTAATGGGAAATAGGTAGTCAACAGTTGGAGGCTGGCTGGATGCAAAAATAGATGTGAAGATAAAAATAAACATATTTTGCTAGAAGGAAAGGAAGTGGGAAAGAAGAAGATGAGATTAGAAACTGAAAACTGGACTTAGAAAAAAAAATACTAGCTGGATGTCACCACTTTGAATTTTAGGATTTGTCAAAAAAATATAAACGATGGCTGCTGAAATTGGGAGCATGAGTAAAATATTTTAACTAAAATAGTCCAAACTCACTAATGTCAAAATAATTCATTGAATGCTTACATATACAAAACATAAGGAGTAAACATATTTTAATAAAACTGTGTAGGGTTGTATATTTAATACTTTAATATTGATTTTAAGTATCCTGTAAATAATATCAATAAATAGAAATTAATCTTGTAAAAATACAATACTTTTCAATTAAAGAATTTGTTCATGATAAAAATATATCTGTGTAATTTTTCAAATTTATTTTTGACATATAAGATTATGTGTGTTTATTATGCATAATATAATTTTTGAAGTACGTATATATTGTAGAATGATTTAAATGTAGCTAATTAACAAATGCATAACCTGATATAGTTATTAATAATACGGTAAGAACACTCTCTTAGTATTTTCTAAGAACACAATACATTATCATTAATTATAGTCACCAAGCCGTTAAATCATATGTATGGGTCATTTTTTTTCAGAAAAAATATGTTGATATGAAAAACCAATATTAAAAAGACATTTTAAAATGCTTCAAAATGATTTTGTTGTTGAGTAGGCCAATGAGTAAATGACCTTCCGAAGTCTGTGGAAAGGAAATTCCTGATTTTCATCTTGAAAGAAGTTTTTCAATGATAAATAGAAACCGCCATTATCTTACTGAGGAAGGAATATATAATGAAATGTCTTCTGGTGTCTGCTCAAAGAAAGTTTTGAAAGCTTCTCAACTGGGATGGGGAAAATCCTACCCTCAGGGGTAGACACAGCTTTAATCAATGCTGTTGTATTATTTTGATTTTTTATTTTTTGCGTATGTTCTTGGATATGTGTTTTTCTTTTACAATTTCTTTTTTTTTCTTTTTCTTTTGTTCTTTTTTTTTTTTTTTTTTTGCTAGGGAGTCTCACTGTCACCCAGGCTGGTATGTGGTACCATGACGCGAACTGGCCTCAAATGATCCGCCCACCTCAGGCTCCCAAAGTGCTGAGATTACAGGCATGAGCCACCGTGTGTGATCTACAATTTCTTGACAGCACTGATTCTTCTCTATCTTTCTAGGCCTACCAAGGACCATTAGGTATGTGTCTGATCCTTGCTGTTTTCTGATCTCAGAAACAAAGATCACCTGAGAGCTTTGGGCCATAGGAAGAAGCATAACCAAATATATTTAAGGTGATCTAAATGTCCATTAAACACTACAATCAGTTATTATTCACCAATCTTAGGTTATTGTGTGAGGTCTTCAAACATGACATCTTAATCAGGTCCAAATTAGTAATTGCACGATGGAAAATAGTCTGCAATCTCTTTCTATAAACACTGAGGGTTTTTTTAAATTATTTGAAAAAGACAAACATAAATCATTAAAGAGAACTTAAAGCATTTTAAATGTTATTATTTTAGGAATTTTTTCTTTTAAAAGTGCTAACTGAAGACAAGTAGCATTTAAACAACGACCCAAATGCCCATCAATGATAGACTGGACAAAGAAAATGTGGCACATATACAACATGGAATACTATGGAGCCATAAAATGATGACTTCGTGTCCTTTGTAGATAGATGGATGAATCTAGAAACATCATTTTCAGTAAACTGACCCATGAACAGAAAACCAAACACTGCCCGTGTTCACTCATAGGCGGGTGATGAACAATGAGAACACTTGGACACAGGGAAGGGAACAACACTCACAGGACTAGGTGGGGAGGGTGGAGGGGAGGGGAGGGGAGGGACTGGGGGAGTGGGGGAGGATGGGGAGGGGATAACACCAGGAGAAATGCCTGATGTAGGCGACGGGGCGGGGTGGAGTGGAGACAGCAAACCACCATGGCATATACGTACCTATGCAACAATCCTGCAGGATGCAGGATGTGCACATGTACCCCAGAGCCCAAAATACAATTTAAAAAAAAAAAAAAGAAAGAAAATTATATCTAATGATTCTCTTGTTGATGGCTCTATTTTAAAAAATCGTGGCTATCTTTTTAAGTATTTTTAATCAATGCTAGTATTGACATGAATTTGGCATGTTCTTTTTAGTGATTTATTTTTGTTATTGCAGATGGTGGTGGTGGTATTATTTTTAGCAGCCTTACTCTGAAATCTGGATTGAGAAAGACTTGAACTTTTATGATTGATAATGAATGAAATAGTTGATTGGTAGAACAACTGTTGGTAATATCTAAGACATGATGTTTTTTACTCCAGATCTTCACTTTTAGAATTGGGTATAAAGTGATATGTTAAAATGGCTTTTAATTTTAAATACAAGTAATCAAAGGAGAGATGCCTTGGTGTTCAGATCAGCATGTCAGAGATGGGCAGAATTACAATGGTGTGTTGAGTGTTTCCTGATGAATTTCTCTGAACACAATGGAGAAATGACAAAGATGAGACACTTCCAGCAGACCTGAGTTAACTCTACACAGCTCAGCAGTACTCCATTTATCTGCCTCATGACACTACCAAATCACCACAAAATATTTATTTAATTTAGATTATAACTTATTGGATTCATTTGAAAAATTCAGTGCTATAAATTATTTTTTTTAATTTTTTTATTATTATACTTTAAGTTCTGAGATACATGTGCAGAGCATGTAGGCTTGTTACATAAGTATATACGTGGCTTGGTGGTTTTCTGCACCCATCCACCTGTCATCTACATTAGGTATATCTCCTAATGTTATCCCTCCCCAATCACCCCACCTCTTGCTATCCCTCCCCTATCCCCACACCCCCCAATAGGCCCCAGTGTGTGATGTTCCCCTCTCTGTGTCCATGTGTTCTCATTGTTCAACTCTCACTTACGAGTGAGAACATGCAGTGTTTGGTTTTCTATTCTTGTGTTAGTTTGCTGAGAATGATGGTTTCCAGCTTTATCCAAGTTTCTACAAAAGACATAAACTCACCCTTTTTATGGCTGTATAGTATTCCATGGTGCATATGTGCCACATTTTCTTTATCCAGTCTATCATTGTTGGGCATTTCAGTTGGTTCCAAGTCTTTGCTATTGTGAACAGTGCTGCAGTAAATATATGTGTGCATATATCTTTATAGTAGAATGATTTATAATCTTTTTGGGTATATACCCAGTAATGGGATTGCTGGGTCAAATGGTATTTCTGGTTCTAGATTCTTGAGGAATCACCACACTGTCTTCCACAATGGTTGAACTAATTTACACTCCCACCAACAGTTTAAAAGCATTCCTATTTCTCCACATCCTCTCCAGCATCTGTTGTTTCCTGATTTTTTAATGATTGCCATTCTAACTGGCATGAGATGGCATCTCATTGAGGTTTTGATTTGCATTTCTCTAATGACCAGTGATGATGAGCTTTTTTTCATGTTTATTGGTCACATAAATGTCTTCTTTTGAAAAGTGTCTGTTCATATCCTTTGCCCACTTTTTGATGGGGTTGTTTGCTTTTTTCTTGTAAATTTGTTTAAGTTATTTGTAGATTCTGGATATTAGCCCTTTGTCAAATGGATATATTGAAAAGAATATCTAAATTATTTTTTAGAAATTACTCAACAGAGAAATGAGGGCATAATTGCAAAAATAATTTTCAAATTCACTGTGTTTACTTGCAAACTTTTTCTTCCAAGGGTTTGAATGAACAAAGAAAATCACTTTGCCTTTATAACTAATAAATAAATGTAAAAACTTTAACTTTTTGCAAGATAGATAACCAATTGTAGAGAAGATGAAACCCTGTTTTATTTAAGTGTTGTTAGTACCTGTTCTCACATATTTATTTTTAATCTTAGAAACAAAGCATAAAAAGCTAAAAACAAAAATCTCATTACATTGTAATAAAATGGTACTAAATAAATCTGTGCTCATCCTGCCTTAACATACTGGAATCCAAGAGGAAAATGAAGCAAGGGAAAGCCACAAGGAGAATTCCACACAAAGAGAATGCTGCAATTAGATAGTCATTTCATAGAACACACACACACACACACACACACACACACATACACACACACACACAGACACACACACTTCAGACATACCCCCTAGCCAGTAGACATAGAAAAGGAATAAATGATGCACTGCAAACAGCATTGATCTAAAACCTAAGATATCCAAATTGCTTCTGTCACTGCTTATTACCATGGCCTTGGTCATTTTTTACTTCTCCAAGCCTTGCCTTATGCATATGGAAAGTGAGTAAGTGGACTTGTGGGATTTTCTGCATTTTAGTTGGCCACGTAAAATTGAGTCATTTAATAATGGCCACTAATAGATGTCAAACATGCTACTGGGAAATAATTAGGCTCCACAGGCAAATGCTACTAAGGTGAACACTAGTTAAGATTTGAGGGAGTTATAATTTTTTACAACTGTTTAAAAATTTTAAGAACAATAATGTGCTGTAAAATACTAAGAAAGAACCTACTTTAGTAAACATTTGTTTTTAGTACTTAAAGAGAAATTTTCACTTTACAAAACCTCAACAGTTTCAATGGACTGGTGGTTTTACTCTTTACATTTTGCTTAAATATTAATTAAATATTAGAATTTCCTGTCAGAGCCTGGCAATCTTGATATTAGTGAAGCTGACTAATAGACACACGGGTCATAGTGGGGGAATGAAATTGTAATAACATATTCTACAGGACAATTACTGAAGAATTATGTGAAAGTTAGTTTTGAAGTGACAGGAATATTTGAAGTGTTGTATTTGTTTCTGCACAGAAATATGACTTACTTTCCTGTGCCCATGTCAGTTTGGAATCCTCCACTTCAAAAATATATCAGCTTCTGTTACCAATCTTTAGGCAATATATCAGATAGTTGGACATAGTGGCTTAGGCCTATAATCTCAGCTGTTTGGGAGGCTGAAACAAGAGGATCCCTTAAACCCAGGAGTTTGAGAACAGACTGGGCATGATGACAAGAACCTGTCTCTACAAAAAAAAAACTTTTAAAAAATTTAGAGGGGTGGTGCGCCACATGCCTGTTGTCCCAGATACTCAGGAGGCTGAGGCAGGAGGATCCCTTGATCCCAAGAATTCAAGGCTGCACTGAGCTATGATTGTGCCCCTGCACTCCAGCCTGGGTAAGAGGGAAACACTAAAACAGAAGATTTACCAGTGCATCCCACCAACCTGGGGGAGGCAACAAGATTATGTTTTTATAATAAGGGATGGAATTTTGATTTAAGAAAACAATTATTAAAATCACGTATTTAAAGAAGACTGCTTGCCACACGTTTCTTAGTCTGCTCAGGCTTCCATAATAAAATACTATAGATTGTCTGGCTTAAACAATAGTTTTTTTTGTTTTTGTTTCTGTTTTTGTTTTTTTTTTTACATTTCTGGAGGCTGGGAATTCCAAGGTCAAAAACTTTCTGGTGAGGGCTCTTTTCCTGACTTGCAGATAGCTGCCTTCTTGCTGCACCTTCACCAGGTATAGAGAGAAAAAGAGCAATGTATCTGGTGCCTTTTAAAAAAAGGACTTTAATTCAATCATATCAGTGCCCTGCCCTTGTGACCTTTTTTAACTTTAATTACTTCCATACTCCAAATACACTCACATTGAGGACATGGTTCCGACTTACGAATTTTGAAGGAGATATAATTCAGTCCCTACCATTTTATCCCTGGCCCTCCAAAATTTATGACTTTAGTCACATGCAAAATTGGTGTATTCCACTCCAACAGTCCCCCCAAATCTTAAGTTTTTCCAGAATCAACTCTAAACTCCAACATCTCATCTAAGTATAACTAGATCAGATATGAGACTTGAGATATACTTTATTCCTAGGCAAAATTCTGTTCCAGCTGTGAACTTCTGAAATCAGAAAAGTTATGCACACAGTGGTGAGACATTCATGGAAAAGACATCCCATTCAAACAAAGAGAAATGCAAAAGAAGTAAGGGAGACAGGTTCCAATCAAGTCCAAAACCTATCAAGGCAAATTTCATTAGACCTTAAGGCACAACAACCATCTTATTTGTCTTGAATTTCTGCCTTCCAGGCCCACTGGGCTGGCAACATCAGCCTCACACCTCTGCAGGGCAGCCCTGCCTATTTGGTGCTGGGAAACAGTCCCTGTCTCCAGGGTCCTCTGCTAAACTGCCACTCTCTAAAACTGAGGAAGATACAGCCTTGAGCCACATGCCTGAGGTGGGAGTGGCAGCCTGGAGGATCTCTGAATTGCCTTAGGCACTGATTCTTCCTCTTTTTTTTTTTTTTTTAAGAATACAGGCTTTCAAACTTAAATAGACTTATGGTCCTGTTATAGATTATTCTTGTAGAATCCAACAAACTCAACAAGCTTGCTTGCTTCATTGCATCCTGCTTTCTCCTTTAGTTCAAATTGGCAATGTCTCTGCTGATATAATCCCATCTCTCTCTTAAATTCTGCTGTTGAAATAATTGATTAAATCTATCCATTTATCAAATGGTTGTTCAGCTATATTCTTAGTGTCCTCTTCAAAGAAGACTTTCTCTCTCTCTCTTTTTTTTATTTGCAATATGGAAGACTGAGAATTTTCCAAATCTCAGAGTTCTTGTTTATTTATGGTAACAATTTCTTCTTCAATTCATCTCTCTCTTTTCACATTTTGCTATTAGCAACAGGGAGAACAAAAGCCACTCATTCAATACTTTGCTTAGAAATCTCACCACAGGTTTTACTTTCCACAAAACACTACAACTCAATTCACCTAAGTCTTTGCCACTGTGTAACAAGAACTGTTCTTCCTCTAGTTTCTAACAACTTGATCCTTTACTTTATCTGTGACTTCATCCATGTTTCTAGTATGAACTTCATCACTCTTCCAATCTCTACACATTATCCAGTTCCAAAACCACTTTCACATTTTTAGATATCTTTTACAATGAAACCCCACTTCTGGTACCAAAATTATTCTTAGTCAGTTTGGGCTTCCATAATACAGTACTATAGACTGGGTGGCTTAAACTGCAGAAATGTATTTTTTTCCCCCCTGAGCTCTGGAGACTGGGAACTTCAATATCAAGATACTAGTCAAATCAATTTCTGTTGAAGGCTCTCTTCCTGGTTTTCAGATGGCTGTCTTCTCACTGTGTCTTCTCATGGCAGAGAGAAAGTGTCTTTTATCATATAGACACTAATCGCATCAGATCAGACCCCACCCTTACAACATCTTTAATATTAATTGCTTCCTTACTCCAAACATAGTCAAATGGAAATTAGGACTTCAATTTACAAATGTTGAGAGGACACCATTTAGTTCATAGAACTATGATCTCTTATTTAGGTATATCTCATTATCTTTTAATCCTTAGCTTGATATATAAGCACAATATAATCACTACTCTACCACTTGGAGCAATGATTCGCTCAATCCCGTGTGACACTCTGAGAACCTTATGGTGTGCATTTCAGAACCATCTGCCTGGGGGGAATAAAAGAGAATGTGTTAATGTATTGACTTTCTTCCCCACTCTCCTTCCAATGGGCCTTCCACATGGCAGTTCCTGAAAAGCCCTGGTGGAGAAGTTGAAAGTGAGATGCTGCCAGGTTGTCTCCATGTAAAGTGGTTGGAGCATGTCTGGAACTTAGCAAAGCAGTAGCTCAAACAGAAGGTGAATCTGAGACTCTTTGAATTGGTGACCAAAATATGAGTGTTTCAGGCTGTTACAAATTTAAAATGGCCACAAATCCTTTTACACCCCTCCCATTGAAAGGAAGTGGTCTGTATTCCTTCTTTTTGAATCTGAGAAATTCCATAATGGAATATGGGAGAAGGGAGGCTGTGCCAAGCTTCAGGGTTAGTTTTTAAAACATGTCAGTTTCTAGTAGGTTCTGTTTGTTGGAATACTAGTTTTTGCAAACCAGTTATCAGGCTGTGGAAAATTCAAGTGACGTGAAGAAACCGCATGTAGACAATTTGGTCAATATTTCCAGCTAACCTCCCAGCCAAAGCCCACATCAACTGCCAGGCAAGTGATTGTGCTATGTTGAGACATTCAACCCAAATCCAGCTGTCATCTGACATCAGCTACACACAAGAGTCCCAGGGAGAATGCTCATCTGAGGCTACTCAGCCCATCAGACTGTGAGAGATAAAAATAAATCATTGTCTTATGTCACAAGATGAGAGCATACAATTGACATGGTAAAAATTATTATGTTAAATACTCAACAGTAGGAGTTTATTGCTAATCGAAAGTGGTTAATATTTTACTAACATTTTTATGCTATTGTTGCAGCTTATTCCTAGCTGTCTTTTTATGTTTTATTTATATTCTCTTTGATGTACATATATAGTGACGTTGTTAGCACAAATACATGTTAATTAAAGATAATTAACCTATCTGTTACCTCACATGGTTATTCAAGGTACTGAGGACAAATATTTTGTCTAATTTTTAAATTCATTTTTAAATTTTTAAATTTTAAATTCTAATTTTTAAATTCAATTCAACATTGCCTGTTACCAATATTGGCACAGAGTAGACATTTAAGATGACTATCTTAAAAAAGGTCTAAGTTTACCACAATATAATAGTATTTGAGTGGAAAAACAAAAGACCAGTTAGTGAGGACACCATGAAAAAAAAAAAACATGACTATCCAATCTTTGTTTATAATAAATTGGTGAATTTTTCTCCTATGATATGAACTAATCTCTTTGTAATTTCCTGATCTTAATCAGTAATTAAAAATCTACTCTGTGAATTACAGATTGTTCAGACAAACAATTTAATTTGCCCACATTTTCTCTAGACATGACTAAATTAGGGGGCATTCCCACTGCAAACCAGTTTTATCCAAAGTACCCATAATATGACCATTGTTTTGCTAGTGACTTTAACAATAAGATGCATTATACAAATATTTTAAAATTTCAATTATGCAACCCCTTATTATTGCTTTCAGCTACATTTAAATAACATGAGTAGATAACTAGGATATGGTCCACAAAATGACCTAGGGCATTGAGTGAAGGTTAAAATCGTCAGTTAATGTTGTTCTCCAAACTGAGTAAGAGAATATTTTTAATGTTTTTATTATTTTTCTGAATAAGCTTTTGATTCCTGGCCTTTTATACATATAAACATTTCTCTATTTTGTTAAATGTTTGTATTTAATTATTGTGTTACCATATTTTTATTTATGTTTCAGAATGGTATATAAAGAGAATTATTGTATTAATTAGATGTAATGTTGCTTTTTAATGATTTATTCTGCTCAATGAAACAAGTATCGTCTTCATAATAAAACGTTTCATAACATTCTTTCTATTTTAGGGACTATAGAAATGGGTAGCATATCTTCCTTTTAAAATAGAAAAAAGGCCACGTTTTAGAAAGTGCATTAATATGACATTAATTATAGTTTATGAAAATTTATAATGCTGATTTTATAATAGTGTTGCTTTACTGCCAGTCACATTAATAATCATTCTTTTATTTACTATGATAGCATAAGGACATTGTAGAATCCAGTTTGATCACATACACATGCATGCACACTCATAAACACACACACATGCACACAGGCACACAGAAAAGGGTGTGCTCAACAGGCATTGATTATACAAAAAGACATGCTGTCTCACATCTTTCTGTGTCCCTGATCCTGGAAAGATTGATCAAAACACATCCTCTTCTACCTTAAAAGCCAAGGTCTTTTACTGATTTTCTTCTTTTTTCTTTCCAGTACTTGTCAGGTACTTAGAAATTGTAACTACTCTGAGTATTAATGCCTCCTGCAGTAACACATCTGTAAGATGGCCGATGCCTGCTTTTAGAGAAGGAAACACAATGTTACACCAGAGCCTAATATTGATGTATAAACTCTATAGTTATAAAAGAGTTATGTGAGACTGTTGTTAAATTTTGCATGTTGTATTATTTAATAATATTTTACTACCCTTTTGTCATTCAAGTAAAAGTCTCATTTTTTTCCAGGAATATTTTGCTGCTGTATTTTCACCACTGAAAAGAAAAACAACAAAAGGATGCTCATAGTTCTTAAGAAAAGAAACTTTGTCAGTTGGAATCTAGGCATAATTGAGAATTACGAGCCTAATTAAAAAACTTCTAGCCTTTCAGAAAAGGTTAAAAGCTATACATGTTTGAGAAAAATATCTTTGCTCATTATAATACCTGGTACATCATGTTATAATTAAGATTGTGTCACTCTTTCCATTGTAAATGACTATTTTAAAGACTCGTAAAACAGCTGTAAAAATGAGCTCCAGGCTCAACTTAGTATGTAAAATATTAACCCAAGAGAATTTATGTTTTTTATTTTTATTTTACTTTTTTACAAAACTGTCTTTCAGGCCTTCTTAAAATAAAGCAAAATTTCAAGTAGATTTTTTATTTCAGGTGCCTTTTTGGCACTTCATAAATCAAAACCAGTCTTGCTTGTTAAAAACCAAATCTTGCAAGTACTTGGTGAATTAGGAGAGGTAATCATTTAGAGTGCTTCAAATGGCTCCTTTAAAAGTGCCTTAAATATTTTAAACATTACATGTGATCACTAAATATCTGAAGAGTTTTATAAGCCACCTACTAGGAAAACTTTTGCTTCTTTCCTTTCCAGATGGCATTAAAAACTTTAATGATGCCAAAGTATAGTGTAAGACACTTTGCTATTATTGGTGTGATTCACTATGTCAGAATTTAGGTTCTATAAGACAGCTCCCTGTGGCAAGCCATTCCAGCCTATTAATCCCTTTGTGTAATATTGTCTACCTGTGCCCACCAGGTGTGCACAGTGCTTCACTTGGCTGATATGCACTTGCAAAATACACCTTGAATCTTCAACCAATTGCATATCTAGAATAGAATTTTTACAATACTCTCACCATTACAAAAAATATACTTTGTCACCAATGTATATAGACTAAATATAAATCCAGAGCTCATTTGGCCCAACAAGACTCAACTGCAGAAGCAATTGAACAGTTAACATGTAAAATTATACTTTATATAGAGTCAATTGTTAAGACATTCTTTATGTCTAGATGAGATTATTATATGAGAATTTTTTTCATCTCAAGTAGAAGTCTAATCGACTCTGAAGATGAGGAAAGTGATTTTTCAATGGGTTCTTGTCTGTTCTTGATGTCTGTCTTCCAAACCTGAAGAGAAAATGCACAAAATTGGCTGGTATTAGATATCAAAATCATTTCAATATAAATAAACATGATTATGGTTTAGACATTTAAAAACTTTAATTTAGGTCATTATCTGTGGTCATTAACATAATTCCTTTTGTTAAGAGAGTCATATTGTTCAGGTCCATGAATTCTCTATACTTCTTGCACTCTTCCCAAGCACAAAATGCTATTCCAAATGTTTTCAGTTGTGTCTTCTCAATTATTCTCACAGCAATGGATATGGTTAGGATTTGTGTCCCCACCCAAGTCTTGCCTTGAATTCTAAATCATAGGTGTTGAGGGGAGAGACCTGGTGAGAGGTGATTGAATCATGGGGACAGTTTCTCTCATGTTGTTCTCATGTTAATGAGTGAATTCTCACATGATCTGATGGTTTTATAAGGGACACTTCCCCTCCTCAATTCTTCCACACATTCTCTCCTGCTGTCTTGTGAAGAAAGAGCCTACATCCTCTTCAGGTTACAACCTGATTGTAAGTTTCTTGAGGCCTTCTAGCCATGTTTCTTGTTAAGCCTGCAGAACTGTGAGTCAATTAACCTCCTATGTTTGTAAACTACCCAGTCTTAGTTAGTATCCTAATTGCAGTGCGAGAACAGACTAATACAGTAAATTGGTAACAGGAGTGAGGTGCTGCTACAAAGATATCTGACAATGTGGAAACAAATTTGGAATTGGGTAACAGGCAGAGGCTGGAACAGTTTGAAGGGCCCAGAAGAAGACAGGAAGATGTGGGAAACTTTGGAACTTCCTAGAGACTCATTGAATGATTTTGACCAAACTGTTGGCAGTGATATGGACAATGAAGTTTCTGCAGAGGTGGTCTCAGATGGAGATGAGGAACTCACTGGGAACTGGAGCAAAGGTCACTCTTGCTATGCTTTAGCAAAGAAACTGACAGAATTTTGCCTCTGTCCTAGAGAGCTATGGAACTTTGAACTTGAGAGCAATGACTTGAAACTTAAACTTATGTATAAAGGGAAGCAGAGCCTAAAAATTTGGAATATTTGCCACCTGACAATGCGATAGGAAAAAAAAATCATTTTCTGGGAGAAATTCAAGCCAGCTGCAGAGACGTATAAATAATGAGAATCCAAGTGTTAATTGACAAGACAATGGGGAAAATGCCTCCAGATAATATCAGAGATCTTGGCAGCAGCCCCTTTCATCACAGGCTGAGAGGCCTAGGTGGAAAAATTGTTTTCCAAGCTGGGCATAGGGTACTCCCTACTCTGTGCAGCCTCAAGACTTGGTCCCTGCATCCCAGTCATGGCTAAAAGGGGCCAACATATAGCTCAGGACATTGCTTTGGAGGATGAAAGCCTTAAGCCTTTGGGGCTTACTTGCAGTGTTGCACCTGCAGTGCACGGAAGTCAAGAATTGAGGTTTGGGAATCTCTGCTTAGATTTTAGAGGAGGTATGGAAGAGCCTGGATGTCCAGGCAAAAGCTTGCTGCAGGGGCAAAGCCCTCATGAAGAACCTCTGCTAGAGCAGAGTGGAAGGGAAATGTGGAGTTGGAGCCCTCACATAGAGTCCCCACTGGGGCACTGCCTTGTGTAGCTCTGAGAAGAAGGCCATCATCCTCTAGACCCAGAAAGGTAGATACACTGACAGCTTGCCCCACGTACCTGGAAAAGCTATAGACAGTCAACGCCTGCCCAGGAAAGCAGTTAGGAGAGGAGCTGTACCCTACAAAGACACAGGAGTGAGCTTCCCAAGACCATAGGAACCCACCTTTTGCATCAGCGTGACATGGATGTGAGACACAGATTCAGAGGAGATGATTTTGGAGCTTTAATATTTAATGACTGTCCCACTGGGTTTTGGTCTTGTATGGAGCCTTTAGCCCTTTGATTTGGCCATTTTTTCTCATTTGGATTGGGAGCATCTGTCCAATGGCTGTGCTACCATTGTATTTTGGAACTAACTAAACTTGCTTTTGATTTACAGGCTCCTAGGTGAAAGGGATTTGCCTTGTCTCAGCTAAGATTTTCGACTTGAACTTTTGAGTTAATGCTGAAATGAGTTAAGACTTTGGGAGACTGTTGAGAAGGCATGATTGTGTTTTGAAATGTGAGGACATGAGATTTGGAGGGGAGAAGGGGTGGAATGATATCTTTAGGCTTTGTGTCCCTACCCAAATCTCATTTTGAATTGTAACCCTTAGGCGTTGAGGGAGAGACCTGGTAGGAAGTGATTGGATCATGGGGGTGGTTTCCTTTATGCTGTTCTCATGATAGTGAGTGACTTCTCATGAAATCTGATAGTTTATAAAGGGCTCTTCCCTCTTTGATTCTTTCACACTCCCTCCTGCTGCCTTGTGAAGAAAGTGCCTACTTCCCCTTCACCTTCCTCCATGACTGTAGGTTTCTTGAAGCCTCCTACTCATGGTTCCTGTTAAGCCTGTGGCACTGTGAGTCAACTAAACCTTCTTCATTTCTAAATTACCCATTCTCAGAGAGTATCTTTATAGCAGTGTGAGAACAAACTAATACAGCAACCCTGTGTGTTGGTGTTTATTTGGCCTTCAACATAATGGTGAGAAAACTAAAGAGAAAAGAAACTTACTTTTCCTAGTTATGTAGAGCTGATGTTTAGACTCAGAGTATAACCTCAAATAGCCATTATATTAAGATAATTCCAGTTTTGTAGGCAGCTCCCAAACACATTTGTGACTTCCCACTAATGAAGACTAGTTCATCTGGTTGTTTACTTTTGCTGCACAAATGTCAAGAGAAAGTAAAACTTTTGACTTTAATAATGATAGTTGATATACAGACAGTATATACACACATTATTTCACAAAACAGTATAGCCCTGAAGGACCAATAATATCATAAATGATATTTTCTGGAAGTGTTGAATAGGAAGGGTGTGCTTTTTACTCTTTACAATGTGGCCAGAAATTATTGGATACTTTTCTATCTGCAGATGGGTTGTATAGCCTCTATTGTTAGATCCGGACAGGCTTTGTAACTCTTTCAACCAATAAAGTGTGACACTGTGGTTTCCAAGGCTTGGAAGCTAAAGGCCATTCAGCTTCTGTCATTATGTAAGGAATTGGCAAGGTCATTATGTAAGAAGTTCAAATACTCTAAAGCTGGCATCATGAAAGGGATCCCACATGGGAAAGCCACATATAGGTGTTATGGCGAAGAGTTCCACATGAGCCCACTCTTCAAAGTGTCCCAGCCCAGGCAGTTGACAGGTGAGAGTGGAAAAGCATCCAAATTATTTCAGGCTCCAACTATTTAAGTTGTACTCCACCATTTCGGTCTTTCATACGAGGCCCTAGCCATTGCAGAGCAAAGAATGTCATCCTTGGTCTACCTTATCTGAATTCCTGACATGCATAGTCTGTAAACATATTAAAGTTGTTTTTGTTCAACATTTATTCCTGGGATGAGTAACCATGGCAGACAGTTATTCAGCCACATTTGAAAAGAAATAAGTTTAATTTCTGATCAGACATTAAAATATCAGGTCAATTTGAACATAAACTTGCTTTAGAAATATCTAACCACATTAAGTTTGTGTATTTCCAATTGTAAGGAATTCAGATATACAGAATTTTTGTTTAAAATCTCGCAATATCCACTCTACCAAATATATT
The DNA here is from genome assembly GCA_036589455.1 of Ateles fusciceps. Lineage (NCBI taxonomy): Eukaryota > Metazoa > Chordata > Mammalia > Primates > Atelidae > Ateles > Ateles fusciceps. Next base: position 10,306,354 of record JAZHEH010000222.1, read on the forward strand.
TATTTTAGGAAAGCCCTTTGAGGGAAAAGACTAAACACATCTTGTTACTCAAGTTTTAGCTCTCATCTCCTTACAGTGCTAGAGACATCTGAGTAAAAACAGAATGCAGGCATGAATATGAATAGTACTGATAATAGATGCACTGTAGCTGAAACTGAAATCAAATGTCTTGCCCTCAAACTATGTGCCTTTGTTTTCTTAATGACAACATTTCCTAAAATCCTCAGTCTGAAGACTTAGAAAAAATGTAGCAAAATAATATAATGATTTCCTCCTTAATATTAAGGTGCATATTAAATTAAATTTGATATCTTAGGAGTTCAGCATAATGCTTACTTTGAGACCAATACAACCAAAAAGTCTTTTTGGTGAGATTAATTATTAGTGTACCAGGAGATCTCAATATAAGTCAAATAGTTTTGTTTAGATCCCAGTCAAACTGGCAGTAGCTAAAACATTTTTTATATGTGTCTTCGATACGTGGATCCAGGGTTACTGTGTAATTGTCTGAATTGAACACTTTGCCTGTTACTCAAGTATAATTTTGTGTACAGAAGTATTTTGGGGGTTAAAAAACATTATTTGTTTTTAATCATTTAAATATTAAAATAATAACTTGAACTTCTTGTAAGTTGTCTTTACATTTGTGATTATCTAGGTCAAAAAAATCTACCTTTGTTATCTCAATAAAAATTTTAAAAGTCTACATAAGCAGAAATATATACAATAATTTAAGTTAAAGTCTTTCGATGCTGAAATAATTTATGCATCAATTTTTTTTTTAATTTCTAGACTAAAATATCACATTTTACATAAACTATGCCTTTGGACAATAAATGTAGGGACAAGAAATACTTGTTCATTTTGAAATATAACAGCCACTTTTAAATACGTTCGAACCAAGAAATAAAATATTTTAACAGTGTGACTAAACTATTAAACACAGATGAAAAGGTTTTGCAAAGTGCTCACTGCTAAACAAAATCATGACATTTAATAAGCAAAGCAATATATTATCTATATTAAATGAGTCATTTTTTTTTTTTTTTTTGAGACTTAGTTTCGTTATGTCACCCAGGCTGGAGTGCAGTGACACAATCTCGGCTCACTGCAACCTCCGCCCCTGGGTTCAAGCAATTCTCCTGCCTCAGCCTCCTGAGTAGCTAGGATTACAGGTGCACACCACCATGCCTGGCTAATTTTTGTATTTTTTAGTAGAGACCAGGTTTGACTATGTTGGTCAGGCTGGTTTCGAACTCCTGACCTCATGATCCGCCCACCTCAGCCTCCCAAAGTGCTGGGATTACAGGCATGAGCCACCGCGCCCAGCTATTAAATTGAATCCTTACCTGCACAGATTTTCCAACATAATTTTCTCTTTAGTAATAAACACATCAAATTAGTTCTTTTTAAATTATTGCCAAATAGGTTCACTCATGTGTATACATATATATTTTGAGACAGAGTTTGGCTCTATCGTCCAGGCTGGAGTGCAGTGGCAGGATCTCGGCTCACTGCAACCTCCGCATCTCAGGTCCAAATGATTCTCCTGCCTCAGCCTCCCAAGTAGCGGGAACTACAGGTGCATGCCACCAGGCCTGGCCACTATTTTTGTATTTTTAGTAGAGATAGGGTTTTACCGTGTTCGCTAGGATGGTCTTGATCTCCTAACCTCGTGATCCGCCCGCTTCAGCCTCCCAAAGTGCTGGGATTATAGGTGTGGGCCACCGCACCCAGCCTATTTATTCACAATATTTACTTAGTACTTTGTGTATGCCACACGCGTTTTATTGTGCTACTGTTGAAACATATAGCATAGACTTTAACTTTGGAGAAATAACTGTCTTATTGGTGATCTCCATCTCCTGGCTGCTTTTCTTATTAAAAAGAGTTTCCTTGGAGGTTCTCGTGACTTTGACTTCTCTCATCCTTACTAGTACTTTCCAAATCTCTAACATAAAGTGTTTCCTTTAGTTCTTTATGCATATGCCAAGAGATGTTATTCTGGATGCCCAGCATAAATTTTATCTAAAGGCCCTAAACATTGCCTACCAATTTGTTCTTACTCCATGAAGACCTATGTTGGTCAATGGCCCTGCTATCCATTAGCCCAGGGTTCTCAACACAGTAGGTTAACATCTAAGCTTATTTGCTTGTATATATATGTTAGGCTTTGCTTGGAAAAGAATAATATCCCCCCCAATGACATATGAAAAACTGCTCAGCATTGCTAATCATCAGAGAGATGCAAATTAAAACCACAATGAGAAATCACCTCACACTTGTCAGGATGGCTGTCATCAAAAGGACAAAAGATAAGTGCTGGTGATGATGTGAAGAAAACACATCCCACTGTTGGTGAGAATGTAAATTAGCCTAGCTGTTATGAAAAATAGTATGTAAGTTCCTCAAAGAATTGAAAGTAGAACTATCATGATCCAGCAATCCTACTTCTGGGTATATATCCAAAGGAAATCAAATGAGTATGTTGAAAAGATACCTGCATTCTCACATTCATTGCTGCATTATTCACAATAGCCATTACGTGAAATCAACCTGTGTTCATCACAGGTGAATGGATAAAGAAAACGTATCTACACAATGGAACATGATTCAATTTTTTTTAAAAAAGTAAACTTGTTATTTGTGACAACATAGATGAACCTAGAGGATATGATGTTAATTGAAATAAGCCAGGGGTATGATATCATTTATATGTGGAATCTAAAAAAGGCAAAATCCCAGAAGCAGAGAGTAGAATGGTGGTTACTAGGGTCTAAAGGGAGGGGAAGGGGGAATCAGGGAGATATTGGTCAAAGGATACAAAATTTCAGTTAGATGGAAGGAGTAAGTTCAAAAGATCTATTGCAAAACACAAGTACTATAGTTAATGACAATGAATTGTGTCCTTGAAAACTGCTAAAAGGGTAGATTCTACATCATCAGACTGTAAAAATAAGTATGTGAGGCAATGCAAATCTTAATTAGCTCAGTTTCACCATTTCATGCAAACACCATACGTATATGTATATAAAACCATCATATGCACTACAAATATACACAATTTTTAAAAATACATTTTAAAAAATGATAGTCCCCAAATATTCTTAAGTTAGGTACTGCTACATCCTTGCCACAAGGTTGGAAGGAAATTGCACTTAAGATCAGATTCTGCCTCAGGGAGACAAACAACACGAACTGATTTGAAATATCTATTCTGCAAGTTTGAACCCACAGAAGAATAACGTTATAAGTCTTCATTCTCTGTGGGCTCAACCACACCCTTCTACTAGAGGCGCTCTTCCAGTATCATTATTTTCTGCATCAAAGCATCTAGAAACCCTCCTGAGTCAATAACGTGAGCATAAGAACTTTGAGGAATACAGCACCAATGCTGCAGCAACATGTCTCACCAGAGTTTGTTACACTGTTCAAACAAAATTCGAGGATATCTTTTATATATTTTAAAGAAAACATGTTGCTTGAAAACTCTTCTAAAAGCATCTATAAGAACCATTTAAATCTTTCTACCTGCCCATCAGTAAAGTATGACTATGGATATGATCATTGAGGCTTCATGTGTCTGGGGTTTCTGATATAATACTAATTGATGGTCTTTAGATCTAAATTCCTGATTAGACAGCTGATTACTCGAGCATTTCAATTTAAATTAGTAGGCACAGATAAGATCACTGTGTCCATGACAGTGTATTTAAAAACAAAGAAGTCACAACCAATTAGTATTTGAGGTGGATCCCACCTTACCTAGCTTAGGAGTTTATCAGGGCAGTCCCGAATATAATTCCTGATTCCACCAGCTATATAAACTTGGGTAAGTCAATTGGCATCCTGAAATCTCATGTTCTTCATGCATGCTGATTCTATTCATTGATATGAGGTGCCTCGTAGGTGCCAGTCATTGTGCTTGGTATATGGGATATAGCACTATGAAAAAAAGTCAGACAGTGTCTACCTGCATGGAGATACAGTTCCTTGGGATAGCTAGAACTTGGTCAATAATTAAAAACATAAAATTATACCTTTATGCCTGTGATAAGTGTTATAAAGGTAGAAAATTAATGGGACAAAATTGAGCAGACTAAGTAAGTCTAATGGGTCAGAGAAAGCATTCTCGGAAAAGTGACATTTGAACCAAAATTTAACCCAAAATTTATTCACATAAACTTTGAATGAGAGGAGCATGGAGAAGGACAGTGTTTTCAATGTTCACAAATGAAGGTGAACTATGTGCTAATTAAAGACTAGAGACTTGGGTAGGAATCTGAACATGGTTGTAGGATCTTATTAGGAATTTCAGCTTTTATCCTGAATGCTGTGGAGAGACATAAAAGAGCTTTGCTAGAGTTGTCATGTAATCAGAGCTTCCCCTTAAAAAGATCACTCAGGTTGCATGAAGGCAACGTGTAGCAAGATTCCAAGAATAGATTATAGAAAGCCACTATCAGACAGTAGCCCAGGCAAAAGATAGAGCATGGATGAGTCCATCAAAAGAGACTTGTTTCTACTCGTCATCCCACTATAGTTTACTTCTAAAAGTTTCTAGTGCCAGTCATATAGATAAAAATAATTAAACAGTCTTTGGGTCTTCAGAAGAAAGCACAGCTTTTTTAAAGGCAAAAATATTCTACCTATTGTTTAGATATATTCACTAAAGCACATAGAAAAAGTAAATTATGTAGAAATAATTTAAAGTTAGAGTAAACAACTTGTGGCTCTTTAAAAAACAGAGACTTGGCCAGGCGTGGTGGCTCATGCCTATAATCCTAGCGCTTTGGGAGGCCAAGGCGAGCAGATTGCCTGGGCTCAGGAGTTCGAGACCAGCCTGGGCAAGACAGTGAAACCCCATCTCTACTAAAAGAGAAAAGAAATTAGCCAGGTGTGGCAGCATGCACCTGTAGTCCCAGCTACTCTGGAGGATGAGGCAGAAGAATTGCTTGAACCCAGGAGGCGGTGGTTGCAGTGTTGCAGTGAGCTGACATCCTGCCACTGCCCTCCAACCTGGACGACAGAGCAAGACTCTGCTTAAAAAAAAAAAAAAAGCAACCACTCAGTGATAACAGAGAGAAATGCACAATGAGTATAAAATTATTAATTAGGTATCTAGCTAAAAGGGACTTTAGGTATAATAAAATATACATCTCATATTTTACTAAGTTCTAAGTGCTTAGCCCACTATTCTTTTCAGTAAGAGAAAGTTTGGATTTTGATTATTTGTTTACTGTGTAACTCCTAGTACTCATTATAAATCTCAGAGAGTTTATCATGTTTAAAATAAATAAAAGTATATTTTAATGATTTTATTTAACTTAGTTATTTAATTTCCATCTTCTAACAAAAAAATACAGATACGTGAAAATGAAGGGGACAACTTCATGCCACATGTTACCAGCTTATAAGCACTTGGAAAGACTTGCTTTACTTACACTGTCTTTATCATGAAACAAAAACAAATGCGTCAGTTATGTCCCTTTCAACACACTATAAATCTCTGATGTCTATACAATGCCACATGAAAATACAAGAAGCTCTACTGTCAGAGTGTAACCACCGAATGAACTTGACAGTCAGGAAATACAGAACGCAAACTTGGGAAGCACAACACAGTCAATCTGTATCTGGGATGATACCGTGTTTGGGAAAAGATAACATATGGTTCATGCAGTCTGTGAGGATGATGTCACTGTGTATATACCATGCCAACATCTCTGATGTTAGGGGTCAAGTAATTGTACTAGAGGAGTAAGGCAAATAAATATGTTGGACTAACCAAAGGGAATGAAACATAGGTTTAGAATTTCCTAGTTATGAGTTAACATGCTTCTCCAGAAGATAAGCTAGAAAAAAAAAAAAAATCTGGGTTTAGAGTATCGAGTCCAAGACACTGAGAACACACAGGCTCATAATAGTACAGACATGAAAGAAGAGAAGCAATGAATTATCATAGTCAGTAAAATTTATATACAGCCAAATACAGAACCCGATTTTTTCCTCCTTTCTAGGAGGAGAGATTACATCCCTTGCAATGTAGTCATCTATACAAGAAAGAATAGATGCAATTAAATAGCGAGAACACATAGATTTAAACTTATAAATAATTCAAATTGTAGTTTGTTTTAGCAAGAGTATGTAACATTTGGACAACCAAACATAATCAGAGACTCACGTTGCCCTTACCCTGTGCAGTTCCTCCATAACTATCATTTTGGTTTTATTTCTTCCAGTCCATTTTGAGGCTGTCCTTATAAATTAAATTGTGATATTGCTTTAAAATATTAAAGAAAAAAGACAGTGAGTTAGAGTAACCATCTTGTATGCTTCAAATTCTTGATCACCTTGAAGTGATTCTGGAATACAGATTTCCCCCAGGGGTCAGCCTGAGACACAAACACAAACACTATCTATACAAAAAAACATATACTCTTTAATGAGAAGGACAGAAAACTCTTCTAATTTTTATTTCTGCTACTCAGATAGCTCAAGCTTGATTAACCATGAGGCAATATAACACTGTGGTTGAAGCAAAGCTGTATCTAAATCCCAGCTCTGTTTTTATTGGCTATTTCAGCTTGGACAAGTTAACGTCCCCATCTTTAAAGCATGAGGAATAGCAGTCCTTACCTCATGGAAATGGTTAAGGATTAAGTGAACTAATATTTAAAAGGTTTAGAATAGTGTTTGGCTTATAGTAAGTACTATGTAAGTATTTATTTTAATTTTAAAACTTGAGAGCATTTCATCTGAGTGAGCTATTCCGTATTTTAGGATGATTAATTTTCTGTGTCAACTTAGCTAGACTATGTTGCCCAGTTTTTTGATCAAGTACCCTTGTAGATGTTGAGAATGTGTTTTTAAATATGTGATTAATATTTAAATTAGTAGACTTTGAGTAAATAATATTACCCTACAAGATGTGGATGGGCGTCATCCAATCAGTTGAAATACTTAAGAGCAAAGACAGGTCTCTGAAGAGGTAATTCTGCCTGAGGACTGCATTTCCAGCATGCCTGGTCTTTCTTGTGGAATTTGGACTGAAAACTGCATTATCAACTCTTACCTCAATTTTTAGCCTACTGACATAATCTATTAAAATCTCTCTCTCTGCCTCTCTCTTTCTCTACATACATATATATATATATATATATATGTATGTATATATATATATATATAGACTTACAGACATCTACATATAGAATGTATATAAGATAATATATATTATATAGTATACTATACATAATATACAAGACAATATGTATTATATATATATATAATTCTCTCTCCATATAGACATATTCTTGTTTTTCGATTAATCTAATTTATTCACTCAGTAGCAATTTTCTGAGGGCCTACTATGTATGAGAGAAACCATTCTATATGCTGAGGAGTCAAGGTAGAGGAAATTTCCAGTCATAGATCTTTCATTTCTAATAAATAAGGAATAAATTAAAATAATCATCATAAGAGCTATGAATACAATAAAATAATGACACAATAACACGACAGCGTGGCTACATATGACTTCAAAATACATTTGTTGGGAATCAGCCACTGCCTGCAGCAGGTTCCCTTTCTATTGTACTTGTAATTCTACTACAGTACTTATCATACGTGTGGAGCATATATATGTATGTATGCCCGTGTACACCTGTGAAACTGCGAATTGCCTAAGAGCAGAAACTAATTTAAATGCATGTTTCTGAATACTAGTATATTGCCCTCTATATGTAATATATATGTTTGCTAAATATTTATTTAATATATATTTATTTAATAGATAAATTACTGCCTCCTCCCTTTCTGTCAATTTCTGGGAAACTCCAAAATAAACCCCTTATCTTTAAAAAGCTACCTTTATAGCTTATGATGCACACATGTGTAAATATGTGTGTATATGAATTCAATACACGCAGAGAGGTTCAAAATCAAATCATATAGAATGGTTCAAAGGCAAATCATTAGTTTCTTAGTCGCTTTTCCTAAAGCTTATTCTTGTTCTTGTTCTACAAAACCATTCATATTTAAATGCTTTGGTTTATAGTGGCTAAATAATTCATTGATATTACTTGTGTATGATTTATCAGGTTTGGCTTCTCATCTTACTCTATTCACATATAAACATTTACATATAAACATTGACATTGTTAATTTTGATACTTAAAACCATCTTTGAAAGTTGATATTATGTTGAAATATTTTCCATCAACTCTAGACAGAATCTAGAGATAGAATTTTAAGGGAATAGCTGCTCCCCTAATTTTGATTTTACTTCTTCACACACTTGCATCCCAACTTCTGTCAAGTAGAAATTTTATTGTCAAGTTTGATAATATTTACACTGTCTTCAGTAAATGTACTTAAACCTTTCATTCCTCTCTACAAAAGGATTGCCAGAATTGAAAGATAATGATCTTCAGCATCAAATAACAGCACAAAATGAAAATTAAAAGGAAACAAAAACTTTAAGAAGAAAAAGACTAATAAAATGGTTGAGATAAAAAAATTAAAGAACTAGTCCTAGTCAAGTTGTCAAAAAAGCCAGTGAGCCCAATACAAAGGATTTTATGGAATAATAGAAGATGCTAAGAACAGACATTAAGGTGAATATTAAGATGGAATGATACTAAGAATACTGTAAAAACAGCATGGGGTCTTTCTCTTACTGGAAAAAATCAATCAATCAATTAGAAACCCAGGAAATAACAAAAATATATAACATATTACAAAAGCCCAAATATGAAGCTAATTATATAGTCAGGCGATTGTTATGAGCAACTTGTAAATTATAACCAGGGAGAAAAAAATCAATTTCAACATTGCCCTTTAAGTGGGAAAGGCACCCTTAAATTTGAGCCATAGGGAAGAACATGTGCTTGTCGTCAGTACTGACTTGTTCTATAGTGCATGTTTATGACATTAGAGTAAGAGAGTTCTCTGTCTTTTTCCCTCTAACGCAAAACTAAGGTCCTACCAAATGCATTTTTTTTTTAATTTAGGAGTGATACTTTTGAAATATTTAATTAGTTAATATCTTTTGTTTGAACTGGATTAAACTATATTCCTAATGACTGTGCTATCTTAAGCATATACATGTATAAACTTTAATTCAAAAGTTTGTGCTGATAAAAGAGAATTTGAAATTATTTTGAAAAATTTCTTCGAGTAGTTTTTATACCAATGACTGCTTTAGTTTAAGCCAATTGGAGAATAAATAGGATTGAATTATCAAGCAGAATATTTGTGACTTTATTATCAGCAAATTCAACTATCATTTAAATCAGGTCAGTGGCAAAGTTAATTTCATATGCATTCTCTCTGCTTTTCAGTGTCAAATTTATTGATATTTTTTCTTATTTTCACTCTAAATACTTCCATTCTTCTGAAACTCCCACTCCCTGTCCACACCAATCCTTGAACACATTATTATGATATTACTGTGTTTATGTAAGTAGCTTATTCTCCTCTGCCTATAATATTATTCCCTAAATTTTCACAAGACTGACATACTGTAATTCAGATTTTAGTTTAAATATCACCTCCTCAAGGAAACATTTTGTATTTTTTCAAATTAAATTTTAATGTCAGAAGACCCTCAAATACCTTCCAAAGAAAATGCATAGGAGATAAATATCATAATCTGAACTATTCTTATTCTACTGATTGATGGTTTATGGAATTCTTGACTGAAAATAATTTATAAATCTGAAAAAATTGTTTAGTAGAATTCTAGCATCCGGCTTGTTGTTAAGTAATTTTATACTAATCTGTTTCTCATTTATTTATAACTGACTTGTTTTGCTTTCTCTCCAGAAATGTTTAGGATTTTTACTTTTTTCAGTTTGTTCATTGATTCTGACATTAAATATCTAGATATTTGTACTTGAAGGTTTTCTGGTGGGGTAGGAAATTTTCTTACACTATTTAAAAATATTTTCTTTTTTCTGTTCTTTTTTTTCTATTACCTCTTGTTAGATCTTCTGTTAAATAACAGAAGGAGATTTCTAGAACCTACAGAAGTTAGTCTTTATTCATATCTTAATAGTAGACATTTGAAAACCTACAGTTCAACAATCTAGAAAGGTAAACTGATTTTTCTCAAACTTTTTAGTTAGTTTAGTATTTCCAGAACTCCTACTTACTGAAATGATAATTTCTGTTTTTCTTTTTATGTCTTACTGCTTTATGTCTGAGTTCTAAATTCTGAGATATTTCCATGTCTTTATTTCCAATGCCCTCAGTTTAGTTTTTGTTTAAGCAGTAATATGGTTTGGCTGTGTCCCCATCTCATCCTGAATTGTAGCTCCCATAATTCCCAGGTGTCATGGGAGGGACCTGGTGGGAGCTAATGAGGTAATTGAATCATGGAGGCAGTTTTTTCCCGTGCTGTTCTCCTGATAGTGAGTAAGTCTCAGGAGACCTAATGGTTGATAAAGGGGACTTCCCCTGCACATGCTCTCTCTTGCTGGCTGCCATGTAAGACCTGTCTTGCTTCCCCTTTGCTTTCTGCCATGATTTTGAGGCTTCCACAACCATGTGGAACAGTGTGTCAATTAAACCTCTTTGCTTTATAAATTACTCAGTCCTGGGTATGTCTTTATTAGCAGCATGATAACAGACTAATACAAGCAGTCATTTTTTTTTTAATGTTCAATTTCCTTCATACTCTCTGATAGTTCACTTTTCATATTCTGATCTTATGTTTTGGCTTAAATGTAGAGGGTTCAGCTCATGTTTACCCAGAACCTCAACATGCAAACTTATATGATCTTTACAAATGTAGTTAAGATGAAGTCACACTGGATATGATGGGCCATAAATCCAATTTAATAAATGGTGTTGGAAAACAGGCTAGTCATATGCAGAAAGCGGAAACCATACCCCTTCCTTACACCTTAGACAAAGATTAACTCTAGATGGATTAAAGATTTAAACAGAAGACCTAACACCATAAAAACCCTGGCAGAAAACCTAGGCAATACCATTCAGGACATAGGCATGGGCAAGGACTTCATGACTAAAACATCAAAGGCAATGGCAACAAAAGCCAAATCAGACAAATGGGATCTAATTAAACTTCAGAGCTTCTGTATAGCAAAAGAAATTATCATTAGAGTGAACCAGCAACCAACAGAATGGGAAAAATTTTTGCAATCTACTCATCTGACAAAAGACTAATATCCAGAATCTACAAAGAACTTAAACAAATTTACAAGAAAAACAAACACCCTATCAAAAAGTGAGGGAAGGATATGAACAGATACTTTTCAAAAGAAGACATTTATGCAGCCAACAAACATATGAAAAAAAGCTCATTATCTCTGGTCATTAGAGAAATGCAAATCAAACCACACTGAGATATCATCTCATGCCAGTTAGAATGGCAATCATTAAGAAATCAGGAGACAACAGATGCTAGAGAGGATGTGGAAAAATAGACGCTTTTACACTGTTGGTAGGAGTGTAAATTAGTTCAACCATTGTGGAAGACAGTGTGGCGATTCCTCAAGGATCTAGAAATAGAAATACCATTTGACCCAGCAATCCCATTGCTCATTATATACCTGAAATATTTTAAATCATTCTATTATAAAGACACATGCACGTATATGTTTATTGCTGCACTGTTCACAATAGCAAAGACTTGGAACCAACCCAAATGCCCATCAATGATAGACTGAATAAAGAAAATGTGGCACATACACACCATGGAATACTATGCAGCCATAAAAAAGATGAGTTTATGTATCTTGCAGGGACAAGGATAAAGCTGGAAACCATCGTTCTCAGCAAACTGACACAACAACAGAAAACCAAATACCACATGTTCTCACTCATAAGTTAGTGTTGAGCAATGAGAACACATGGACACAGAGAGGGGAACATCATAAACAGGAGCCTGTCAAGGAGGCCCCGGTGGATGCACAGAGCAAGGATACACTGAGAAGGAAGAAAATTTTGAGAAGGAAGAAATTAGAAAATGATACCAGAGAGGTCACAGGAAACTAGATTTTGTAGGGCTCTCAGCCTATAGTAAATAATCCAGCTATTGATATAAGTGAAATGTGAAACTGATATTGAGTTTTGGAAGAACATTCTTTAAGTATCTGTACATTTCACTCCTCTGTCTCTCACTAGTTTTATGATTAACTAATTTAACCTATTGGGGCCTCAGATTCCTGCAAAATGGGAACAATACGAGTACTTCCCTCAGAGTGTTGCTGGAAAGATTACCTGCAATGATGATTGTCCACACTACTTGTTTCTGATATTATTATTATGGTTTAGGATGTTAAATGGCAAGATGAAATGAAGTCTGGGGGATATGCAAGTAGTTTGAGAGGCAAATAGGAGATATTTTATTTTATTATGTTAACAGAGAGGCATTATGCAAAAGTAGCATAAAACCAGAGCTATTACACTTCTCTCTTCCTTCCCTTACAAAGGAAGTCAAGTAACAATATACTGAATATAACTTTGCTCAACAAATAGTTGAAACCATAGGTGGTTTTCTTTGTTTTGAACATAGGTAATTCTCTATACAAAAGAGGTCTGAGAGAAAAGAATGAGAGATCTCTTCCTTTTACAGCCAAAGTATTATACACAATCTTATACATGCTCTAATGCCAAAAATGCCAGAAGCTTACAGGATAAGGGGGAATTATTGCAATGAATACACTTCATTGTGTTTATAAACTTAGTTTGTAATTCTCATTATTGCACCCCATCTATAACCATATTTGTAGTAAAACTAGATGATCTGTAAAATGTTGAATATGCAAATAAGTATATAATCTGTTGAAAATATCCAAGAACATTTTATAGCCATTTATTCTCTGCATTCTGGGCTGATATCTCTTAACCATATGTAGTATCTGTAGTGTTAAATACTGCCAATGTCAAATGGCAGTTAAAATAGCAACCATGCTCGTTACTTCCTAAATTTCTTTGCTTTGGACATTTTCAGGCTGCAGCTGAACTGCACAGAGAGATTTTTCTGGATCAAATAGTCAGAAAGTTCAATAACTTTTTTGAACTTGGAAAAGTTAAGGTTGATATGTGAACATATTTGTTCACAGCTGTTGTGTTCCCTGTGAAAGTAGCCAGCTCCAAGGAAATCATCTGCCTTCCGGAACCTCTTTCTGCAAAATAAAATTGAGTGCGATGCTTTGTTTTTTCTAATTTGCTTTAACAAAGTCACTGGGAATCTAGAAAGTAGGTAGTGACACATTTCCTTGGAAATTTATTTATAAATCTTTGAAAAATTTGTAATACAATATGTTTAATGATAAAAGGAGACTATAGACTCCAAACTTTCCTCTGCCTTTCACATAGTAAAAGTTTGAATCTACTGAATATATATTTCTCTTTTCTATATTCCGAAAATTTCCAGAACTTGACAAAAGTTTGAATTTTTCTGTAGTTTTCCTAATTACATGTTGTTTACTTGTAGATGTGTTTACTTATAGAAAGATAATTTCAGAATAATTCATGAAAAACATTAGCATCCTTTACAAATGCAGAGAATGATCACAGAAAATTTTCATAATATCCAATAAGATCTGGCTCTCCTTTTCAATTTGTAAATAGCTAGAGGATGAAGCCCCTTTCACAAGCCACTTTCCTGAAATTGTGTTGTTTTCAGTAGGTTATCATTTAATCACTAACTGAAGAGAAGAATCTGGGGCTAAAATATAATTCAGTTCCATATAGTATCTGCATTCCTTGGGCATGATGCAAACATATTTGTTGAGGAAGTTAACAGTCACTGCAAAACAGGCCAAGTCCAAAATTTGGAGATTATTTGAAGTATAATTTGTACTAAGGAAAAAAGAAATGAGAAAAAAATCAGAGTCAGGATATAAAATAAATTTCCTATAGTAGATTGTTTTCACATCTAAACTATGTGAAAGAGCCAGGCACAGTGGCACACTTCTGTAATTCCAGCACTTTGGAAGGCTGAGGCAGGCAGATCATAAGATCGGGAATTGGCAACCAGCCTGGCCAACATGATGAAACCCTGTCTTTACTAAAAATACAAAAAATTAGCCAGGTGCGGTGGCATGCGTCTGTAGTCCAAAAACTACTTGGGAGGCTGAGGCAGGAGAATAGCTTGAACCTGGGAGGCGGGGGAGGCTGCAGTGAGTGGAGATCCTGCTACTGCACTCCAGCCTGTCAACAGAGTGAAACTCTATCTCAAAAAAAAAAAAGATGTGAAAGCCACTACTGTGGTATAAATTATACTATTGAACTTCCTGATTGTACATATCTATTTTTTGAGTTGTTTTTATAATTTTAGCTATTCCTGTTATAGAAATCATGAATATATCTCTGTCTTTTTCATGAACAGTTAACTTATGACCTCATCAAGATCATTCTATCTTATCTCAAAGCTGACATGGGTTGAAGTGGACATCTACCTTCTCACTGCAATACTTCCCCATATCTATCTGATCTATTTTTGCTACCATCCTGAGTTTTTCCAATTCAAGAATGTTTAATAATTACATTATTTATCCTTTTGCTATCAGTTATCTCTTCGTCAGGAAAACACTATATTACTTCAGGCATGTTCTCTATCATACCTGAATTTATTAGTTTCTATCTTTTAGGGCTACACAATCTGTGTGTTCTTTGAACATTTTAAAGCACAGAATAGAGATGTAGTAGACTGATTAGGAACACACAAACTTCACAAGTGTAACTAGGTTTGAATCCCATCCATACCACTTAACAGCTATATGAACTATAGAAAGATAATGGACTTTTTTGTACCTCATTTTTCTCTGTAAAATGGGCCAATAGCAGTAAACTTTATGCGTATAAAGAACAAATGAGTTAATATATGTAGAGCAATTAGTGTAGGGCCTGGTAAATGCTAACAACTTGTAGAATTTAGATATTAGAATTTATTTTGGCAATATTTTTCCCTTGAGGGAGTCATCCAAAGTATGTTTGTAGTAATAAAGGAATGCATTGTGATGTCTTATTTAGTTTGCCCATGTTAAACATTTGCCAAGAAAACATCTGGAGATGAGCTGGAATCTCAATAAAAGAAGTTGGTGGACAGCAAACAGTAGAAAAATATCCATTCATGTACAAACAAAAAATCATCCATTAAGAAAAAATACATGATGATTATTAAAAGCAAAATAAACCAATAATTTTAGCCTGAAAATTAAAAGAAAGAAATGAGAAAGAAAAGAAGAAAGGAAGGAAAGAAGGAAGAGAAAAAGCCAGTCAGGCAAGTGGGAAGTTGAAAATGTTAAGAGAACTACTGTGTTCTTGAACTGGAAGATTTCATATTTAAAAAACACGGTCAAAAATAGACAATATCATTCAAAATTAAATTATTTTAAAATATGAAGCTCATATGAAATAATTAAAAGATGAATAACTTGATAATTATTTTTAAGTAAGAGTAAAACTTAATAGTTGCTATAGTATTTTACATAGTAAATATTATTTGAATGGTAAGACTAAATATAAAAGCATATTTTAAAGTTACAACAATGAAAACTGTATCACTGAATCATAGACTGATATTGAAATAAATAGCTGTAAAATTGATTCTCATGAACATAAAAATTCAAATAAAAAGAGTTTTATTTTAATAAATGATGCAGTGAAATTGATCAGGTAGGTGAAAATTTTAGAGTTTTCCTTTGTAGCAAATAAATTGTTAAGAATAAAAATTCAAAATAAAATAACAAAGAATTGTTTGGATTAAAAGCAAATGTTGCTAAGTATTTATTTGAGAAGGAGATATTTATCTATCTAAAGGTCATTCCAACAGATGAAAAGAAGTACCTTTCTGATCTGAATAGCCAGAAGACCAGGACAGGACATAACAGGGAGGTAGACTGCTTTCCTGGTGATCTGAAGGACAGCCGAGGCATCTTTCTACTTCCCCCCCCCTGAAGAGGCCTCAGTGCATTACATTGAGTTTTCCCAGATGCTTCTGTCAAAACTGGGACTTCTGCTCACCATTTTCCCAGTGGCATAAAAGTGTGCATGCCACTGGGAAACAAGATATGCTTCATGGGATCTCTACCATTTCAGCTTCATGGGAGACAGGGAACTTACTCATATATCCAGCACGCTGTTAAAACCAGCATCTAAAAAAGCCATCATATAAATATTTTCTATAAACAAGAAATTGATACAGAGCCTTGGCCACTGAAAGCATCCATAGTCAAAGCTAGGTGACCATAAACTGTACACATTAAAGTCACATCATTAAGGGGGGAAGTTTAAAATAACCCAGTCAAATCAAAAATAAATTGAAACATAATAGGAAGAAATGTGTACCCAAGTGAGAAGGAACCAGAAAAAAGTAATTCAGGCAATATAAAAAAAGGCTTATATAACATACCGAAAATATCACACTAATGTTCCAGCAGTGGATCCAAACCAAAATGAAATTTTTGAAATGCCAGAAAAAGAATTCAAAATGTTGATTATTAAATTGCTCAGTGAGGTCCATTAAGTTGAAAACCAACATAATGATTTCAAAAAAGCAATTCAAGATATTAATGAAAAATTTTGTAAAGAGACGGATATTTTAAAGGAAAAAACAAAAAGAACTTCTGGAAATAAAAAGCATATTTAGAAAATTACAACATGCAGTGGAAATTTTTAACAGTAGATTAGACCAAGCAGAAGAAAGAATGTCAGAGCTTGAAGACAAAGCTTTTGAATTAGCCCAACCAGACAAAAATGAAGAAAAAGAATGAAAAGAAATTAATAAAGTTTCTAAAAAATATATAAGATTATGTAAAACATCCAAATATAAGAACCATAGGATTTCCTTAAGGAGAAGGAAGAAATGGCAAAAAGTTTTAGAAAATGTAATTGAAGGAATAAATGAGGAAAACTTCCCCTGGTCTTGGTAGAAGTTTAGAAATCCAAATATAAGAAGTTTAAAGAGCTCCTGGGAGATTTATTGCAAAACAAAGACATCATCAAGGCATATAGTCATTGGGCTATCTACAGTTGATGTGAAATAAAGACTTTTAAGAGCTGTGAGAAAAAGCATCAGATGCCTTACAAAGGAAAACCAATCAGACTATCAGTAGATTTCTCAGTAGAAACTGTACAAGCCAGAATAGATTGAGGTCCTGTCTTTAGATAGTACAAAATACTCCTCAGCCAAGAATTTGTATCCAGGAAAATTAAGTTTCATTATTAAGGGAGAAATAAAGTATTTCTCAGACAAGCAAGTCCTGATGAGTGTGTCCCTAAGAGACCAATCATATAAGAAATGCTACAAGGAGTTCTAAATAGCTAAACAAAAGGTTGATATTCTCAAGTACAGAAACAATTGAAAGTATAAAACTCACAGGGCTTATAAAATAGTAACACAATGAAGAAAACAAAGCAACTAGGTAACACACAAAGTGATGACAGAAACAGTATCTCACATATCAATATTAAATTGAATGTAAATAGTCTAAGTGCCCCACTTAATAGATATAGATTGGTAAAATGGATTTAAAAACATAAGCCAATGTCTTCTATCTTCAAGAGACATACCTAACTCATAACGATTGTTACAAACTCAAGATAAATGGGTAGAAAAAATATTTCATGCAAATGGAAACAAAAAATATGAGCAGGGGTAGCTATCCTTATATCAGATTAAACAGACTGTATAGGAGCAACAGAAAAAAAGACAAAGCAGGTCATTATGTAATGCTAAGGGGAACAATTCAACCAGAAAATATAACAATCCTAAATACATGTGCACCTAATTCCAGGGCTCCCAAATTCATAAAACAAATACTAATAGACCCAGAGAAAGAATTAGACAGCAACACAATAATAGTAGGGAATTTCAACACTCTCCTGACAGCACTAAACAGATTATTGAGGAAGAGAATCAATAAAGAAACACTAGACTTAAACTAAACTCTAAAACAAATGGATGTAACAGACATTTATAGAACTTTCTACTCTTAAACAAGAATATGCACTCTTTTCATCAGCACATGGGACATTTTCCAAGGTAGACCATATGATAGACCATAGAACAAGTCTCAATAAATTTAAATAAATCAAAATCACATAAAGTGTCTTCTCAGACCACAGAAGAATAAAACCAGAAATCAATTCCAAGAGGAACCCTCAAAACTATACAAATACATGGAAATTAGCAATCTGCTCCTGAATGATCTCTTAGTCAACAATGAAATCAAAATGGAAACTAAAAAATGTTTCAGAATGAGTTACAGTGACAAAAGTTATCAAAACTTCTGGGATACAGCAAGAGCAGTGCTAAAAGGAAAGTTTATAGTGTTAAACATCCACATCAAAATGGCAGATCACAAATTGACAAGCTAATGTCACATCACAAGGAACTAGAGAAACAATAACAATGCAAACTCAAAACAAGCATATGAAGATAAACAACAATGATCAGAGCAAAATTAAATGAAACTGAAACCCAAAAAGCAATACAAAGCATCAATGAAATGAAAAGTTGGTTATTTGAAAAGTTAAAAAAATAAAATAATAGATCATTAGCTGAATTTACCAGAAAAAGGAGACAGAAGATTCAAATCTCAAACAGAAATGAAAATGCAGACATTACAACTGATATTATAAAATATGAAAGACTATCTGAGACTACTATTTTCTTTAGGAGTCTCTTACTCTGTTGCTCAGGAATGCAGTGATGCAATTACAGCTCATTGCAGCCTCGACCTCCTGGACTCAAGCAACCCTCCCACCTCACTATCCTGAGTAGCTGGGACTAGAGACGTGTGCCACCACATCTGGCTAATTTTTTTATTTTTTTTTATTTTTGATAAAGATGGAGTCTCCCTATGTTGTTTAGGCCTGTGCCAAACTGCTGGGCTCAAGTGATTCTCCTGCTTGGCCTCCCAAAGTGCTGGGATTACAGATGTGAGCCACCTCGCCCAAATGAGACTACAATGAACACCTCTATGCACACAAACTAGAAAATCTAGAGAAAATGGATAAATTCCTGGAAACATACAACCCCCTAAACTTGGATCAGGAAGAGATAGAAATCTTGAACAGACCAATAACAAGCAGTGAGATTTAATCAATAATAAAAAAAGTCTCCCCACAAAATAAAGTCCAGGACCAGAGAGATTCAAGTTGAATTGAGCCCAACACTCACAGAAGAATTGGTATCAATTATACCAAAACTATTTCAAATGATTGAGAAGGAGGAAATTCTCGTTAACCCATTATATGAAGCCACTATCACACTGATACCAAAGCAGGAAAGGAGATAACAGCAACAGCAACATCATCATCAAGAAACTGCAGACCAGTATCCCTAATGAACATAGAGGCAAAAATACTCAGCAAAATACTAGTAAACAAAACCCAACTGTACATCAAACAGATAATTCATTATCACTAAGTGAGTTTCATATTTGGCATGGTTAAATATACACAAGTCAATAAAAGTAATTCACCACAAAAATAGAATTAAACACAAAGAAGTGATTATCACAATAGACACAGGAAAAACATTTGATAAAATCCGGCATCCCATCCCCTTATTGTAAAAACCCTCAACAGACTAGGAATAGAAGAAACATACCTCAAAATAATAAGAGCCATCAATGACAAACCCACAGCTAGCATCATATTGAAGGGTAAAGTTGAAAACTTTCCAGCTATAAACTACAACAAGACAAGGATGTCCATTTGTACCACTTCTATTTAAGATTGTACTGGAAGTCCTAGGCAGAACAATCTGGCATAATAAATAAATAATGCACATACAAATTGGATAAGATGAGTCAAAGAATCTCTGTTTGCAGGTGCTATAATCATATACCTAGAAAACCCTTAAGATTCTCCAAAAGACTCCCAAATTTGATAAATAAATTCAGTAAAATCTCAAGTTAAAAAAAATCGATGTACATAGGTCAGTAGCACCACTACACAGCAATAATAATCAAACATATTTAAATCAAGAGCTCAATCCCATTTAAAATTTACAAACAAAATGAAATACCTGGGAATATACTTAACCAAAGAGATGAATGATTTCTCTAAGGAGAATGACAAAATACTGATAAAATAAATTGTAGATGGCACATGCAAATGGAAAACCATCCCATGCTCTTGATTGTAGGGATAAATATTGTAAAAATGACCATACTGCCCAAAGCAATCTAAAGATTCAATACAATTCCTATCAAAATACCAATGTTACTTTTCCACAAAATTAAAAAGACAATCCTGAAATTTATATGGAATTGAAAAGAGCCCAAATAACAAAAGCAATCCTAAGCAAGAACAAAAAATCTGGAGGGATCACATTACCCAATTTTTAATTATACTACAAGGCCCTAGTAACAAAAAGAGCATGATGATGGTGTAAAAGTAGACATATAGACCAATGGAAAGGAACAGAGAATAGAGAACCCAGAAACAAAGCCAAATACCTACAACCAACCGATCTTCAACAAAGACGACAAAAGCATACACTGGTGAAAGGACACCCTATTCAATTAAGTGCTGCAAAAATTGGAGAGTCACATGCAGAAGAATAAAACTGGATTCCTATCTCTCACCATACAGTGAAATTAACTCAGGATGAATTTAAGACTTAATCCGAAGACCTGAAACCATAAAAAATCTAGAAAAAAACGTAAGAAAAACTCTTCTGTATATTGGTTTTGGCAAAAATGTACGACTAAGATCCCAAAAGCAAATACAATGAAACAAAAATAAATAAATGAGACCTAACTAAACTAAAAAGATTCTGCACAACAAAATAAACAATCAAAATAAACCTATAGAATGGGACAAAATATTTGCAAACCATACATTTGGCAAAGGGGTAATCTCTAGAATCTACAACGAAAAACAAATCAGCCAGAAGAAAATAAATAATCCCATTAAAAAGTGAACAAAAAATATAAAAAGATACTTCTCAAACAAAGGATATACAAATGGCCAAGAAACAGGAAAAAATGCTTAATATCATTAATCATCAGAGAAATGTAGATTAATACCACAATGAGATTGTTCTTTATCTAGCCCTTATTAAAAAGTCAAAAAGCAATAGATGTTGTTTCTGATATGAAAGGGAATGCTTTATGCACTGCTGATGGGAATGCAGATTACAGCGTCTATGGAACACAGTATGGAAGTTTCTTAAAGAACTAAAAGTAGACCTATCATTTGATCCAGCAATCCCATTACTAGGTATCTGTTCAAAGAAAAAGAAGTAATCATACCAAAAAGATACTGTACACATATGTTTATCAGGGCACAATTTACAGGTGCAAAGGTATGGAATTAAGTGTCCATCAACAGATGATGGAATAAAGAAAATGTGGCTTTTGTATGTGTATGTACCATAGAGCGGGGTCGCATGCAGAGGGAGGCGGAGAGCAGGCGCTGGGGGCGGGGTTTCAGCCGTAGGTCGGTCGGGATCTGTGCCCAGAGACATGAGGCTGAGCTGGGTCCAGGTCCTGACAGTACTGTCCATCTGCCTGAGCGCCGTGGCCACAACCACGGGGGCCGAGGGCAAAAGGAAGCTGCAGATCGGGGTCAAGAAGCGGGTGGACCACTGTCCCATTATATCTCGTAAAGGGGGATGTCCTGCACATGCACTACATGGGGAAGCTGGAAGATGGGATGGAGTTTGACAGCAGCCTGCCCCCCGAGCCAGCCCTTTGTCTTCTCCCTTGGCACAGGCCAGGTCATCAAGGGCTGGGACCAGGGGCTGCTGGGGATGTGTGAGGGGGGAAAGCGCAAACTGGTGATCCCATCCGAGCTAAGGTATGGAGAGCGGGGGGGGCTCCCCCAAAGATTCCAGGCGGTGCAACCCTGGTGTTCGAAGTGGAGCTGCTCAAAATCGAGCGACGATCCGAACTATAGACAGACTGGGAAGGGGCGGGGGAGAGGCCCCTATCTAGGGACCAGACTGTTCTAAGAAAAACTAAAACAAAAAAAAAACAAAAACAAAAAAACCCAAAACCTTACAAGTTCCCCCCAAAATATGATTTTCCCATTTGTCTTTAATAAGATCTTATTTAGCTAGCACAAACAAACCAAAGACAAAGATTGCGAGCTGACAAAATGACCATGTACTGAACTGAGCTTCCCATTCTTTACTTTTTAACTATATTTCCTTTATATGGGTTAATAACCAGTTCATGTAGAAAATAAGTTATCGACATACTTTTTCAAGCAACAGCCTGCATAGCTTCAGCTTCACGAAATGGGTATAACAGTTTTAAGCTGCACACTTGAGAGAGCCTAGCATTCAATCTGAGAGCTTGGCACTCGCCGCATGTTCAGGGTGTGACGATGTATCTCTTGCATCTGTCTAAAGTGGTCCTTCTGCCACATTAGTTTTGGAGGCAGAGGATATCTCTGTGTGCCATGCAAGTACCAGTATGGGATCCTCACGTGACAAGCAGTGGCTCTACAACGAGGTTGTGGCATAGGAGGAAGAAGCATCCACCTCTTTCTCTCCGCACAGTATCGGTAGGCTTCTTTCCCATACTGTTTATCAATATCATCACTGTTTTTCCAGCCTCCAATAATGAAGACATCATCTTTGTAATAGCAAAT
Source organism: Ateles fusciceps (assembly GCA_036589455.1). NCBI lineage: Eukaryota > Metazoa > Chordata > Mammalia > Primates > Atelidae > Ateles > Ateles fusciceps. The sequence continues at coordinate 10,328,941 of JAZHEH010000222.1, forward strand.
GGCTGCTCCTTCGATGCTTAGGACTTCTGGAGGCAAGCTTTCAAGGATCTCATCAGACACTTGGCTGGCAATTTTTCTTACGGCCTCTTCGTTTTCTAAACAATAACTCTTGGGACAACATGATGCTGTCTGATAAAAGTTTGAATTGACCACAGACATTTAGAAAAAGCGGTAATTGTCAATAAGTGGCAAATATTGCATATCTTGCCACTGTCGAGTCTCTGTATCATAGCAAGTAATTACAGCCTTTAGTCCATCTTCAGTGTCCCGGTCCACAGGAGTGCGAGCTGCAATGTATACAAACCGGTCTTCAATGCCTAGTGCTTTGACATCTCGAAGGATCTTTGGTGCCAATTCCAAGTTGTGCAATTTATCAAGCTCAGGATTATAAACAGTCACATCTTTAAAACCAGAGCTAAAGTTGCCGTGTCCTCCAATGCTATAGAGCTTCCCTTTGACTTCTGTTAGCCCAAAAGAATGCTTTCTTGTCATCAGACTACAAACATGTTCCCATGTATTCAAATTCAGGTTATACTTCTCTACAGTTTTAGCAAACCCTGGCTCCACTGATCCTGCAGGATTTTGTTACTGCAACAGCATGTCCATGGAGGTGATTATGAATATGTGGCAGGTTTATCCATCTGTCCTCATCAACAAAATATCTCACACATTCACTTAAATAGTCCCCTCTTTCTGACACACCCAATAACCATGATCACATTCATGTTTTGCCCATAACGAGGCAGTAGTGAGACATGAGAAGTGGGGTGCTGGAATGTGCACTCCATGTTTTTTTTTCTTGCTTAAAAACTTACATATAATTTCATAATAAACAAGTTTTCACTATAATTTAGGGCATATTAGTCCTCCAACGGATATTTTATGCATACAGAAACTCAGATGTGTTTAACTGAAATGCAAGAAGAAAGTTGATAAAATTCTTATGAACAGAGTAATTGGAATCAATATCTGTTTAACATTAAAAGATAATTCTACAACCCATCTTGGAAACTTTTGAAATAAAGTGCAATAAACCAAAAAAAAAAAAAGTTAACCCCACAATAAAATTAAAATTGGTTTTAATAAAAGTTTTGGAGTCAAATGATTATAAACTATACACATTCCTCCTCTCTAGCAAGTATAATAAAGCTTCCCCTACTCCAATTTGGTGCTGTAAAATCATACATGCATCCCAAACTCGTATGTAATTGAAATTTCTTTTTGTAGTATCGCCCATTACTTTAACATATCAGAGAAATTTACGTAACAGCTGAGGGAACAGAAATAAGACATAAGAGGTGCTTCAGTACCACCCATATTATCTACTGAGACCACAGTGTGGGCAACAGAGTGCAGATTCATTTAAAAATATTTTAAATATCCTGCATAGCAAATTATAAGAATATTGCCATAAAATTCATCATAACCCAGAAGTTTAAGAATGATTTTCTAGACAAGTTTTAGGCATGCCTACCTAATATTTATACCCCACTTTCTACTTGTCAATGGAAGCTGTTTATTTAGTAAGTAATTCCTTTTTTTATTTCCCTTTCTCATCTTCTTTTGCAAGCATGCCATTTGAACATATTTGTGGTCAATGAGATGTTATCAAAACTGGTTGAGGATTTGCATGGAAAGGTTGCTCTCTTTCAATGAAATCAGATAGACTTTCTGGGACCACTCTTCCTTGTCTCGTCTTTTTCTGAATAATGACATGTTCTCCAAAGTGCTAGTAGCTACCTTCAAACACGTAGGTAAAAGCATGAGGGTGAAGTCATTAAAATAAGTTAAGAATGGCATAGTAAAAAGATGGTCAAAGATCCTTTCTCCCATGTATAAGAAATGATCTGCTTCATCTACTGCCGTCTCTCAATTTACTCTCACTTGAAGAAAAAAAATACTTCAGTCATTCTTAGTTTTATTTTCTGTTAAACTGCAGCTGACAGCACTCTTAACTGATTGAAAATATGTATCATGAACAAATGCTATTCTCCAAACCAATGGACTTGATGGATGAAATCCAGATGGTCATGTCAATACATGTAGAGGAAAGTTTTAAAAAAAGAACAACTTATAATTTAGACAAATGCAAAGTAGGAATAAAAAAAACCTGTCAAAATCTGATAAAGAACATTAGCTTGAAATCTGAAGCAAACATAATTAATCGAGGGATATTCGCAGCATTAGCCTTGAAACCGTAAAGTGTATTTAAACAACACACAACACATGCTGTAAAACATGACTACACCAAAATGACGTTTACTTATTAAAGTAAATGGATGCTGAGTGGGGCATTTACTATTTTTTCTCAGTGTTTTGACTGCAGTTCCAAACAGTAAGAATATTGGAGAACCACACCAGTATTAGAAAGAGATATGCAGTTAGACACTGGCATGCACAACTTGCTAAACTATAGCCAACCTTCATTAAATTCATCAAAAAACAGCAGACCACATTCCCTAATTGCGTAGAAAGAAAGTCTAGATTATGCACAAACCATAACTGTCTTTTCTTAGTTCTCTCTAGGGTCAAAATGGGAGATTTTCTGGGGCTTCCTGAAATGGAAGGAGGTTGCTGGCATTTACAGCATTTGTTATGGCCAGCAGAGCCATCCACTGTACAACTCCACAAGGCATTCTTTCAACTTGTTCAGTGACAATCTCATAAGCTATGAAGCGATTATGCTTTGACATGAATGCATATATTTCCTCTGAGCCAAGCAAATGCCATGGAACATAACTGGAATGTGCTGTCTCGATGTGGTCCCAACCTGGAGAGCTAGCTTCCTGAGCTACCTCTATCTGGAGGGATATTTCCAGAAGGCAAGAGATAAAAGTGGTTTATAAGAGGCTACCAGAGAGTTAACCTGGGAGAATTACAGTGTGTAATTATCAAATCTGGTTGGGCATTTGCATGCATCTAACAGGGGAGATTCTGAAGACTCCATTGACACAGCCCTTGGGAAAAAAACTATTTAGATGCTTGTCACACTCAGAGATATTGACAAGGAAGGCAGGTCTGCAAAAAACCTCACCTAGATATAAAGAATTTTGCCATCTCTAAGCATTCTTTTTCTCTCAATTAAGGAGGATCTGCTATATCAACAGAAGAAGTTAAGTAGTAAATAAAACAAAACCACTAGACAAGCAAAACCTGGGGTTTTAACCAGTCCTCTTAGATGTGTTCCCTAGTTATGACCTCAACTGAAAGAGAGAGAAGAGGCCTTACATTAAATATAAGCTTGAGTTTTTGGGTTAAATTGGGAATTTAAACCCCTGAAGAGTAATAGTAATTATCAAAAATTAACTTATATGTGCAACTGCAAGTGACCCAAAGCCAGGGACCTTTCTGAGTTCTTGTTATACAAGGACAGATAAAAGAGGTTTGACATAACACATATGTTAATGAAAGGAAGAAAAATAAACCAAGTTTCGATAGCATTTAATTCAGTTCAGAAATTTCAAAACATGGAAAAATTTTAACTCCAAATACTTTTGAGAGATTTAAAACATGCTAACATGTTAATCTGTTTATTTTGAATAAATAATATCAGATTTGATTTATATATAAATAATAAAATGTGCATTTAATTTTTTATAGTCATAATCAGAATGAAAGATAAAACAACACATAGTTGTGTGATTTCTAGTTTATTTTTTGCCTTCTAATACCTTTAACAAATCATCTGTTCTGTCTGGTTTCTTATCTCAAATTCCATATTTCTATTAAGGGATTAAATCTTTAATTGGGTCAAGATAGACAATTAAATCATTTAAGCTCACCTTAAAATTTATTGGTGTCATGGGTGAATGTGTGGGATATTTGACTTCAGCAGTCAGCATGTCAGAGGATTGATATTTTCTTTCATATGCCATCTTTTTAGTCTTATAGGATTAGAGGTTTGGAGTCTTTCAGATGCACATTTAATAGATAGAGCCATATTAAAGGGATTTCCTTTCTTTCAAGTGTGCTCTGCGACAGTGAAAAATGAGAAATTTTTCAATATCTCATTTTGTTGCAAATGTGGATTTTAGGACCACTATGATTAAATAAGCAAGTGGACAATGTTGAGATTATAAGGTTGAAAGTCACCTCTGCTATTCCCAGAGGAAAGAAGAAGGCAAAGAGAGGAGAGAAGGCTAGGAAGAGAGGACATGGTTGAAGGAGGAGATCATGGGCAGGCATTGTGATTACCAGGACCAAATGCTTTGAATGACACAACTAGGTTTGTGCATAAAATCAGATTTTCTTCTGGTTTCTGTGTGTGACATTTTCACTGAAAAGCATTTGAAATAATTACAAGATAATTATTTTAATCAGGAGTCCATTCACTTTCATAATAGATTTTGAATTACTAAATCCTATTTCTGAATTTTACCCCTCTGGTCAAATATAAAATGACTAGGGAAGTTATTTTCACTGCTGAGGTTTATTATAGATATTCTCTGAACTTTGCTACCCATTCAGAAGATCTTGCCAACTCAGTTATTGGCTGTGTCTGAGAGAAGCCTCTGGTGTTGTCATGAAAGCTGCCACGACCTCTAAGTGGAAGAAGTGCATATTAACCAAATGCCAAGAGCAAAGCAGATTATGTTTTGATTAGGACTGTATAATAACTTAATCCCACTCATTTACAGTGGCTGTTTAAACTGATGAGCTGAAATGTTTATATGTTGATATCGACTCTGCCCTGGTTGGTTTTTATTACAGGGTATTTTCAGAGTTCCCACTTTCAAATTCATGTAGAGAAAATAATCCCTATCAGGACATCTGGCATTGTTTTTGGCCTATCACTTCCCTCAGCCTTTGACTGCTAATTTGTTTTTCTTTCTAACTTGTTCAATTTGGAACAACCCTGTTGTAGTCTTTACAGCCTCTCTGTGTGGTGTTTCTTCATTGTAAAAAAAACCATACAATGCAATACAAATCTTTCCACCACTCACTCCATGAAACATGCACTATGTTATAAAACAGGCAAGTTGCCAATGATCAGCATCCAATAGCCTATTATTTATGATGTTTAGCATTGATATCAAATAATGAATAAATATGTTATTTGGTAATTAACCATATTCTCTTGCTCATGAATCCTAAATTTTTGAGAAGACTTTGATAACAAAAATATATGATATTCTACTTGGTTACAAATTTTGGTTCACTTTGAAAAATCATAGCAATTATTATATTTTTCAATTGTTTGAAAGGATAGATTGTTCATTGGACTAAACAACTTGTCTTTTTCTCTTCAGGTAATTTCATTTCTCCAATATATTTGGGGAAATATATTTGGAAGTTGTATACTAGAGCGATGGTTAATGATGTCATTCATCTCCTGATTGATTCATATTTAATAATAATGGTACCTATGCTTATTAAAGGAATTTGACTTCCCTCATCCATTACTGTGGTAGTTATACTACTGTCCTATTTTAAAAAACCTAGATTCTAAAATCATTTTGATCGACCTCCAACCATGGGCAAATTACTTCATATTTGGCTCTATGTACCTACTAAAAGACATGCTACATAGTGAAAACTGTCATCCAATGTTTTATCTGAAAATATGTATTCCAACTATAGTAAGTTACCAGTGGATCCAACATGCCATGTTATTTAAAAATTAAAGACATGTAGTTTTAGTTAATAATTTTTAGAATTCAAGATTAGAGATGGATCAGTCTACACAAGTTTATTGCATCAAGTCAATGGGAGAATAAGTAAAAGGGTTTTTTGTTTCTGAAAAAAAAAGAGGGACAAAAATATGTCTGGTTTTTACTTAGATGAAACCTTCAAACTGCTCAAGATACAGTCTTCATTGATTTAAAAATAAAACCTAAAGTATTACATTATATATTCCTAGTTAAGTATACATAAATGTGCTGGATTTAAAACATTAAGTTAACTTTATTCTTATATACGATCAGTTTAACTATAAATATAAATATAAACAAGTCTTACATTAAAAGATTATGCCTTTTGGTATTTATATAGCCCATTTATATTATTTAATTAACTATAAGAGGATCATTTTTGTAGATTTTGCAATTTGTTTATGAGTTTAATACAATATATTTTAATTAAAAATGTAGTTCCTATTCATTGGTAAATATTACATTACTCATCACAAGGGTACAGGATCTAACAAATATGTAACATTTTAAAATAGCAATGTTGTCACATACTTTAGGGGCTTGATATTAAGGAGAATGCGTTTGTTTAATTACAGTAAAGGGAAAGAAAAATATTTGTTTTTCTAGCCTAATTTGTTTTTGATATTCATAGTAAAAATCTCCTTTGGCTTCTATGATAAATATATAACATATTTATCAGCTGCCTTCCTTAGAATATAAAGAAAAGCAAAGAACTCTTGCCATGTCCCTAATCTAAAGTAAACCTGATCATAAGCCAAATTATTCTGAAGTGCCTGCTATATTTGGATCTTAGAATATTTGCCAAATGTGTAACTTGCCTTAACTGTGTATATTGTATTGGCAAATGTCAACAGTGTAGTTTCATTACTAAAAACGTTGGCTTTATGCCTTGTCTTGCAATTGAGTGCAGACTTAACATATAAAAAATGTATTTTATATAATCTAGTGTCAGTGAGCATGGTTACTATGATAAAATCAAATATCGCCAAATAAAAAATAGGTCTTTGTACTAAAGCCGTGCTTTGTCTTTCAGTAATATTAGATGTCAGTGAGAAAAATATTTTTCTTTAAATGTTGTAAAGATAAGTAAAGAAACTTGCAGAACCCACAGTATACCTATGACCCTTGTTCTCAAATTTGGAGTTCTAAACACTCACAGTGTCCATGAATAGGTTATAGGAATACACCAAAGGACTTAAATGGAGGTCCAATGGGGGGGAAAATACATGCATCTTCATCCAAAAAATCAATTCTATTCTCTTGGGGATGATCAAGCACCAGTTTGGAAATGAAAAAAATTATGAAGATAAAGCTTTTCTCTTTCCAGCCCAACCACCTAAATCAACATTGTAGAGTAAAATTTGGTGCAAAAATTTACCATAAATTCTAAACTTATTAATAGTTAGATTACCTATTTACAAAGTGCTGCTGTAATATTTTAAAGCCATCTTAACTTTCTTTATACTACCAATTTTTCTGCCTAATTCCAAGGATGATACTCATCCTTGGAATTCAGGGTGTTATGAATCTTTTCTGAATGCCTGCAAAATTTTGATAGAATAGGCTTTGTATTAGTCTGTTCTCACATTACTACTAATAAAGACTTAATTGAGACTGGATAATTTATAAAGGAAAGAGATTTAATGGACTCCCATTTCCACATGGATGGAGAGGCTTCCCAATCATGGCAGAAGATGGAGGAAGAGCAAGGGATGTCTTACATGGCAGCAGGCAAGAGAGTGTGCTCAGGGGGAACTTTCCTGTATAAAACCATCAGATCCCCTGAGACATAACCACTCTCATGAGAACAACACAGGAAAGGCTTTCCTCCATGATTTGATTACCTCCCACTAGGACCCTACCATGACATATGGGAATTATGGGAGCTACAAGATGAGATTTCGGTGGGGACAGAGCCAAACCATATCATTCTGCCTGTGGCCCCTCCCAAATCTTATGTCCTCACATTTCAAAACCAATCACGTCTTTTCAACAGTCCCCCAAAGTGTTAACTCATTTCAGCATTAACTCAAAAGTCCACAGTCTAAAGTCTCTTCTGTCACAAGGCAAGTTCCTTTCACCTATGAGCCTGTAAAATCAAAAGCAAATTCGTTATCTTCCAGAGAAAATGGGAATACAGCCATTTGGTAAGGGTATCTGTTCCACATGGGAGAAATTGGCCAAACAAAGGGCCTACAAGGCCTATGCATGTCTGAAATTTAATAAGGCAGTAATTAAACCCCAAAGTTCCAAAATGATCTCCTTTGACTCCATGTCTTACATCCAAGTCACCCTGATGCAAGAGGTGGGCTTCCATGGTCTTGGGCAGGGTATACTTTGCTTTACCCTGTGGCTTTGCATGCTACAGCTTCCTTTCAGGCTCCTTTCATGGATTGTCTTTGAGTGTCTGTGGCTTTTCTAGGTACAAAGTACAATCTGTTGGTGAATCTACCATTCTTGGGTCTGGGGGATGGTGGCCCTCTTCTCACAGCTCCACTAGGCAGTGGTCCAGCAGGGACTCTGCGTAGTAGCTCCAACTCCACATTTCCCTTCTACACTGCCCTAGCAGAGGTTCTCCATGAGGGTTCCTACCCTGCAACAAACTTTTGCCTAAACATCCAGGTGTTTTTACATATGATCTGAAATCTAGGTGGAGGTTCCCAAACCTCACTTCTTGACTTTTGTGTACCCACAGGCTCAACACCACATGGAAGCTGCAAAGCTTGGGACTTGCACCCTCTGAAGCCATGGCCTAATCTGTACCTTGGCTCTTTATAGCCACAGCTGGAGTGGCTAGGACACAGGACACCAAGCCCCTAAGTTGCACACAGCAGGGGGGCTATGGGCCAGGCCCAGCAAACCATTTTTTTCTCTTAATCCTTCAGTGCTGTGATGGGAGGAGCTGCTTGGAGGGTCTCTGACATTCCTTGGAGACCTTTTCGCCATTGTCTTGGTGATTAACATTTGGCTCCTTGTTACTTAGGCAAATTTCTGCAGCCAGCTTGAACTTCTTCTCAGAAGATTTTTTTTAAATTTATTTTTCTATCACAGTATCAGGCTGCACATTTTCTTAATTTTTATACTCTGCTTCCCTTTTAAACATAAGTTCCAATTGCAAACTGTATCTTTGAGAATACATAAAATTGAATGCTTTTCACAGCACCCAAGGCACATCTTTTTTAAAAAAATATATATATATTATTTTGTTTTAGGTTTTGGGGTACATGTCCAAGGCACATCTTGAATGCTTTGCTGCTTAGAAATTTTTTCCACCAGATGTCCTAAATCATTTCTCTCAAGTTCAAAGTTCCGTGAATCTCTAGGGCAGGGGCAAAATTACACCAGTTTCTTTGCTAAAACATAGCAAGAATCACCTTTATTCCAGGTCCCAACAAGTTACTCATGTCATCTGAGATGAGAAGCATTTGGTCAAAGCCATTCAACAAGTCTCTAGGAATTTGCAAGCTTTCCCATATCATCCTGTCATCTTCTGACCCCACATGTTAGTATAGTGTCATGCTGCTAATAAAGACATACCCCAGACTGGGTAATTTACAAAGGAAAGAGGTTTAATGAACTCACAGTTTCAAATGGTGGGGGAGGTCTCATAATCATGGTGAAAGGAGAAGAAAGAGAAAAGGGACACCTTACATGGCGGCAAGCAAGAGAGCATGTGTAGGGGAATTCTTCTTTATAAAACCATCAGATCTTCTGAGACTTATTCACTATCATGAGAACAACACAGAAAAGACCCACCCCTATGATTTAGTTACCTCCCATCAGTTCCCTTCTACAACATGTGGGAATTATGGGAGCTGCAATTCAAGATGAGATTTGGGTGGGAGCACAGCCAAATCATACTAGGCTCGCATATGTTGGGTTAGGGTAAGAGCTGGGGGGTTAGAAAATCTATATTCTTCATCAGAGGCTTCAGTGGATTTTGACCCATTCAAAAATTAAAAATCACTGCTATATTCCACTTTATTCTGATACTTGGCTACTTTCTATCATTATACTCTTCTATCATTGTCCTTCCTTGAGCAGTTAATTTGCTGTAGGCAAATATTCTGAGTAGTTGAAATGAAAGTTTCAGTTTTAATTGTTTTCCCCATGATGTAATTTAATAGTGATCTGGGTAAAACCTAAAACACCACTTTTAACAGAGTGATACCCTAATAAAATACACTTTCATGGAGCTTTGTTAAATATGTCTGCAACAGTGTGCTACTGTTTCTAAAAAACATTTTCTATTTTACATTTTACAGATATGAGAAGACTTCCATTCCAACAATTACAATGAGCTCAAATGCCTTCAGTCTTAAAACAAAACCAGATGTAAATTATAGGTACTTAAAAAAAAATTAGATCCCTTAAAATGAACTCTTTCTCCCACCCCAGTGTTCTCCACTGTGATTTGACTTAAATATTGCTGGTTTTTAAGTAAAAAAAAAAAACATTTAAAAAGACAAATTTTGAGTATAATTTTTATAATTAATATATTAGCAACAATCTTTTTCTAATTGCTAGTACTCTTTTGTACCTTATTGTTATTTTGCTGTATTTAACATAGACATTGAAAAGAAAACTTTTTAAAATATTTTAACAGCTTCTTTAGGAGCCCAGTTCATGCTTAGTACAGTTATCAAAAATTCTACTAAGCTTCACAACATTATTATATAGATTTTTATAATACCTAGTTTCTTAAAAAAAGAATTAAAATACGGTAATTTGGACTTAAAATATTTTAACTTTTATTTTGAGAGAACTTTAGATTTACAGAAGAGTTACAAAACCAGTGCAAAGAAACCTAGCATAACTGTCACCCAGATTCTCTTTATGTTAGTGTTTTACAGAGTCATAAAATAGCTGCTAAAGAAAATAACTCTACTGACTTTTTTTGGTGGGGTAGAGGTTCACTACTTTTTTCCAGTCATGCTCTTTTTTCTCTTCCTAGCTCCCATCTAGTATCCCATGTATCTATTTGTCCTGTATGCTATGATCTTTCTATCTGCAACAGTCTCTCTGTCTTTGCTTGTCTTCTATGACCTCGACACTTTTGATTATGGTTGTAAGTTATTTTATAAAATATCTGTTTATATGCATCTGCCTGGTTTTTCCTCATGATTATAGAGGTTGTGAATTATTGCGAAGGGTACTATCAAGGCAACGTTCCATTCTCCCTACTTCATATCAGTATATACATGATATTGATATGCATTACTGATAATGTTAACTTTGATTAGTTAAAATGATAGCACTTGGATTCTACAACTAAAATCACTATGTTTCCCTTTATACTTATGAAATATTGGGGTAAAATGGGGAGATTCTTTGAGTTTATAAGCATCTTGTTTCCACCTAAACTTTTACCCACTAATTTCAGTATCCACGAGTGGATCGTGTCTGCAACTGTGATGTTTAGTAGTAATTTTCTATTTACCCCATTTCTTCTACATTTATTAGTTAGGATTCTTTCGTAAGGAAGAAATGTTCCCTCTCTGCTATTTACACATTCTGTTTTTCTAACATCAACATGGAATCATGTGTGATTGTGTTATTATTGAAGACTGTTATTTACAAACCAAGAATTGGGTGTCAAGTGGGCTCATTGCTAGAGAGGTTTCACCGTTTTTAATAGTTCTTGGTGGATAGAGACAGGAAAATATATGCATGTGTATTACTACATGCATTCACACCTGTCTATCTGTCATACACATGTGAATGCATGTTCACACACACACACAGACACACACAAATTCATTTAAGCACTACACGTGTCATTCTTTGGACTGTCATTCTTTGGACTGTGTTGCACTCACATTGTTCAGTTGGAGTAACAGAATTCTATGAAGTTGATGCTTTCATTTAGACTCTTATGCCCTTTCCACATGCTCCCATCGTTTTCTGGTTTTATTTGTTTGCTTTGAGCACTTCTTAACTTCAAGTAAGAAAGTACTTCAAGTAGCCACAAAATACTCCAGGGTCACTTTATATTTTCCCTGCCCAATCTCTGAGATGTTCTGTATTTCCAAGAAGTTCTGATTCTTTTTTATTGTATAATAATATTTAGAAACCAAGAACTGGATGTTAAATGTGCTAATTGACAGTGGAGTGTCAGTGCTTTTAGTAGTTCTCAGTGGATAGAGACAGGAAATATATACATGTTCATTAATACATGAATTCACACCTTTCTATCTGTTAATACACATACAATTCATTTCAGCACCATGGGCATCATTCTCTCTTTCCTTCTTTTCTTATTTATAACTTCTTGGGAATTCTGACTTTCATTATCAACAATATATTTATTTATCTTTTCAACCTTAGTATACAAGTAAAATAATTTAAGAATTGGTAAGTCATTACCAACTAGAATATAGTGTTTGTATACAGTTTGTCTTAGCCATACAATATTCAGTCAAAATAATGTTTTTCAAAGTTTCCCAGAACAGCTCCCTTCTTCCTCATCTCCTTGAGTGTGGGTATGTGATTCATTTATAAGACATTTACATCCATTTATTGCAATCTTCATTCCATCTTTCCCCATATACTGACTGGTATGTTTTCAACATTCACATGCAGTGATAATTATTTTTTGTGGTGTACAGTTTGATTTGTTTTGACAAATGCATACAGCCATGTATCCACCACAATAATTCCATACAGAAGGGTCCTATCACTCCCAAAATATTATTGTGGTAACTTTTTATCATCAAACCCTCCCCATCTTTCCCAAATTCTGCAATGAAAGATCTGTTGTTTTGTCCATATACTTTTGCTTTTTCCAGTGTCTTACATAACTGGAGTCATGACATATATAGCTTTTGGGTTCTGATTTTTTTTTTTGGTACCTAAGAAAATGTATTTTAAGATTTATGTATATTGTAGCATAAATAAATACTTTGTTTCTGTTTTTTGTGACTATTATTTTTCTTGCAGGGGAAAATATTAAAAAGAGAATTTAAATCACCCAGGCTGGAGTACAGTGGCAAAATAATGGCTCACGGCAGCATAAAACTCCTGGACCCAAGTGATCCTCCTACCTCAGCTTCCTGAGTAGCTGGGACTATAGGCAGGAGTCACCATATTTATTAATTTTTTTATTTTTGGAGACTGAGTCTCACTATGTTTCCCAGACTGGTCTTGAACTCCTGGCTGAAAGTAATACTCCTCCCTCAGTTTCCCATAGCCTTGGGATTACAGACATGAGCCACTGAGCCACACGGACCTCACTTTTTAAATTTTCTTTAATAAAATTTATCTAGTGTGGTCCAAATTTAAAAATAGGTGACATTGATTTTCTTTCAAGTGTATATGAAGAGAAGTTTCTTCATTTCCATTTCACTTTCCATCTGAGCTATAATGAATAGAGTTCCAAGGGAAAGGAGATAATTACTAGTGAAGCTGACATTTAGTAACTGATGTTTAGGAGGGAGTAGAATAGTGTATGGGACAGTTATTTACAGAGTAATGTTTTATTCATGTTCAAAGGCTCTACAGAAATATACAAGTAGTTAGAACAAATTTTAAAGCCTCATCATTTGTAGAAATAAAGAGAAATTATTTAGGGAAAGTATTATGTCCAAGCACAATAGTCTATCATCAATTATCAGGGACTGAGTTCAAACACTAACTCCAGTGCTTAAAACTCATTTATAGCCCATAGGGCCAGTGTCTCAGCTTCCTCATTTCTATGGTGGGATAACAATATCTACATCACAAGAGTTATTTTGAAATTTAAAGAAGATACATATTTTAAAGTGTTTAGTATCATACTTTGCGTCTAATAAGTGTGTAAAAAATGTTAAGTATATGTAGATAGTTATTCATATATCTCCTAGAGAAAATTCACTGCCCTGAAACATGTATTTCTAATCTAAATGACTAAAACTAGATAATAAATTCCTGAATGTAATATTAGAAGCCTGCTGAAACGGGAAGCAGATTGTGAGAGGATTCTGTTGAATGCCATCCTCTGTAACGGTGTGACCACAGAAGGCTCTCTAAATTCTAGTTCACACAGACTTCTCCAATTTTATCTGACATTCCAAAAACGGGATCAGAAAAGGGGCCCAAAATAGCCCTGTGTGTATGTTTATGCTTATAAATGGTTGATTTATTAGATAGTAATTGGTAAATATATGGAAGTGTATAAAAGATATACACAAAAGGCACATCCACTTATATTCTACATTGGACAGACTTTTATTGTGAACATTCACAGTCGATCTCCCCCTAGGTTGCAATAATTCTATCTATGTGACATATTTTCTATCAATACAACTTGAAACAGTGTCAGCAATAAAATAGAAATGAGTTTATGGTTGTTATTTAACCATTTAAATGCATCTCCACATTCATTATCTTATTTGATATTTTAACACACAGGTGCACACACACTCACCCACAGTCACTCACAAATTTTCTGAGGTCAGAATGGCTGACCTTGCTAATGTTATTTGACTTTTCTCTGAGCTATTGTACTACCTCCTTAAAAGATTTCCTGTCTGTAATCTTTTGCTGTTTCCATTCTTCTTTCTTACTACTGCTGAATAATTATCATCAGGTATCTATCATCTCTCTACTTCAGAAGAGTTTAATTATTTCTAATTATTATTCTAACTATCAGAAATAGTAAAAGAAATAATCAAGAAAATAAATTTAAAAAATATGATGTATCTTTTCCTCTAGGAGAAGATATCCTTCTAGATCAATGCCGTAGTTAAGTATACTAAGCACTATAACAGAAAGATACAGAGGTCATTGTAGAAGACAGAAGAGAGACATCTAAGTCAGACTTGGCAGGCAGGAAAATCTCCCTTGATGAAGAAATGTATAATATGAATTTTGAAGGCCCAGAAGAAAGTCCAAGATGGTAAAAGTCCCGGCATTTCATTTTCAAGGTGCAGTAGCTGTTAAGGCACAAAGACATGAAACATGTGGGGACTATGGATGGTTTGGTTAATGGAGGGGGGAGAGTAGTGGAGTGGTAAATAAATGATGAGAGGCTGTAAAAATTCAGATCATGACAACATTTGTGCTAAATATCACCACATTAACTTAAAAAACTTTGGAGAAAATAGATGCACTTCAAGTCTCTAAGTAACATGATTGTAATTACAGAAATATTACTCTTTACTTTGAAAATAACGTAGACAATGGATTGGACATGGGATATGAGAGCTGGTGAGGCCAAGGAGCCAGGCAAAGAGGTTTTGCAGTATTTCAGGATGTAGCAATGAGTGTCATAAATTGAATAGTATTTATGAGACTGCAATAAAATTAAGGCAGCAAGAAAGAGATAACTCAGAAGAACGGGGAGAAGACGGGAATTGAATTCATGAATTTAGGAAACATATCTATGGTGTGGACTTGTGGGTAAATGGATATCTCTTGCATGCAAATGTGGATGTTAAACGAAGAACAAGTGTAAGAAATTAATGCAGCACATTTTATTTGGAATAATCTTTGTTTAAAAGTAGACATCTGACAGGCTTTTATATTATTTTATTTTGAAGAAGTCTTGCTCTGTTGCCCAGGCTGGAGTACAGTGGCAAGAAATTGGCTCTCTGCAACCTCTGCCTCCCAGCTTGAAGCAATTTTCGTGCCTCAACCTCCCAAGTAGCTGTGACTACAGGCACATGCCTCCATGCTTGGCTAATTTCTTTGTATTTTTAGTAGAGACGGGTTTTCACCGTGTTGGCCAGCCTGGTCTTGAACTCCTGAGCTCAAATGATCCATCCACCTCGGTCTCCCAAAGTGCTAGGATTACAGGCATGAGCCACCATGCCTGGCCTGATAGGCATTTAATATATGTCAATTGCTGGACACAGAGCCATTTTTAGCGAAGACTTTTTAAAATATTTTATTTACTATAAAATTTTTGCTAAAGTTGCTTATCAGCTTAAGGAGATTTTGGGCTGAGATGATGGGGTTTTCTAAATATACAATCATGTCATCTGCAAACAGGGACAATTTCATGTCCTCTCTCTATTCGAATACGCTTTATTTCTTTCTCTTGCCTGATGGCCCTAGCCAGAAATTCCAATACTGTGTTGATGAGGAGTGGTGAGAGAGGGCATCTTTGTCTTGTTCCAGTTTTCAATGGGAATGTTTCCAATTTTTGCCCATTCAGTGTGATATTGGCTGTGGGTTTGCATAAATAGCTCTTATTATGTTGAGATTCAATCCTCAATACCTAGTTTATTGAGAGTTTTTAGCATAAAGGGCTGTTGAATTTTGTCAAAGGCCTTCTCTGCATCTATTGAGATAATCATGTGGTTTTTGTCTTTGGTTCTGTTTATGTGATGGATTACATTTATAGATTTGTGGACGTTGAACCAGCCTTGCATCCCTGGGATGAAGCTGACTTGATCATGATGGATAAGCTTTTTTATGTGCTGTTGGATTCAATTTGCCAGTATTTTATTGAAGAAGTCTTTATAAGAAGATTTGGGCACACAGAGGGACACCCTGGGTTGATGTGCACGAAAGAAAGACCTTGTGAGGACACAGCAAGAAGGTGGCCATCTGCAACAAGGAGAGAGGCCCCAGAGGAAAAAAAGACCCTGCTGACATCTTGGTCTCAGTAAGAAAATAAATTTTACTTGTTGGAGTCACTCAGTCAGTGGTATTTTGTTATGTCAGCCGCAGCAAATTAATTAAGCTGGGAAGAAGGCAATTCTACAAAAGGATGAGGACTAAGTTGTAGGAAAGAACGTGGGTAACTCTTTCAAGCGTTATAGTTAAAGGCAGCATTTGTTAGCATAGACAGAATTTTTTTATTTCTTTTTTTTTTTTTTTTTTGAGACAGAGTCTCCCTCTGTCGCCCTGGTTGGTGTGCAATGATGCAATCTTGGCTCACTGCAATCTTGTGCTTCAACCTCCTGAGTAGCTGGGATTACAGGCACTGGTCTCAAATTCCTGACCTCAAGTGATCTGCAGCCTCAGCCTCCCAAAGTGCTGGGATTACAGGCATGAGCCACAGTGCCCTGCCAAGCGTAGAGAGAAATTTAAAGTGGAGAAACAGCTCTAGGGTTTGTTGGCTGGTTTTGTTTTGTTTCAGATAGGAGACAAGTGAGCATGTTTATATACAAAGCATGTTTCTACATATGTTTATACACTAAGAATGTTTATACAAATGTTTATATGCCAGGGAAGAAGGACTTTTTAATGGCCTAAGGTTCTAAGAAAGCTCAAGAAGAGGCTAATCACTCATGCATTTATTCATTTTGAACCAAGATACGGGTACCAGCCATAAAGACAGCAGTAGGAATCATTCAGGGAATACAAAGATAAGTAAGGTATAGATATTTCACTCAAAGAACTTTCTCTGCAATGGAGAAAACAAACATGCAAGCAGTATACTAAAGAGCAGTAGAAGGAGGGTTAGGCCAAAACATACAGAACCATCTGGAAGAAATGACTACACTGGACACATGTGGTCTGGGTATGTTGTTTAGAGTAGGCTATACCTGACATGAATATTAAAAGACAATAGAAATCATTCAGCAAAAATAAAGAAGGATAAGGTTAATAAGAAAATGATAAAGTAAGTTTAGTAGCCTTTGCAAAAGCAGGAAGGCAAAAGAATAGCATAAAACAATCCTGTTGAGAAGATATGCTCATTCTTTAGATGAGAATGAATTGCTTCTTCTATTTTCTAACACATTAAATTAGTTTAGTTTAACTGAATTAGTTTAACTAAAGTGTGTGTGTATGAAAGGGGAATTTAATAACTATGCATTTGCAATAATTTTTCAAAAACTGTTTGCTGTAGTGCAAAACGTCACTAATAAGATCTATATTGATTTGGGGTCCAGAGCATTTAGTTACTGGAATATCATAAAGGCCACTAATATGTCAGTTTCCTACTGTAATTTCCACATTACAGCAAATTTAGTGGCTTAATACAAACTTACCTTGTAAGTGTAGAAGTTAGAGGTTTGAAATGGGCCTCATTGATTTAAAAATTGAGGAATCAATAGGACTGTGCTTCTGGAGGTCCTAGAACAGAAATGATTTCCTTTACTTCCAGCTTCTCAGGGCTGCCCAAATTCCTTGGCTCATAGATCTCTTCCATCTTCAAAGCCAGCAAAGGCCTTTCAAGTCTTCCACTTATTACATCACTCTGATACTGAATCTTTTGCCTCCTTCCAAATTTAAGAAACTTTCTGGTTATATTGAGTCTATGTGGGTAATCCAGGATAATTTCTCCATATTAAGGTTGCTAGCATAGTCACAGGTTCTAGAGATTAAGATATGAACATCTTTGGGAGGCTGTTATTCTGCCCATCAAAGTATGTGCTCTGGTCCTGAAGATTCACATTCAACCTACATGCAAAATACATACACCTGTCTCATCATCCCCCAAGAGTTTCAGCATCTTACAGAATCAACTCAAAGTTAAAAATGTCTTCTATTTCTTATCAGCTCTATCATATGGACAAGAATTTTGTAAGTAAAGGATGTGTGAAACTATTTCTATATTGTAATTGTTTAAATTTATTTGATAATTTAAATGATAATTTTAATCAATGTAAAATAAATGTTTACTTCAAGTCTCAAAACTGATGTTACAAACATTGTTACATTCATAAATGAGGGCAGTAGACTAAAAATATCAGCACACTCAATTACTATCTCCTGTAGACATACTTCTTCCCGTATGCTTACTCTTGTCATGAGATCAGTTGGGAAATCATTATTGCTACAATGAATTTTCAGATTTATTTATGAAAATTCATTATTTTCATCATTAATTGCATCACATCATCAGTGTGCACATTTGGAGAAATGTAATAGAATGGCCATAGACTATAGGTTATGCTTATAGAATTCTATCACTGCAACTGGAGCATTTACATCTGCCTAAACTTATCACTGAACTCAAGAAATAAGCACTTTAGGTATTTTCCATGAAGCTTTTCTCAGAGTTTACCACAAGGCTTACAAGACTACTGTTACTATACTTTGAGGCCTTAATATGTTTGTTGAAAGAAGGAATATTTTAAAACCAGAAAATTAAAAATAATATAATTAAATTTGTGATCAATGTATAGACATTTACTTGAGGCAGAAGGGTTGCTTAGGAACATGGTTTATCTTTCGTCATTTCATATTAATAGGAAACCAGAAAATAGCTTTCTTCTGCCAATATTGACAGCTAATAATAATTATAATAATTTATCTGATCCCAGTTGTGAGAGGAACACCATGATTTCTTGTAACTCTCTGTACAATGTCATCAGTTCTCTTAACAACCCTGCAACTTATGTGATATTTCACTTTTCACATTCTCTTCCTTACCCCAAATTACTATAGCAGAGTTAGATTTTTATTCCAAGTTTTTCTAATTCAAAATCCTATAAATTTTTTTCAGTTATCTCAAATTCAAAAGAACAGTAATGGCAGATGTTTTCCAGGGAAACTGGCATTTGTAGATATTGCAGCCAATTTGTTCGTGTGTGTGCTGTTACACATCCATTCACAACTGGACATGGTTCATGTGCTTTCACTCAGATGGCCACATTTAACTCTTTATCCATCTTCAATTGCCTTGCCTCTCTCTTTACATTTTTAATTGATTAGTAAATACAGCCAATTCTGATTTTGAGAATTGCCTCAGCCTCTTCAGGTCTTCATTTCCTCTGTTATGGGGAGGAAATATCACAGAAGTAAAGTGCTAGTTTCTTAACAATATATTAAAGCTACATACAGTCAATCTGACTTGTTGATATTGACCTTGGTCACCTAGTTAAGGTGGTGTTTGGTTTCTCCACTGTAAAATTACTATTTTTCAACTCTTTTCATATTGTATGCTTTGGAAGGAAGTCACTATTCACAGCTGACACTGAAAAAGTGAGTTATTTTGATTATTTGGTATTCTTCTACAAGGCAGATTTGTTTCTTCTCTACTGTCTGTTCAATTGTGTATTGATTTGTATGGACTCAGGCATGCTACTTTGTTTACTTTGTTGCCCAAATTGTTCCAGTTTTGGGCAGTTGGAGCTTTTTCAGTTGGGTTCCTCAGACCCTTTGACATGCCCCTATCATTGTGGGTTTTCCTTTCTTCTTCTTATCCTCCTTCTCCTTCTCCTCCTCCTCCTCCTCCTCCTTCTTCTTCTTCATCCTTTTCCTCTTCTTCTTGTGGACTTTCTGGCATTATAAGATATAGCTCTAGATTCATCTTGTATATTTAATCTATTTTTAAGCTATCAAATAGCATTTACTTTGTGATCCTATTTGGGTAAATAAATTGAATTTAGATGCATATATTATAATAGGGAATAATATCAAACATTAATAATGGTTACGCTGTCTCTGTTTAATGGTATTATTAGTGATTTAGTTTTTCTCTCTTTGCATCTTTATTTTTATTATGACATATTACTTGTGTTAGAAATCAATAATATTGGACGACCAGAAAGGAAATAAAAATATTCTGAAGGCAATAATAACTTCTTTATAAATTAGTGAAGCCTGTGTCTGTAAACAGTCAGGACACGAGGCAATTTTAAAGAGTGGCAGGTGCCCTCTACTGGTCAGCAACTCAAACCCTCTGTAGACTCGGGGCAGCATCCTTTAAAACAAAAGCCCACCATTTTCTGAGCACTGATATCTCAGGAGGTAAAAAGTACTTGGGCTTTTGCTACAGATTACATAGCTACATATTTGAGGGGTCACTATGTGAACTTAAAAATTGCCTCCTATAAATGTGAAGTCTGTACTGTGGATTGTGAATTAGAAATGGATATGTGTGAGAACAGGCCTAGAAAAATATCACACATGCTGACTTGCCAATGTTGTACCTCTTGAGTCTAATCTACAAAAGAATCTCCTTGGATGAGAATATTTTGTTCTTGACCTCTCTGCTGAGAATGTGACCATGTCTTCTGCAGAGCTTAAATAAATAATGCTGAGACTATTCATTACAAAGCTCCCAAGGAAAACAGAGCAATTTATTTTACGTACTACCTTAATTAAGTTTAAACTGCCTAGTGTGAATTTCTGATGAAGAACAAAGATATAATAAGTGATTTTGCCTAAGGAAGTTCATGTGCTGAGTCAATGCTGATTGAGCACAGTTGTGTTTTCTATTAGACGCTGCTCTAAGAAGCTGTGTGCAATACAGCATCAGATATTGCAGAGCTCTGCAAATGTGGTGCTTGCACTTGTGAGCAGAAACAAACAATAGGCAATAAACTTGATAAATGAGTAAACAACTTGACTGGTAGCAGATATAAAGAAAACTACAGTGTATTGAGGGCCACTGGGAGGAGTAGGGCTGGAGATGCAGACAGATTGCTGTACAAAATAGAAGAGACAGAGTAGTTGTCTTTAAGAAGATGATGTTTGAGTAAACTAGCAATAAATAAATAAATAAAACTTAAAATTCTTTTTATAAATTCTGAGAGTCATGTTTTATATAACAAATGATAGCTATTTCTAATTCCTCCTAGGATAAAATGCAAATATTTTAAGGTCTCTAGGACTCTGTAGATTGAGACTTCAGCCTGGTTCTCCAGCCCATTTGTTACCAGCCCCTGTCTTTCTTCACTCTGCTTCAAGCGTATTGATTTTTTTTGTGTGTTTATTTATTTTACATAGTTTCTTTAATGACCAAAGCCATTCCTAACTCTGAATCTAAACACTTTCTTTCTCCTCTGCCATGACTCTGCCCTTCCCACCATTCCTACCATTTAATTCTCAATTGAAATACTGTTACCTCTAAAAAGCCTTTTCCGGATCACACTACGCATCGCAAACTAACAACTCCTTGAAGTTCACCTTCCAATACTTATCACAGTTATATTTAAATTCTTACTTAGTGAATATTGTCTTCTCCCAGCCTCTAGCCACACTCCACTCCTGGACTGGAAGCATTTTGAGATCAGGGACTTCATCTCTACTGTCTTCCCATAACTTCATATAGTAGCTCATCATAGTTGCTTAATGGATATTTGCTGAACAAATGAGTCAAGCTTTTTGCATAGTTCCCTGCTGCCCCGTATGGGTAACCTTGATTATCTGAATTTAGGAGAAATCTCATGGAGACACCCTTCGTAGTACAGAATTTCCCTCATGCCTTCCTTGTTATGAGATAAATTTAAATCATGGGGACAAGAAGTCAGGCATGACAGAGGCAGAGATACTTGATTCAACAAATATGGCTATTTTCTCTTAGAAGCTCATATTTTTGTATGTTCCACACTTTATATCATACACAGTGATGGAATTGTGGGAAAGTGAAACATCATAGTTTTGATTATACTAATGATTAATTTGGCACCAGTCTCAAAGCTGAAAAGAGAAATGGCGAGAAGAATGGGGATAGTCCCTAAACAGCTGACCTATGCGGCCAAAAGACGCAGCTTCTCAAATTACTTTGAAGAGCCAGAGATCCCTTAAATAAAAGGATAGGTGTCTAGGTTTATGCATTTAAAGTGACATATTTCTTTAAGGCAATTTTCTCAGTGCTGACTACACATTAGAATCACTAGGAAAGATTTTATAAATGTAGGCTATACAAGTCACACCCTAGGTCAATTTTATCAGAATCCCTAGGGCCGAGACCTAAGTATTGATGTGTTTTTTAAATTTCTCAGATGTTTCTAAAATACTACCAAGGTTCAGGATTATTGATTTAGGTAAAAGCAATATACTCTATTAATATGTAAATATCTCAAAAAATACGTAAATATCTCTAGATGAGTACATATGTAAGTATATATGTAAATAGTTTAATTATAATACATGTAATACTTATAAATAACATAAATAGAAATTAAACAAAATGAAATGTCAGATTCTTTCTAGTTTACTCATAAGTTTACCTAGTCAGTTAGAAAAGGTTTTTGATGCGGGTAGACAGGGTGATAGTGGGAGAGAGAAAGTTCTGGAGCATGCTATCTCAATTGGGTAGTGAATGGCGGGGGAAGGGTTAGGAGATGTTCTAGGATATTAGCAATCTAAAAGAAGACGAGGCAGAGTATGGAGGGAATGTGGACAGAAAAACTTGAAGTTAGAGATGACAGAGTATATTTCAACATTCCACAAGTATATCTAGATATGTACTGAACCCCAAAGAGAATGGGCCTCCAATAGTCCACAGGCTGAATTAAAAAATGCTGTCCCCAAAGGGTCTTAGACAGCAGGGAGTAAAAACTGTATAAAAGTCTGTTTGGTAGAAGCAGTCATTGGGGCCATGATCATAAAGCTAGAAACAAACACCTTCCATTTCTATAATAATTAACAGGAGTGACACTGTGCCTGTAAGGTAAATAGAATTGGATGCAACACACACACATGATTGTGAAACTTGTTCTGAGAAATCTATGCTCGACTCAATTTTATATTCTTGAAAGACATTTTCATCAGTTTAGATACTTGACTTCATCAAATGGTTGACTTTCACTTAAATGTTACTCTTAATCCAGACTCTAACCCAAAATTCTGGCCATGAGGACTTAATTAACTCTAAAATGTTTAAAAATTATTTCAGACTTGAATCATCTAATATATTGTTCATATCAGTAATTATGATGAGCCAAGAAATTTAAGAAGACTCTTAAAATATGAGAAGCAAGGAAGGTAACCTATCCTTTACATAAAACAAATAAACTTTGTTTCGAGATTCCCTAACCATGGACATAGCTAGTCATTTTGAAAGAACAAGTTCCAGTTCTGCTGCGCTGGCATTCTTGGTAAGTACCATGTATAGATTTTAATTTTGAACAAATACTCTGGTAGATAACAGTTGCTTCTCATGCCAGTTCAATTGAATTAGATTTAACTGGGCTTCATAGGTGCAATTGAGGATTAAGGATTGCAAGATCTCTGTGACATCCTCTGTTCTTTAATGTTGTCTAAGAAAGGAATATGGGACCGGGTGTGGTGACACCTGTAATCCTGACACTTTGGGAGGCCGAGAAGGGTAGATTGCCTGAGCTCAGGAGATCAAGACCAACTTGGTCAACATGGCAAAACTTTGTCTCTACTAAAAATGTAAAAAATTAGCTGGGCATGGTGGTGGGTGCCTGTAATCCCAGCTACTTGGGAGGCTGAGGCAGGAGAATAGCTTGAACCTGGGAGGCAGAGGTTGCAGTGAGCTGAGATGGTGCCATTGAACTCCAGCCTGGACTGCAGAGCAAGACACCATCTAAAAAAACAGAAAAGAAATGAAAAGATAAAAAGAAAGGAACATGGCAAGCCTACATACCAGGTGTATTTTCCAATAGTATTTCTAACTTGAGGCAGCTGGGCTCACATTGCACATAGCAAAATTATGAAAATGGCAAAATGGAAGCTGAGCTCACAGAAATCAGGAACCAGATACTTAAATATCATCAGACCTCACTCTCTACCCCATATCTATCTCTCACTTCCTATCAACTTGACCATTTTTACCTGTGGCTTCAGAGGACAATAATAATATTTACTTAATGTAATGCCTCCTATCTCAATTAGTTCAGATGTTTTATGCACTTAAATACTTATTGGCATTCATTCCATGCAACAAATGTAACACCAGAATGCCACTCAAAAGAAAGTATCCATTAAGTTGGAATATCTCAGCATTGGCAATACATAGATCAAACAAAATCACAAAAGACTTTGGCTTAAACTCTCTATTAATCAATGAGACTATTTTCCTGGAGAAGCTTTTCAAAGTATTTAGCCTGGCAAAAACTGGCCCTTTGAAACTG
The DNA here is from genome assembly GCA_036589455.1 of Ateles fusciceps. Lineage (NCBI taxonomy): Eukaryota > Metazoa > Chordata > Mammalia > Primates > Atelidae > Ateles > Ateles fusciceps. The sequence goes on from JAZHEH010000222.1 coordinate 10,353,299, forward strand.
TATTCCCAAAGACAAATTGTAGCACTTAGATGGTTACAGAGAATTGTTAAGCCTGGAGGGTGAGAATTTGTGTCCACCACAGTTGAGAATCAGAACGGAGGATAAGTTGAGGAGAAAGAAGAAAACAATAAAGTCTGTGTAGTTTGGAGGTGGTGGTTGCAGAGAATATTGAATAAAAAAGGAAACAGGGATGGATGCTAGAGGCCACTACTATGGACTGAATGTTTCTCCCCAAAATTTGTATATCAAAATCCTAATGTACAATGTGATAGTGTTTTGAGATGGGCCTTTGAAAGGTAATTAGGTCATGACAGTTGATTTCTTATGAGATTAGTGATCTTATTTTTAAAAGGGGGACAGAAAACTGCTTGCTGCTGCTTCTCTGCCTCCATCTCTGTCTCTCTCTCTGTTTCTCTCTGTCCCTGTCTCTCTCTCTCTGTTTCTTTCTGTCTCTCTCTCTCTCTCTCTCTCTCTCTCTCTCTCTGTCTCTCTCTCTCTCTTTTCTCTCTCTCTGTCCCATATGAGAAGATAGCAGGAAGATAGCCATCTGTGGAGTGGAGGAGTGCCCTCAACAAAACTGATCTCAGATCAGACTTGCACCCTGATCTCAAACTGTCATTTTATTCAAAATTATGAGAAATAAATGTTTGCTGGTTAAGTCACCTAGTCTACAGTAATGTGTTATAACAACCCAAACTGATGATGAAAACCACTATCTGATTAGATGGGCCCCTTGCTGGGTTCTAAGGAATTGATTTCTTGTTAGGTAACATACTCTGGTATCAGGATTTGGAAAACAGTATAAATATTCATTCAAACTAATTATTTTGGCTGTGCTGGTAACTAGACCTATCAGACTAATTCTGGCTCAAATAGTTCTTGTGACATGCCCTGCTTGTTCTTATAAAGATTGAGCAGTTGACTAAAATTTGTCCATTATTTATTACCAGTGAACTGTGGTATTCCTGGGGTATTTTCTCAATCCTATCAGTTCCTTCCAGGCCTCTGCCACTTGCTGCATGTAGTATCCCAGCTCCCTGTCACTGGCCATGCCTCACCTCATCACACTGCTTGCTAGCTCAGCCTCCCTCCTGACATGGGCCAGACAACAGCATATCCTCCTTACCTGCTGTGGTGGAAGCCTTAATAACTACAATGCCCAGTGCAAAGCTACCTAAAGCCAGGGAGAATCTGGCCTCCCCAGTTACTCTCAAGGGGGGGAATGGGTAACACAATCCAGAAATGTTGAGAATTTCAGACCCTTAGGGTAAATTTGGCCAAGCAGAGTCCGGAGAAATTGAGGAGCCAACAAATTATGTCTTCAACTTTACTCACTCTCTCCCCAACAGGATCACTGTGAAGAAGGTGTTTTCATTAGTCTCTGCACAGACACCGTGTATCACTCATTAGTCAGTTGTGTTTCCTGAGGCCAGCTCAGTAGCATGCCAACTTGTATGTGATCTTCTTCCCCCTCAACCTTAATGACCTGGTACTGCATCCATTCCCTAAAGCATTAGCACACAAGCTTTGCTTTAGGGTCTATTTGTTAGGGGCTCTTTGCCTTATCACCCCTTCTACCCCAGTACACATACACTGTTGCCCTGCCAAATAGCATGTTTATTTCAGTGATGTCAGCAGGAACGGATATTCATGTCCAACTGTGCTGATTCCTTCTTTTAGTCTATCTTGGAAGTAGCGAAGAATTTCTGCTTTGGGGCCTCTTTTCAATTGAGGACACACATCAAGACACAGCTGTTGCACCAGAAGCTGTAATTCTGCAGGCCTGCCAACTGGCACATTCCATCATATAACAAGAATTCTTGGGATGTGGAATCCAAAACATTGGCCAGAGGCATAGCTTAATATCACTACAGTGGTATGGGATGGAGTAAATATTAGTACTTGCTTTATTATTTTTTTTCTGGTAAGTAGAAAATTGGAAATGATACCCTCTAATAGTTTCTTGCCAAAGAAGGATGTTGGCTTTCCACAAAAATGTGGAGCTACACAAGCCTTAGGATTCTGCTAAATTAATTCTAAATATCTGAGAAGAGAATAATTAATAATGTGTCATGAATTAATGTCTTCCAAGACCACAAGAACCAAGTCCACAAGAACCTCAGAATGTGATTCTATTGGGGAAAAGGATATTCAGATACAAGTAGTAAGATCTTGAGATAAAATCTTAATTTTGAACTTAGTATGGGTTCTAACTACAAAGACGGGTGCCTTTATAAGAAGAGGAGAAGACATAGAGACATAGAGATGAAGGTCACCTGAAGATAAAGACAGAAATTGGAGCTGAGGAAGGTTAGGAGCCCCCAGAAGGTAGAAGAAGAAAGGAAGTATTCTCTCCTTCCTTTGGAAAGAGTGTGGCCCTGGCCATATTTTGATTTTTGACTTCTGCCCCCCAGAACTGTGAGAAATACACTTTTGTTTGTTTTTAAATAGTTTGTTGTACTAGGTTGATGCAACAGGAATTTAAAATTTTTAACAGTAAAAAAAAAAATGGTGTTTAAATAGTCAGTTTGTTGTACTAGGTTGATGCAAGTAAATAAGTAACTGTGTTTAAATAGTTTGTTGTATTAGGTTGATGCAACAGTAATTTAATTTTTTAACAGTAATAAAAAAACAAATAATGGTGTTTTTTTACAATTACTTTTAGTGGCAAAAATCACAATTACTTTTGCACCAGACTGAAGTATTAGCAAGATCCCAAAAGCAACAGCAGAAAATGTCAGTGGTCTAGGAGAACGGAGTGAGGAAGGAGAATGTCCACAGGGAATGGGCACGGACAGCAACATTCTTGATGCCAGCTCATGTTTTTGAATGTTGCATTACAAATATAATGAGCCATTATCAACTAAATGATGGACTTGTTGGTACTATTGAATGACATCAGTTTCTTTTACTTGGGTGTATTAACTTCCCTAACTCTACATGAAAAAGGCTTTGCATATCTAGAATATTTCTTCAGGGAGTCAAATTGTCTCCTGGATATAAACATCAACAAACTAAAACAAGCTTACACGAGTGGAAAACTTGACATTGTTGAAGAATGAGTGACAGAACCCCAAATGTGTGAATAATGTTTCATTCACAGCTGTTGTGGCTTCTGTCTAGTTGGCAAAACATGCAACTCTAGCCATGACCTACCTACTCCAGTCTGAGAAAATTATTTAAACATCTAATGGCCCTTTCCTTGTCATGTAAATCCTCAAGGTTTTCCATTTTTCCATTTATTTTACCATGGAACCTACAGTTAACAAGAAGTGAAGAAGGGAAATAGATATAAATCCATGTATCTTTAATTTGAAATTTTCCTAAAAATTTTGATATAAGTTTTTTTCAAACAAATGACTTTCCTTCAAGTAGGCTTTTCACAATAAAAGTCTACTTATATTCACTATAATGTTTATTATGAGCTCTATGATATTGCCTTAACGACAGTTTCTTGATAATGGAGCATTTTCAATTTAGGTAATTTTCAGAATTTGTTGTGTTACTTTTACATGGAAGCACACTTATTTGTAAATAGTTACCTTCACTCAATTAAAAGGACCATTCCAGGTCATTTCAAACCAATTGAAATGATGATACATTTAGCAGGAGTTTATTGATCAAATGCATGGACATTACAGTTCTAACTTGACTTTAATGGTAAATTTCAACTTTTGCAGAATGGGTTTACTTTGCTTGGGCAAACTTTTCTGATCAGAGCACACTGGTTTGACTCTCATTGTATTTTTCAGCAATTAGGCTATGCCCACCTCTGAGATGTATACCAGTTTTTTTCATATGGCTCATTTAAAAATAAATTTAAAAATCATGTGCTTTTGGGTGTTCCTATAAATTGAGTATAAATGCATAATTTTCTAACAATTGAAATAAACAAAAAATTGGCAATAAACACAGATGTACTAACCAAGCTGCTCCTTAATAGTGTGACAATATTTCTTTTATCTTCTTTCTTTGTCTCCAAGTAATTCTATTGCATTATATTCCTAATGCTTGGAGTCATGGGACTTCTCCAGTCATGGATCATTATTTCAAAGGTGAGATAATCCTTCAGGAATGTCTTTCAACGTGGTTTTGCCTCAATGAATAGTCTGTTGAATCATTAACATAAGGCTAAGCATTTTAAATTTTATGTCTCATGATTCCCACAATGAGAAAGTAAAGGAGAAATTCCCTATTGTCAAAAAGAATGAGATTTTGAATACAATAATAGTCAAAATCTTTTCTAAAGAAAAGAAATATAAAATAAAATTTATATTTTAATAAAAGAAGACATATACAGAATATAAAAAAGTTCTATAAGTAAGATTCTAGTAATAATTTATATTTTAATTATATTTTAAGAGAAAAAAAAGTAAGAGTAAATAACTGGTGATTGTAAATCTGTCTCTTAAATCTGTGTTCACCAATTATTTTATCTAAAATTGGGTATCGAACTTATATAAACAACTTAATTTTATATCCAATAGGTAAACATACAATTTAAACATTTTTTACAGTAATTTAAAAGATAAATATAAAAATAGGCTTTGGCACTAATTATTTAAATGAAATCACTGTTCTCTGAATCTAATTGCATTGAACATTTTCAAAGCTACAGTATATATTTTAATTTTACTGCATATAAAATCCACCCCATCAAGAAATAAAATCCTCAGTTCTCTTACTCAGGCAGCTCATGTTATAGGAGCACATGCTATAGGAGAGACACAGAAGTTAAAATGAGTATAATGTATTCAAACAAGATGTAGGCTAGAGAATAAAAGAAAAGTCTTACTACACAAATGAGAACTGAAATATGAAGGAGTTTCTAGGTAGAAAAAGAAATAAATGGAGATCAAAACAAAATAATGAAATATGCAAAGGCCTGAGATCATAAAATAGTATATGTCATTCTGGAAAGGCAAGAAAGAGAGAGGTGGAGACAACAATAGAAAAGAGACAGAGATGGAGACGGAGATGGAGATGGGAGTGGAGGTGGAGGTATAGGAAAAGGTGGAGGTGGAGGTATAGGAAATGGTAGAGGTAGAGCTAGAGATAGAGATAGAGATAGAGATATAAATGAAGAAGAAGGTAGGGATAGAGATGGAGATGGACACAGAGATAGAAATAGAGGTATAGGTAGAGACAGATTTGGACAGAAGAAAAGTAGAGGTAGATTGAGGAAGAGGTAGAGGTAGAAAAAGAGATAGCATTAGAAATAGAGATGCAGATAGAGACAGACATGAAAATGGAGATGCAGATAGAGGTTGAGGTACAGGTAGAGGTAGATAGAGGAAGTGGAAGAGATAGAGATAGAGAAGATAGAGATTAAGGTAGAGGTAGAGATAGGTGAGGTAGAGTAGAGGCAGAAGGAGAGGTACCAGTAGGGATAGAGATAGAGATAAGAGGTAGAAATATATAGAGATAGAGATGGAGGTCAAGACTGAGGTAGAAATAAATAGAGATAGAGACAGAGTTAGAGATAAGGGTAAGGATAGAGAGTAAGAGAAAGAAAGAGACAACACGGACACAGAGAGAGAGAAGAATTTCCACCTGTGTGCTTGCATGAGTGCATATGAACATGTGTGGAACTATATGTGTGGGTTTATGTGTGTTTGATAGTCTTTTCCACATATCAGGAAGTTGAAGATTAAGATGCTGGGAGTTAGAGGCAAGAGACTCTAAAAGGAAACTCATATCACAATGTCATCAATTTTAGGAAAATAATATTGTCAATATAATCTGTAGAAGGAGGGTTCCCCCTCATCCTTTGGATATATGTTTATTAGATTCAACCAATCCCATAACAAGAAAGAGAGAAAATTACTCTTCAGAGATAGGTGTGAAATTCAAATTCCTAAGGTATTACAGATGCTATATTACTGGATAGAGCTTTGGTGACCATAAAATTTATCATCCGTGCTGGATACTTATGAGAGTAATTGGGTACACTAACAATAATTAAAACTATTTGATTTTTGAAAGTTTTTGAAAAGCAAATTGATGTTTAAATTATTGGAATATAAAATAAGTTTTTGTTATGAACAATTTTCAAAAAGAAATCTTTCCAAAACACACACACACACATTAAAGCAAAATTTAAATATAAATAATATAAACACAATAATTTTCCTTGGTACAGATTCACATTCTTTAACTGATCTAGCTGTAATTGTCTCCAAATACAAAGTCACTGGTATTTTTTTTCCAATTTTCACTTATGCTTTTGAGATTATACAGTATTCTCCAGAATCGTTGTTAAAATTGAATTTAATGGTTAAAAATAACATTTTCTCTGTAAGACACTAACATTTTTAACTGAGAAAATACTCTGTCTAGAAAAACTCAGTAGGTTGAGGATTTTCTCAAGTCTAGTGTTTATTTCATATTGAAATGCCTTAATATTTCAGTCTAAATATTTTCATAGGTAGTAGTTTTCCTGCCTTTAAGTGTTTTTCAACAAATATTTCAAAAAAACAAGACTCACCATTATAAATCATCTTTATTTATGTTCTTTTTATTAAATGCTGAAAAATGATAGGGCTTTCCTTTCACTCATTAGCTTTTTCACAAATATTTTATTGTTCAGTTATACTCTGTATGTATATAATATTAGTGGACTTTGTATAATATATAAAAATATTGACCATGCCAAAAAGAAATAAGTCAAACTTCAGTTTTTTAGTGTTGTAATATCCCAACTCAGTAGATGTGTATGCCGTAACCATACCATATGTAAACCATAACCAAATTCAAGTGAAGTCCATTTCTATTCCACATCTTTATTCAATGCTGAGAAATGTGAGCAATTTTCAATTTCACTCTACAGCAGTACAGAATAAGAAATATTTAATTAAAACTAAGAGCCCCATCAAAAATTCTTCCCATGAACTGAGTTCCTCTAAAATACAATAACAGAACATCTAGTGACAAATATAACTCCAAATCCCCTTTCTCAATATGCTTTAAGCTCTCATCATTTATTTTGCTCAGTTCTTCCCCTCATGATTTTAGAGATAAAATCTAATGTCTTATTGCTTGCCAGCATTGAGAAACAAAAAACAGAAACAAAGCAAAACATCTACATACAAATAGACAAAGTATTTTGGTTCTTTATTTGTTGAATATTTTGATTAAAATTTTTAAAATGATTTGAAAACATTATGCAGTCAAAATTAAAATGGTTTGTTTATAAAAATTTGTAATTGATATCAGTTAATAGTCCAAGCAATTTGGTGGATAGAACATGCATACTGTAATATTAGAGTACTTCTTTGTTCAATGTCAGTATTTCAGAAGTTGTATAGTTCAATTACTTTTCATATGGATAAAATATGCCAATTTTGTATACAATTATAAATTTTGGCTATGTAAAAGAAAGTTCAACTTCAGTTTTGAAACCAAATTTACAATAACATTCACAATAATGTCACGTTTCATCTTCAACAGAATGAATTTTCGACATTTTACTTTGATTCCATCATTTTTTGATACAATAAACCATTATTAGAATTACTTATCTGATTCTCTATTTGAAGTATCTGATATCACTAACACAAAACTAGAGCCATGAATATTTTTCACTGTTAAAAGCACCAACAATTACTGTCTGTGTTTTCACTATTTTTCTAATAGCTAATGCAAAAAGGAAACATGATGTTGAAAGTGACCAAAAGTAATTTACAATAACAGTCATTTAATCCAAGTGCAAAGCCCATGTTTTAAAGACTATTAAAGAAACATACCTGTGGCTATATGTGTTAAATTGCCATCTTGAACATAAACTAATTAATATTAACATAGAAGTAACTTTTGCAGTAGATGCTAATGATATTTCCACAGAGTTGCATCTTTTGATTTTCACATGGTCAGTGAAGCTACTGTGACTCACAGAGTGGATGTGAATGTTACAGCATTTATGAAAAATCAGTATGTATCATAACTTTGTTTTTGTTGAGGCAGGGTCTCACTTTTTTACCCAGGGTGGAGTGCAGTGGCATGATCTCGACTTCCGGGGCACAAGTGATTCTTTCACGTCAGCATCCTGACTATCTGGGACTACAGGCATGTATTCTTGCATTTTTTGTACAGAAAAAGTTTCACCATGTTGCCCAGGCTGGTCTTCAACTCCCGAGCTCAAGTGATCCACCCACCTCTGCCTTCCAAAGTGAAGGGATTACAGGCGTACACCACCACCCCCTGGTTATCCTTAACTTTCTTGAGAAATCAAAATTCCCCCTTTAACATTGTATTTTATACACCTCTCATTGTTTACTTCTTTGCTGCCTTACGGGTTTACCAGAAAATTAAAAACCAAGCAATTTCATTAGTGAGCAATACCATATACTCTCCCTAACACTTCCCATGAGGAGACCTGAAGTAGTAACAATTCAAAGTTGATGTGTATGAAACAACCTCATGCAGGAGGAAACATGGCCCCTCAGATGAACTGGAGAGTCAAAAACTGTGAAAGATCTCAAATTCAGATTTGTCTATAATTACAAGGTTAGTGTACCACAATTTCACATGCATATATTGAGAAAAGGTACCAGATTTCTGGGCCAGAGACACAGGTGTTTTTTGCTAACAACAGAAGAAGCCACCGCTGCCTTCACTTCATCACTTCCAAAACCCCCACAGAGTGACACAAATTGCAGTTACATGTTCACCCGGGCATGCAGTAGGTCACATCACAGATTTAGAGCCCCAAAATTAAAAGAATCTGATTTTTCATCAGAACTTCTGGTGACCAATCTCTTCCATCAGAGGCAGAATATACATGTTAAATCAAGTTTAGCCTAAAGCTGCCTCTTTACATATTATAAGTATGATCTAAAGGTTTTCATGTACCTAGTGAATAATAACAAGTGGAGGTGTGGTAAACAGACCACAGCCTACACTTGTGCCCATCACCGAGTTTTGGCCAATCAAATGTGGCCAACTGTTCAAAGCCTGTTCAAATAAGGCAAACCCCTACCTGGAACCTGGAACCAATCCAGCTGTTTCTGTACCTCATTTCCGATTTCTGTACATCACTTTCCTTTTACTGCCCATAAGTCTTCTCCACCACGTGGCTGCGCTGGAGTGTCTGAGCCTAGGCTGGCTCAGAAGACTATCGAATTGGCAACCTGTTCGTTGCTCAATGAAACTCCTTTAAAATTAATTCAGCAGAAGTTTTTCTTTTATCAGATAGTGTCAAGTTAGGCAGAGGGCAAAACCGCACAAGAGAAATGGGTGAATGGCGCTGGGTACATCTCTTCTAAGGTAGTAAGTATAGGTGCTACTGAAGTAACTATGGAAGTAGGAGGAACAGAAGAAAATGGATGAAGATTATAGGTTATAACATCTGTTTTCACCTTGGAATATAAAGAAAAGTCATCCCCTAAGATGTGACGGCTGTGAAAATATAGCCGAGACTTAAAAGACTGATAAAAATTTGACACAGTGGTCAAAGGTGTTATCTCAGAATAGCGAACTCTATTGCAATCACTCTATTGTTGTTGTAAGGCAAATATTCCTTTTATCCCCTTTGAGCTATGTTTTTTTAAAGGAATAAAAGGAATAAGTGTTATACATGCAATTATAATTAACCAAAATGAACCTGTTGTTATTCCTTGCAGAATTCTGCCCTATATATTCCAGATACTTTTTTTTTTCTGTGTATAATTTGGGCCTTTAATACCTACTGGAGTACTTAAATTATTGAAGTAACAAAAAATCCTGTTGATAAATTACTTCTACTTTAATGGAAGTGTATATATAGTTCTAGAAACACCTTTAGGTCCTACAAAAATTTTATTTTATCTTATTGTTTTAGAAACAAGGTCTTGCTCTGTAGCACAGGCTGGACTGCAGTGGCATGATCATAGCATGGCATTAACCACAGTAGCTGACAAATACTTTTAATGAAATGGAACTATATTTCTGATACGAATCACACAGTGGCTATTGATATTATTACGTTTATCACATCCATTAGAGGAAATATAACCCATTCATCGTTTGGCTAAATGCACCATTCTTTGTCTATAGAGAAAAATGTCATATTGGAAAGTTTCACCTCCCGGTTTATACCACTTGACTTATAAATGATATTTTACTTAGTAGTGTTGATTATGAATCATCTATATCAAGAACTATTAGTTATAAGGTACTTTACACATTCCCATTGCATGTAAAAAGAAGTGGAGTTAGGATGCATTCCATGAGTATGTCTCACTTTTAAGTATATAATTATGAGCTACTAACCATGAAATTCTAAGTCTATGACACATTTTTAATGACACATTTTCATAGCAGCGCATCATAGAAACTGTGAGAAGGTAAAGCTTTAAATGAAGTCAATTCCATGAGATTCTTTACTCTAATATTAGGCTTTGATTGTCAATCTATGTATTAAAACTCAAATGTTATATACACATAAGCATATAAAAACATACACAAACTATAAAAATTAGAACATGTATATAAACTATATAAGTGCATTTAGTATTAAAGGTTTTAAAACTTTGAAAACAAATCGTTTTAAAACATATATGAGATTATATGTTTCTATGTGTATATTAATATGAGTGTACAGATATATTGTTTAAAAATACAGATATATATGTTTGTATATATATTCTTTTTCTGTAAATTTGCTTGGAAAAACTCTAGAAATACGTATTTTAATATCAGAGCGTAAGGAATTTCTACAATTTAAAATATTACAAATAAATAGCATCTGTAGCTTTGCTGGATATGACTAAATTAAAGATTTCAATAGCTCTGTTTTTGTATATCCTATAAAAAATAATTAGGCTGAGTGTTGTAGCTCATACCTGTAATCCTAGCATTTTGGGAGGCCAAGATGGGAGGATTGCTTGAGCTCAGGGGTTAAAGCTCACTCTGGGCAATGTAACAAGCCTCTGTCTCTACAAAAAAAATCAAAAAATTAGCCAGGCATGGTGGCTCATATTTGTAGTTCCAGCCACTTGGGAGGCTGAGGTAGGGGGATTACTTGAGCCCAGGTTTGAGGGTCCGGTGAGCTATGATCATATCACTGCACTCCAGCCTGGGCAACAGAACAAGAACCTGTCTGAATAAACAAAAATAGAATAATTGTATTTGTCCGGGTGTGGTGACTCACTCCTGTAATCCCAGCACCTTGGGAGGCCGAGGCAGGAGTATCACAAGGTCAGGAGATCAAGACTATCCTGGCCAACACAGTGAAATCCCATCTCCACTAAAAATACAAAAAATTAGCCAGGCATGGTGGCATGTGCCTGTAGTCCCAGCTACTCAGGAGGGTGAGGCAGGAGAATCGCTCGAACCCAGGAGGCAGAGGTTGCAGTGAGTCGAGATCTTGCCACTGCACTCCAGTATGGGCAACAGAGGAAGACTCCGTCTCAAAGGAAAAAAAAAAAATAGAATAATTGTATTTTACCATGTGTAATATGCTTTTTGTCACATTTTGAATATATTTCATTTTAATTCATTTATTGTGAGGAATGTTTTAGTGGGCCTCTTACTAACCATTTTCCCTTCAAACGTAAATGCTCTGATTGACTCCGTCTCCATAACTTGGCAGAAGTCATTGATACCCAGGTTTTGAGGTGGGCTGATTACTCAGACTTAAGAAATCAAAGGACTGCACCTTCCTTACCTAAAGCAGATGAGAGCCAACATAAAGGGGATTTTGAGGCTACCAAATGCGCCACTCCTATTCAATATAGTATTGGAAGTTCTAGCCAGAGCAATCAGTATTCATTTAGGAAACAAGGAAGTCAAAGAGTCTTTATTTGCAGACAACATGATTGTATATTTAGAAGACCCCACCGTCTCAGTCCAAAATCTCTTTAAACTGATAAGAAAGTTCGGCAAAGTCTCAGGATAGAAAAATCAGTGTGCAGAAATCACAAACATTGCTATACACCAATAACAGACTTAAAGAGAGCCAAATCAAGAATGAACTGTCATTCACAATTGCTACAAAGAGAATAAAATACTTAGGAATACAACTAACAAAGCATGCAAAGGACCACTTCAAGGAGAACTGCAAACCACTGCTCAGGAAATAAGAGAGGACACAGATGGAAAAACATTCCATGCTTATGGTTAGGAATAATCAGTATCATGAAAATGGCCATACTACCCAAAGTAATTTATAGATTCAACGTTATCCCTGTCAAGCCACCAATGACCTTCTTCACAGAACTGGAATAAACCACCTTAAACTTCATATGGAACCAAAAGAGAGCCCGCATAGCCAAGACAATCCTAAGCAAAACAACAAAGCTGGAGGCCAACAAACATATGAAAAAATGCTCATCATCACTGGTCATTAGAGAAATGCAAATCAAAACCACATTGAGATACCGTTGCATGCCAATTAGAATGGCGATCATTAAAAAGTCAGAAGACAACAGATGCTAGAGAGGATGTGGAGAAATAGGATGCTTTTACACTGTTGGTGGGAATAAGTCCATTTCTTAGCAGCATTACTTCAACTGTAGCCTGAAATCTGGCCAGGGTACATGACCATAGCTTCTCTTGTAATTGTACCCTCCATCTGATAGAGAAGATTCTCAAATGTCATCCATCTTCTAAAATACAAGCAGATTTTACATATTAAAAGTTGAATTATTTTTTGGCTTTAAAAGCAACAATGTTGTTTGGATGCATCTGTTTTTAGAAATTCTGAAATTATCCTTTAAGCTATAGGTTGATGCGACATCAACAAAGTTATGATTAAGGAGTGAGATAGAATAATTAGGTTTAGATAAGATAAGCTAAATTTATCAATATGGGTTTAAAAAACTATTCACAAGAAATACAGTGTTAAACATGTTCTCATATAACTTTTTAAATTATTTTAAATATTATCAAGCAAAAGAAAAGCAATTTATGATAAAATCATCACATTATCAGTAAAATTTGCCTTTAAAATTTTCATTATTTATGGGAGCATATTAGCATCACATTCCTTTCGTTACACTCAGGATGGATGGGCATGGTGGCTCATTCCTGTAATCCCAGCACTTTGGGGACCAAAGCAGTAGGATCACTTGAAGTCAGGATTGATTGGAACTCAGGCTGGACATCTAAGTGGAACCTTGACTTTGCAAAATAAAAATAAGAAAAGCAGCTTAGTGTAGTGGCATGTGCCTGTAGTCCCAGCCACTGGGGATGCTGAAGTGGGAAGATCATTTGAGTCCAGGAGTTTGAGGCTTCAGTGAGCTGTGGTTACTACACTGCACTCCAGCCTGGGTGACAACATGAGACTCCAACTAAAAAGAAAAATAAGATTAATATATAGATATTGCTTTATGTGTTTCATTTCAACTTTGGTAAAACAACAAAGCAAATAATTTCAAAATATTTTTCTCATATTAAAGGTAGACTGCCCCCATTTAAAGAAATGTGTCTTTTTTGTTTTGTTACATGCACGCATTTGTTGCATTCAGTGAAACGTAGATTTGCTGCAGTGAGATGTGAACAGGAGCATGAGTTACTCAAAAGAAATTATATGCAAAACCATGCTATACTGAGGCTTCTGTAATGAATTTTTTTTTGAAGTTGGCCGTAGAATTTTGTGGTTTGGTTTTCATTCAGTAAATATTCCCAGTGTTTATATAATGCCAAGCAAAAGGAAACATGCTGTGGAAGGTTGCTAGAGGGATTCAAAATTTAGGAGGAATCTTTTAGTGGAAATTGAAAAACAAAAAGGTTTATCTTAAAGAAGTGTATGTTTAATATGTATGAAATATAAGTAATCAGATGTGCAGCATATTCATTCAACATAATCTTTCTTTTTGTTGTTTTGAGAGTATTTACAAAAGTGAAAGAAAAAACTATGCAGAGAACAAGTTTTTTTTCTTCACAATTGGGAATAATGTTTATTTATGAAATCTAAAATTAATAAAAATATATGCATTACCTTTTAGAACAAGAATCATAATGGAATCTATGTCAGCACTTATATTTTATTTCAGAAACACTTTACAATCATTATGGGTTTTGGGGATTTTCAAAGGTACTAATGCATTGTCAGTATTCGGTAATTCTGAAAAATAAAAGTACCGACATTAAGTAATATTCACTGACATGTGGTAGATTCTCGGATATGAATGCGATGGTCCTCGAAACATGGAAAGTCTGCTGTCACGCTGCATGCCACATCCTGTCAGAATTAGAGTCATACTACAAATCACTTCAGTGAGGCTGGAAACCTTTCCAGACAATGGAACATGTAACTCTTGAAAATGAAGCAAAGAGTTGCTAGATCACTCCTTGGTCATCGTCACACTGAAATTACATTTAGTGTTTAGCAGTGAATAATAGGTTAATTTTAAGTGATTGGAATATAAGCTTACAAAGAAAATCATTTAGTGGCAATATTTAGTAAAAAATTCTCTTTCAACAGTAAGTTTTCAAATTTCATAATTTCAAAAGGGTATTTAATGAAAAGGTTTCCTCTTATCCTTGCCACAATTTCTTTCTTTAGTGGGGATATGTTTAATTTCTCTTAGACTCTTTCAGAATATATATATGGTTATATGAGTAAAGTTAAATATACACTCTTGGTTTCTCGATTGTATTACACAATTGCAACATATGTTCACACATATATAATAATATAATATATGTTTTATGTATTATATTATATAACATACTTTATATATTATGTAACATATACTTTATGTATATGTTATGTATTATGTAATGTATACTTTATGTATTATATAACATATATGTTATATTTACAGTTTATTTAATACATAACACATATTATATAACATGTATTTTATACATAATATAATATATAACATATAGTTTTTATATGTAATATATTGTATATATTATATATATTAAAGATATATATACTTTTTGGAACCTTGATGATTTCTTTTACTCTGCTATCAAAATATCTTACATATCCTTCTACTTTAATATCCAAAGACTGTTTTCCTGATTAATCATCATAGTCAATATTATTTATTTAAATAATCACATACATACATCATGCTCATTTACTCAGATGATGAAGTGTGATATTAATTTATTTAAGTAGTTGTTTTTGATGAATAATCACTGTCCAAACCTTGGCTGGGAAAAGAAAATGGCTACAATGAATACCCATTATGTTCCCTATTGTACACATGTATGAGTACAAGTTTGTAAGATATATTCTTAAAATGGCCTTGCCTTTTCATAGAACACTTATGTCTTCAAATTCAGTAGCTATTGCCTAGTCAAGTATGTTACTGAGGTTTCAGATCTTTGCCAAGCCTCAAAGGTAAAACCAGTAGTATAAGGTTTTTCTTTCCTTAATTTTAACTGGTATGATTGATGCTAAGACAATTTAAAATGACTTAGAATATAAGATTGACCTTCATAAAGACAAAAGAAAAAGGAATAAAGAAAGAGAGAAAGGAAGGTAGAAAAAAGAAAAAAGGAACAAAAGAAGAAAGGAAGGAGGAAGAGAGGGGAAGGAGGGAGGAAAGAAAGGAAACACGGAGGAAAAAGGATGGAAGAAAGTAAGAGGAAATGAGGAAGAGAGGAATAGAGAGAAAAAAGAAAAGAAAGAAAAAGAAAAGAAAGAAAAAGGAGGAAGGAAGAACTGAAAGAAGGGAGGAAGGGAGGAAGGAAGTGCTGTGGAACATATTTCAGGTGAGTATGAAAGAATAAAGGGGACCCAGATGAAGCAGTGAATGCGTGTGTGCAACAGACAGTGTGTTTTATTGTATCAGTGCCAGACAGTGGAGTTTAGATCCAATGTGTTCTATCATCACTAGTGAAGTTTCCTGAACAGAAACACTCAAAGATGAGGTTAGTATTATATTTCAGAATTGATGGAACAAGTTGTATGTAGTGCAGGAGACATGTAGTGGGAGAGATGGGTCAGTTGACATTTGCAGTCATCTTGATCTAAGGTGATATGTGTAATGAGAGATGAAAAGTAAGCAGTAGATACTACAATTGGATTTTACGTAAGAGATGAATGAATAAATGAAACAAGATTTTCTTTTCTTTTTTTTTATTTTACTTTACGTTCTGGGGTACATGTGCAAGTCATGCAGGGTTGTTGCATAGGTGCATACAATATCCAGGATTTTTCTCCATGTTATACCTCCTCACCCTTCCCACCCCCCCACTGTCCCTCCCCCTACCACCCCCACTGCCCCCAGTATGTGATGCTACTCTCCCCTAAGTCCAAGTGTTCTCATTGTGCAACATCCACCTATGAGTGAGAACACGCAGTGTTTGGTTTTCTGTTCTTGTTTCAGTTTGCTGAGAATGATGGTTTCCAGATTCATCCAAGTCCCTACGAAGGACACGAACTCACCATTTTTTATGACCGCGTAGTATTCCATGGTGTATATGTGCCACATTTCTCTCGTCCAAGTCTATCATTGATGGACATTTGGGTTGGTTCCAGGTCTTTGCTATTGTAAACAGGGCTGCAATGAACATATGTGTGCATGTGTCTTTATAGTAGAATGATTTATAGTTCTTTGGGTATATACCAAGTAATTGTTGCTGGGTCAAATGGAATTACTATTTCTAGATCCTTGAGAAATTGCCACACTGTCTTCCACAATGGTTGAACTGATTTACACTCCCATCAGACAGTGTAAAAGTGTTCCTATTTCTCCACATCCTCTCCAGCATCTGTTGTCTCCAGATTTTTTAATGATCGCCATTCTAACTGGCATGAGATGG
The DNA here is from genome assembly GCA_036589455.1 of Ateles fusciceps. Lineage (NCBI taxonomy): Eukaryota > Metazoa > Chordata > Mammalia > Primates > Atelidae > Ateles > Ateles fusciceps. The sequence continues at coordinate 10,370,003 of JAZHEH010000222.1, forward strand.
TATCTCAATGTGGTTTTGATTTGCATTTCTCTAATGACCAGTGATGATGGGCATTTTTTCATATGTTTGTTGGCCTCATATATGTCTTCTTTTGAAAAGTGTCTGTTCATATATTTTGCCCACTTTTGAATGGGGTTGTTTGTTTTTATCTTGTATATCTGTTTTAGTTCTTTGTAGATTCTGGATATTAGCCCTTTATCAGATGGGTAGACTTGCAAAAATTTTTTCCCATTCTGTTGGTTTTCTGTTCGCTCTAATGATGGTTTCTTTTGCTGTATGGGGAGCTCTGAATTTTAATTAGATCCCATTTGTCTATTTTGGCTTTTGTTGCCATTGCTTTTGGTGTTTTAGTCATGAAGTCTTTGCCTATGCCTATGTCCTGGATGGTTTTGCCTATGTTTTCTTCTAGTGTTTTTATGGTGCTAGGTTTTATGTTTAAATCTTTAATCTATCTGGAGTTAATTTTAGTGTAATGTGACAGAAAGGGGTCCAGTTGCTGCTTTCTGAACGTTGCTAGCCAGTTTTCCCAGCACCATTTATTAAACATGGAGTCCTTTCCCCATTGCTTATTTTTATCAGGTTTGTCAAAGATCAGATGCTTGTAGATGCGTGGTGTTGCTTCTAAGGCCTCTGTTCTGTTCCATTGGTCTATGTCTCTGTTTTGGTACCAGTACCATGCTGTTTTGATTACTGTAGCCTTATAGTATAGTTTGAAGTCTGACAGTGTGATACCTCCAGGTTTGTTCTTTTTGCTTAGGATTGTCTTGGCTATGCAGGCTCTCTTGTGATTCCATATGAAGTTTAAAGTGTTTTTTTTCCAGATCTGTGAAGAAGGTCATTGGTAGCTTGATAGGGATAGCATTGAATCTATAAATTACTTTGGGCAGTATGGCCATTTTCACAGTATTGATTCTTCCTTAGCTCTCCTAGAAAGCAGTGTTTCTGTTTTTATAGAAGTAAAGGGGAACAGGTGATACAATTGTTTGAAGAATGTTTTTCCTCTATATTAATTTAATTTATAGAGGGGAACTCTTTTAAAAAATAATTTATGGTATAATGTATTTATTTAGTCAAGGGGATGATTAAAATAACTAACTATATTTGGCAATAAACTCAAGGAAATTTTTAGGAATCTTTATACCCCTCTTCACCTCTTTAATCTCTATCAGTAACTTCCTCCTGCAACTACCCAAACTAAGTGTACAATCTATACGGTGCATTTGATGTCACTATGCACATATATAGCTTTAAGATAACCTGTTTGACACCTCCGATCACAAAATCCCTAAGTAAGAATCTTAGATATAGAAATTCTGGAACCACCATTGACAAGATCGTCTTGAGAGGCATGATTTGCATCATCTTACCTAAACTTTCCAAAACTTTGGTTTTGGAAGTTTTACTTAACTTTCGGTTTTGATTTATGGGTAAGCTTTATGAGGGTAGGGATGTTTTCTTGTGCATTGCTGATTTCTTAGTACCTAAAATAGTACTGGGCACATTGAAGATAAACTTTAAATTTAAATATCTCAACATTTCAATATTTCTTAAGTGGTTCTCCGTATGTTGGAAGTCTAATCGCACAGTAGAACTAAGGGAAAGAAGGCATTATAAACTAAAGAACCACATATGTCTCCATAGAAAACAATGTTTATTCCATTTTCTTAATGTCATAGTGACAAGTCAGTGATCTGAATGGTGAGTTCTGTTCTCCCTTCAGGATCAAGCCCTCTAAATATGGTTTTTATTTTTTATGTTTTAAGTTTCTTTCTTTCTTTTGTGCAATGTAAGTTTCAAGTATCATTATTCTCATGTGTTGAATATTAGCAATCCAGCTGCTTGAGTCAATTTAAAAGCATTTAATTTTGTTTTTCTCTCACAGTTTCTGAGCCCACCCAAGTGTACTGCAATCCATCAAGACAGAAAACCCTGCATTTTGTGGTCCAGAGTATTTGGAATTGATTCAGCTGTACCTGGATCCAAGTTGATTTGTCTTAAACCTCCCAGACTTAACTGTTGAAGTCTATAGCACATTAAGCATTTTGGTTGACAGAGTCACAGCCATTCATTGACCTGGCTCTCATTTTCACTTGGAGTTAGTATTTTTTGATTTGGGATTTATGAAAAAGCAAAAATATTTGTCAGACACCCACTGCCAGGAATACTGAATTTAATTTCCTAACTTCTACTGCAGAAAAAAAGTTAACTTTCCCATTTTGAATTTTTATCCATGAATATTAGGTGATGATATTTTCCCCAGAATTATCTTTCCTGCTTCCTTCTTTTGGCAAAACTTACGTGGAGGTGAGTTTCTCAATGTGGGCAGAAGGTTAAAGCAATAAGAACTTGCGGTTGCTGACCTTCCTTGCAGCCTGGTTTCTGAATGTATTTAAGTTGATGTGGCATCGTAGCACTCTCTAGGGGTTACAGGAAAACTTCATTCTGTTCCGGAAGCTGCTGTGAGCCAGCAGCTATGAACTTGTGGCCCAACCACAGGGAATCAGGAACTTCTGAGTTAGAGCCCAGACGCCACTGAGCCGCACTCAGTGACCTCAGGCAAGTTACTTAACATTTGCCTGCTCATTTTCCAGCTGTAAAATGGGGAAAAAAAATATATTTTGCTCATTCAAATTAAGCAGTTTGCAAGTTGTTCCTACCATACTGTGGGTCAATTTTTATATATGTTTTCGGTTTTCATTTTTGCTTTGTTTTTTAATAACAATTTTACAAGGGGAAGGGGATGTAATTTTATTTTTTTTAAAGATGACATATAAAAATTGCTGTAATTCAAAATGAACTGAAAAGTTGTCAATATATAAAAATATAAATGTGTAACTTTTATTGACCTACACTGTAACACTCAGACATTTCATGGCAATTATAGTGTGACTCCAATGAAGATAAAGTTTTTTTGTCATGTTTTCTGCTATAGCCCCAGAATTTAGAACAGTGCCTACCATATAAGAAATACTCAAAATACTTGCTAAATGCATTTAATGAACACAGTAATGAATGCAAAAATAATTAACAGTCCAAGAAAACTATAAAAACATAAAGTTCTTAATTTTAGTATATATAGACATTTGTTTCTTAATTAATAATTAGAACCATAGTCCAAAAGCAAAAAATATATAAAAATTACAACTATCAATTTATGATACTATAGAATTCTTTATTGCCTATTTGGCTAGCTAAAAATCAAAGATATCTGGGGAGCCTACAAAGTTTAAGTTAAAACACTGCTGTCCTATACGCTTTCATACCCAAAGAATCATTATTTATTAATACATTCTTTTCTTGAGACGTAGTCTCGCTCTGCTGCCCAGGCTGGAGTGCAGAGGCATGATCTCAGCTCAATTCAACCACCGCCTTCCAGGTTCAAGTGATGCTCTTGCCTCCTGCCGAGTAGCTGAGACCACAGGAGCATGCCATTACTGCCAGCTACTTTTTTGTATTTTTAATACAGACAGGATTTTACCATGTTGGCCAGGATGGTTCGAACTCCTGATCTCAAGTGATCTGCCTGCCTCGGCCTCCCAAAGTGCTGGGATTACAGGTGTGAGCCACCGCGCCCGGCCATTTATTAATAATTTTTAATGTTACATATTATTTCAGGAGACTGAGAGAGAAGAGAATGTATTTGACAAAAATTTATAAAAGAATAGTTGCCTTGATGAAATAGATATTTTTGAAACGTAAAAACACTGGGAAATTTTACACAAAAGAACGTGGTAGATTAAGCATTGATATAATGCCAATCCAATTTCCTAAGACTCATTTCATTTGGTGACAAAATATTTTTTGCTCTTATTTTAGAATATTACTTTAGCATTTAAAAATAATTTAACATTTTCCCATTATAGGATTTTAAAAATTTAATTTTTGGAATTTTCTTTTTATTTTTCATCAATTAATGTGGCATCAGACAGAGTTGCTTAAAAAGTAAATAAGAACTGTGATAGCAGTCTCACTAAATGGCAAGAATAAAGGAAACTGAAAAGAAGTTAAATACAAGTTTCTAGCTTTTATCATAATTTTTGAAAGTATTAAAAGGAAAAACAAATGCATTGTACTAGATTGGTTTTGGGTTGAAATAAAATATTTGCTTATTCTTTTACTTGGGAAAAAAAAGATGAGTTTGTCAGGGATTTTACATTTTTTTGTTTCAGTTTAAGAGTTGAAATGCATTGGCAATGACTCAATTATTGAAAATAACTGAACCAAGGTGGGAGCTCAGGTTATATGATGTTGCCATTACTGTTTTTAATGAAAGCAAAGTAATTACCCTCTTTGATATAGATATCTTTTAGCCACACTCTAAGAGTGAAGATTTCTGTGGACATTTGTTCTGAACATAAGCAACTGCAAAAAATTACTCAGTTTCTTGCTAAACTTCTTTCTTTTTGGTGTTCTTTAATGTTTTTCTGAATGCACATAGCAGAAAGCCTCCATTTAGTGCTGAGAACTTTAATGCCCCTCATCTTCCACTAATCTTTTCTTAATAATGAGAAGGAATGTTTAGAATCGCTAAATCCTTGTAATTACTTTTCTATTGCTGCTGTAACAAATTATTTGTAGAACTTTAACAAGTTCAAATTTATTGTAGTACAGTTCCGCAGGTCAGAAGTTTAGGTGGGATCAACTGGATCTTCTACTCTGTGTCTCACAAGGCCAATGTCAAGGTGCTGGCATGCCAGGGATTTTATCTGAAAGCTTTGGAAGATAATCCATTTCTAAGCTCATTCTGATTGTAGACAGAATCTAGTTTCTTGTGCTTGTGTGATCAAGGTAGCAGCTTCCTTCCTGGCTGTCAGATGGGGTTTGCATTTAGCTTCTTAGGGGCCTCACTCTGATCTTTGCATGGCGTTCGATGACTCAGTCAGCAAAGTGTATCAAATTCTTTTCACACTTAGAATCTCTGGGACTTCTCCTTATCTCTGCCTTCAAACAGAGAACATTCTCTGCTTTTAAGGTCTCATGTAATTAGATTATGTTCACTTGGATAATCCAGAATAATCTCCCTATTTTCACATGATTCACTTTAACAGTACCTACAAAATATTTTCTGCCATTTAATATGATATAGTCACAGGTTTAGGGAGTCAACATCATTAGGAAGACATTCTGCCCATAGCATTCTTGAATTCACTCATTGTTAGAACTGTTAGAATAAATGTACACCAAAAAAGTGCCCTAAACTAAAGATGGCAAAATTGAAATATTTATAAAGAATTGTGGAATGCAATAGACAAAAACTCAAGCAACCTAATCTGTAATATAGAGGTTCAAACCCAAGGCCTGTTTTGATTTACTTTTCCAAGATGCTGATACTCAGGTGAGCTCAACTGGAAATAATCAGACTTAAGAAAAAAAATCTTCTTTAAATTAAATCAAAAACCTGAAAACTAGAAAGGATATGATGTTGCTTAAATCAAGATTATGACCAGCCCAGATGATGATCTTAGTTTCATTGTATGGATTCCAATATATTTTCTCCAAATAATGTCTTTACTTTTTCTTTTTTGCTTCTGTGCTTTATAGTTTTGAATCCAGCTCATTTGTTTTAATCCTGGACATATTTTATTTTTGTTACTATTGGTGGTGGTGGTTGGTTGGTTGGTTGATTTTTAAGTGTATTATGGTGAGAAGTCTTCAGATACTTCCAATTTTTCATGAATATTTTGAAAAAGCACTTCCACTGTTCTGCTTCCAGCTCTTCTCCTCCCAGACTGTTCTCGTTGCTTCTTGAATAAACCAAGCTCATTCCAACACTTGGACATGGTTTCCTTCTTACGGAGGGTGCTTTCCATGATTGTCATTGACTGACTCCCTGTTGTGCTTCAGATTCAGTTTGTTTGCCATCATCTAGAAATCAACTAGGAATCAACTAATATAAAGTATACCTTCACCTATTCAATGTCATGTTATTCTAGCCCAATTCTTTTTGCATAGAACCTGTTACCAGCTGACATTTGTTTATTTTTCATTGAATATTTTTTCCTATCTCCCTCTATAGTAATGCAAATGAATGAATGGATGAATAGGTACAAATGTATCATTGCAGCCCTTCATTTTGAACATTTTTCAAGACAAAATGATATAAATTACCCATAATTCCAGATTTCTAGCTATTGATACATTAGAACAAAAGCTCAGAATAAAATATTTTTTGCTTCAATTTATGGATATATTATAAAAATAAGATAGTAACATGTGTGGCTCTTTCCAAAACCCACTGCTATTTTCCATTGTCTGCCTTCTTTAAATGTCCCAATGGGGTCTTTATTGAAATCCAGTCTCCAAACACTGCCCTGTGTTTGGGGCTTACTTTTGTCCCATTACTCTTTCATCAACAAGGTCGTTGGTAGGAAGCAAACATCTCTATGTGCACTTATCAGTGAATCCCTGGCACAGAATGTTAAACCGCTCTAGGGTTTCAAGTAGCATGATATGTTTTTTCAACCACTATATAGATTGTCATGTGTCCTGTGAAATACTACAGTGGCTATACTTCAAGTTAATGTCAGAGCAAGTTTTGAGAGGAGAGGAGGGTCCTTTTTTTGTACTTTTCACAAACGGCCGTCTGAAAACTGTTACAAAAATTCTGGGAACACTTTTGCATAGCTTATCACCTCGTGTTCACTCTGGCAGACACAGAAGGCCACCCTGTAAGTCACAGGGATGGGTTTTCTGTGGTAATTGCTAAAGCATCATCTTCCTGAAATCTCTTGTTTTTATGACTTCTGCATACACTTTTGATTGATATTTAGGCAATAGTGGAGATATGTTATGTTTTTAGGAAGTTAGAGATTCCTTTAGATTTTTTAAAGAAGAAATTCAATATTTTCAGAGCCTTGGAATTCCTTTCCAAAACCTCAAAGTAGGGGGAAGGGTGTCTGCACCGGCTACACTGTAGTTCCTGGTAGGGTGTGGAAGATGGTGTGGTGAGCTTGATTTTCTGTTTCAGAGATTAAAACAATTTTCTGAGGAAAAACATCTTTTCAAAAATCTTTTGGAATATCCAGAGAGATTTCCTTCCAAGTGATTATTCCACGAAGGTAAGGCAGTGATTCGGCCAGATGTACTATTTCTTATTTGGATAAACTTTTGATGGTCTCTACTGAGAGACTCGAGTTTCCAACTTTCTGTACTCTCTTTCCAGTTGTTGTATTAGGGGTATGTACTTTTCAAATATATTCGAGAATATAAGCCCTTCCAAGTACTTCTTTAACAAGTGTTTCTATAAAACTGAATGGCAATTGTGGCATCCAAAATTAGAAACATGTATCTTTCGCATGTCACAATAGCACAAAGAGGAAAGATCTCTTGCCTCCTGAACTCTAGTGCTTTCCTAAAATACGATTGAACTGCAGATGTGTTTGCTTAAGGGTGTGATGGAACTAGTATTCGTTATTTTGTGGTAATGATTACTTGAGCACTGTCTGTGCCTTTTTTTTTTTTTTCCAAAGGAAGTACATTCTAACCATTGCTTAATATCTGGCAGTCATTTAAGCAATAGAAAGAAACATTTGATATTTTTTGCATCATTTTCCATCCAAATAATAATATCAAAGCAAAAAAAAAATACCCAGACACTGGTTATAAAAATATAGAAATTGTGGCACAGCCAAATAGTTCCCAGAATGTCTTTCGGTTTCATAAAACTTTCCATAATAATCATGCATTGGAAAATCTTCTGATACAAACAGGAGTCATAGTCAGGCTAGTATATGAAATGAATCTAATTTATCCTCCTATTTCCAAGAAAGAAAACACATAATCTGAAATAGGATTCACAGAGCAACAACAAAAGCAACAAAGATCAATATGTACTCAGTACACAGTAACTGAGGCAAGGACACTGTTACGTTCATGTTTATGTGAAGGAATTGTTGACTGCCTGAAACATATCAACATGCAGTGCAACTCTGACCTGAGGTAGGATGCAACAGGAAAAATTCAGGCAGTGTCCTCAAATTGATTAAATGCTGGTAAACAGTGCTTCCAAGACTAATCTATGGTTTCGACAGTGTCGTTTCCAGGAAATGTACCCTCACTGGCAATATACTTTCTCTTCACTCTGTGCCATGGATGCATTTTAAACAGGGAAATTTTAGGATTGAGAAACTCTATGCTGTTTTACAGCTTCCTTTCTTAGAGCAACTTTGGGATTTTAAATAAGTACCTTATGAAGTTAAGTAATATGTATTCTGTTTCCAGTACATTCTGTGAATATATGATTATATTAATTTTGGTGATTTGATCTATATTTTACAGTGGTTGTATTTCTTGCTCTCAATAGAACCAAAGCAACCATAAGCCCCTTATCACATGTTTAGTGATAGTAATCACTTTTAAATAACTTTTTGTGAAATGATATCCCTCTTGATAACTTCACATATCATATTTTGGATTTCAGACTTTGGCCATATATTCAGTTAATTTAATTTGAATTTAATACACAGCTGGGATAAGATCCTGCTAAACTAAATACAAGTGAACTCCTTCCCTCTTCAGCCGCTCCTCATTTAAGATAAATATGTCATCTGTTTTCCATTGGGATCTTGACTATGACAGTGTTGTTACAAAAGTCAAAATATGGTGTGTCTACTATAATTTGTTTTTGTTTTGTTTTGTTTTGTTTTTGAGACAGAGTCTTACTCCATTACCCAGGCTGGAGTACAGTAACACAATCTTGGCTTACTGCAACTTCTGCCTATTGGATTCAACCTATTCTCGTGCCTCAACCTCCTGAGTACCTGGGATTACAGGCATGCGCCACCATGCCCCAATAATTTTTGTATTTTTAGGAGACCTGGGGTTTTGCCATGTTGGCCAGGCTAGTCTTGAGCTCCTGACCTCAAGTGATCTGTGTTCCTAGGCCTCCCGAAGTGTTGGGATTATAGGCATGAGCCACCACACCTGGCCACTGTTATTTGAATCAAGATATTTGTCATGTAAATAATACTGCAAACATCTTAATTTCAGAAAATATTCTCTAATTAGACTTATTTTATTTTTCTATAGTACTCTTCATTTAAGCAAAATCTCAAAAGCATATAAAACACAAATGTTCCAAGTCTTACCAACTTTTGACTGCATATATCTTTGTATACATAGATTATGTCCACAAGAGATCCACTAATGTAAACAGACAATACATGAGTTATCAAAGAGTCTTCCCTCTTTATTTCTGGCATTCAAAATGAATGCCTAACGTGTTCTTAAAACCACTCTTAGGCTGGGCACAGTGGTTCATCCTATAATCCCAGCACTTTGGGAGGCCAAGGAGGGTGGATCACCAGAGGTCTAGAGTTCAACACCAGCCTGGCCAACGTGGCGAAACCCCGTCTCTACCAGAAATACAAAAATCAGCTGGGCTCAGTGGTGCATGCCTGTAGTCCCAGCTACTCGAGAGGCTGAGGCACAAGAATCCCTTGAGCTGGGAGGCAAGGGTTGCAGCAAGCTGAGATCACACCACTGCACTCCAGCCTGGGAAACAGAGAAACTGTCTCAAAAAACAAACAAACAAAACAACAAAAAACACAAAACACTCTTACCTATTGCGAAAAACTGAAAGCAACAATTGCTGATCGCTAAATTTTTCCATATTTCTGTCTCCTAGGCATGTAGAAGAATTGTAATTTTTGTCCCCCCATAAAGGTAGGTAGGGCTGTTTGACTTGACTTGATCAATGAAATAAGAGCAGAAGAGACATGTCACTGCTTCTGAAAACAAGAGCCAGTGTCTAGTTCATCAAGCTGCCTTCTTTCCTCATGCTCTAGTAAGTATGAAGACACATGTTAAAATAAAGCTTCCAATATCCTGGAACCTTAAATAACTCAGATGAGGAGAGCCCCTCTGTCAAAACATTATGAACACTTAGAATTTACAAGGAATATACTTTGCTTTTTAATGTACTGAGACTAGGGGATTATTTTGTTACTTCAGCATAATCTTGCCTATCCTGACTGATACAATTACTGTCACCATCCATTATGCACCTGTGTTTCCTTCTTTGTCTTCAGCTCAGAAATCTCTTTGTCCACAAAACTGTTACAAATGCCACTAGCTATTATGCAATCACCTATGTTCTACAGATAGAGCATAAACATCCAATGCTCCATATCGTTGCTAGATGCTATGCAAAGGAAGAGAATATGGCCTTCTTTGAAATATTGTGCCCCTTGGACAGCCAAAGAACTCTGCTTATCTTGCACTTAAACAGCATCTCTCTTTAACAACTTTATTAGTTCTAGTCATTGTCCTTGCCATGAATAGCACTGATATTTTTACCCTGTCTTCAAGAAACTTATTTCCAAATTAAGAGACTAAGTAGAAAAAATATGTTGTGTAACATCTCCCATTCTCCTATTCTTTCTTTTGTTCCGTGTAAGTACAACATCAAAAATCTTTTTTTGTTTACTTATAAAACATGTTCCCATGCTAATCATCGAATGTAAACAGTTGATGGTATTGAGAGCGGCCAGGTAAGTTGTTCAGGTGAGTAGAATCTGAGCTGTACTTCACCCACAAAAAAATGTCCAGTTCCAACAATAGAACAGATAATCTGAAGCTGGTGCCTCACCCCTTCTTCCTGTTTTACCAGTGATTTTATTGGGGTTTTAAAAGCCACTGAACTATAAAACCTTTTAATCTGATAAGTAATAGTTCATCATATATTCAAACTATTATATAGTTTTTTATTCAATTATTTACTGTTAGATTATCTTTTCCCCAATTGTTTATAAACAATGTTAATTCATATTAGATGGTACCTTTATGGGGTCCTTCCTCATGTATATTTACAAGTCAGCTCATATAAGGTTACAACTTCAAAGATCGGTATTAACATAAAATCTTTAGAATGCAATGAAAATTCTGATTCTCTGAATGGCTTGCTCTTAGTTTAAATAAAAAAAACTTTCTGTAGCATAACATATTTTATATTAGATTTATTCTTCAAATATGAGCAATAAATAAAGGCTAATTGGACAACATAATTTGACTACTTTTATTTTGCATGTAGTGATATAAGTCTCAGATATTTATTTTCTCTTTCTAATCTCCCAGTTTTCCTAACTACCCATTTAACCAGCCAAACACTCTCCACTTTATTACACACCAATGTGCTATATCTTCATCTTCTTTTTTATCAACTTGCCCTTGTTTCTAACACTTCTACCTAGTATTTTTCTTGTATTTGCAATTCATGCCTCCTGTATCTCAAGTAAATACATATATTTTTAAACTTTATTAATATTTTAAAATTTTATCAAAATAGTGCGTGTGCAATACTTAAGCAAAATAATATTAGTAGATTAATATTTTAAAATAGCAGTCACCTATCCCATCCCCCTCTTCTTCAGGTTTTATTTGTAACTTTAGTTTAAGTTTGGGGGTGTATGTAAGGTTTGTTACATAGATAAGCATACTTCATGGGGGTTTGTTGTACATATTATTCAATCACCCAGGTATTAAGTGCAGTATCCAATAGTTATATTTTTGCTCCTCTTTGTCCTACCATCCCACCTCAACTAGATCCCACAGTCTATTGTTTTCTTCTTTGTATTTATACATTCTTATCATGTAGCTCTTACTTATAAGAGAGATACACAATATTTGTTTTTTGTTCCTTGTTAATTTTCTAAGGAAAATCGCCTCCAGCTCCATCTATGTTTTTGCAAAGGAAATGGTCTTTTTCTTTTTTATGGCTGCATAGTATTCCATGTTATATATGTACCACATTATTCAATTTGTCATTGATGGGCATTTAGGTTGATTCTATGTCTTCTCCATGCCTTTGTGAATAATGTTGCATTAAACATTCACATGCATGTCTTTATGGTAGAATGATTTATATTCCTCTGTGTATACACCCAATAATGGGGTTGCTTGGTGGAATGGTAATTCTGTTTTATAGAACACTGAGGAATTGCCATAGTGCTTTCCACAATGGTTGAATTAATTTATACTCCCACCAACACTATATAAGTGTTCCTTTTTCTCTGCAACCTTGTTAGCATCTGTTATTTTTTTATTTTATTTTTTTAAGTTCCAAGATACACGTGCAGACCATGTAAGTTTGTTACATAGGTATATACGTGCCATGGTGGTATGCTGCACCTATCAAACCACCATCTAGGTTTTAAGTCCCACACCATTAGCTATTTGTCCTAATACTCTCCATCCCTTGTCCCCAATCCCCAACAGGCCTCGATTTGTGTTGTTCCCTTCCCTGTGTTCATGTGTTCTCATTGTTCAGCTCCCACTTAGGAGTGAGAACATGTGGTGTTTGATTTTCTTTTCCTGTGTTAGTTTGCTGAGGACAATGGCTTTCAGCTTTATCCATGTCCCCTGAAAAGGACACGGTCTCATTCCTTTTTATGGCTTCCTAGTATTTCACAGTGTATATGTACCACATTTTCTTTATCCAGTTTCTCGTTGATGAGCATTTGGGTTGGTCCCATGTCTTTGCTATTGTAAATAGTGCTGCAGTAAACATATGTATGCCTGCATGAAACTTTGTAGTAGAATGATTTATATTCCTTTAGGTATATACACAGTAATGGGATTGGTACGTCAAATGGCATTTTTGGTTCTAGGTCCTTGAGGAATTGCCACTCTGTTTTCCACAATGGTTGGACAAATTTACATTCCTACCAACAGTGGAAAAGCATTCCTATTTCTACACAGCCTCACCAGCATCTACTGTTTTTTGACTTTTTAATAACCACCATTCTGACTGTTATGAGATAGTATCTCATTGTGGTTTTAAATGGTATTTCTCTAATGATCAGTGATGTTGAGCTTTTTTTTCATGTTTCTTGGTTGCATAAATGTCTTCTTTTGGAAGTATCTGTTCATATCCTTTGCCTACTTTTTGATGAGTTCGTTTGTTTTTCTTGTAAATTTGTTTAAGTTCCTTGTAGAGTCTGGATATTCATTCTTTATCAGATGGGTAGATTGCAAAAATTTCCTCCCGTTCTGTAGGTTGCCTATTTGCTCTGATGACAGTTGCTTTTGCTCTGTAGAAGCTCTTTAGATTAGTTGGATCCCATTTGTCAATTTTGGCTTTTGTTACAATTGCTTTTGGCATTTTCTTCATAAAATCAATGCCCATGCCTATGTCCTAGGTCCATGCCTAAATTTAGGCAATCCGCCTACAATTTCTTCTAGGGTTTTTAGTGTTTGGAGTTTTATATTTAAGTCTTTAATCCATCTTGAGTTAATTTTTGTATAAGGTTTAAGGAAGGGGTCCAGTTTCAGTTTTCTGCATATGGCTAGCCAGTTTCTCCAGCACCATTTATTAAATAGGGAATCCTTTCCCCCATTGCTTGCTTTTCATCAGGTTTGTCGAAGGTCAGATGCTTGTAGATGTGGGATGTTACTTCTGAGGTCTATGTTATGTTCCATTGATTTAAATGTCTGTTTTGATACAAGTACCATGCTGTTTTGGTTATTGTAGCCTTGTAGTATAGTTTGAAGTAAGGTAGTGTGATGCCACCAGCTTTGTTCTTTTTGCTTGAGATAATTTTGTCTATATGAGATCTTTCTTAATTCCATATGTAATTTAAAGTAGTTTTTTTCTAATTTTGTGAAGAATGTCAATGGTAGTTTGAGGTGAACAGCATTAAATCTATAAATTACTTTGGGTACTATGACGATTTTTACAATATTGATTCTTCCTATCCATAAGGATGGAATGTTTATCCATTTGTAAGTGTCCTCTCTTTTTCGCTAGAACAATTGTTTGTAGTTATCTTTGAAGAGTTCTTCCAGTCCCTTGTTAATTGTATTCCTAGGCGTTTCATTCTCTTTGTAGCAATTGTGAATGGCAGTTCATCAGGACTTGCCGCTCTGCTTGTCTGTTGTTGTATAGAAATGCTTGTAATTTTTGCTTTTTTTTTTTTTTTTTCTTTTGCTTCAGTGTGTTTTATTAGTGGCTGGTAATGGTTTTTCCTTTCCATATTTAGTGCTTCCTTCAGGAGCTCTTGCAAGGCAGGCCTGGTGGTGATGAAATCACTCAGCTTTTGCTTGTCTGGAAAGGATTTTATTTCTCCTTCATTTATGTAGTTTAGATTGGCTGGATATGAAATTCTGGGTTGAAAATTACTTCTTTTTAAGAAGTAAAATATTGGTCCCCACATTCTTCTGGCTTGTAGGGTTTCTGCTGAGAGGTCTGCTGTTAGTCTGATGGGCTTTCCTTTGTAGGTTACCTGGCCTTTCTCTCTGGCTGCCCTTAACATTTTTTCCTTCATTTTGACCTTAGGAAATCTAACAATTATGTGTCTTAGAGTTGATCTTCTTGTGCAGTATCTCAGTGGCGTTCTTTGTCTTTCCTGAATTTGAATGTTGGCCTGTCTTGCTAGGTTGAGAAAGTTCTCCAGGCTAATATCCTGAAGTGTGTTTTCCTACTAGGTTCCATTCTCCTTTTCTCTTTTAGGTACCAATCAATTGTAGGTTCAGTCTTTTTACATAGTCCCATATTTCTCAAAGGTTTTGTTCATTACTTTTCATTTATTTTCCTCTAATCTTGTCTATGTGCATTATTTCAGCAACATTTTCTTCAAACTCTGATATTATTTCTTCTGCTTGATTGTTTGGCTATTGATACTTGTGTATGCTTCAATCTTGGGCATATGGCTAGCCACTTATCTCAGTACCATTTATTGAATAAAGAGTCTCTTCCCTGTTGCTTGTTTTTGTCAGCTTTGTTGTAGATCAAATGGTCGCAGATATGCAGCCATATTTATGCACTCTCTATTCAGTTCCATTGGTCTATGTGTCTGTTTTTGTATCAGTACTGTCTCATTCTGTAGCTGTGTAGTATTATTTGAAGTCAGGTAACGTGATGCCTCCAGCTTTGTTCTTTTTGCTTAGCATTACTTTGGCTATTCAGGCTCTTTTTTTGGTTTCATATTTGTATTAAAATAGTTTTCCTAATTCAGTGAAGAATATTCTTGATAGTTTGATAGTAATAACATGAATCTCTAAATTGCTTTGAACAGTACAGCCATTTAAGTGGTATTGATCATTCCTATCTACAAGCATGGGATTTTTTGTTTGGGTCTTCTCTGATTTTTTTGAGCAATGTTTTCTATTTCTCAATGTAGACGTCTTTCACCTCCCTGGCTAGCTATGTTCCTGGTATTTTATTATTTTTGTGTATAAGTCACAGATTAATTAACATAGCTGGTTTTGGCTAGTAATGTACATATGTGGCATCAAAGGGGATCTGATCTAATTTCTTTAACACTTTGAAATCAAGAAAAGTATATGGCTTCTATCTTAGGTGAACTATTAAGCTACATTTTCAGAGACTGTCAGAGGTACAGAGAGGCGTATGTGTGTGTGTGTGTGTGTGTAGGGGTGACACTTTCAGAGAAGTTGGGAACTCACCTGGGTAAAGGGAGACTATACTAATTCTTCATGGTAATCAGTCAATTCCTACTGAGGGGGAGTAGGTAATCAGTCAATTCCTACCTAGGAATGGTTTAGGAAACGAGGCTGCATTAACAGTGAAACACTGACTTAATTGCATTCCCTGATGATGGCATCTGGAGCCCTCCTGCTTCTAGTATTTTTGAGAGCTTGAGGTACTTTCCACCTGCTCTTGCCTTCACATTAAGTATTTGAGGACTTTTAGGTTATAGTTTCATTATTCTTTTCTCTTCTGCTTTCTATGTTCCAGAAACTCCTCAGTATTCCTTTTATGTTCATGACATAGTTACTTGTTTTTCAGCACTATTATAAAATAATTTGTCCTACACAATTTTTTTTGAATTTCAAGATTTTGAGGCATAAATATGTATTCAATCTTCCATCCAATCCAATCTGAAGTGTATTTAGAGAACATTCTGAAAATCTCTTAGGTAAATAAGTTATATCCCAGTATCTTTAGAATTTCCAACTACTAAAATGTAAACTTTATATAAATCATAAAAAATATTTGGGACCAATAATACTAATCGAAAATATTCTAAGTAGCCATTTTATTTTTTAAATATTATATTAATACCAATATATTAATTTTTTGTGTTTGTGAAATTTATTTGAAGACTATTTTTGCAAAATGTGCTGTTTCCTGTGCTACATATTATTGATTAGATTAATATTTGCTATTTTTTATTTACCAATATTTGTAGAGTTTTTATAAAATATTACATATTTTGTTATGCATAAGAAACATAAGCATGAGTGTAAAATAGCCACAAAAATACTGTTGGCTAATAGTTCTTAAACACTTACAATGTACAATCATTATGCTGAAAAGTTTGCAAATTCTTCTTCATTTACTATCACACACTTTGAGGTAGAAATTATTACTATCTTCATTTTGCATATAAAAATTGGCACATTAACGTTTAACAAGTGTTAAAATGTTTATGCACAAAGGATAGTGATAATAAAAGTTAGGGAAGCACTTTTTTTATAAATAAACACAAAAGACTTGGATATTACAAAATGAGGATTTGCCAAACAAAAAAATGAATGGAAATAAAGGTTATCTCCAAGGAAAAGGTCAGGGGATCCCCCTTACAGAGGTTCAAGTGCTTATTAACATTTAAATGTGGCTGGATTAAAGGCGCCAACAGATTCCTGGAAGTGAAGCTGACCATGGCCACACCATGAGTTCTGATCCTATTTAATAGATGAGCAGGAAGCCACACAAAGCTATTTATTATGGTATTACCATAATACCACATTAAAGGTTGAGTTTAGAATAAAAACTTTAGCGATTTATACACAGCTTAATGCAGCTTATTTTGAAATGTCTTTTCCTTTTTTTTAAATGCAAGGGGATAGCTGAGTTTTAGACTAAAACTTGAGTTTTAGAATAAAAACTTCAGTAGTCTATGCACAGCTTAGTGCAACTTATTTTAAAATTTCTCTGCCTTTTTTTTAACATAAGGGAATAGCTATGTTTAAGGTGCATACTATGTTTTACACATCTTAATAGTTTCCATAGTTATGTTGTATCATTCCCAACGTTAATAGAGTAAGTTGCAGTAGACTCAATTTACAGGTTGGGAAAGTGAGTCACAGAAAGGATGTAAAAATGTTCCTGGATTACATAAGGGGGGGGGGGACCAAAATGTGAAATTATCAGACTCCAAACCTTGGCCAGTATGTGTGAGAAGTACTGAAAGTCAGAGCCCTGTGCAATATATTTCTAGGATGTAGTAACATAAGTTTAGTGTCGCTGAGTATTTGACAAATGAACAAAAATGTAGTGTAATGCACAAAATGTATTTTATTTGATAGTAACTAAATTCTTGACAAGTAAAAGAATCAGCTAGTATCAATTGGCTATTATTTCCAGTTTACTTTAAATCATAAAAAGCCATAAATAGGCAGAAAAATTCCTCAAAAGATTTCTAAGGTTATCCAAGTTTGAGAGTAAAAAATTTTACTACTGAAACAAGAAGGAATCAGTGTTCAATAGTATATAGATTTTCAAAAGCTTAGATGCTGAATTTTGTTCCCAGATTTGATTTTGTTTATATTTCCTTTCATCATTGTATTTACCATTTAAATCTCATGTCCTGTAGTAACCTCCTCTTACCATCCTTTCCCCTTGGATGTGGAAAAGCTTTAATATCATTATATATTTATTTAACCAAATGTCTGTGAATTTTGTGGTGGTGCATACCTACAAGTTAATTATCATCTGGAGAAACACTCTAGACTGAAAGGAATTTCATTTTCAACACTGGTCTGAGTGGACTAGTTCTCTTTTTATCCTCCAAGATACACATGCAAAGCTTAAAAACATACTGAAGGAAATTGTACCATGCTTTATTTTATACCCCTAATATCTTGCACTGGAGTCGTAAGCCAAAGATCAGAATAATGTCAGGAGAAAATGTGAGCACAGGAACCTTGCATTCAATAGTCATAATGGCCATTATTGGTTAAGGCCACTGAGAGCAATGCACAAGTGAGAAGGAATTTCAAAAGCCTGTTTGCAAATGGCTATGGCCAATAACCAGGTTCTTAGAACTACTTTAGCAACCATGGATTTTACCTTAAAAGGTTAATCTCTTAGCAATTTTTAGATTACACGACTGAAAGCATTGCAAAAATTTTTGATTGTCTGTTTTACATTGCTAATTATACCACTGTCAACTCTGGTACCAACCACCGTTAACACCAATCATCAACCCCACCAACACTACCATCACCACCACCACCACCATCAGCACAAACGTCATCCAAATAATAGCAGCAACACCAATATCATCATTATTGCTACCATTACCATTTTCAGCACTATAAATTTCACTCCCAATAACATCAGGTTCACCGGCACCACTGACAATGAAAAACTCATTACCAAGAGTAACAAGTACTTAGAATTTAAAGGCTTCTTTTTTTCCTCTCTCTGCCCTGACATCTCCAAATGTATAGAATTTAGTCTGTTTCATTAAATCATTAAAATATCAAGTACTATTGTAAGACACAAGGAGTGCCATTGAAAAACATTTATTGCTCTATTAAACAGAGCTGGTTTTCACTACTACTGGTCTAATTTTTATAGGAAAGCTACAAAATCTACTCTGTGAGACCAGGAGATTTAATCAGCAGCCACAAAACAGCACTCAGTCTAACTTTTAAGCACAGAAATAAACATTGCATATATTCACATAGTTCAGAGAGCAATGTAAGAATGTGATTTATGTTTAGTCATAAAAACCCTTAGGCTTAGTTTGAAGAAATTAACAACATATAAGAGAGAGTTAGTAGTATACTAAACTGACTTGTCAATATCATGAACTGGCATTTTTGTGGCAGCTTTAATATTTGAGACTTCTTTTATTTTAATTAGAATATATATTGAAGGTGAAAAAAGTTAAACTGAATATCAATAATAAACACAAATACCAGATGGAAAGGTGGAAAAAGTTAAACTGAACATCAATAATAAACACAAATACCAGATGGTTCAATTGTTATGAAACAACACTATTTGTGAATGTTCATCACTGAAATTTTAAGTCGTTGGAAATATTAGTTTGAGAATAAAAGGCATAGATTAATGCCTTTATTTTTCTAGTAAATTTTAAGAACTGTTTTAAAAAATGTACAGAAAAAATTATGAAGATAAACCAGGGAGTTCTCATAACCCCCAAATCCAGATTCCCCTATTACTAATATCTTATACTGGTATAATGTGTTTGTTACAATTAATGGGCCAATGCTAATACCAATCATTGACTAAAATCTATAATTTGTTTGTTTATGGTGATGTGGGGGAGGAATTAAACTTTGTTTATTGTGTGCCATAGGCATAGGTACCAGAAGCTTCAAATTCCTTTTGTGTGTTTGATTTTGTCTTCCCTATTGTCTCTGAGTTTTGCTAAGAACTCATCCTTATATAAAGTCTCGTCATGCAGCAACTTCATCTGTAATCCACTGTTGGTAACCTGGATCCTTGCTGGTTTTGCGGTGTGAGGGAGGGTAAGATTTCTATAATCTGATGATCAAATCTCAGAATTTTAGTTAGTATCTCACCTTCACGATTGTTTCTTGGCATTTATTTCTCAATTAGGTGAAATAGGAAGGCTAGAGTGGGCTGGAGTAGGGCAAATACACTTTCTACAGGATGGATACATTTCTTGTAAAATCCTTTCCCATGGAGAATAGGCCTTTGCTGTCAAAAAATTCTAGATATATATGACAATGGCTCCTTTTTTTTTATCCCTTCTATAGCCACATATGAAGATTTCTTGAGTCTTTACCATAAGAAGCAGGTGTGGTTCCTGGAGATTGAACCTGTGAAAGTGTAGGAAACTCCTGAGACTGTGACCTGCAGGAGTTTCTCATTCTCAAACTAGTCTACAATCAGCCTCCAGGAATTTGTCTTTATTACCATTCACGTGTTCCTACTAGTTTATGGCTACAGATGCGTCTTCCCCCCAGTAAAGTGATCTTAATTGAGACTGTTGGGTTTTATATTTCTTTGAATTTCAGAGTAGTGGTTTTCTCTGTAATCTTGTTTATCCGATGAGTCCAAGAAAAGTTATTAGTTTTCAGTTTGTTTAGTTTTTTGTGTTGTAAGAATGTGAACAATTTCCAATCTCTTTACATACTGGAGTTAACAGTGGAACCACTTTCTTTTAATATTATTAATTTTGATGGCAAAATATGATAGAGGAGATAAAATAGCATTGCATTCTTCAAATATATTTTCATTATGGTAGTTTTTATACAAGTTTATATTGATAATACTAAATTGACACTAACGTTAAAACTTCATGACTGTCAAGTGAATAGACACAAGGCTTTTTAAATGAACCCTAAGATATAGTCACATTCATTACATTAATATGAACGAACTATCCCAGAATTGTTGAAAGATTCAAAAGAAATGCCATGTAAACCTTATTACAAATGGAATTATTTAATGTGAATAATAGAATAATATGAACTATTAGTATAAATATGAATTTCATAAGCCTTTTTTCCTTTTTTTCATATGTTTATAAAAAAGTGACATGCCTAACTTTATTTGATAGTGATGGGATCAATCGAGTTGCCCTTTACAGTATTACTTTTTGTAGAAAGACATTAGAAAATTATAAATCTACCTGAACAACATGGAGAAACCCCATCTCTACTAAAAATACAAAAATTTAGCCTGGTATGGTGGTACATGCCTATAATCCCAGCTACTCAGGAGGCTGAGGTAGGAGAATCGCTTGAACCTGGGAGGTGGAGGTTGTGGTGAGCGGAGATGGCACCATTGCACTCTAGCCTAGGCAACAAGAGCAAAACTCTGTTTCAAAAATAATATATAAATCTATATGTTCGTATATACATATATAGATTTTTACAATGTGGACTAAGTAATTATGTTGCACTGAAGGGAGACTGAATATATTTTTAAAGTTAGAAAATTAATAAACTATGTGTTGTATATATCGAGATCAGTAGTTAGCAAAACCCTGGCCTATAGTTTAATCCAACCCACAGCTTTCTATTAGATAATATTTTACTGAAACATAGCCACCCCATTTATTCACATATTGTTTATGGTTTCTTTCAAAACTGAAAAAGCAGAGTTTAGTTGCAATTGAGACCTTGTAGTCTACCAAGCTAGAATATCTATTATTGTTCCCTTTGTAGAAAATATTTCTCTATTCTTATTCTACATACATCTTCATTTAACACAATGCACCAGAATTTAAAATTTAAACATAGACTATGTAGATTAATTAACTATTGGAATTTAACGAAAAACACTTAAAACTTCTAAGAGCATATTTATTTTTCTAAAGAATGTGCAGTTATACTTTGGTTTTTATTTATTACTATTTTCACAACATAGGAAATACTGATACATTGGATCTAATTTTATGATACACTAAAATGTTTTCATCATTGCACATGACTAATTAATCCCAATGGATGTAACGAAAGCAAAGGAAAATACTGATATGACATGTTTAGGGATACCTGGTATTTTATTTTATACAAAAATTCATAAAATAAAACATTTGAGAACCTTCTTTAGCATTAAATAAGTATTAAATAATATTACACATATTTTTAATATATATATCTATGTATGTATATTTTTAAATATGTATGTCAAAAGAGTTAGATTTAAGAACTCTGGTTTTATCTAGTACATATCTATTTCTTCTCTATATGTAATAGATGAAAATATTTTCATTGGTAAGTTTGTTTTTTTCTTTCTTTCCAAGCACTAGCATGATAAATAAATTCAAAGGGAACTTCTAAATACTGCTTTTCCCATAAAATTAAAAAATTAAGTGTGACTCAAATCTGTGATCATGGGCCATTTAGTCTTTTTCCTGACTTGTAACAAGCTCACATGTGACTCTGGAAACCTGTACTTGTCATGAGATTTGAACTTTCCATTAGGTTGGTGGATGCAGTGAAAATTTATTCTTTAACGTGGGGAAGCAGTTAATAGGCATGGTATGGTCAAGTCATAAACAACACTCTTTTACTGAGACCAAAAGTTTGGTAGTCTGGCTTGACTCTAAATTATACTCAAACAAATCAAGGAACTAAAACAGCAAAATTCCAGTCCTGACTCAGTGTTCACTGGAATTCATAAATGTAACTGAGAACAAGAGCTTTCAAAAAATGTAGGCAAGGATGTTTTGGGGATTTCTTTTATTATAAATGTTTTAATCTACTTTTTAAATGATGCTAAAACCTAATATATATTCCGTTTTATTAGATGCAAAGGTACAGTTTACCTTCACATTGCTTGTTCTAAAAAGGTATACACATTTTAAAAAAAGCTTTAGAACAAATATGTCAAATTGTTGATTTCTTTTTCAGTTCCCCAACTATCTTCATCAACTTTAAGCATTATATATCTAAGTATAGGTCACTTTTTGGGATAAACACAACTTGAGTTAGTCTGAACCCATACATCCTTCTTATCCAGGTTCCCAGGTGGCCACAGCAGTCTTTCCCAGTCACAATCAAGTTTTCCATTGCCCAAGAGCATGTAGAATTTGGTGAAATAAAAAGGTTTTATTTAAATTTGGAGTTCCACCTACCAAAACATATCAGTCCTTTGTGCTTATTCGCTCAAGATTTTTCTGTGTTTCTATTACAGGGGCCACTGAATATTTAGTGCCTTTATGGAATTTCTGTACTTTGACCAACCAAAAGAAGGGCTATTTTTGTTAAAGAATGTTCATCTGAGCCATTCCAAACATGCCATGGAAGCAACTGCCTTTTGAAAGGGACACTCTTGCTTTGACATTTTATAATAATGCTCTATGTAATACTTAAGACTTTTTAAATTTGAGATAATAGAAAATGTAACTCAAACTAGTTTAAACAGTAAAGTGAATTTATTGGCTCATTCACCAGGTGAGTACAGAGGCTTGTGCTTGTTTATTTGATGTTGCTACTCATCAAAGATTCTTCATTTAGTCTACTCTGCTTTTCTCAAACAGCCTCATATTAAGGCTGGCTTCTGTCTTTTCAGGAATAAAATAACCACAGCAGAAGTTACATGTATACCTTACAACACTTCAAAAGGTACAAAGAGAGAGCATACAATTTCAGAAATGTTTTTCCCCATTTCATCAGCTGAGGATTGATAAAGTTCAGTGGCTTCTCATTCATATTATGCCAGTTCTCTCAGTTCTGATACATGCTCCACCATAAGACACAGGTGAAAGAAAGAAATGCAAACACTTGAATAAAAAATAGGGCAATTATCAAGTGAAGGTGTTATGATTGGTAAGGAGATGTGATGGTTCATTTTATGTGTCAACTTGATTGGATCATGTGGTGCTCACATATTGGCCTAAAATTATTTTGGTGCATATCTGTAAAGGTGTTTCTGGATGAGATTAGCATTTGAATCTGTAGACTGAATACAGCTGATGCTCCTCCTTAATGTGTGTGGGCATTGACCAACCAGTTGAGGTCCTGAATAGAGCAAAAGGTGGAGGAAAGGTAATATCTTTTTATTCTCTGCTCTACTGCTTGAGATGGGACATCAGACTTCTCCTGCTATGGGACTTAAACTATTGGTTCTCCTGGGTCTCAGGCCTTCAAATGGGAACTGAAACTACAACATCATATTTTTTAAGTTTTTAGCTTGCAGATGGCAGATAATGGGATGACTCAGCCTTCATAATCACATGAGCCAAAATCTTATAATAAATCTTATAGTTATGTGTGTACGTGTGTGTTATTTATATATACACATATATTTATATAGCTATGTATATTTTCTTTATCCTATTGGTTCAGATTTTTTAAAGAATCCTGATGAATACAGGAAGTAATGAGAATGTCCACGACATTCTAAATCATGAAATGACACTTAGAACCTAAAGATAAATTCTAACTCTGTTTCTTAATCTTATGAGTCTCTATTTTACCAAATAATCCAGTCAATCAATCAAAGCCATCATGAACTGAAAAATTAAAAAGTTTTACACTTTCAAGTTATCAAAGGCACTTTCCAATAATTCATGGAAAACTCACTTCAGCTAACACATATATTGGTATGTCTTTCTCACTAAAGTAGAAGAAACCAGGAAGAAATATTTCAGTTTGATTACACAAAGAAAATGGTTTCTGTATGCAGAAACAAACCTCTGAACGTATTTTTAAAAAGATCAATAGTGCAATTCACTCTACTTATTTTGAGCTACTTTACCTGAACACCAAATATTACATTAATGATTAAGTTAATGGAAAGCATTATGATCATAATGAAAAATCCATCTTAAAATATAGAGACAAATCTCTCTTTTATATTTATAATAGTGGTCTGGGAATCAGTTAAAAAGTTCTATCAAGGAAGGAATGATATTTATCTTCTTTGTTTTCAATAGTGGCATTTTAATTTACTCTTAAACAAAATTTTCTCGAAGTCCCTAACCAGTTTTAATTGTTTTTACCTTCTTCACATATTCCTTTCTGAAAAAATAATACCCCATTTGATTGAAGCCCATAGTCATGTTTAAAATTACCATGTTCTTTGTGTCCATTTATCTATTCATATTTACTGAGAGCCTTGTACTTAACTGGCATTAGATTTTAAATGAAGAAACAAAATAGAAGAAAATGAAATATTTCCTGAGGGAATGTAATGTCTAATGACGCATGCCAATGGGAAACTAGAAGAGGAAGGAATAACTTTTGTCCTGGAGCACCACACAACATCATGAAGAAGGTGAGGAGGCCAACTAAGACAGCTATGCTAATTAGGGTAAACCATATACTGAAGTACTTGCGAATAGATGCATGAATCAGACTGAGCTACATAGAGAAAAGGAAAGAGAGAGAATCGCAAGAACTTGGGTATGTGTGAGTCAAAGAACTACAGAAAGTTAGAAAGGAAAAATGGTTAACTTAAATGAGATAAGATATAAGCCAGATCACAAAAAGCACTGGATCCTATGAAAGGTGTTTCAGTTTTAATTACTAAGAATTTCAAACTGAGAGTGGAAATAATAGATTTATTTTTCATGTTAGAATAGTCTGTCTTTATTATTATAAATGAGAGATTGGCTTAGGAGAAACAGAGAGTGAGGTGCTCAGGGCCTGAAGGAAGGAGAGCAAGACGAAGAGGCAATAAGAAGGATCTAGGCTAGAAGATAAACGCATGGTGAAGGGTGAGAATGCTCATAGGAGTACAAAATATTTCCAGGAGGAAGTTGTTTTAATGTGTGGGAAGAGGAAGAAGTTCAGAAACACATCAGGGTATGTCGAGCTATTAGAAAACCACTTGCAGGAAAGGCAAGAAGGGCAGGGTTCTCTTAATACTTTTTTTTTATGTTTCCTTTTTGTTTTATGCATGGCACAAGTAGAAAGAGTCCCAGGGCTCTGGGTATTTCTAGTTATACCTCCCACTTCCTACCCACTCTCACAGTTTCACTTTAACAAACTCTCTAAAAATCTAAAGAATTAATTCCATCAAGCTCTACTTTTCTATTTATATCAGTGCCACAAGCTCAAGTTTCCCAGATTCTTCTTTGCCTGGAATCCTAACCCTTATGCATGGATATGGATCTCTGAAATTCTAAACCACACTGGGCCCTAAGGGAAGTCTTCTACTTCCTCAGGCTTTTATCAAACATGCCCTTTACCCTCTGGCTCTAATTGAAATCTTTCCCATTTCTGTGGAACTGCTATTTTACATTTGTTATGTTTTTCTGTCATCGTCTTTGTGAGACTGGACATAGAGGTGGAGTAAGTGCCCTATTTGCTCTTGATACCATTTTACATTTGTCACGCCTTTCTTTTTCTCAAACTCCCACGTTTTGAAACTCATACTCTCAGTCTATGCTACCTATTACAACTCCTTGCTGTAATTGTTTACAGGTTTGGGCTCACATCAAATGCTCATTCCATGATGATTTCTCTACCTGCTTTATTTTCCGCTTTTCAACATGGTTTATAATATATATATATATATTTGCTATGAATGCCACTTAGAAAATTATTTTATTCTTTAAGATCCTCAGTTCATGACTTTGTCTTCTGTAATCACTTTGTTTTCAATTTCAACTCTCATGTCTTATTATAGGCTTAGAAAATTATTTTATTCTTTAAGATCCTCAGTTCATCTTTGTCTTCTGTAATCACTTTGTTTTCGATTTCAACTCTCATGTCTTATTATAGGCTTAGAATATTGTTTATTCAAACAAGAAATTAAAAAAAAACAAAATAAAATATTTCCTGAAGGAACATAATGTCTAATAATGAATTATGCCAAAGGATAATTGGATGGATAAAGATGGATCAAAGACTTAACCCTAAGATATGAAACCATAAAAATTCTAGAAGACAACATTAGAGAAACCCTTCTAGACATTGGCTTAGGCAAAGACTTTATAACTAAGAACACAAAAGCAAATGTAACAAAAACAAAGATAAATAGATGTGACTTAATTAAACTAAAAGGTTTCTGCACAGCAAAACAAATAATCAGCAGAGCTAACAGGCAACCTACAAAGTGGGAGAGAATCTTCACAATCTATACATCTGATAAAGAACTAATATCCAGACTCTACAAAGAACACAAACAAATCAGCAAGGACAAAATAATCCTATCAAAAAGTGGGCTAAGGACATGAACGGACAATTTCAAAAGAAGATATACAAGTGGCCAATAAGCCTATGGAAAAATTCTCAACATCACTTATTATCAGGGAAAAGCAAATCAAAACCACAATTCAATACCACCTCATTTCTGCAAGAAGGGCCATAATCAATGCTGGTGGGAATGCAATCTAGTACAATCACTATGGAAAACAATGTGGAGTTTCCACAAAGAACTAAAAGTAGATCTACCGTTTGATCCAGAAATCACACTACTAGGTATCTACCAAGAAGAAAGGAAGTCATTAAATGAAAAAGATACTTGCACTTGCAAAAATATAGAACCAGTCCAAATGCCCATCAATGAATGAATGTATATATATATTCACTTAGAATAATAATCTCCTAATATATATCTAACATATCTAATATATATATAATATATAAAATAATCTCCTAATACATATTATGTATATATTAGATATGTGTGTGTGTGTGTGTGTGTATTTGAAATTGACAAATGAGATCTAATTAAAATAAAGAGCTTCTGCACAGCAAAAGAAACTATCACCAGAGTGAACAGGCAACCTACAGAATGGGAGAAAAATTTTGCAATCTATCCATCTGACAAAGGGCTAATATCTAGAATCTACAAAGAACTGAAACAAACTTAGAAGTAAAAAATAAACAGCCCCATCAGAAAGAGGGCAAAGGATATGAACAGACACTTTTCAAAAGAAGACATTTATGAAGCCAACAAACATATGAAAGAAAGCTTATCATCAGTGGTTATTACAGAAGTGCAAATCCAAACCACATTGAGATACCATCTAGTGCCAGTTAGAATGGTGATCACTAAAAAGCTGGCAGACAATAGATGCTGGAGAGGATGTGGAGAAATAGGAACACTTTTACACTGTTGGTGAGAGTGCAAATTGGTTCAACCATTATAAAAGAAAGTGTGGTAATTCCTTAAGGATCTATAACCAGAAATACCATTTGACCCAGCAATCCCATTTCTGGATATATACCCAAAGGATTATACATCATTCTACTATAAAAACACAAGCACACATGTTCATTGCAGCACTATCCACAATAGCAAAGACTTGGAACCAACCCAAATGCCTATCAGTGATAGATAGACTGGATAAAGAAAATGTGGCACATATACATCAAAGAATATTATGCAGCTGTAAAAAGGTATGAGTTCATGTCCTTTGCACGAACTTGGATGAAACTGGAAACCATCATTCTCAGCAAACTAACACAAGAACAGAAAACCAAACACCACAGTTCTCATTTATAAGTGGGAGTTGAACAATGAGAACACACCGACACAGGGAGGGGAACATCACACACTAGGGCCTGTGAGGGGTGGGGGACTAGGGGGAGGGATAGCATTAGGAGAAATACCTAATGTAGATGACAGGCTGATGGGTGCAGTAAACCACCATGGCACGTGCATACCTGTTTAACAAACCTGCATGTTCTGTATATGTATCCCAGAACTTAAACTATAATAAAAAACAAACAAATTAATTAATTAAAATAATAAATAAAAATAAAATAATGAATAAATAAATAATCCAGGAATAAAATTTTTTGTAATAACAACATTTAAGCATTGGGGATATAGAGCAGTATCTGAAAAAAAGGATCTTAAATGATTAGAGATAAAAACAAAAATTTGTGTGATTAAAGCCAAAAGAATTAAGAAAAAGTTTACAAAGAGTCAGTGTTGTGAAATGCCCAAGAGACAAAGTTAGATAAAAGTTTGGATTTACAAAAAGGGGATTCCTGGAGAGCTGATTAAGGCAGGTTTAGAGAAATAATTGGGGCGCAAGCCAAGTTACTATACATCAAACCAAGTTACAATGGGAAGAAAGGAGATGGAACTACGAGCATATATTGCAGGTATATTGTTCTTGGCCATTAAAGGACGAAAAAGTAGGCAATATACAGAGGAGTAGCTAAAGATGGACACAGAACAAGACATTGAAATTCATCTGGGAGAGGATATCTAAAGATACTAAGAAAGTTCAATCATTTGAAGGTATAGGAGAGGATACTTGATAGGATGGGGTCCAGGAACAGACAAGGTGCCTACAAAATCGACATCAACAAAAATATTTATTTTATTGCAACTGACCAAATGTTATCTTATTATCAGTTTTATGAAGTTCTTAGTTCTGTGTATTATTAAAAGGTCAGTCACTTTCTGCAAAACAAAAACAAAAACAAAACCTCTGAAAGCTTCAACCTGATGGGTTTAAACAAAGTAATGAGGAACAAAGGTATCAACTATATGAAAAATGTATGCTTCTTGGCCGCACGCGGTGCTCATGCCTGTAATCCCAGCACTTTCGGAGGCTGAGGTGGGCGGATCACAGGTCAAGAGATTGAAACCATCCTGGCCAACATGGTGAAACCCCCTCTCTATTAAAAAATACAAAAATTAGCTGGGCATGGTGGTGCTAGTAGTCCCAGCTATTCAGGAGGCTGAGGCAGGAGAATTGCTTGAACCTGGGAAGCGGAGGTTGCAGTGAGCCGAGATTGTGCCACTGCACTCTAACCTGGTGCCTGGTGACAGAGCAAGACTCTGTTTCAAAAAAGTAAATAAATAAAATAAAATTATATATATATATATATATATATACTTCTTTACACCTAGTGATAACTAGCAAAAGCAGCGGAGGACTCTCATTTCTGTACCTTCTCTCCCTGTGAGAAAATTAAAAGAAGCCCAAATCATATCAAAAGATTTGTTCAGTGTAATGATGATCCATTGTTGGTAGAAACAATGGTGGTCGTTGGCCTTCCTCCCCAGTAGATGCTATGACTAAGTGAAGGTATTCTCATGGAAAGCTAATTTTAGAACCTGCTGAGAATACAACTGCACCTAGATGGATTGTAGTTACCAGAGTGTATCCGTGAATGCACATAGAATTTAATTAAATCCATAAAAAGACTGATGATATAAAACTGGGGAAAGCTGGAATGTTTTACTAGCAGGCAATGAATAGTCTCTTGGTAAAGAATAAAAACTTACCTTGCTAATAACCATGAGAAAGCTCCTATGTGTTGAAATTATGTCTCAATAATTAAGTACTAAAGCCAGCTCTTTGCACAAAGGAGAAGTAGAGGTACAAAGGAGACAAAAGGCAAGCATCTTCTAAAATTTGCAGGTCTTGGACAATAGTACAAATAGTGTACCACATACCATATATACGCATATTTGAAATATTTGTTACTAGTCATTCCCTAGGTCAATTAATCTTACACTTGGTCATACATTTGAATCATATGAAGAGTGTTTTAAAAGGCCTATCCTGAACCTTTCAACTCTCTGAGACTTAGATGTATTTATTTGGTGCAGTAGTTAGTATTTTATTATCAGCTCCTAAGTGGATGCTAATGTGCACCGGGGTAACAAAATTCTTCAAGGAATAATTATAAATACCCTGGTAGGTGGTCTACTATAAGGATGGCACTTACCTAACTTTACTCTGTGGAATATTAGAACACCATGGATCAATCTCTCATATTTCTGTTTTTGGCCAGAGGGTACATTTGGCTGCTTTTTAAATTCATTAAAAAACTGTGTGGAAGGAAGACGGCAAATCTATGGGATGAATAAATACATGTCCAAAGAGGGAGTTTTTTGAAAGATCAAGAGGCACTTGAAAACACCTTGAAACATACATGTAAATTATCTATTTTCTGAATGAATCTTGAAGTGATTAGTTTCCTCCGAACTAGAAATCACAAAGATAAATATTTCCTGGACCTAAATTTTCCGGGACAACTAAATAATCTACCAAAATAACATGGGTATTTTGAATAGATAATTTTCTGTCCAATTTAAGTTTACTTATAACAAACATGAAGAATCATTTATAGTTACTATAGAGGATAAGTCTCCAGCTAAGCAGCAAAGAAAATATTCTGTAGGTAATTCTTACGACAAACATTTTACAAAATGTAGTAATAAATGTGCTCTTTACCTGGAGGCAAACTTGTTGTAGATTTAGCAGAGAAGGAGTGTTTTCAATTCCTTCTTTCTGATATAACTGAGATAACACACTTCTAGAAAGGCTAAGTTTTCATTTGGTGCTAATCTTTTTCTTAATCTCAGCGCTATAAATCTATAGTAAAATAGGATGATTTATTCAAATTAGCAAATAGTTAATTCACAGATATTAGGGTCTAAATTTTTTATGAAAATGTTTAAGAAAAATTACAAAAATGCATTAGTAACCTGTGCAAAAGCATCTGAGTATTTGTTTTTCTTTCATGCAGGGCGTAATACTATTTTGAGTTATTTACATATTTATTTATTTGAGCTATTTACATATATTTATTTAGTGACATCCTGCAGTCACTAAACTCAGAGAAGGTTACTTGCTAGAGAAGTATGCATTTCAGGAACACATTCATTAGGAAAAGCTTGGCTTCAAACGAAACATTATTTTCTGACAGAACACATTTTTTGCTGTTGATAGTCATAGATTCTTAAAGCACAGTAGTTTTATACATTTATACATCTTATGCTGAGCATTATTTTTATATTTTTGTACTATTTACTTTAAAAATATTTTTACTCATTAGTTTACATAAAGGAGAAGACACCACTAATCATCAGCCAAATGCAAATCAAAACCGCAGTGAGGAGTACTCTCATGCCAAACAAGATAGCTATTCTCAAAAAAACAAAGAATAACAAATGCTCAAATGCTCATGAGGCTGTTGAGAAATGGGAACTCATACACATTGTTGGTGGGAATGTAAACTAGTACAGCCACTATGGAGAACAGTTAAATATTCCTTTGAAAACTACCCATAGGACTACCATATGATCCAGCAATGCCACTACTGGGCATTTATTCAAAAGAAAGGGAGTATATTGAAAAGACATCTATATGTTCATGTTTATTGCAACACTATTCACAACAGCTAAGGTATGGAATCTACCTAGGTGGCCAGCATCAGATAAATGGATTTTAAAGTGTGGTACATATATGCAACAGAATACTATTCAACCACAAAGAAATAAACTCTTGTCATTTGCAGCAACATGGATGAAACTGGAAGGCATTATGTTAAGTAAAATAAGCCACGTTCTCACTAATGCATAGAAGCTAAAAAAGTGTAAAAGTTGGTCTCATAGAAGCAAAAAGTGGAAGAAAGGATATTAGCAGCCAGACAACGTACAGAAAAGAGGGATAGGGACAGATTTATTAAAGAATACAAAATTACAGCTAGATAAGGGAAATAATTTTTAGTGTTTTATAACACCGTAAAATAACTGCAGTTAACATAATATATTCCATAGTTTCGAATAGTTAGAATAATAATAATTAGTGTTCCCAATACAAAGAAATAATAAATGTTTGGGATGACAGATATGCCAATTACTCTGATCTGTCTATCTGTATACAGTGATCTGTAATGATCATCATACATGACATGTATCACAACATGGCTATTTACCTCAAAAATATGTAAAATTATTATATGTCAAATTAAAAATATATTTAATAACTGTTACGATATTCAAAATGAAAGAAACACTACAATGCCTTCAGAGACAGATTTTTCACAGTTCTATTCTCAATACAAATAAACACTGGTACTTTTCAGATAAGAGGATGCAAGGCAACCAAAAACAAAACAGTATCATGCAAATACATTGAGATGCCTGCCACTATTTAGTATACACCAAAATATAAAAAGAAAAAGCTCATTGTTAGTGTATATGTTCTTTCTTAAAGTAAATTGAAATACTATTTGAATTAGCTTAGCCAAAAGAACAAATGTTAATGATAATGAGCTATTTTCCAAAAATGAGACGAAGAAAGCAGTAAATAATAATTTACTGTGTATCCCATAAATGTGTATAGTTATTACGTATCAATTAAAAATGTTTGAAAAAGGAAAATATCAGATTGCTCAAAATTAAAGAAACAACATAATGCCTTCAGGGAACATAATAAGGGGATCTTGTTTTTACAAGGATTCATTTTAGATCAGGGTGTCTCAAACTTGGCACTATTAACATTCCAAGATGGATAATTCTTTGTGGCAGAATGTCATCCATGTAGGGATTTTAGCAGCATCTCTGGCATTTACCCACAGGATACCAGAAGCACTTTCACTTAGTTGTGATAGCCAAAAACTCCCTGAAGGTACAATTGCCCCCTGGTTGAAAACTGCTGCTATAGATACACACACAGCTTGTGAGGTATTAGATGCATATAGACATTAGATGCAGATAATTATATATGAAGAGGGGAAACATAGATATAGATATTGATATAAGTACTTCTTGCTTCTCATCATGACTTTCTTTTCAAAGTGATAAATGTGAACACTGAGTCTTACAATTTAAACTGGACATAAAACAGTTTTAGACGTTTTTCTCATGCCATGTTCAAAAATCCCAGGAAATAATTGATTCTTTTTGGTTCATTTGTCTCCCCCAGATAAATCAGCTTGACTCAGGGTATGTGAAGTAATAAAAATACAGTAAATCTTAACAAAATACATAAGGATAGTGTTGTGAGAGGAATAATTACAAGAAAGAGTTAGTGCTGTCCCCCCCAAAACAGAAGATTACAAAGAACGTAAATAAAGTGGAATAGGCAACTCTATTAAAGAATTTAATACAGGGGATTTTTCTGAACAGAAAGCAGACAGAGGTCTTCAATGTGAAAGGGCTTCACCAACTCCCTAGAAAAATTAACAAAAATAAATACATAGGTTGATGTCCAGCATGTCACCTCAAAGTATCAACTAAAAAATTTCAGGAGAAAAGACAGTTTACCTACAAAAGAATGAATACTGATTTATATTATTAATCTCATCTATAGTAGCTCGAAATAGAAGAAAATGGAGCTTTAATTTTCTGTGGAAAATAGTTTTCAACCTATAATTTTATATCTACCAATCAATGAAAATAACTGTGAATTAAAGATATTTTAAGAACTCGAAAATTTCCGCTCACGTCATCCAGTTTAAGGATTTAATGGTGAATTTATTTGTAAAAATAAGCAGTAAAAGAAAACATGAGGAAGTAATAATGGATTCAGTGAAGTAGAAAAGCAAAGGGAAGACACAGAAGAACATTTGTGCTGAAAATCTAAAGTGTAACAAATCCAGACTAGAACAGGACACAGCCTGCAAAGCAAAACCTTTGAGAAAAGCATCTTTCATGTGAGGGTAGAAATAATATTTTAGATAATATTGAAAATATGACAATATAATGTTTAAGAAAAATAAAGGTCATCACTAGCTCTAAAGAAAACAAACTATAGGAGGATGTGAGGCCTGTAGAAAGCGATTTAAAAGGAGTCATAATGTTAAACTGTTGCTGGAAAATTCATAGAAATATATTTCCAAATATTCTCCTTTAACTGGCAAAGAATTTGTAAATTTGAAACTACAGAAAACAAACCCATGGAGTCTGCAATGAATGATATTTTTCTAACCATAATATTCTTTTAAAAAAGTACGTTTTTTTCTTTTTGGTTCAGATTGGTTGAATAATAATTTACGTATATTAAAATTTACCTTTTTTATAGATGTACCGTGCTATGAGGTTGATAAATGTATTCAGTACTGGAATCAATACAACAAATAAGATATGGAATATTTGCTTCATCTCAAAAAGTTTGTTCATGTGAACATGTGGATTTGTGTGGTTCCCCCTCACAATCACTGATTTCATTTCTGTTCTGTTATTTTTTCAGGACGTCATATCAATGCAGTCTTTCATTGTATATCTTTTTCACTAGAGTACTGTCTTCAGATTTATCCTTATAATTAAATCTATCAGAAGTGTGTTTCCTTTTTATCACTGATAAGTATTTCATTTTATGGATATACAAGTTTTTTTTTAAGTATTCATCACTTGATGTGTACTTAACCAGCTTTTAATAAACTGTGATAACAGCCTTCAGATGAAGAGCTGGTCACGTAAAAAGAAGGTGGGGGGGGAATTAGAATGGCACGGTAATTCAGTAATTCTCATAGGAATCACTAACTACAGAGTCTGAATAAAAATATTTTTCACCCATCCTATATTCATACACCTTAGAAATACTTAAAGCATCATAAGTGGAAGATTGGTAGAAATATGAGCACTAAAGGCATGCCTAGTGAGGGTCCATAAAGAAATGAGGAAAATGCTATTAGAAACTGGAGGAAAAGGGATCCTTATTATACAGTAACAGAAAGCTTGGTGGAGGGGTGTTCTACAGTTATGTGGAAAGCAGAAATTATCAGAACTGAACTTTGATATCTAGCTGAGGAGATTTCCAAGCAATATGCTGAAGGTAGAGCCTTGTTTCTTCCCATTACCCACAGTGAAATGTGAGAAGAAGGAGATAGATTGAGGAAGCAACGTTACAAAAAAAGGAAACAGGGCCTGATGACTTGGAAAATTCTCAGCCTATCCAGATTGCAAAGGCAGTACAATTAGGAGATTCATCATCAAGAAAGCCTGTTCTGGAGAGAAAGCCAAGGTGTGGCTGGACAACCTTTTGCTAGTACTTTGGAAAGATCAAAAGATCAGCGTATGCAATTACACACATGGCCTTTTGAAATGATTAGACAAGTGACTCATGGTTCCCTTCAGCCCCCCAAGCAGAAGCCAGGAATAGAGATGGTATTATAAAAGAAAGATTTATGGATGAGTCTCTTGAATAGTGGAAAGAATCCCTGAAACATACAAGGGACATTTGCAAGATTCTTAAGAATGTTGTGCCAAAGACATACTCCATGTCAGCTTGCACTAAAAGGGAAACAGAACAAAATGAGGGCAGGCTATTGAATTTTCCAATTTCTACATGTAGAAAACAAAATGATAAAACTACTCAGCTGCAAACACGTAGAGTCTCTACAAGAGCAGCAGAGCCAAGAAACACAGAGAATAATTCTCAGGCCTTAAAACCCAATGTTGAATGCAAAGATAGATTTTGAAATTGCTTAGGACTGGTGATTCCTTTTGTGAATTGGATATCTATTCATGTTATCTGATGCCTATCTCACCATAGTATTTTAGGAGCCAATATTATATTTTATAGTTTCATAGATCCCCCGACAGAGAATAATTTTGTCACAGAGTGGAGAATACTGAAAGCCCTACCCATGACTAACTTAGATAAATTAGATGATAAGATCAGATGATATATTCCATGATAATGAGACCTATATCCTCATCCCTGGAGCCTGTGAATACGTCACATGTAAAGTAGGAAACTTTGAGGATATTAAGTTAAGGATCTTGAGATAAAGAGGTTATTCTGGATTCTTTGGGTAGACCCAATGTAATCATGAAGGTCCTATGAAAGGGAGGCAGGAGGAGTGAGAATCAAAAAAGACCATGTGACTGAAAATTGGAACTGAGAGACAGAGAGTGATTAGCAGATATTAGCTGTTGGCTTTGAAGATATGAAATAGGCCACTTCTATAAGCCAAGAGTAAAGAAAGTGTCTAGAAGCTACAAAAGGCAAGGAAACAAATTTTTCTGTAAAACTTTTAAGAGGAGTTCTGTTCTACAGATCAACTTTAGACTTCCAGTCTCCAGAACTGCATGAGAATGCATTTGCATTGTTTTAAGACACTAAGTTGTGGCATCCCCTTCCTAACTCCACCCTTACCACCACAGCCACCTTTGCCCTCTCCCACTCTCCTACCTTGAAGTAGAAAGAATAGAGGAAAAATAAACAGAAACCAGAAATTTTAGTGCAATATGGAAAATTTATTAAATGGAGTTTTGGAAACTTGAAACAATTACAGCGTTTCAATAGAGGGTTTTATCAGAGTTCTTAGATCGATGCCCCATTGGTGCTCTTACTTCATAAGAAAGATGTAAACGGAGTGTACATTGGACCACACAGGCAGTGGATTAAACTGGTGAGTGTCATTCAGGGCTCTATGTCCCATTCTGCAATGTAAGGAACCCCCATGTAAGAAGAAGGTTAAGTAATGCTCTCAGATTTGCCAGTCTGGCTAAAAGTCATAGTAGGAGACCCAGACACAGGTATCCTTTTGGAAAATACTTGAAGAGGAGGCTTTCTCAAAGCGAAAGTCTCCAGATCAATACAAACAAATTTGTATTGTTTTAAACCATCAACCTTGTGGCAATATTTTACAATAGCAATAGGGTGCTAACATATCATATGTTCTATTAATCTAGTGTGAAAGCAAAATAAAAAACAGGGTGCTAATATACCATCTATACTATTAATCTAGTGTGAAAGCAAATTAAAAATGATCTCAGATATAGACAGATCCAAAAATTCATTTTATGTACTCTTTTTCCAGTAGGATCTTGAAGGATATGTCTTCCAAACGGAGTAGAGCTCCAAAGAAGAATATATGATATCCCAGTAAGCAAATATACAACACAGGAGACAAATTTCTTATTCTTGTAGGATACCATTTCCTTTGGCTTATTACAAAACAGCAGGATGCCACAACTTTATCAAAGTCTATTTATTTGTCTACTAAAAGGTTATGAGTATAGCTTTCCAACTAGAACATCTGAAAAGCAATGTATAGCATTCTGACAAAGTTAAACCCAGGAAGAGATCCTATGAAGTGTGACATTGATTTACACATCCTGCTTGTAAAATAAGAAAAATAATAAGAACAAGAGTAAGAACAGCAACAACATTTGCAGTGAGTCTGCTCTCTGGTTTCTATCAAGCTAAATTATTAACACACACACATAAAACGGGTTTGATATCATTTGGTTATTAATCACATGTATAGATTTACAAAAGTGACATAACATGTCAATGCCATTATATTACTGACAAAAGAGATTAAATGCGAATTGATGTATTTCTAGTTATAATTTAGGCTATCGTGCGAGTTTGATACTAGACACCATCAGTTCTTATCATACAGGGAAAAAAATCCCGTTTTACTTAAAAAATAAGAAAAAAAAATAGAATTAGCCACAAAATCAAACAATATTTGCCTAGCTGAACTCTCATGAGTGTCACAATCATTTTAAACATTTAAAATAAGACCACTCACCTGGAGGTAAAGGGCCATAGCATATTTACTTGTCATGAAAAATGTTTTTCTTATACATAATGCCTAAAGAGTATGAAATTTTATTTCCTTTTTCACAGCTGGAAAGGCTCAGTAACCAATTCACTTTTTGCAGTGCAATATCATCTGGTTTTAGGTAGTGCCAGAACATAAATGAAAAACAATTGAGCAAAATATATGGTTTTCAATGAATGTAAACCGTGTGCATGGGTTTCATATCAAATTCCAAAATTATTTTTCAGTTGAATGTGAAACTATTTAATAAGCACAACATTCCAGCTAGAGATCAATTAACTTGTTTGTGAAATTGTCTTTTATTTAAAAGAGTAAGCAACTATGGATTGGATGCCTATTATGTACTTGTTTCTATGATACTTTTCACTTTTTTAAAAATAATACTAGGGCTAGTAACAATCCTATAGCATCATTTGAAGCAAGCATCCTGACTTCTGTGGTAGTTATCTTTAAGACTTTTATCCTAACATTTTAAGAGAAAACTGAGTTAGGACAGTATATTCTATGCAAAATGTTTAAGGGAACTGACCTCAATAAGATGATGGATGCTAATAAGCAGATGGATAAATTCATTCTCTTTTCAAGGAGATAAGATATTTTAAAAATTATTTATTAATATTTTGGAGCAATTAGAGGGGCAAAAGTACAATTACAAGTAAAACTAAGAACATCAGAGTGTCGCATGAAGTAGGTTGATTATAATAAAGGTGTTCTGGAAAGTTATAAAAGAGCTGCTGCTTTTGCTCCCAAAGCTCTAAAATGTTTAATGAATTAGAAAGAAAACACATTAGTTAAGTGTTAATTTCACTCAATTGTTTATTCTTAATTTCAACTTCCAGCGGGAAATTATTACTTGGTTTACACAGTAGGATTTTTTTTAACCGTACAGAACTATCAGGAAATTATTTTATAGAAGTAACGTTTAGACTACTAGCAGAAGGTGGCAGATTGAGGGTAGGAATCTACCTCCTTCCCTTCCAATATCCTGTGGAAATGAAGAAAAACTCATTTTAAGATGTGTAAATATAAAACATAGTTCTGGAAAGCAAGACAGTGTGCTATTAATTCATTGTAGTAATTTTGAGGACTTTCCAGAGCATAACACTGATATTGGATTAAAGGAGCAACTGAGTAGAACCAGCGTAATCCAAAACAAACACACGATCATCGTATTGGAGAGAGTCATCCTTCCCAACTCTACTGCAGAGAAACTAAACTCTAAGTGAACATTCACGAAGAACAGGGAATGGTCCTAGGGACATTTAAATGCAGAACCACCTGTAGAAGAACTCAGTCTAATATAACTCCCCCTCTTGATCACCAGCTATAGAGATGAGTGAGATATTCCTTTGTCGGCTACTTTACTGACCTCTTACCATCTACCCAAGCTTAATATTAGAGTTCCATAGGGCTAGATAATATGCTGTTTATTATTCTCTATCATCTGTCCAACTTGATTTAAACTTTCCTTATTGCTTAAATATCATCTAATTTTTGATGACTTCAGTTTTTCAAGTTTTCAACTTATAGCTAGATTTGCCTACTGACGTGCCTAGTTTGATGTTTCAGGACTTCTGTAGTGAGCACTCATTGGTCAGGGTCCATTCATCTATTGTGTAGTAACAATTCCTCAGTCGCACTTGAGAGAATCAGTAGTTTTCCAGTCTTCCCATGTGGTTCAAATTAGGTTGATTTCTTTATCTGCTCCAAGCATCAACCTATATTCCAGATTTAGCCAATCACATGAATCAATTCTGATCAATGAGAGACAAATAAGTGTTATTTGCAAAAGATATTTAAAAAAAAATTACTGGGGTGGACAAGTGAAAACAATATAAACATGGATTTTAAAGGACACATGCATATACACACACATATGTGGGCACATACAGACATAGGGTGCAGTGCAAAGATACGAAGATAAAATTGTTACAAAACTATTTGAACCTCATCTTCTAATATCTTCCTCATATCATCACATTTTTGTCACCTTTAAGATGTTGCCATGTAGTTGCATTTCGCTTTACCAGGAATGCTCTGTGATCTTGGACTTTGCCTAGCTGTTTCCTTCTCAAACTTCAGGTCTCAGATTAAATACTAATCCAAGAGAGATTTTGCTTAACTTTCACTCAAAATGGCACCGTCAATATTCTCTATGAAGACTAGGCAAGATGTGGTTGCTAAGTCACTGTGTAGTGGTTTCATTAGTTTATTTTTATTATCTGTCTCTTTCCCTTGAAATTTGAAGCTCCAAGTCAGCAGGAACCAAGTCTGTGCCGTTCCGTTACATTCCTAGAAGTTAGATTAGTGACTGGCACATAGTGTGCTCAATATATACTGGCACATAGTGTGCTCTCTCTTATATATATATATATGTATGTGTGTGTGTGTGTGTATTGCTCAATATGTGCCACTATATATATATGTGTGTGTGTGTATGTGTGTGTGTGTATATATATATGGAGAGAGAGAGAGAGTGAGTGAAAGACAGAGTTTCACTCTTGTCACTCAGGCTGGAGTGCAATGGCACAATCTCTGCTCACTGCAACCTCCGCCTTCTGGGTCCAAGTGACTCTCCTGCTTCAGCTTCCCAAGTAGTTGGGATTACAGGCATGCACCACCATGCCTGTCTAATTTTGTATTTTTGGTAGAGAAAGGGTTTCTCCATATTGGTCAGGCTGGTCTCGAACTCCCAACCTCAGGTGATCCGCCTGCCTCGGCTTTCCAAAGTGCTGAGATTACAGGTGTGAGCCACATGCCCAGCCTTACTAAATATTTTTGAATGAATGAATGAAAACATTAATTGTATAACTACCAAAACTTGGGAAGTTGAAGAAAGAGTAATGAAATCATAAATATGCTAAATTCCTCATCTTACATAAAAAGGACTTAATAAATACGGCATAAAACGGGTCAATTTTTAAAGAAGGTATAATTATATCAATGTTAGGATAGCAATCAGCAGAATATACAGAAACTTAACAAATGTAGAACTTGATTAATCATAGTGTGTTAGTCTGCATAGTCTGGTATTTTTTAATATGCATGACTAAGGGTGAAGGTAAAGGAAGGAGGTTTTTAAAATTAACTAGATACACTGTTGCTTTATTTATTGACTTTTTCACATGTATTTACTTTTTTCACAAGTTTTAACTACTCTAAACTACAATAATCTTCATATCAATTTAGTTTAATTTGTACTATAAATTCAACTCAGTACTAAAATCTTAAGTATTTCCTATATTATAAATTGATAAGCTTGTTTTATAACATAAATGAAAATTATTTAAAGTATCTTACTAAAATTCTAAAAAAAGTGTTTCATAAAAGTTGGATAATAAATCAGTATAAAGTACAAACATGTATTTTATGTCACTGTTTTCAAGACACTAGCATATCTAAGCATGATCAATACTTTGCTCCTGCTCTAAGAGAGAAGAAAAACAAAAAAAATCTGACATTCATTTATCAGGTACCTTTATATGGCCCTCTGCTATGTCCTTGTCCTTCATAAATTCCCACAACAACCCTGAGAGAAAATTTTGTCGTGAAAGGGACATTCGGATATTGGGAAAGTATTCTAAGTTTCTACAGTTAAACATATAACAAAACTAGGATTACACTTTTTTTTTTCCAGGCCTATTCTATTTCCCTATAACATATTGTTTTTATTACAAAAACAGGAACATTTTGAAAATTTGTATTTAAAAGCATAAGATGCTCTCTTTAATGTTTATTTTCATTTTATGCTATTTCTGTTTGCAATTAAAATATGTGATGCTTCTTTATATTTATGTTATCCTAATAAAATGTATATTTTGGAGAAAACACCTTTTACACTTATGGAGGTAGGTAGATATGTATCTATTTATCCAATTTATTTGGAGTGAAATTGAACACATTCCTTGGTATTTTTTTCGGTGAAAAATATATAACCGTCTTCAATGGTAAAAAGGTGAAAAAAAAAACAATGGTTTTGAAACAAAATGTTTTAACAAACATTAAAAATAAAATATACTTTGGGCAATTAGATGTCTTGACTGTGTGAATAGACAGATATTTTTGAAGATGGATTTGGCTTTGGTAAAGGGAAATTAATTTATAATATTTAAAATTGAGTCATTATAGCTGATTATTCAAAACTAATTTGACTTTTTACTTATGCCAACACTCAGATACTGAAGAAAGCTCAGCAACATTGTGCAATATCAATTCTTTCCTACATTGTGCATAAATAATATTTTTTCCATTTGCAAGATTTGCAAATTTCCAAATGCCGGATTTGAATATAGTGATACTCCACTAACTAAAAACAGTTCTGAGTTTTTCATGAGCCCTATAGCAACTCTTATATTGGAAGATGTATATTGACCACTGATGGTTTGGCTCTGTGTCCCCACCCAAATCTCATCTTGAATTGTAATCACCATGTTTTGAGGGAGAGACCTGTAATCTTCACATGTGGAGGAGGGAGGAAGGTGATTGGATCAAAAGAGCCATTTTCCCCATGCTGTTCTCATGATAGTCAGTGAGTACTCATGAGATCTGATGGTTTTATGAGTGCCTGGTATTTCCCTGGCTTACAATTCTATCTCCTGTTGCGATGTGAAGAAGGTCCTCACTTCTCCTTCACCTTCTGCCATAATTGTGAGTTTCCTGAGGCCTCTCCAGACATGTGGAGCTGTGAGTCAATTAAACTTCTTTCTTTTATAAATTACCTAGTCTCTGGTGTGAGAACAAACTAATACAATCATATAAGCAAAAAATCAAATATGAAGGTCATGTTGACCTGGATTGTGTACCAAAAGCAAAAGAAAGGTATAAATTAATCTGTCTCCTTTATGTTTGTCCCCTAAGAATGATGTGGTTTTGAGATTTCCTCAAGGAAAATATCCATGTCATACTAATAATGAAAAGTTATGTGTCAGTAAATTTTAATTATTATGTTTATTTAAATATTTAGATAACATTGCTTTATATCACTAATTAATATCATTCAAAGTTTATTGATATTTAATTTCATATGAGCTTGTCTTCAATAATTTGGAAAAACTTCTTCCAAATTTGACAATCTTCAAGTCTAAAGTTAGAGGTAAAGCAGATTTTTGTGTAACTATGTAAAAATTATTTGAAAGCCAGTGTGTGTGTGTGTGTGTGTGTGTGTGTGTGTGTATGCTTGAATTTTGAGGATTTTTGACACATCTTTTACAAAAAATTTTATATTATTTAATTTTTAGTTTAGATTCTGGGATGTTATGCTTTAAAATATTTACATTGAGTATGCTATGTAATTATCCTTTATGTTAGAGATATGGGTTGGAAGTCAGAAAAAAAATCGAGTAGAGGACAACATGTATTCAGCTTGTGTTCTCTCTTTATAAATAAGCAATTGAATACTAAGTACCTACAGAATACTTCTATTATTTGCATCCTGTATTAGTCTGTTCTCACCCTGCTAATAAAAACATACCCAAGACTGGGTAATTTATAAAGGAAAGAGGTTTAATTGACTCACAGTTCCACATGGCTGGGGAGATCTCACCATCATGGTGGAAAGTGAATGAGGAGCAAAGTCATGTCTTGGCTGCAGGGAAGACAGTTCATGCAGGCGAACTCCCATTGATAAAACCATCAGATCTTGTGAGACTTATTCACTATCAGGAGAACAGTACGGAGGAGATGGCCCTCATGATTAAATTATCTCCACCTGGTCCAGCCCTTGACATGTGGAGATTATAACAATTCAAGGTGAGATTTAGGTGGAGACACAGAGTCAAACCAGATTCAGAGTTCAAAGTAAATGAGCCCTGAGAACTCCAAGAAAACCGTTGATTAACATTAAGTACTTGCTATTGAAAGAAAACAAACAGCTATCCTTTCATAATTAAATAAATATTTAATGTC
Source organism: Ateles fusciceps (assembly GCA_036589455.1). Lineage (NCBI taxonomy): Eukaryota > Metazoa > Chordata > Mammalia > Primates > Atelidae > Ateles > Ateles fusciceps. The sequence continues at coordinate 10,413,551 of JAZHEH010000222.1, forward strand.
CCTGTTTATGTAGAAATATATACTATGTTGTAAATTTATGTGCAGGAAATTTTTTTTTTAATTTTCAATTAATTTTATACTTAAAATTTTAAATCATAGTTTTAAAGCTGAAATAGGTAAATAGGTGCTGAAATTCATTATGTTGATTTATGCTGAGTATGTGTTCCAGTTACCAACTATTGCATGACAAATAGAAGCAAACTTAGCGGTGTAAAGAATGACTATTATGTACACAGATTATGTAGGTCAAGAATTCAGTGTGCCAGCAGGGAATGGCTTGTTGTTTCTGATTCATGGTATCTGGAGACCTAACAGGGAATATTTCAACGACTAGGAGTAACTGCAACTTAAAATCATCTGAAGACGTTTTCATATACATGACTGACAAAACTGGATTAGGAGGATTCGAAGACCAGGCTCAGCTGGGGCTGTCAACTGAGGATCCTACCCTGGCTCCTATCACAAATTCCTTCTGGTGTGGACCTACTTGAAGCATGCCACATTACAATAGTTGGTCTTCCTATATGGAAGCTTAAGGCTGTACTGTGGTCGGAATTCTTGTGTCTCCTCATAATTTATATGCTGAAATTCTCACTTTCAAGATGATGGTTTAGGATGTGGGCCTTTTGAAGGTTGACTAGGTCATGAAAGAGGAGCCCTCAGAAATGGGATTTGTGCCTGTACAAAGAGGCTCAATGGAGTTCTTTTCCCCCTTTCCCCATGTGAGGATATAGCAACAGGACATCATCTATGAATAAAGTAACAGGCCCTCAACAGACAGGATCTGCTGGCATCTTGATTATGGACTTTCCAGCCTTTATAATCATGAGGAATACATTTCTATTGTTTATAAGCTGCCCAGTTTATGTTATTTTGTTATAGAAGCCTCAATGGACTAAGGCAGGCTTCTGAATCAAGTGTTTCAATGAATACAGCAGAAGTCTCATGGCATTTGATGACACAGCCTAGGAAGTTAAATAGTATCTTCTGCTACATTTTATTGGTTATGACAGTCAATTCAAGGGAGAAGGATACATCCCTACCTCTTGCTGGAAAAACATCAAAGAATTTGTGGCCAGGTTTTAAAATCACTAGAATGTGCTTTCTGTTCACAAATGATTTGCTTTCCCCTCCACATGCAAATTCACTTCTTTCCAAGACCACTCCCACCTAGTCTCATTTCATTTCAGTATCATCAGATTCAGACTCAGTGTTCAACATCTCAATCTCAATCAAGTCCAGGTGTCAATAAGACTTCTCAGGTATAATTGCTCTTGATGCACAAAAGAAACAATGTATCTTCCTCTCCCCCACATCCAGCATGCAATAGTGAGAGTCAAGGACAATGTAATAGAGAAAACCTATCAGAATAATTGCATTTAATGTAAAGTTATTCAGTTATTTCTCTATATGCAAATTCCAATTATTATATTTCAATGTGACCAATTTTGAAATGTAATTTTAAGTATTTCATACTTATAAATATCTACTCATCATCCAAGTTGGCACATTATCAATAAGATGTCATTATTTCAAAGCGGCAAAGGAAGATATTCTAAAACTGTGTTCAATTTCCCAGAAACAAGAAGATGAAGACAACAGCTAGATAATCAAACAGTTTTAGAAATATTTCCAATGGCTTAACAATATAAGACATGTGTGGAAGAAAAAACATGCTGAAGCTTGAATTGTGTCTTTTGGGCAATAAAAGCAGCAATGACTAATTGCCACAGGATATTGGGAATTGAAGGTGCCAGGTTGTTTCAGAAAAATGGGGAAAAAATAAAACTACTAATCTCAGACACTTTGCTTCACAACATAAAAGCTAATTCCTTTCATCTTAAGTATTATAATAATCACAATTTATCCCAAGGTAAAAAATATAATGCTATGCAGCGATTATGGGAGGATAAAAATAATAGTAGGTATATGCTACAATACAAAGCCTTTGGTAGAAACCATTCTAATCAGGCAATCAATGACACAAAGGCAAAATATTGCAATTCTGAGCAGGAAATAAAGAAATACTTTTTACTGTTCTTTAGTTCCAGGAATAATAACAATAGAAATAGGGTGATTTATGTAGATTAAGTCAATCAAGATTTTTTTCCAGTCAGATTGTATAAGTTCTTGGAATATACAGAAAATAAAATACAGGGAAGATTAAACTTCATGGCCTGGAGCCTGTGAGAATTCTCTATTGTCTCCAGTCAGGTGTTTGAATTAAACCAATCCCATCTCTGTTCCAGTTCTGCTATCTGGAATTCAATAAATATTTAGTCTAAATTTTAAAGTTACAATATCAGTCTACATTTGATAATATCAGGACATTTAAACTCTGACCCATTTCCAACATTTTACATTCCTCCATTGCTGTACTTACAACATCTGTCTTGAGTACCACTATCTGATTTGGCTTGATGTATATTTCACTGACATAGTCACCTGCTCCCACGATGATTCTAATAACACGGTCTCCAAAGAATGGACAGGAATTCTTGGAAAAAGGGTGTGCTCATAAAAATTTAGTAGAATTTTCTTCCTGGGATTGCCCTGGCAAAAGGAGGTAAGAAAGGGGATTCCCTGACAGTGTATGGGAATTTCCACTGCATTCCCTCACAAGTGCAGGGAAATAAGAAACTTCTAACAGTCATTCAAGAGTAGAGATGAGTAAGGGGAATATAACAGTTCACCAATATTAAAAAAAAGAGACATATTATATAGTTCATAGGATCTAGCAGTAATCAAGTTAAGAAATAAGTACATAAATAACTTGACTATAACTACTTATCTATCTATCTATCTATCTATCTATCATCTATGCAAACTTTTTAATTCCAGAGGACAGAAACTGATTTGTTTTTTTGTTTGTTTTCTCCCTGGAAACGTTAATGGCATTAGAATGTACTATGGTTTAGGCAACTAAGACATTTCTGAAAAGGAATTGCTTAAAAGAAATTACAGTAAATTATTTGTTAAAGGGAAATTCAAAATGAATTGTATTCTATGAAGTAAATAATTCAGCTCTCCTATGATAGTTTTAAATCAATATTTGATTTTATATCTTAGGTTTTCTGGTAGTAAAACAATTTGATTAGATAGATGATAGATAGATAGCTGTCATTAAACAACACAATATTTCAAATAAAATTCCACACAGTGAATTAGCAGATTTTACATAATATAAATTTTTCAAACATAATTTTATGAATATTAAAACTAAAGATAAAGTGGTAAGTATTGTAGTTCATGACATTCCTTCCAAAACATGCCTTACTAAACTGTAAGCACACACACTAAATACTCACTGTTGTAACTTAAGGTGATAGCTTGAACACAAACACATGAAAGAGTTTTGAAACAATTCCAAAAATACCTAAATAAGCAATATTTACATAGTATAGCTCAGGGAATAGATATTAACAAAAAATTATCCTCCCTCAGGCCACTGTCTAGACCACAGGAAACCTGGTCAACAACATATGGGATGTCACCAGATTCAGACTCAGAAGTTTCCATAATGCTGCGGCCAACTGCTAGACACAGTGAGTCATGGCCGGCCCAGTAACCAAACTCTCATCGCACACAGGCTGTTTAGATAGTGATGGAACTAACATCAAACAAAATCAGGCCAAATACCATCTTAAGGTTCTAAAAAATGATTTTTGAATCAGCAGAGCTTCTAAATTCAGCAGAATCCAGAAAGTTTTGCCAGAGCAAGAAAAGTATAATAAATTAGAAACAAGTTACTTTTCACAACTCAGATTGCTTTGAAAAAGAAATTATTAGATAAAAGAATTTAATCTAGACAGTTACAGGTAGTCACATCTGTGTCAATATTTGTATCTCTGTCTGTATAGTAAGTTTGATATCAGTGTACGTCTGTCAGTGAATAATAGTATCTACCTCAAATTAAATTAAATTAAATTAAAAATAAATGAGATACTACAATTAAAGTTCATTAACATGTTAGTTGTGTAAGCAGGCATATGTAAGCATAGGTGTGCACACACTATTTTATTGGGTCCTTATATTTCTGGAAAAAATTACATTTATATTTACCAGAGGAGTAGAGTTATAAAACATAGCAATATGCTATTTCACATATAAAAATAGGTATGTCTAAGAAGGCACACTAGATCAAAAACTGATGTATAAGATGGAGTTTAGAAATCAACTGTAATTATATCTCTGGAAAATTTAGGCACTTTAGGGAAATCTAGCTCCTGCCAGCTTTATTTGTATGCTTTGATTTATCTTAAAGTAATGCCATGCTTCATGCCAGTGACTCATTCAACACACAACATTCTCCAAGTCACAGGAGTCGTTTCAGGAAGGACAGATATGTAACCTTGCCCAGCCAGGGACATATGAGGAATCAGTGTTCAGGAATATGGGTAAATGCATTTTGTTGTTATTGTAGTTTCAGGGACTTCTCACTCTTTTTTTGCTGTTTCTTTTTTAAGAGAGTTCCAAGGAAGTAAGTTTTCTCTTCTGCACACTGCAATTGCACAGTGTTATTACATACAGGCCTGCACCTGTTACCAGCCTGAGAATAAAACTGCCTTATAGAAAAATGCAGTGAGAAGAATTTTATAGATGGAGCCAGTGGCTTGGCCCTGCCTGGACTCTTATCTGTGTGAACTGGGGCTATCTATATTGTTTAACTCAATTTTTTTGGTAATTTTTACTTAAACCAAAATTTATTATATTAGAGTATCCCAACCTCTTTTACCCTAAATGTATTTAATTAAATACTATAGCCCATGACCCCATTTGACTTTATTCTCTTCAATTATATCCTTTTGTGTCTCAAATCTATCTTACTCTCGTTAATGTGTTATTTTTTAAGTTTCCCAAATACCTCACCTGCATGCTATAATTGATCCAACTGTGTAAAGAAAATGCAAATTTATTTTGAAGCATATTAATACTGAATATGTTTTATTTAAATAATAAAGCAATAGATACATAAATACTACTTTATCAGATTTAAAAGCTTATTTATATATTTATACATATTTTACATTTGTATATACAGAAAGGTAAATAGGGTCGTTCTGAATATAGTTTATTATTAAACATACTTTCTAAGGTTGGAATTATGGACCATTCTTAAACCAGTTATGGCTTAGCAGTAGGGTTCTTACAGATCACTGATCAAGAGGAAATATCAAAATATAATACATTCACCAGCTATTGAGGAAATCTATTAAGTGTTAGATTTCTATAATAGTTTCCCACATACAGGTTTGTGAAAGTGAAAGAAAAACAAAAATCAACACACAAACCAACTTGGGAGAGTTTCTGTGGTCAGGGTTAAAAACTTTAGGGGACAAAGTTAAAGACAATGAAACTATACTGTTTTCTACTGCGAACCATACCTACTGTGGAGAGAAAGTCCTGCATTATACTGTGAACAACATAGTTGAATCCTGTTATTTCAAAGACTTATCATGTTCTTTCTGTTGCTGAAGGATAGAAATCAGGAGTGGTTAGACTAATGGTTAACAAAATGGCTTTATGATTTTGTTTGTTGTTGTTGTTGTCATGATATACAAAAGGAAAGCATAACCTTTATTTTAAAGAAGAATGAAATAATAGAATTTAAGGGTTAGAAGCTCAAAGATAAGAGAGGGAATGAAGGCCTACCCGAATGTGGATATATTGCAGCTCATGGAATGAGAGTTGACAGAACAGGGGCTGAATACTGTACAGAATATTGAATGGTAAGTAATAGAAGGCAAATACTTAGGACTGATACATCATCTATTCAATTTTAAGTGGCTGCCTGTTTTATTTTATTTTATTGTTCTTCGTATTAGTTCATTTTCACACTGCTCTGAAGAACTACTTGAAACTGGGTAATTTATGAAGAAAAAAAGTTTTATTTGACTCACAGTTCTGCAGGCTTAACAGGAAACATGACTGGGATGCTTTAGGAAACTTACAATCATGAAAGAAGGCAAAGGGAAAGCAGGAACCTTCTTTACCTGGTGGCAGGAGAAAGAAAGAGAGTGAGGGAGGATGTGCCACACACTTTTTTTTCTTTTTTTTAATTGCATTTTAGGTTTTGGGGTACATGTGAAGAACATGCAAGATTGTTGCATAGGTACACACATGGCAGTGTGATTTACTGCCTTCCTCCCCCATCACCTATATCTGGCATTTCTTCCCATGCTATCTCTCCCCAACTGCCCACCCCTCACTGTCCCTCCCCATTTCCCCCTGACAGACCCCAGTGTGTGTTGCTCCCCTCCCCTGTGTCCATGTGTTCGCATTGTTCAACACCCACCTATAAGTAAGAACATGCAGTGTTTGATTTTCTGTTCTTGTGTCAGTTTGCTGAGAATGATGGTTTCCAGGTTCATCCATGTCCCTACAAATGACAGGAACTCATTGTTTTTATGGCTGCATAGTATTCCATGGTGTATATGTGCCACATTTTCCCTGTCCAGTCTATCATCGGTGGGCATTTGGGTTGGTTCCAGGTCTTTGCTATTGTAAACAGTGCTGCAATGAACATCCGTGTTCATGTGTCCTTATAGTAGAACGATTTATAATCCTTTGGATATATATCCAGCAATGGGATTGCTGGGTCAAATGGAATTTCTATTTCTAGGTCCTTGAGGAATCGCCACACTGTCTTCCACAATGGTTGAACTAATTGACACTTCCACCAACAGTGTAAAAGTGTTCCTATTTCTCCACATCCTCTACAGCATCTGTTGTCTTCAGATTTTTTAATGATCGCCATTCTAACTGGCGTGAGATGGTATCTCAATATGGTTTTGATTTGCATTTCTATAATGACCAGTGATGATGAGCATTTTTTTATATGTTTGTTGACCTCATGTATGTCTTCTTTTGTAAAGTGTCTGTTCATATCCTTCATCCACTTTTGAATGGGCTTATTTGTTTTTTTCTTGCAAATCTGTTTTAGTTCTTTGTAGATTCTGAATATTAGCCCTTTGTCAGACGGGTAGATTGCAAAAAATTTTTCCCATTCTGTTGGTTGCTGATTCACTCTAATGATTGTTTCTTTTGCTGTGTAGAAGCTGTGGAGTTTGATTAGGTCCCATTTGTCTATTTTGGTTTTTGTTGCCAGTGCTTTTGGTGTTTTGGTCATGAAGTCCTTGCCTACGCCTATGTCCTGAATGGTTTTGCCTAGGTTTTCTTCTAGGGCTTTTATGGTGTTAGGTCTTATGTTTAAGTCTTCAATCCATCTGGAGTTAATTTTAGTGTAAGGTGTCAGCAAGGGGTCCAGTTTCTGCTTTCTGCATATGGCTAGCCAGTTTCCCCAACAACATTTATTAAACAGGGACTCCTTTCCCCATTGCTTGTTTTTGTCAGGTTTGTCAAAGATCAGATGGTTGCAGATGTATGGTGTTGCCTTCGAGGCCTCTGCTCTGTTCCATTGGTCTATATCTCTGTTTTGGTATGAGTGCTATGCTCTTTTGATTACTGTAGTCTTGTAGTATAGTTTAAAGTCCAGTAGGTGATGCCTCCCACTTTGTTCTTTTTGCTTAGAATTGACTTGGCTATGCAGGCTCTCTTTTGTTCCATTTGAAGTTTAAGGTGGTTTTTCCAGTTCTGTGAAGAAGGTCATTGGTAGCTTGATGGAGATAGCGTTGAATCTGTAAATTACTTTGGTGCCACACACTTTTAAACCACCAGAGCTTGTAAGAACTCACTCACTATCATGAGAACAGCAAGGGGAAATCTGCCCCCATATTGTCACCTCCCACCAGACCCCTCCTCCAATTTCACAAGGAGGAAGAATTTTGTCAGGGACACAAATCCAAACCATATCAATCTTGCTTTTACATAATCTGGGAAACCTTTGTTACCCAGACTTTCAGTAAAACTTTGCCTCATACATCACCAATGTGTTCAGGGCACTGTGGGAAGAAAAATATTTCAAGACAGTGTTTTGAAAGGGAAGAATAAGTTCAAAATAAATGAATTGGATATAGATACTAGTCAGGAGAAAATGAACACACTGGACAAACTTGGAATGGGGGAGGCTTTTTACACATGGGGTGGGAACAATGTTTCATGAGTTGGATGAGTTGGATTATATTTTATAAGTTAGATGAGTTGATGAATTGGGTGATGTTTCATGACTTGGATGAGTACAGAATAAACATAGGAGATATAAGGAAATGGGAACACACTGCCTGGTAATTATGCACATACAGCAGCTATAAAATATAGTTTATCCAGTAGGAAATAAGATTCTTTAGATGTAAATATTCTCTAAAAGGCACATTACTTACCTGAAGTTTTTCTGCTTTGAACATATATGTTCTTGGTTGCAATTATTGGTTGAATCACATAGTTCATGTATACATGTATATAAGGGGTTTGAAATGAGAAAATAATAAAGATAAGACATGTATATAAATTCTCTTCTCATATGATAAAACTAAATATATTCCATTATACAATTCTTATATACATCTAATATGAAACAATACAAAAATGTTGTAACTTAATGCACTCACTACTCACCAAAGAGATGATGAGAATCCTAATCTAGAAGAACAGTGGCTCACGCCTGTAATCCTAGCACTTTGGGAGGCCGAGGTGGGTGGATCACCTGAGGTCAGGAGTTCAAGACCAGCTTGGCCATCATGGTGAAACCCCATCTTAAAAAAATAAATAAATAAATTAGTAGTGCATTATACTCATCTTCTCTTTTTGATATCATGTCCTCTGTTAATTCTTACACTTTATAGCATTATCATCACATGTCATCTGCAAAGTTTATGGTTTCCACTGTAACTATAACATAGTTTGATTTTAGAGTTGTAAAGCACATAAATCATTTTAAGCATTTACACAGATTTTATTTCTCTCTACTGTGACATGCAAAATGTCAATAGCATGCTTTCCTGACTAACCTGGGAGTAGCTTTTGTTTTTCTCTTTGTCCCGACAAAGCACTTCGTCAGATAAGTCAGACACTGGTGTTCCATGAAGTACCTAGTTGGGGAGTATATTAGTTTGTTCTCATGCTGCTAATAAAGACATAATTGAGAATGGGAAATTTATAAAGAAAAAGAAGTTTAATGAACTCACAATTCTATATGGGTAGGGAAGCCTTAATCATGGCAGAAAATGAAGGAGGAACAAGGGCACATCCTATATGGCAGTGGGCAAGAGAGTGTGTGCATGGGAACTGCCTTTTATAAAACCATCAGATCTCCTGATTCAATGATCTCTTACCATGTCCCTCCCACAACATGTGGGGATTTTGGGAGCTACAATTCAAGATGAGACTTGGGTGAGGACACAGTCAAACCAAATCATATCAGGGAGTATATTTAATTTTACCTCACCTGACTAAAGTTTTCCTTTCCTTTTGTTGTCTAAGCTGGATGTGTACTTATTTTTTCTCATTGTTCTAGTACACTGATAAACCACATTCTTAAATAATAGTAAATGACTAGTACTAGTTTAAGAATACTGTTGTTTTCTTATATACATTCAATATATTGTAGGCTGCACAAATGCTATATTTAAATTATATTTTTTCTCTTCCCCTTAAAAAAAAGTGCAATAAAAATAGAAGTGCCTCTATTTGCCCAAGTAAATTTCTTGTGAAAAAATGACAATCTATCTTTAACCTTTCTATGGCATTTTATTTTTAAAAGTGGTTCATAAACTAATATCAGAAGATAATAAACATATATAAATGAATGGAAGAAAATTACTATCATAGTGAACCATAGGGTGTTGTTGCATGTTTCCCTCTACTATAGCTGACTTAACGATGATATCTTTTTTTTGAATAGTTTTCAGTGTAACCAAAAGGTCTGTAAATTATAAACTTCACTCAATTAATTTCTGTTGTTTCTTCACAAGATATTTAGCTTTGGAATTTTATTGAAATCTATATTACTAAAATATATTTGCAAAGGTGAGCGATAAAAAACATACTGATGGTTTCACTTCATTGAAGTTTTTTAGAATACAAAATGAAACTTCTAGTGTATCTTAAAATGTTGTACTAAGTTGACCAATATATGCTGCATCCAACAGCAGTACTGGAACAAACAAATTAACAGACAAATATATTTACAAAGCCAAAATTTAGACTCTTATTTTGTTAACTTCAGATCCTTCCAGAGGATCACTGAAAACATCTGTAATTATTTCAAATAACATTATCTCTTAGCCTTGCAAGAAATACAGTAGACTTTTTTTTTCTTTTTCTTTTTTTTTGCTCTGTCGCTTAGGCTGGAGTGCAGCAGTGTGATATTGGTTCACTGTAACCGCTTCCTTCCAGGTTCAAGCAATTCTTCTGCCTCAGCCTCCTGAGTAGCTGGGATTACAGGCACCCGCCACCATGCTCAGCTAATTTTTGTATTTTTAGTAGAGATGGGATTTTGCCATGTTGACCAAGCTGGTCTCGAACTCCTGAACTCAGGTGTTCTACCCATCTCAGCCTCCCTAAGTGCTGGGATTACAGATGCAAGCCACCATGTCCAGCCACAGTAGCCCTTCATATCTGCAATTTAACTTTCTGTCCTTTCAGTTATCTATGATCAACTAACTATAGTTCAAAAACATTAAATAGAAAATTCCAGAAATAAACAATTAAAAAGTTTTAAATTGTGTGTCATTCTGAATAGCATGATGAAATTGTGTGCTGTCCCTCTTCTTCTTGCCCTGGACGTGAATCATCCCTGTGTTCAGCAGGTCCATGCTCCAGACACTCCCAGCCTGTCACATTTTCAGCTTTCAGATTGACTGTTGCAGTAACACAACCTTGTGTTCAAGTCACCCTTATTTTATGTAACAATGGTTCCAAAGGTCAAGAGCAGTGTGGCTGGCATATTGTTGTAATTGTTCTATTTTATTATTGTTGTTGTTACTCTCTTACTGTGCTTAATTTACAAATAAACTTTGATATACAGACATAGGGAAAAAAATAGTGTATATAGGATTGGTAATTTTGGTGGTGTCAGGCACCAAAAGGTGTCTGGTAATACATCCCCCTAAGACAAATGAGGACTCCCGTAACAAAATTTATTTTCTATTTACATCAATCCCATTCTAGGAGACAGGTGGAAATGGAGAATGGCAAGAAAGAACATATTCTACATTTGAAAAAGTATTTTACACAATTCTGCCCAGACTATAAGCACACTTCCCAGGAACTCTTGTTTTTAAACAAGTAAAAAAAAATGGTGACAGTAATGAAGGTGAATGATGGAACAAACACACCATGGATACACAGCTGGTGGTCTTCTCTACCGAATTATGCAGAGATTATGTTGATGGAGTTAGAAGTATCATCTTCAGTTAAAGCACCTACCTTAATCAGCTACATTCCCTCTGAACTAGGGCTTAAACTTAGAAAAATGTGAAGACAAGTAGGACCGCACAGGAAGCAAGAAAAATAAAATATGATTTCTAACTTTTCCAGTCCTTCATGTTGGAAATAAAAAAATAATACATCATTATTATTGATGCCAGATTTGGTTTAAGGTGTTAAGGTTTATATCAATCAAAATAGATTTATAGAGCTTTCAACACTGCAGCTTGGCTTTAGAACCTTTCCTGAGATACCTCCTTTTTGTCCTTAAAGTAGACAGCACACATATGTGCAAATGAAAAATCAACTTTGGTTGTAAAACAAAAAAATAAGATTAAGCTCAGCTTAAATTATTAGCTCAGTACAGGTGAGTTAAACAGTAACTATCGTTAAATTCAGACCAGCCCACCATTGTAAGAAAGACAGGGATAGTTATGCAGTATCTGCAAGGCATTTTGAATCCATTACATAAAAATGTGTACTTGGAATACTATGCTATAGTAAGCATTATGAGAGTATGCCCACTTTTACCCTGAGGAGTGTAATTAAGTGCAATGCTCAAATGAATGGTTTGCAGCGACATGTATTATCCTCCTATGCTGGCTCAAATGAAGCTCTGAGTCTGTGCTATAGCATTCACTTCAACCTATCTTTAACACATATTATGTTCCCTTAAGCCTCTGGGGATAATTCAATGGAAATGTATTGCTTGCCTCGGTTAACATTCTCTTATGGCAGCCACAAACCTTAGACTGTTTTGCACAGATTCTCACTCTTCCTAGTTGAAATATAAGATCCTTAAAATGAGAAGAAACAACTAATTGAACACTGCAGATCATTTTTTGTAAGTGTTCAAATCTGCCTCAATTTGACTTCTGCACAGCTACTACTTTAAGTAGTAAGCTGAGAACATGAAATTGCATGTCTTCAAACAGTATAATGACATCTATAATTCCATAATAGTTTGGCTAAAGTCACTGCAGGATGCGTAGCACAAAATTAATCTTATACAATGAGGGGCATATTGACATTTTCAGGTCAACTTAGGCTAATGAATTTCTTGCATTATTTGATGTGGAGTTTCCAGTTGAATTCTACGCAGTATGGTTCCTTTTATTAATAATATAATTCCTAAGCCCATAAATTTGGGGATGAAATATATCACCGAAACATCAAAGATATTCCTTTATAAAAGTAAACTCATATCAGACCTACTCAGAAACCCAGTTAATTTATAAGAATGTGTGAATTCTACATTGGTGTTAAATGGAGACTAGGAAGGGTGGAGTGAGAGGAGGGTGAATGATGAGAAATTACCTAAGGGGTACAGTGTATGTTATTCAGGTAATGGATGCATTAAAAGCCCTGATTTTATCACTGTGCCATAATCCATGTAACAAAATTATACTTGTACCTCACAAATTTATACAAAAAAAACAGTGTTATAGGCAGCAAGCAACATCAGTGAAATAAATAAGAATTAGAAATTCCAAGTTTTTTCAGCATTTCAACTAATATTTTAGTTCACAAATATTGTAATATAATTGTCTAAAAGTTTAGATTAATTTACATAAAAATATATCTTCTATGATAACATTTACTCTCTGAATATTATGAGTTTAAGAAAGTAAAATATAGGTAAGACCAATCATGTGATAAAAAGCTGGACTATTAAAAAAATAAGAAAAAATGACAGTACCAAATCTATTTTTCTGGTACAAATAACTTGATTATAATTTACTTTCAACACAGTAAAATAATTTAAGGGAAAGATGCTTTACTTTTGAAATTTAGGTGTCTCTATTTAAAGTTCATTAAAATTGCTTGTATGCTTCCAGAATGTATTATATTTACAAGTAACCATGTGTCTAAACATCTGGTTAAATACTGTTATTGTTTCACTATTAATATTTTCTTGGGTTTTATTTAAATGACTGTCTTCATTGTTATTCATAAATATGTGTAATCCTTTCCTGCTAGAGCATTATAGTGTTCATGCAGTTGAACTCAAATGTAGCCATATGACAAGGTAGCTTTACACAATAAAGTGTGAATGGAAATGACATGCTCTCCTTATTCCTGTGAATTGACACCTGTCATTGTTCTAGAGAGAGCACTCTATGTGTGCTCTAGTGAAGGTGATGAAGTCAGAACTGTACCTGAGCTGTGATGAACATGGAAAGTGAGTTGGAAAATTGTACTTTTTTGGTATGAGCCAGTTACTTGAACATCATGGGCAAATGATTTCTCTGCTCATTTTCTGTCATTTCCAACTCCGGCTGCTGTTTACCAGATATTTCTCGAATTTTCTTGTCCCACTGATGTCACATTTTTTTTCCAGAAACCTGAGCCTGAGAACTTACTTATGGATCGTTTGTCTGTAATGCCAGGAAATGGAATACAGGACTGGGAAGAGTGAGAGAAGGGAACAAAGCCAGTAGGAGAGTATGTTATGAGCTGTGAGTAATTGGGACTTGATTCCACTGATTGCCTTTGAAGTCTCTGGAATTTGCCCCTAGAGTTGTCCACCTGAAAATGATAGAAAGGAGAATATTTATCTGTTAGATCTTCTCTTCATCTTGCACTGGTCAAGAGTTGTCCTATGGGATATTAAGACAGTTGCACTTTCAAGTTTGCAGCAGTGTGGGGAACTAGAGCATCCAAAAAGCCCCCAGGCAGGAAGCAAGCTGAGGCAAGTGTTGGTGATGATGGTACACCTGGATGAAGCTGACTTTAGCAGCAATAGTTGCTGAATAAATTTTTCATTTAATCTAAGTTGCCACATTCATCAGCATAAAATTGTTAATGATATTCTTTTAGAACGTGGAGGGTGATAGGAAGGAGAGGAGCAGAAAAAACTAACTATTGGGTATGAGGCTTAATACCTGGGTTTTGAAATAATCTGTACAACAAACCTCCATGGAACAAATTTACCTATATAACACACCTTCACATGTCCCCCCCCCCAAATCTGAAATAAAAGTTAAAAACAACAAAGCAAGCTAAGAATCTCTATTTCTTCTCTTGCATGCCTGATATTGGCAATGTGTCTTCTCATCATATTTTTCATGATCAAGTCTGCAAGGGAAAATTTTGTCAATCTTTTCATATAATTCACATTTTGTTTTGTTAATTTCTTAAATTATATTTTCATTTCTTTTTTGTTTATGTCTTCTTATATTATTCTTTCCTATGCCTTTTGGTTTGATTTGTTCCGTTTTCCTAATCTTTTAATGGGGAAGGTTCAATTATTTGTTTTTAGCAATTGTTTTAATAGTATCATGAGTGATTATATATAAAGTAAGTTAATGTATAAAATAATATTTAAATATTTAAACTATATATTTATATATACAAAAGAATTATAGAGCTATAAATTCCCTTTAAATGCTTTTTTAGCTGTATTTCACAAATTTTATGTGAGGTTTCTATTAATATTCATTTTGAAATATATTTAATTCCCTCATTTTCTTTTTATTTTCAGTGTTGCCAGAATTTATCGTATGCTTATCATATATAAAATACTTTGTATTTATTCATTCAAAAGATTTTTTTTACCTTTTTTTAATATACTTTAAGTTCTGGGGTACATGTGCAGAACTTGCAGGATCGTTGCATAGGTACATACATGCCATGGTGGTTTGCTGCCTCCAACCTCCCATCACCTACATCAGGCATTTCTTCCAATGTTATCCCTCCCCCAACTTCTCCACCACCCACTATCCCTCCCCTACTGTCCCATCCCCCAACAGATCCCAGTGTGTGATGTTCCCCTCCTGGTGTCCATGTGTTCTCGCTGTTCAACACCCACCTATTAATGAGAACATGTGGTGTTTGGTTTTCTGTTCTTTTTTCAGTTTGTTGAGAATGATTCCAGCTTCATCAATGTCCCTGCAAAGGACATGCACTCATCCTTTTTTTATGGCTGCATAGTATTCCATGGTCTATATGTGCCACATTTTCTTTATCCAGTCTATCATTGATGGGCATTTGGGTTGGTTCCAGGTCTTTGCTATTGTAAACAGTGCCACAATGAACATACATGTGCCTGTGTCTTTATAATAGAACAATTTATACTCTTTGGGGTATATACCCAGTAATGAGATTGCTAGGTCAAATGATATTTCTATTTCTAGATCCTTGAGAAATTGCCACACTGTCTTCCACAATGGTTGAACTAATTTACACTCCCCCACCAATGGTGTAAATGTGTTAATTTTAGATAGTGTAAAACTTGTTTTTGTTTTTGAATTCATTTTGAAAACACGAATTTTACTTGGATTAATTCATTAACAATTAATGTAACTATTGATATGGTTATGTTGTGGGTGATATGTTTTCTGCTTTTTTCTCTGTCTTAACTTGGTTCCTTTTTACTTTTTTTTATTCTTTTTTAAGACTGACTCTTGCTCTATCTCCCAGGCTGGAGTGCAATGGTGCAATCTTGGCTCACAGTAACCTCTACCTCCTGGGTTCTAGCGATTCTCCTGCCTCAGCCTCCCTAGTAGCTGGGATTACAGGCACCTGCCATCATGTGTGGCTAATTTTTTGTATGTTTAGTAAAGATGGGGCTTTGCCATGTTGGCCAGGCTGGTGTTGAACTCCTTACCTTAGGTGATCTGCCTGCCTCAGCCTCTCAATGTGCTGGGATTACAGGTGTGAGCCATCACACCCGGTTGGTTCCTTTTTCTTGTAATTTTTTTTACTTGAAAAAAATGTTAGATATTACTTACATTTTCCTGTTGGATTTTTAGCTACTTTACTTTCTTTCATTACTTTTTCTCAGTGCCATAGGCATTATAATGTGTAACTTTAACTGTTTATAGTTTAATAAAGTGTTATGTTGCTTAAAATATCAAACTCTTGGGCATGTAATTTCATATCACTCTCTTTAAGTTACAGTTATATTAAACATACAAACATATAAATCTAAAAGACGGCTCTCTCTATACATATATCCATATATATATATATACATATTCTTTTACACATACATATATTCTTCAACATTTATATGATTTCTCTAACAATTATAAAGAAAATGGCCAAAATGATAACTTTTTCATCTACCCAGATATTTTCTGATTCAGATGTTATTTTCTTTTCTTTTTTTTTTTTTTTGAGAATACATCTTTTCTTTGCTATCATTTTCTTTCAGCCTAAAGAATTTCCCTTAACATTTCTTGTAGGGCAGGTATGTTGGTGATGATGTACCCTTAATTATTTTATGTGACAATATTTATATTTTACCTTCACTATTGAAAGATGTTTTGCTGAGTATAGAATTCTGGGTTGACAATTTGTGTGTGTGTGTGTGTGTGTGTGTGTGTGTGTGTGTGTATGCATTTTTTCAACACTGTAAAGATGTTATTTCTATTTTTTCTTTTCTTCATAAATTCTGGTAATAAATTAGCCGTTAATTAGAATCTTGTCTCCTGCATGTAACATACTGATTTTCTCTTGTCACTTTCAAAATATATACTTTATCTTTGGCTTTTAAATATTTGATAGCAATCCACCTAACTTTTAGCTTATTTTTTTTACTTGATATCTATCTGTCAAGCATCTTATATCTGCAAATGTATATCTATCATAAAACTTGGAAAATATAAAACAGTTTCTTAAATAATTTTTCTCAATTTTCTTTCCTTCTACTATTATAATTACACATGTATCAAACTGTTTGATATCAAGATCATCTAACAAGCTCCTAAGTCTCTGTTCATCTTTGAAAATTTTTTTCTTACTGTTTTACATCTTATATAAATTTATTTGAATTATCTTACTTTCCTCTGTCATGCTTATTCAGTTATCAGTTCCAATCTAGGAAAATTCCTTTACTTCAGAAATTTTATTTTTAGTTCTGGAATTACTAATTAATTCATTTTTATTGTTTATTTTTCCCCATTTGGCATACCTACTGTGGCACAGAACCAGTTTCCAGGATGAAGCAGAAAACCAGGAATATATACAAAAGGAACTTTGAGAGAAAAGACAAAATGCATTTTTACAAAGGTGGTTATGTAATATTTGTAGATAGTTTTGCCCATGTATTTGGCTATGATAACTTAGGGCAACTTGAATGTATTAGTAAAATATTATGGAAATGCTATGAAACATTTGTTACTAGGTAACATAGTTCACTAACATAACTATTGTTAGTTCTTGGAAGGTGGCCATGTTATGAGCTTATACTCAATTATCTAATTCATAAAGAATCTTAATTAAAAAGGAACTTTGAGGAGTGTTCTCTAGATATGTTTAATGCCATCTTGGGACTACTGAAATAATTTTACTGTTATCATAATATTATGGAAAGGTACAGAAGTCTAATGAGGGACTACTGAAATAATTTTCCTGTTATCATAATATTATGGAAAGGTACAGAAGTCTAACTAGAAAAGGTAGAGAAGTGTTTATTTAAGTGCTTAAGAGATGTTCACACAATGAAGTGTCACATACGTATTACACATAGCAACAGATAAAGTATAGCAGTATTTAAAGTTCTCCTTAGAAAACAGTGACAGATAAGATTAGGTTGACATATATTTATTGCTAATTGAAGAATTTTAACTATTGAAATACCTTAATAATAAAAATAATATTGCAATTCAGTTATGTAAAAACATTTTTGGTCTTATATTAGATATACTGGTAATGTTCTGGAACAACGCATGAAAACATACATATACATCCTTGTTTCTATACAGAACAGTGCATTCAAACAGCATTTTACCTGATAAGTGATCTCATTTTCCTCAACGTAGAATTAAGCCAAAACACTCTGTACAGCCTTCATAAAATTTTCATAAGCTAAAGCTCCTGCACAGTGATCACAGAAGGATGTCCCATATACGTATGCAGTATCTGATTATGCAGAATTCTGAAAAGTTCAAAATGTATTTGAAATAAAGTATTTGGAGAGAAGGGGATTCTAAAGTGAGTTTGTTGACTAATTCTGTTAAGACAGCAAAAAATATCACAGTATAAGCATGCATACAGTAACAAAAATGAGAGCAATAAAGATGAAAAGACAAAATCATTCTAGACAGGAAAGGGTATTCTGTCAAGCTAGTTCCCAATTCTTCTTCTTTTCTTTTCTTTTTTGAAAATATTAAATTGACAAATAAAACATATACATTTATTATGCACAACATGTTTTGAAATATACGTAGAGTGAAATGGCTAAATTTAGCCAATTAACATATGAATTACCTCACGTACTTATTTTTTTGTGGTGAGAATACTTAAAGTCTACTCTTTCAGCAATTTCAATAATGTAATATATTATTATAAACTATAGTCACCATGTTGTGCTATAGAAGTTTCCAATTATTTTCTACCCAATTTTATTTATCCTTAGGTCATTGAGTTTTACTTTTATTTTCTTTATTTCACTCATCTTTTAAGGATTCCCTACTTTCCTTCATTGATTTCTGGTCTACAAGGTAATAAAGAACATTTTCCCATTAGTAAAAATAAAGATAAATTGTGACAATCACCATTATAATATTATATGTTAGCCTTCTTCTATAGCAAATAATTAAGATTCATCTTTACTAAATTAATACCCCATCACCAAAAAGTTTTGTTTGTGTTTATTGGGGAAGCAGTTATTGATTTCATTAACTTAGAGGGTCAGAGAGTCAATTTCAGTTCTAACTCTTCCTAAGAATTCAACAGACATCAGAAAATCCCTACTCTGCTCTCCATTTTTTAAAAATTTTTTTAGTTAAATTTTATTTTTGTACTAAAAATAGCTGCAAAGATTGTATGAATAAGACTTAAAAAGCACAGAAAATAAAAGTAAAACTGGACAAACGGGGTTATGTCAAACTAAAATACTTTTGCACAGAAAAGAAGAAAATCAAAAGAACAAAGAGATAATTATTGAATGAAACAAAATATTTGCAAACTGTTTCTCAGACAAGGGATCAATACGCAGAATATTCAAGGAACTTAATACAAAAAATTTATTTTTAAATGGGCATGAATAGATATCTCATTTTAATATGAGCTGAATAGATATCTCTCAAAAGAAGACACGCAAATGGCCAACAGATATTTTTTAAGAGCTCAAAATTACTAATCATCAGAGAAATGCATATCAAAACCACAATATTTTCTGACACTAGTTAGAATGACTGTTATCAAAAGCCAGAAATTACAAATGCTGGAGAGAATGTGAAGAAGGGTAAGTTCTTATATGCTGTTGCTGGGAATGTAAATTAGAATGGGTATTATAAAAAACAGTATGGAAGTTCCTCAAAAAATTAAAAATAGAGCTACCATAAGATCCAGCAACTTTACGACAGGGCATATTTCCAAAGGCAACAAAATCAGTATGTCAAAGAGCTACCTGCACTCAAATTTTTACTATAGCACTTTCACAATGGCCAATATATTCAATCAACCTAAGTGTCTATCAACAGATGAATGAATAAAGAAAATGTGCTATTTATACACAATGGAATACTACTCAGCCATTAAAAAGAAATCACGTCATTTGGAGCAACACAAAGGAGCTGGGAGAACAGTATGCTAAATAAAATGAGGCAAGCACAGAAATATAAATACACCTGTGTTTTACCCATATGTGGAAGCTACAATGTTGATCTCATAGAAGTAAAGAGCAAAATAGTGGTTACTAGACGCTAGCAAGGGTGTGGGAAGCAGAGATGGTGAGAGATTGGTTAACATACACAAAATTGTAGCTTTAAAGGAGGAATAAGTTCAAGTTTTCTATAGCACTGTAGGATGAGTACAATTAACAGTAATTTGTTGAATATTTTCAAATATCAAGAGGAGTAGATATTAAATGTTCCCAACACAAAGAAATTATAGATATTTGAGATGATGGTTATGCTTATTACCCTGATTTGATTATGTATATATGCATCAAAATATCACACTGTGCCTGCAAAAAGTATAATTGTTATGAGTCCACTAAAAATAATCATAAAAGCAGGCCAGGTGTGGTGGCTCATGCTTTTAATACCAGCACTTTGGAAGCCCGAAGAGGGTGGATCACTTGAAGCCAGGAATTCGAGACCTGCCTGGCCAACAGGGTGAAACCTCATCTCTACTAAAAATACGAAAACTAGCTGGGCGTGGTGGCACATGTCTGTAGTCCCAGCTACTTGGGAGGCTGAGGCAGGAGAATCGCTTGAACCTGAGAGGCAGAGGTTGCAGTGAGCCAAGATCACACCACTGCACTTCAGCCTGGGCAACAGACTGAGACTCCATCACAAATAATAATAATAATAACAAAAAATAAATTGAAGGAAAAATTAGCATATTAAAAAGTAATAAATTTTATTTAAAGTAATGCTATATAAATCATTTTCCTGCATGCAAACAATAGTCTGAAAATGTTCTAAACCAAAAGACAATATTTTTGTAGTAATTTATTAAAAATGGATTAACATCAAGGAGTAAATTTTAAAAGCTGCAAGAATAAACAAATATAGGTAAAATGTAGGTAGTAAGGTTGGGCACAGTGGCTCATGCCTGTAATCCCAGCACTTTGGGAGGCTGAGGCAGGAGGATCTCTTGAGTCAAGGAATTCAAGAACAGCCTGGGCAACATAATGAGATCCCAACTCTACAAAAAATAAAAAATTAGCTCAGTATGGTGGTGAGTGCCTGTGGTCCCAGCTACTCGAAAGGCTGAGGTGGGAGGATTGCTTGAGCCCGGGCGGTTGAGGCTCTAGTAAGACATAATCACAAGACTGCACTGCAGCCTGGGCAACAGAGTGAAACTCAGTCTCAAAAAAAAAAAAAAAAAAGATATAGGTAGTAAATAAAAGTACAAAAGTAATAAATTATGAGAGTAAAATAAACATATTTTTAAAATTATTTGAGAGATTAAGAACAATAACCAGGAAATCATCTGAAAATTGTGAACATTAGGGAAGAAATCCTGTTATGTGTGTTTATACCTTAATAAGAAAATGCTGATTTATATATATTGGTTTCAATGATCATAATAAGAGGCATTGCTTTTTAAAACTGCCTTTATTGCATTCAGAGTTTTGCTTACAGTTAGACCAAGATTTTTTTTTTATAGGGTGCTCAGATACTTAACGAAAGAACAAGTAAAGAGATGAATATATGTGAAAACTGTAGTCAAAATAAACAAAAACCATTCAGATCACATCAAGTGTCTTAAAGAGCTATTTCAGATCCAAACAAAAAGTTGGGAGCTCCAGATAGTCTCTGGACAGGGCCAGAGGGAAATTCCTCTTTGCTACTTAAATAAATTTTTGCTTAGAACTCAAGAGACCTCAAGAAAGTATGAGTGGAGGCCCCCGGAACCCATGCAAAAGTGGTGACTGAGAATCCAGGCTGAATTGTTCTTTCCCTGATCTTAGTCCTATCTGCCCCTTCCCCTCATATCTAGCTTGGATCATGCTTACCCACAGATAACAGTGTGGACTTTAAAAATATACATAAATGCCATATTTGGTTAAGAATTAGTCTCAAAGCCCTGTTACAGAAATACAAAGAACAAAAACACATCTGTGTGATCAGAAAATTCGTCTGTTGGTCATGAACTCTTTTGTGTTTTTTATTTTGTTATATATATATATTTTTTTTTGAGACAGGGTCTTGCTGTGCCTCCCAGGCTGTAGTACAGCAGTGCAATCATAGTTCACTGCAGCTTCAAACTCCTGGCATCAACTGATCCTCCCGCCTTGCCCTCCCAAAGTGCAGGAATTACAAATTTGAGCCACTGTGTCTGGTCTCATGAATTCTTATTATTCAAATCTATTTAAATTATTTTTCACCAGACAGATTTGTGAGAAGGGAAAGTTGGGTGGCTAATGGGTAGGGAAGGAGAGTTGGGAGAGACCTAGAGAGACGCTGCTGACAGGGATGGGCAATGAGTAACGAAAAAGCTTCTATAGTAACCTTGATCCAAGCCCTAGACCAAAAATAACAATTAGGTTCTAGTCTCATCTTACTCCTCATTATCTCTGTGATTTCAGGAAGAGCAATCATCAATCTCAAGCTTTAATTTTCTCATCTCGCAAAAAAAGAGGCAATATTTTGAAATAATGCATGTGGACATGCTTTGTCGTTTCAAATGCTGCAAGGTTGGTGTTAGTGTTATTATCAAATGTTTATTGATGTCAACCAAAGCTGGCTCCCAGTTTTATAATGGCAATATGATAATCAATAAACCCTAGCCAGACTCCAGCTGTTTACAAGCTGTGTGGAAGATTAAAGGATCAAACTATAGCAGGAGCATTGTTGTAATTATTACCATTATGTCAGCTAAGCAAAAACATTTTAATTTTACTTAAATTGCTACAATGAGATTCGAAAGAACACATTTTTGGAAAGGATAATATTAGAAACATATAAAAACCATTTTCCTGGAGTTGACTAAAATAAATGTTTAACTGACTCTCTATGATATGAATTATTACTTCATAGACTCTTATTAAGTCAGTAAGCCAGTTTATTACTGAAGCCAGTCTCCTCTTAAGTTTTTCTTCTCACTATCTGAGTGATCCTGGATAAAGTCTTCAGCAACATAGACTTCAGCTTCTTTGTCTACACTTTGACTCTGTTGGCTTAAATGCCTCTGGTTTTATTATTCTATGATTATCTCTCTTTATTTTGCATGGCTAAACCTAGACTGATCACATAGAGAGAGGAATAACATGGGCCTTTCCAGTAGATCCGATATCCTAAAGGAAGTCAGTGACCACCCTTCATGATTATAGTGCTGCATCTGTGATGAAACAATTTTGTAATTAACTTGGAATTCTTAATCACATTTTCAAAATAACACATGTATTAGTTTCTTTTCACACTGCTATAAAGAAATACCCAAGACTAGGTAATTTACAAAGGAAAGAGGTTTAATTGACTCACAGCTGTGCATGGCTTGCCAAAGTCTCAGGAAAATCACAATTTTGGCGGAAGGCAGCTCTTCATAAGGCAGAAGGAGAGAGAAGTGTGTGAGTGCAGGAAAAGCTACCATTTATAAAACCATCAGATCTTGTGAGAATTCACTCACTATCATGAGAACAACATCGGGGAAATTACCCCCATAAATCAATCCCTTCTCTCCCTCGACATGTGAGGATTGCATTTCAAGATGCGATTTGGGTGCCGACATGAAGCCTAACCATATCAACATACTTCAGTTTTATAATGTCTTATCTTTTCTTACTTATTATACATATGCAAGAAGTAATTATCAATTCTATGAAAGGCAGATTTAATCCTTAGGGACAGGAAGCAGATTGGGGCCAAACAAATCTTTTGGAGGTGATGAAAATGTTCTATGTCTTGACTATATTTGTGGTAACACAGGTGTATGTATTTATTTAATCTCATCATACTATCCATTTGAAACAGCCATATTTCCTTTTATACTATTTATACCTCAATCAAGTTGATTTAAAGAAGAAATAATACACCTAGAATTTTCATTGTCATTGCATTATCTTTCTTCTGATTTCTTGTCACATGATTAATTATAAAAATAAATAAAATTCAATATCTTCATTCATCCTCCTAGTTGCCTATTAGAGTATAGACTATCCTTAATATATTTATCTGCTCCCTCAACTTTTGATTAAAATATTTTGATATTTAGTTTTTAGTTCAATTTACTTAATGAGCATGTTACTATGAGAATGTATAAGTCATTTTATTGACTTTGTCTTCCCCATATGGCTATGCGAAAGTTAAATATATGTAAACCAATAATGTTCCAGGAGCATACCTGGTATGCTTTTGGTATTTAATAAATGTTGGTTGAATGAATGAACAAACAATACTGTCCTGCCTATAGCCACATTGCTACTTTCTTGAACAATACAAATTTGCAAAATTTAAAATTTTGCATTCAGTGATGATGGAGCAAGTATATCTGTTATTAAAGGAAGGTAAAATCTGAAACAAAAACTTTTTATAGAAACAACTACATATATAATATCTATAATAGCTAGTAATCCTAATAGCTGTGTAACTCCAGGATGCATTTCTGTCAGATGATCTAACTTTGTTTGATTTAGTGTCTAATTCATAAATCCATCCCTTGGGATTATGTTATCTAGATGTTGCTTTGCATAACATCAATTTCTTTGATCCTTTTCCATTCAGGCACTCTATTAATAGTTATCTCCTCAAATTACATTGGGATTTGTAAATCCCCTTTTAATATTTCAAAAAAAAATCCTGAAATTTATTTCTAACCCATAACAATTAATCCTCCAATTTCTGTGAAAGGATTTATGAATAAGCAGAGACATTTAGTTATGTATAACTCCCAGACATTAAACTTTGCTGTGGATTTCAACAGTTTTTCTTGTGTCTTATGTTTTCACAATAATCATTGAGCCTTTCACTGTCCAAATGCTCCAATACCCTTAAGGAGAAATGTTTTCCTGTGGTTTTTAATAAAGGGCAGAGCAAATCTTGGTTTATGAAGATTGAGAAGTATAATCACCCTATTTAAAGTTAATCCCGACTTCCTGTCTAACTCCCTTTCAAAGGAATTTAGCTTTAAATCTTAAATGTTTTAGAAAATATAAATGGAGAATTCAGATAAACAGTAATCATAAAAATTTTACAATCACAAATTGAGAGAATTTCTATAATAATAATAAATTTATTGAGATAATGTTTGCATTCCATTTAATATGATCTAAAATAGTAGCAAGTAATGAATATAATGCATGGCCACTTGAAAATCATATTTGCAATAATGTATACATTTCATATATAGAAATACCTTTCTTAATGCTAATAGATAACATTTGTTGACTATTTACCATTATCAAGTACTATTCTTAATGTTTTAAATTCAGTCTTCACAATAATCCCAAATATTATATATTATTACAAATGCTATTTCATAGGAAAATGAAACCCAAATAAGTTAAAGTCAGCTACCTGTTGTGTAACTAGAAGTGATAGAGCTGAGATTTTTAATTCCAGACAATCTGGACCGGAGCCCTTGCTTTTAATCAATATGTTAAACAAACTCAAAATAATACTAAACTCTTAAATCATGCATTTGGTATCATTAAATGCATCATCAAAAAGCAAGTGGATTGCTTGAGGACAATTTTTCAAATATTGAAGAAAAGCTGAAAGAGATTTTATTTTTCCCACCAGAAAGAAGGAAAGGGCTTTAAAAGATAGAAAAAATAATACTGTTATTTTTTATTAAAAGGTATATGATCAATTACCACCAATATTCCTTCCCCCAAATGTTAAGTAGATAATGAGGACTGGAACTCTTTATCACTAAAGGATGACCTGAAACTGTGGAAAAGGAGGATGTATTAGAACACATAATAAAAGTATCATTTTCAGATACATGAGTCTATCTTCTCATGGATGCAATGGTACCATCATAATGTCCATATCCTGATAGCTCCTCAACTAATTTTCTTGCTCTTCAGAGACCCTGACAGTAGCTCCTCCTAGATTGTTCATAAGCCCCACAGCCCCTGGTACAGCTTCCTTGGAAGAACTGTCAAGCATCTTTGATATCCAGTAACTACATTGATCCCAGTTCTAAGACATTCTTATAGTCAGCCATCACGTTGCTGGGATGCCATAATTAGTCTGAGAAAATAATTATCAGAATCAGACCATCAATTCTATATTTAAGCCTTGACTCCAAGTAGATCTTATGGCTATAGTGCTGTTTACTAAGAAAATTCCAAAGAATTTGGAGCTGAAATAGTGAATTCTTTTGGCACAACATCGAATAGAATTTTTCTCCTGACTCCATGTGCGTTTGTCACAGCCAAAGTGCTGGAGAAGGGAACTACCGTAGAAAGGCCATGCAACACCATCAAAGGCAACCAGTGGTTGCAAAAGCCATCTATGCAACTGTGATCTCTGGAAATACCAGCTCAAGGCTTTTTATCTGAGTCGATCTGATGTAGCCTCACTGACCTCCTTTATTTTCAGTTGTGATCTGGATTAGATGACAATTCCAGTGATTGGTTTAGACCTATATAGCTAGCTGACATTTGGAGTCTGTATGTCTATCTTCCTACCCACCTGCTAGGTCTCAGCTTAGCTATCTGCTATAGACGGTGTATTAAAAGAATGACTGATTGGTCTAGGCCTGGCTTATTCCTTATCTGCTACCTGTAAGGCCCGCACAAACTGCCCATGTGTTATGTAGTCCCCTTTCCCTTTCAGGCCTTCAAACAGCTACAATGTGTCTTAGACTTCAGTAGCTCAGTTTTATTCTTCCAGTAAATCTTCTAGGGCACAGCTCGCAGCAGTAGCCCTACAGAGCTATTTGCTCTTCAGTGACAAGTACCTTCTCTTCCTCTTCATGGTAATGATGCATTTGTATGGTTACTCTCTGGGCCTGCTTATCACCTAAAATTTGAAACTGCTTAACTTTTAAAATCTTGATGCTCAACATGTCAATATTAGAATAAATCTTCTTCTCCTTCCACATTTTTGCTTTCATTACATCCCCTTCTTGTGCTTAACTAGATGCTTGTTTCTGTTCCCCCCACATTCCCAGAATAAATTGCCAATCCTCTTTCAGCCTGGCTTCCTACCGGGTGCCTCCTGGCTACATCTTATGTCTTTATACCACAATGATGCTCTCACCACTAATCCTGGCTGGTTTGCCTCAGTGTGTCTGATGAACCTGGTTTTAATGCATTTTTAAATCTTCTATGGTTGGATAAAACCAACTATTACACCTCTTGTTCCAACACCCAGGCTATTTAGGACTGGTTTAGACATCACAAAATGGTGACAATTGACGACACTGCAAATTCCTGAACTCCAGCTTTAGACTGGCACTTCCATATTGCCCGGAAGTGCTTCTATAAGTGCAACCAGCTCTCTCTGCTTTGCTGTCTAAGAATTTTCTGCTTAGTACAAGAATAGCTAATGTAGTAAACTCTGGGATTTCTAAAATAAGGAATATCACAACCAATTCCTACTCAGCCTGTCTAAATCTATAATCAACTACTTTGCAATAAAACTGATTTTTTTCTCCTACAGTATCCATTATGATAAAAGGCAATAAAAGGTATTCAGTAGCCCTTGTGAAACATCTGGTATTAGCCTTCTCCTTTCCTCCATTTAAACAGTCACTAAGTATATAGATTGCAGGGTTTTATTATTGCTCCTCTCAGTCTCCTACCCTGCTGTATTTCTGGCCACCATTGCCTCTTACGTGGTCCCAAGGACACTGGCTATGCTCACACTGCTGTCTGATAAATATTTCCATAATGCAAACCAAGCTCAATTATAGCACTGTGCATAATTATGCATCATACAATCCTACTGATCTTTTCCTTTACATAAGATCAAATCTAGACTATCATGCAAACCTCCCCCATCTCCAGCCATTTCTCATCTTGAACACTTCATTTCAAGTAGCCTGATTTTCTCACCACTGCCAAAGGCAAAGTATTATTCTGTGCACATCCTTCTTTGTTGAAAACACAACCCTAAATTGTTGCTATATTATGCAGTTTTTTCTCTATATGCAAAGTGGACATATTAACGTCTTCTAGAATTCTCCATAAGTCACACATTGTATGTGTACGCTTGCCAGAGACTGTATTTGGGTATTTTTGGGGATAATTGAATTCAGCTAGTGCTATGAAAAAACCTACTTGATACTATCTGCAAAAGAATATATTGCAATTGCAAGTAATGAATAAAATATGTGGTGAAATCACTGCACAACCTAGTGTTTTGAATCATATTAAAATATTTAGCACTTATCCTATGGCAACAAGAGTTCAAAATCTTGTATATATATTAACTACAGTTAATCAGCTTAACAATGGTGCAATTTCTGCCATTTTATTTTCACAGATGAAGAAACGGCTATATACAGAGGTAAAGAAGCTTGCTCAAGGATACACAGCTAGAAAGCAAAAGAGTTGGAGTTTTAACTTCAACAGTCTAACGCTAGGTTCTTTCAGAGTGTTTAATCAGTCAGCCAAACTGCCTCTTCAGAATCGTGCAAAATGTATGCTCTAAAAAGTAATGTTAATGTATTAGGTGTCAAACAGTAAATGAAATTTCTCAGAATACTACTCTCTGCCATATTAATAATATATTTAATACAACGAACAGAAAAATCAAGCCAAGAAACTCAGCCCTGGAGTTCACACCAAGCTGGCGGCCAGCCAAGAAATAGACAAAGGAATGTTCAGTTTGGGGAAGTTGGGGTGTGTGCTCACATGGGCAGAGAGTAAGGGGTGATGTGCGGTCAAGGTTTACAGGTTAGGGCATGGATTAAGAGGTCATACCAGGGAAGGGAGTAAGAAATCAAGTAAGAAATCATCAGATGTACTGTTCCATTTTTAAGCTGCCAAAATTAAGAAGGTAGGTGTGAATTTGCACTGGACCGTGGTAAACAGAAGTTTCTGGGTCTGGCTTAGGATTTTACATAGCTACATTATGGGGATATCATAATTTGATTTCTAAGCAAAGACCTCTTGGTTTGAGATGCTTTCCTGGACAGAGAGACTCCTCAAATTCCCAGAGTAAGGCAGGGATAAATGGGAGAGATACAGCAATTGAGTTATCTCTAATAAGGTGTCCCAGGTCCCAGATATTCTATTGTAAGTCTAAAGGTGAATATAGAAAGCTCTGCTCCTTAAAAGCTATGAGAACCTAAGAAAGATAATGACCATTTGTAAGCTAGGATTAGTAAGAGGGTGTGTTTTATATGGATCAATTAAGTGATAAGCATATTTTGAAGTATAAATTGAACACAGCATTTTTAGAAATTTATAAACTTTATTTTGATAAGCAAAAACCTAGATAAATATTCATATTCCTCTCCTCACATTTTTATAAGAATTCAAGGCAGAAAAAGTTAACTTTGTTGATAGTCTTAGAGAAAAATTAGGTGTCAGTATTCTGCAGAATTCTTTCCATCTGTTATGATGAATCTTAACAGTTCATTTCTTAATAAGTAGAATATGTTAATCAATTAACTGAGCTAAAGCTATTAATGAATAGAAGGGTAAATTAACTGAAATGTGACTGGCATTCTTCAATATAAGAAAGATACTGTTAGCCTGGGAATCACTTTCTCTTTAAGATGGATATTCTGTCAATTCACAGACACATTAGTCATTGTGCCCTTATATGTCTGTATGTGTAGCTTCTTCTAAAATCTCAAGTTAGCAAGTTTCTTTATTCCTAAAGGGTAAATATTAGAACCAGAGTATCTGGGGAAGTCACCACATAGCAATAAATACTGGGTCTCCTGAGCCAAGTCTTAACATTTTGTTTTCTTAATAGCTTAAATTGTTTATACACATATATGTTTGAACAATTCTTAAATCCAGTAGCTAAACAGAGTTGCATATAGGTGTAGAGGGGTCTAGGCTAGGCAGTTCCAGGAAAATCTGTTAAGTCAGGGTAGCAGAAATAATTCTGCTTATTCTTTGATTGTCAACCATAGTGGGGGAATTGTAAGAATAATGGGAGAATTTACACAGAGGCAGTTGCTTATAATTGATGCATTGTCAGCTGACCACAAACAATTGCTTCCACTGAAATACTCCTAATGAGTGCTACTGTTAAAGGCAATGCATTAATATTTATGTGATTATTGTTTTATAATATCTAAGCAGGGATCAAGAGGGTAATCAAATAATTATGTTACCAAGCAAACAATGGGCTCACTGCGTGATGAACATAGAAGTCAATACCATGGCACCAGCTTTTGAGAAAATAAAAGCTTTATTGCAAGTTGATTGGCAAGGAGACAAGAGGCAACACAAATGTGTCTCCCTGAGCTGGGGGCTGGGGCAAATTTTATAGGCAGAGAGTAATGATCTGATTGGATCTTGCAATGAGAAATGCTGTGAGGCATGCTCAGACTGGATCGTGCCATGAAGTGATGCCAGCAGCTTGATCTGATTGGATGCATATATCATGACATGAGGTGTCCAGTTATTAATTCAGTCCCCCATTTCTTGGTATGAGCACTTAGGTTCCACCCATGCTTGCAGACTCAGTTAACCTGGACATGTTCAGACTGCATCATTTGCATCCTAGGGAATCCATGGCAACCTAAAACTCACCATTTTATTACAAATGGTTGAGTCAGATTAGCCTGGTTGTGTGGTTATTAATCTACCACAGAGTTTTTGAAGATTTAACTTTGAATATCTTGCATCAGACCCATCAGGAAAACTTGAAAATCATTGCAGAATGTACAAAATCTTTGCTATTTTAGCCCTGTAATATTCATGTTTGATTCTTTCTGGGCCTCTGCCAATGCTTTCAGAGAATATTCTTGAGAATCATCCACTTTGTGGTTACCCATAAATGTGATCTTTGGTGACAGATCGCCTTCAGTTCCCCAGTACTTCCAACAGTTGTGAGTGCCTTTTCTTCACTGTATTATATTTCTTCCTACTCAAAATATAGAGAATGGCTTCTGCTTTCCAGACTGAATCCAAACTGATATGCTCTGGTGATAGAGAAATACATAGAAATTAAAAATATGACTTCTGTTTTATTATTGCTAAGAATGAATCCTCTTTTTACTCTTTTATACTGGGTGATCTCCCCACCAGAGTGTACCAACATGTGAATTGGTCAAGATAAATCATTAAAGTGTGTCAAAGAACTATTAGAACATCTATTTAAAGACAGTCTCAATTTTTATTAAATTCTAAAAACATAAGTGAATGTCAATATTTATATGTGTAAGTTGTGAAAAAATACAACAAATACTCCAATACCCACCAACAACCCCGATAAATAAAACTTCAGCAACATTCCTGATTTTCTCCTCAAATTCATTTTCTCTTTTCTGCTGTTTGTCTTTTCGCAAATTATAAATTGGTACGCAACCGAAATTTTTGGTTTTCATTTCTTTACTTCTTTTTGCAACTTGATTTTTATTAACTAACACAATATTTTTTAGATTTAATTTATTTAGCTTCTCTAGTAACTACAGTTGACCCTTTTTTACCACAAAAAAGTTTTGTTATGAGAATGTAACACAATATCTTAATTTGTTTTTCTCTATATAATTATTATTGCTCTTTTTTTTTTTCATTTGTTTGCCTCATTTGTTGAGCTAGTACATACAGTGCCACTGTTATAAGCATTCAAAATTCGTTATGAAACTACTGGCAACCATAGGTCAATTTTTCTATAGAATATTTTCTCAGGAGAAGTCTGGCTTGTTGGTTCTTCACATTCTCAGCTTTATTAGATAATGCCAAATTGCTTTTAAAATATTCCCACTAGTGTAGAGTCTATCTACACTTTGTTTGTATGAGTTCCCGTTATTCTACATCCTTGCCAAAACTTCATGTTTTGGGACTTATTAATTTTTGCCTATCTGGTGGGTGTAAAATGGTATCTCGTTGTGGCTTTAATTGGAATTCCCCTGATTACAAAAGAGGTTAAACTCCTTTTATAGAATTAAGGGGGCTATTCATCAAAATACCCATTTGTGCATATTGCCAACTAGTATGTTTAGTTATTTATCTTTGTCTTAGTAATTTGTGGGAGGTTTTCATTTGTTCTGGATAGTAATCCTTTGTTAATTACATAGTTGTTGAACCAGTATGCATTGTATCTCTTTGCATTCTTTATATTTATTGCTACATAGAAATTATTAACTTTTTCCTCGTCTGCTTTTGTTCTTTTAAAAATTAACCCTTTAATAACACAAAGACAAATTTTTCTCCCGATTTCATTTAAAAATGTTTCATAACTTTGCATTTTTTTGTATAGAAATAGAATTCACATTATAAATGTCAAAATTGGCCAGGGATGTAAAAGAACATGAAAGCTCTTAGAGTACCTATACAAGTGAAAAATTAAGATAATAATTATGAATCCTGGGTTTAAACTTTTTGTGTTATTGTTTGTTTTGCGATTATAAAGAGAATACATTCAAAATAAAGTTGCAAACAATAATTTTTACTTTGAAGTAAAAAAATTACTCATATGGTAATTTTATTGGAATACAGAGCACTTGAAAGTCACTGGCATAGTCAAAAATATAAATTTTGAATTGTGCAATAATGAAAAATAGTCCTTTGAAACTGAGTGAATGTGCTATATCTTTAGTAGAAAAGTAAAATAGACCTGGTAAAAAGGCATAGCTTTTTACATCTGTGGTATGTTAACTCTTATGAAATATTTTAAAAGCATCCAGACAGAGGCAACAGAAAAATCTGGGTTTATTTATTCCATTTGATTTTTATGTATTATAATCTCTGATCTTCTTACCTGTTTAATTTGAACTGGTTTGTTCAATTACTACTACATAAACTTGTACTGCACTTTCAGAAATGTAATTTATAAAACATTCTTGTGAAAATGTTTGCTCTTTATCTTAAAAAATTAAAAATTGAAAGTTTTACTGCATTTGTATTCAAATTTCTTGAGATTCAAAACATTTTATGAGTGTTCTAATATGCATATGCAACTAAGTCCTAAATTAAGGCAATTTAGGATCTTTTCCTCATACAAACATTCTATAATATAAAATGATGTTAAACTAGTATTATTTCACTTTTTATGAACAAAATGAAAGAGAAAATTTTAGATCTCTCTCTACATTTGATTCTGGAATTCAATGGTCACAAAAAAGCATCAAGAGTTAACTTAGGAAGAATAAAATAAAAATCTAACTCCCTTTAAAGTGTTGTATTTTTATGGCAAGTATCTGGGTTTGTTTTTATAAAGTCTTTTAAAATTACTTTGGTGCAAGCTTTTATAAAATATAACATTGATATTTTGGGAAATAGCGGGGTTTAATTCTAAACTTCATTAAGTTAATATTTATCTGAATGAATTTGGAAAGTAATTAACTTTTTTTCAGCCGCAATTAGTTTTCTAAACTTCTATAGATCACACAGTTATGTGAAAATCAAATAAAAAAGTACTTTGCAAACCTTAAGATTTTTATATTTCTATAATATATGATGTGGAAATGAGACAAAACAATGTTATTATTTAGAAATCCCAAAGGAAACTTCCAATGAGTTCATTAAATTTATGTTACATCTATTTTGAAGCTAAATATTATTTTTTTGAACTACATATCATAAAATTAGAACAGTTTCCCAAGAGAAGTTATAGATGAATTTATGGATTTAGCACTAGTTAGCTAAGAATATAATCTTGTTTTAATATTGCAGGCTTTCAGCCAGGATTATACCTCATACATTGCTTGAATATTTTCCTTAAAGAATACTTTGGAATGGAATTTAGCATTCACAGTATATGCCAACTCTCAAGCCTCAGACTAAGCTCAACTTGAAAAACAATGCTGTACACATCACCCCAGCAGAAACTTTCTCACATTAATTAAGAGATTCTGATTGGATCCCAGCAATCAACTCATATGGTGCGATATCATCCACATTATCTGGAGAGTAGGCCATGATATTTATTACTGTTGGTCTGGCAGCTGTGTCTTTAAATTTGAGGTGGTTACAAATGGAAATGGGCCACATACCCCAAACTTACTTTCTTCTATTACTTCATTTTTTCTGGAACTTGTAGTTGCAGTTATGGAATTTATATGTTTCATAATACTGTCTCCTTAAGCAGGATTAGCAGCAGCATCAATAAATATGATTGAAGAGAAATGCTTGATATTTTCCAGAACAATAGAATGTTCATCAGTAGTGGATATATCCAATTCGAATGAAAGATTTGTTAGTCTCTTCTTTTGCTTAGATTTGTTTGATTCAAAAATAGTTTCAAAGATAAACAAATTATGTAGATTAGTAAGTTCAGGAATAGTGATTACCTTAAATAACAACCAAAAGTTGTATACTAATTTTGATGATTTCGTATCAATATTAGTTACTTTAGAATTCACGAAAAAGCAAAGGAAATATAAATATGCATGTTAATTATCAGTCTTTTTGTCTTTTGATAAAGGAATTAATTTTCTTTTGATGTGGTTAAGGATAATGTCAACCAAAACTAAATCCATAGATTTTTATCACATTGAGAAAACTTAGATGTAAATACAAAAAGAAAATAGTATGAAGAGAGAAGTATTGAACTTCAGAGCTTGAAGAAAAGACTTCCTACCATGAAGTCTGTTTATATTAGAATAACTTTTGTCTTTTTCTCTGTTTCTCTATGTATTTATTAGAATCTCACCCACATTAAACATGTTTACTGAAAGAGATTGTTTGCAAACTAGTGCCCCAAATGTACTTCCTTTTACATATCCTTTTGGATAGACACCCCCTTCCTGCACTGACTTTTTCATTGCCATGTGACGTTCTCTTTTTAATGGGACAATAATAAATGAAAAGTGCTTGTGTATGGGGCCTACCCTCTTTTGGGAACCTGTCCCAAACCATGTGAACAAGTGCAGGGAAGACTCTTAGAGGGTGAAAGGACACTCAGAGACAGGGCCCACCTGTCCCCCCATTTGCTGTCACCTATTCCACCAGTTGGAGAAAAAGGTTAGCTACATGAGCCCAGACCAGGACCATTACCCAGCTGAACTACAGAATAAAGACAAGTATGTGATGATTGTTTTTGCTACTGAGCATTGGAGGTTTTTTTTTTTTAATAAGACAAAATGCAACTAATATAATTACCATCATCGTATTTTCAATAAAGAGAAACTACAAAAGAAAGCAATCTGTAGCGAGTTTATTAATCTGATCTTTATTCTAACTTTAATTTGTATTTTCTAGAACTGAATTTTGGCAAATTTTTACATTTGCACATTTACACACTATTGGAGCATGGAAGTCTTATAACTTTTTAATAGAATGACTTGAATATTACAACTAGTTAAATCAAATTTAAAAAATGGCTCATGTATAATTCTGAATTTAAAGTTTTTGAAATTAATTTTTAAAAGTCATCCTAATGCATTTTATGTACTGAAATTCTGTTTATATGACTATGAAATTGAATCTTTGTTTAGAGCTTTTATCCTTGGATAATCTGATGTTTGTAGCACTGTACCCAAGACAGAATTTGCATGTGCTTTTAAATACCCTATGGTGATGCAAGAATTTTCTAGATCCCTTTGTCAGACTTGCAACAAGGGTGCCTCATTTACTTGACTCACCGTGCTCAGCCACTTGTGGGAGGGAGCACATGAGCGAGTGAGTGTAGGATCCAGCAGGCCACTTTGGGCACCAGCAGAAGAAAGCTCCATGCGGGCCCTGCAGTGGCACCCAGGTGGAGTGCCTGTGAATCTTGAAGCTCCAAACATATTGCAATGCTCTCTTAGCTCCACCATCCGTGGACAGTGGTGTGCTATCAGCTCGATGGGCCCCTTTCCTCATCTCATGGGGTGACTGCTCTCCACAAGCAAGGGCAAAGGGGTAGTGTGACAGCCTTTTTGGGGTACCTGCCCTGGGTGGGTCCCAAGCTCTTGTCCAGCATCCAAGAGGAATGAGGTCACACAAACACTTGAAGGGTGGTGGAGGTGGAGAATTGCATTTAACGATGGAAATGGCTCTCAGCAGAGAGGGGAGCTGGACAGAGGGTGTGATGGGCAGGTAATCTTCCTCTGAAATCATGCCATTTCTCCTCCAAAGTCCAGCCATCCCAGTCAAGTTGCCTCTCTCCAGTGAAGCCACTTTTCTCTCTTCTACTGACTTAGTCTGTGGTCTTTACAGCACAGGATGTGGGGCAAGGTGAACCATAGGCAGTTTTGGAAAAGGCAACATTTGAGTGGTTAAAAGACTTTATTCAGAAAGAACCAATCAGAAGAGAGCAGGCAAACAGGGATAAAAGTTCTCACTTTGTGTGGCAGGTTTCAGGCTTTTCAGTGCAAAGGTGGGGTTTCAATGGGGACCCTTCCCTGTCTGCCTAGAATTTCTCTGCCTCCTGACTCTATCAATAGGAGAACATATTCATGAAGCGCAAGAGCTGCTGCCAACTTTCATGGAGATTCTCAAATGTATTCTTCTGAAGAAAAAAAAATGATGCAAGGAGAAACAATCTGAAACAGCCTTTGTAGAAATTAATACTCTAAGCCAACAGAGAGGTTTCAGATCATGCCTTCACCTCCAGAAAGTACAAGAAAAAGCATCTGAGGGAACAGTGGGCAGAGTAAATGCTGTGGAGTTACAAAAGAAATGTTCATAAGACAACCCTGCAGGTAATAAAATAGGTTCTGTATAGTGGTATTTGTTTTTCCTTAAGCTCTGCTCACCTATGTCTTTACAATAAGTTTGTATATCTGTTTTATACCAATTTATTTTGTTCAAGTCCATATCAACATGAATTCTAAAAACTAGTTTCACAGCTATTTCTGCTAACTTCCTGAAAAGTAGCTAATTTTTATCTAGAAAACACATAGAATAAACCCAACTTTCTCTCCTCTAGTCTTCTCCTCTCCATTGAATTAGCATAGCGCTATGTTCAATGTTGTCTTTGGGACCACCTCTCACACTCTCACAGTGACCTCAATGGCAAGGGGGAACCATTATTGTCCTGAATCCCTACAAACACAATAGAAACAGGGCTTTGCTTTCTAAGAAAATTTGACAAACTCAAGAAAAAATTGAAGTTAAAAGAAAAGTAGCTTATCACTACTATTATTCAGTCTTAAAATCCAGAGTTCTAGGGGTGCACGTCACCATCCCTAATTAGAACCTGGTAGCTTTCTATGTTGGAGTGGCGAACTCAGCCTGACCAACAGGAATGCCTTCCTGAAACTCCCTGCTCTTCTTTAATGATAAAAGATTTTATTCTGTCTCCAAGTTCAAGTCTCATCACATTTTATTCTCCATATATATAAAATTCATGATTAATAATAAAACAATTCCCTTGGAGAATCTCTCCCAGCGGAAAATTGGCTGCATCCAAGGCACAGTAAACAAACATAGTTGTTGAACGTACATTATGCCAAGATTGTGTTTATTATCTTAATGACGCTATTGGTATCTCACCCTCAGTTGTCCTAAGTTTTTGATAACCAGAATGGGACATCTCCTTTACATGATATTTCCACTAAAGTAAAATAAAAGTAAAATTAGACATGAAAGCCCTTGTTGCTATGATCTGGTTTTATTCTATTCTCTACTTTGAGTAAATGCAGAAGCTAAAACAAAGAAACAAATAGGACTACAAGTATATTTCTAAAAATTCATTTTTGGTGCTTATTGTACTTTAAATCTCCATTTGGGGAACTCTTTTTTCAAACAATTTTTTAAAAACAATTTTATTGTTTTTAAACAATGGTTTAAAGTTGATCAAATTATGGTTTATGATCAATAATAGTTTATGATTATTTCACGCAGCTTTTATTGGTGAACAGAATACTTGACATCCTCTTATAAAGCATCTGTGTGGGTTCCTATTTTAGTATGTTCTACCTTATATGTGCATAATATTAAGCAGCTCTTCTCTCAGAATGAAGGTGTAGACTCCCCTAAAGACAACCATTAATGCCCTGAAGCCTAAAAAATGTTTACCATGTTCCCAATGGTGGATTTCTAGCCACAAATCCTACTACAAGTTACCCATAGTAACTGTAAGCAATTCACAGCAATATCGAAGTTGCCAATAGATTATCAGAAGGCACAGTACTGTGAGTCATTCTTCTGGAACGCTGAGACAGAAATGTGCAATATAAATATAAAAATGAGCTGAGATATTAGGACCCTTCAGGAGAAACAATGGACCTGAGACATCAGGAGCTCTTTTGAAAGATGGCCTATTAAAGTTATCAAAAATCAACCTAACTTCAGGAAAGCCATGCAAGGAGGAGAGTTGGGCTTTAAAATGCCCATGTTAAGTAGCTTCTGGATGAGATCAATGCATAAGAAGTAACTCAATGGCTTATTACCTAGAGGCTTCAGTCCTTCCCTATAGTGAGTGATACGACCTTTGAGGAAAATCATTGTGTTAAATATTTTCATGCTTACTAATGAGCTCAAAACTGTCTATTAATCTTCTGAGTAGACTTGATACCAAGTGTACTTTATAATAGCAATTTGACTATGAATACCTAGGTGAACCTCAGAAGGCCCTTGGTGCTTACTGCAGGAATTGTCAGATTACAGATCGTATGTAAAGGAATAGGGCTAGATAAAATTTTTAAGGAGGGTGAGCAGATAAGAGAAGAAGACATAGGACTGTACTTTGAGGCACTTTAGAAGTTAGAGGTCAAGGAGAAAAGGAGAAATCACGGAGGAAATTGAAAAAGAAACACCTATTGATGTGGAAATACAATGAAAAGAATGTGGTATACTGAAAACCAAAGGAAAAGAGTATCTTAAGAAGATAGTATAAATTACCTGTGTCAAATATCACCTGATACTATAAAATAGAATATTGTCAGAAAGAGTGTGGTGTAATAGGTAGTTATTTTTGGCTGGTCTATGTTCTGATTGGCTAATACCCATGCTACACCCTAAAAGGCAACGTTAGTCCAACTTTTCTGGAATTTGGTTGAGCAGTGCACAGGGGGAGTTAGAGTTGGTTTTAAGCATACTCTAACTTGTCTCATAAATGTTATGTTGGCAAGATCTTCAATGGCAAGAGTATGTGGAGACAGTGGATGAATGACTAGGAAGGGAAAGAAAAAAAGAAATAGGACAAGGGATAGTTTGGCTTCTACATACATCAATATTTAATTCCTTTGTAAGAAATGACCAAAGGAAATGAAATAGTTTTTCTCCATTTTTGCTATTCTTAAAGACTAAGAATTAAATTTCTTGTTAAAACTAAACTATATCAAAAGAGAAATACATAGAGAATAATAAATATTTGAGGGATCTCATAGATATTGAGACTTATTAATCACCCTAAATATCTAAGGACAATACACAATTGTGTTTTTATGACTGATTAAATTTCAGTGTGATGGCTTCAGAATAGGTTGTGTGTGTGTGTGTGTGTGTGTGTGTGTGTGTGTGGTTTTTTTTAAATTATATGCTACATTTGGTGAACAGTCATTTCCCATTCTTCATATGGCACATTGCACTTTCTTTAATGACACATGTGGGCTGGGACATGTCTCAGTGAATGGGAAGGTGCAATTCCAGTCATTTAATACACCCTACTGCCAGTCAGTGCATGTCGCTTTTTGCTATTGACTTAAAAATTTCCTTTTGTTTTATCAACAACTTCACCTCCACTAAAAACTGGTTGTCAAGAATGACTACACCTGGCATTTTATTCACAAGGAAATTTCACATTACATCATAGTACTTGGAAAAAGAATGTGGAAAGTTGATGTCCTCTCAAATTCTTATGTTTTGCTTCACTTTTTTACAAGAAAGGTATTATTAACAAATATTTACATGATTGGCACTGGCAGTCAGACTGTAAGAAGCTACCCACCCAGCATACCTCAGCTGTGTAGACATTAATCAAAATGTTCTCCTTTCCTCCTGAAAAAAAAAGCAGGGGTAACAATTTGGTTATATGGTAGTTATCTTCATGACCAAGCCAATTCATGGTAACAGACTATTCTATTCTATTAGTTTCTAATCCAACATGAGGCTGTAGGTGATCAAAACCAGGTTATGTTTTTACATATACAATAAATCCCATTTTTTCAGGAGCTAACTCACTCATAATTGGTATTATCTAGATAAGAGCTAAAATGAGAACTTATCTCTACAATTTTTTTTAATTAGCTAAGCATGGTGGTATCCCCTGTGGTCTGAACTACTCTGAAGGTTAAGGTGGGAGAATCTTTTGAGCCCAGGGGGTTGAGAATGCAGTGAGCCATGATTGATCACACTACTGCACTCTAGCCTGGGCAACAGAGTGAGACCCTGTCTTAAAAAAAAGCAGACTCACCATTAATAGTGCAAACAAAATTTAAGGGGTGAGGTGTCTGTACCTCTTCTATCCATGTATAATAGAAAATTTATTTGTTCAAATGAATTTTAGTTGTGACCAAATGCAAGATGCTAAAGTCTTCCAGCAAATACTGACTATAACGCAATCATAATAAAATTTGTTTATTTATTGAGACAGAGTCTCACTCTGTTGCTCAGGCTAGAGTGCAATGGCACAATCAACTGGCTCAGTGCAACCTCCACTTCTCAGGCTCAAGCTATTCTCATGCCTCAGTCTCCTAAGGAGTTGGAATTACAGGCATGTGCTACCAATGCCTGGCTCTAATTTTTGCATTTTTAGTAGAGACAGGGTTTTGCCATGCTGGCCAGGCTGGTCTCAAACTCCTGACCTCAAATGATCCACCTACCTTGGTCTCCCAAAATGTTGGGGATTAGAGGCATGAGCCACTGCACCCAGCCAAGAATAACATTTAAAGAGCAAATAAAAACCAAA
Source organism: Ateles fusciceps (assembly GCA_036589455.1). Taxonomy (NCBI): domain Eukaryota; kingdom Metazoa; phylum Chordata; class Mammalia; order Primates; family Atelidae; genus Ateles; species Ateles fusciceps. The sequence goes on from JAZHEH010000222.1 coordinate 10,454,134, forward strand.
CCATTGTGATTATACAGGTTATCATGAGTAATATTTGAGGCACACTTTCTAGAAAGAAATCAATAGCATCAGTAGCGAAATAGATTCTTTGTAATTTTATCTAATTATTCAGATAACTTTATCACACATTTGTAAAACACTGAGAAGCAATAGGAATTGGCTGAAGACACTAGACTTGGAAGTAGGAAGCTTGACTTCAACACTAAAGATTTTCTGGATTATTTTTTAACCTTGATAAAGTACTCCTTACTTCTCTAGGCCTTTTCTTAGCATATCAATTATATTTTGTTATTTAATAATTGTGTGTTTTCAAGAACCTATAATATTTTTGTTAAAATTACACATGACTAAACTTCATGTAGATGTATTCTTTATGACATTTTTGTCCTTTATTTAATTTTATTTGCCTATAAAACATTGTTAGCATTATTGCTTAAAATACCTATCTTTTAGATCAATTAAAAGTAAGAAAATGATATAGTTTTTATTCTACTTTCACCTCCAACACCTTTTTATGTAGATCTAAGTTTCTGACATAAATTATTGTTTTCTGCCTGAAAAACTTCTTTAAGTGTTTCCTAAGGACAGGTCTGCTGAAAAATATTTCCTCCATTTTTATTTCACTAGAATAGCCTTTACTTATCTTTACTTTTGGAAAATAATTTTGCTAAATATATTTTTCTCTGTTTAGTTCTTTGCGTGGTTTTTGACCAAAAAAATAAGCTGTAATTTTTATCTTAATTTCTTCATATGTAAGGTGGATTTCTCTGCACCTCTTCTCCCTCTTTTGTGTCTCATTTTCTTTTTTTTTTCATTTGAATAAGAAATGTGCAGGAATAATTTTTCTGGTTATTAATCTTGTTTAATATTCTTTAAGCTTCCTAGAACTATTTTTGTGTCTATTATTAATTTTGGAAAGTTGTTAGGCATTAATGCTTCAAACAACTATTCTGATATTCCCTGGTATTCCAGTTGTGTATATAAACATGTCTTTTGATATTATTGTACTATTTGGGACTCTCATTATTTTGTTGTTGTTTTCATTCATTCTCTTCCATTTTCTCTTTCAGCCAAAGTTAAGAGCATAGAACTTTCTCTTGTCTTTCCTGGACATTCACACAATCTTGCTCATGGCATGGACTTTCAGTTTCCCAGAAATATGTCACAGATTTTTAAAGTTTCCTGTAGTCATCCTTTTCTTTCAAGGATTTTGGTCAACCTTTTTATTATCATCTGGTATTATTCCCCAGGCAGCCATATTGTTAAACAATTGCTGTTAACCATTTTCAGCAATCACCTAGGGACTGGGCTTTTCTTACTGGATGAACTCTATTGAATGAGCTTTCTTTCCCTATATCTATGGAGTGAGTTCTTTTAATATTGAATGAGCTCTTGTCATCATTAAGTAAAATAATCACAAGCCCTGTGAATGGAGTTCTTCAGGGAGTTACCAGGTCAAATAGTGACACATATCTGATGACTGGGCTTTTTGACAAACTCCATTCCTACTATACCTACCCCCATAGCTGTTAAGTTGCAGTTCTTCACAACTACCATATTTTAAAAGCTGTTGGTTTTCAAGACCACAACAGAGCTGGCAAGTGGAGAATGAAAATAAAGCATGTTAAAAAAAAAAAGAAAATTAATTGTTCTTATCATTTTTTAACCATTTTGCTTGAATAAATATTCCTTGGATAGTATAAGCCTCTAGTTGAAAGTTCTAAAACAGTTCATTTTGCCTATTTTGGCCAATTTTCTCTCATTGTTTTTGTGGAGGATTTTATTTTTGGAGTTTCTATCTACACCGTTCCAAAAGTCACACTCTGTGTTGTTCTATAAATCAGTAGTCACATTGCTATAAAGGAATGCCTCAGACTGAGCAATTTATAAAGAAAAGAGTTTCAATTGGCTCATTGGTTAACAGGCTATACAGGAAGCAAGGCTGGGGAGGCCTCAGGAAACCTACAATCATGGCAGAAAGTGAAGTGTAAGCAGTCATGTCTTATATGGCCAGAGGAAGAGGAAGAGAGGCAGGGGAAGGTGTCACACACTTATAAGCAATCAAATCTCATAAGCACCCATTCACCATCATTCACTATCATGAGAGCAGCACTAGGAGGAAATTCACTCCCATGATTCAATCATCTCCCACCTGATTACATCCTCAACTCTGGGGATAATAATTTGATGTGAGATTTTACATAGCCTCCCAAATAGCCATCTAAATAACAAGCTGATAACTTTTACTGGAGGCAATAGAAATACTAAATTTAAATAAAATATGTGTCATGCGTAAAGGACTTTGTCTCTAAACATCATGTTGTAAACAACATGTTATTTATGTAATTATGTATAAGAATTTTGGAATAGAAACAGTATTATTTTTATAGCAGTAAGTACAATAGTTTGTGACACTTTTCTGTGTTGCTTTAGCTTTTCATAATTTCTTGTTGCCGTTGTCTACAATGCCTATTGTAAGACTCTTGATAAACATATCTATACACTGAACAAATATTCCAGAAAATATAAACACATCACATTGTCACAGGGTGAAGCTCAAAATTTGGGTTCAGCCTGGAAGGCCACATGGGTTTTTGGCTCAGAAAGGAATTCAAGGGGAGAGCCAATAATAAACTGAAAGCAAGTTCATTATGAAAGTAAAGCAATAAAAGTTTGGCTGTACCATAGACTAAGCAGCCCCAAAGGCTGCTAGTTGGCTGTTTATGGCTATTTCTTGATTATATGCTAAACAAGGAGTGGATTATTCATAAGTTTTCCAGGAAAGGGGCTAAGACTGCCAGAACCAAGGGTTTCTCGGCTTTCAAACCATATAGGGTAAATTTTTAACACTGCCGTTGCATTTGTAAACTGTCCTGGCTCTAGTGGAAGTGTCTTTTAGCATGCTAATGCGTTAAAATTAGCATATAACAAGCAGGTAGAACAATCAAAGGTCACTTTCCTCTTCATTCTTGTTTTGATGGGTTTTGGCTGGCTTCTTTAAAGAATCCTTTTATCTGTCAGACTTTTGTGACCTGTACCTTGCAAGATCAGCCCTACCTAGAACTCCTATCTCAAAGTTATGAAATGGCAAATGTTCCTTAATGAGTTGCATGTAATTACAAAAGCAATGCTACTAAGTACCAAGTGACTGCTTTTTAGCAAATGACCTTCACAATATGTACATTGAATAAACGTTCCAAGTATTAGCTTTTTAATACTTGCAATATGTGCTTACTTTTAATTAAAGAAGAAGAAATAAGTCATTCTTTGATGTCAAATAGCTGATACAAAGCCTGTGATACAATTTCAAACACTGTGTTAGATGATATGTGAAACACACAACAATGCCTTTTTTTTTTTTCCTGAAAGATGAATCCTAGTCTTGTATTAGTGATTCACAAAACTTCAAGCCCCCCTAATCATTTGGTATCTTCCCAAACACAGGACTTAACTCTATTCAGAATCCTAACTGTAATATACATAAAATCTGTTAGAAAGTAGATAAATGCACCACACAGAGATTATGGCATTTAATGAAATTAACAAGTGAGGAAATACTTATTTAAAGGGTATACTAAGGCCATTACTTCATATCTTAGGTTTTTATGGAAATTTCTAAAGAAATTAATCCTAATAGATTTACCAGAAAGCTTATCATACTATGTGATCATAGTCTCCTGAGAATTACTTATTTTTGAAAACATTGCTTGATCATATATCCCTAATTTCTAGAATCACAAGTGGAGGGAGGTATAAAGGCAAATGTTTCCTTAAAAAGCAAATTCAAAAGAAAAGAGTAATTGCAAAAGGATTCCTTGGCATTTGTCTTGAGAATTTTCTTTAGAATAACACTCTTCTTCAAGTCAATGCATGGAATTTCCTTCCAATGCAGGGAAAAATCTGAAAAATGAGAGAGGCCATTGTAATTTTAAAAATAACTGGGTGGTAGTATGTGGGTGTTAATTAATTATTTGTTTTTGCACCTAGTGAGTCACCTCTTATTCAGGAATAAAAAGTTCATAAAACTTTCTCATCAGTGCTAATTTGTTACTAAGAAATAACTTGATGTAAAGTGGATAAATGTAATTTAAATTTTGTTATATCCCACCTACAAAGATAAGACTACAAATGTGATGCTTCTCCTTTATTTCTAGCTGTTGTAATTTTTTTCAAAATTTTCGACAAATAAATGTGTTTTAATTTTCTATTGCTTTAAAAAATCAATCCAAAAGGATTAGTCTGGCTCAGTCATATGAATATCACCCTCATTCCAGCAACTTGTAGGTACAGCAATAAGACCCACCACAGGCTAAGAAATGCTATGACCTAGTCATTTAATATAAATTTTAGACAATCACACAGAGGTGGCACTTACCTTTACAAGACCATCAATTGGACATAGAGAAAAAGCTGTAAAATAAACAGCTTTCCTTTCCTTATTTTTTTTTCTTCTCTTTCCTTTTTTTTTTCTTGGAAGGAGTTTTACTTTTTTTGCCCAGGCTGGAGGGCAATGGCGCGATCTCGGCTCACTGCAACCTCTGCCTCCCAGGTTCAAGCGATTCTCCTGCCTCAGCCTCCTGAATAGCTGGGATTATAGGCATATACCAACACATCTGGATAATTTTGTATTTTTAGTGGAAACAGGGTTTCACCATGTTAATCAGGCTGGTATCAAACTAGCGACCTCAGGTGATCCACCTGCCTCGGCCTCCTAAAGTTCGGGGATTACAGGTGTGAGCCACCACACCCAGCAATAAACAGCTTTTCATTGTTTTTTACTTGACGGGTTTTTTTTTTTCTTTTTTTTCAGAATTCTCCAGTGATATAATTTCTGATTGAGTAATCTCATTTTTCTTCATGTCCATGTCACTAGCTCCAGTGAATCCATGCTGGAGCTTCAGTTTGCTCTCCTGGACATTGTCTTCAGTCATAAAGTAACCTGAGTAGATTATGGAGGCAGAACATAGTCCTGATGTTGGCTTTCTCCACCTCTTGTCTGTACAAATAATTTCTCTCCTGTGTAAGTAGTTTAGCACGCATGTAGCTCTCTATTCTATTGCTTCACTCAAGTTGCGAGTTGCAGCACTTTGTATGTGAGTGTGTGTGTGAGTGCCTTGATGATGCTGAGGAAAATGAGAAGAGGCATGCTCTTCTGAAATCGTGTTTCAATAGAAAGAAAACATCCTAATGGAAAAGGCAGGATTCATAAATCCTTCATGATTTTGATAGCCTATTGCTTTTAAAAAATAATCCCAAAGGATTCGACTGGCTCAATTATATGAATACCACCCTCATTCCAGCAACTTTTAGGTGTAGTAGTAAGACCCACTACAGGCGTAATGCTAAGAAAGAAGGTATCCTAGTGGGAAAGGAAGTATTCATAGGCTACCTTGTGAACAGGTGCTTATTTGGATTTCCTTCAAAAGGTAAAAATAGGGAACTCATGATTTAGAGTCTGGCTTCAAACTATTTCCCTTTTAGATAAGTGTAAGTCAAAAAATCATAAAAATATGACAATAGACCACAGTTATGCAATTTTCACATACGTATCCCTCCTTCAAATAGATTGTAATTAACCTTTTAGCTCTTCTTTCTCTGACCACATAGAGGTAACAATATTTTATTTTACCATTATCTACCAGCAGTTTAATATTTCCATTGTCCTGTAGGTCTGTTACCATCCCACCACCTCCATCACTTGCTCCTTTCTACCGCTACAGCTGAGACTGCTGCTAGCCTTTCTCACCTGGAGCAATAACTCACATTTGGTGTCCTTCCTATGCTCTTCCCTGGCCCACCATTCATCAGCCAGTTTCCCTTACTAGGAGAACTGGCAGACCTCATTGGAGAGAGCTAGAACAGCAGAGAGAAATCCTTCTGAATAAAATTAGACAATTGATTCTGTTTCTTTAACTCTTTTAGAGTACTTTGCTTTCTTCTTTCTTCTACAGATGCCTAGGGGAGAAAAAAAAAAGGAAAGCCCAAAAGAAATCTCTGGGAAATTGGACAATACAGGAAATATGTGTCATTTCGAAACTCAATTTACATCAGACCAAGGGTTGGTAGTGACACATCCTACAAATAAAACCTTCCAGACAAGTCCTCACAAGCCAGTAGTGTGTTTTTTGATTTCTGTGGTGACCTCACTTAGAGGAGATTCCCCTGCTTTGGTGGATATTATTGAAAATGAACAGAGGATATTTATGTACCATAGGAAGTGAAAGCAAAAACTTTCTGATGAAACTGTTTTGAATTTTTTGTGCCTAAATTTTTAACTAATTTTTTTCTACCATGATTAACTTGAAGAGTCCTGTTCCTTTTACATCAGTTAGTGTTATGAAGGCATCAGATTCACTGGGGTAGGGGAAGGGGTTATTGTCATTGTCTTACTTGTTGGGGAATGGGCATGCTCCCAGGAGACATAAGAGTTCAGAGATATTGCCAAAAATAGAAATTATATTTAATAACACAAAAGGTATCATTCTCTAAATTAAAAAAATTAAGAGATAGACTAATGTTTCTAATTATATTAATTCATATTTTATTAACTAGCTTAGCAGTTCTATTTTTTAATTGAGTTAATGACATTTTAAAACACTTAGTGAAAACATAATTTTTTTGAATTATGAGCAGTTTCTAGATGTGAGGATTTGATTTTAATTTACTCAGGAATCAATATTTATGAAGTTAGAAACATTGAAAGAAAAGTGTGAAAATAGACTAACAAAAGCTTAAACATCAAACAAAAGTTAAAATAATGAAGTTATTTCTGACAACTACATGAAAAACATACAACTGCTGAATTATGTAAATTATATTATGAATATTTTAACTTATTTAATAATTCTTATGACATGTTGATTGCCTACATATTTGTGATGTAACAACCACATTTACTCACTACTTTAAAATCATATTAATATGTTTTTATAATTTTTCATAGAAAGGTTGTTAAAATAACACTTTAATCAGATCTTTCTCCTATACAGATAAAATGGCACATTTTTAATAAAAATGGCTCATTAAATCATTTTTTCCACACACAAAAAACAAATAGCAAATACCCCAATCATAAAGCAAAAAAGTGTTCTGAGATCTTTCCCCATTTAGAAGTCTACTATTCTGAATTGACTAAAATAAAAACAATGACTTTACATAGTTGAACTCACTCCCCACTTTAAAACTGAAATGTGTTAAGAGAGTGGTGAATAAAAATAACTAAGCTGACAGATTACATCATCTAATTTACACACACACAACCACTAGCTCCTTTATTTCAAATAAAGCTTCTTTGAGTCTTGATGATAGAGTAACATAATCTCAGATCTACATGGCATTCGCATTTATGGTGTTTCTCCACCAGGAAAATTGGGAAACTCAAAGTTCCCAGGAATTATGCTTGGAAGAACTTAGAGATAAAACCCACACTGCCTAAAAGGAGTGGAATGTGAATGGAGATGAGGCTGTAGAGCTAGACAGGGTCTGACCTAAGGACCCTGGGTGTCAGGCAAAGATTCTATCCTGCAGAAACTGAGAGTCAGCAGAGAATTTTACCCAGAAGAGAAACCCAATAACATCTACCTTTTATAAACCTCATTCCAAGCAAGAGTGACATACATTAATACCTTTAACAGACTATTTATTCAAAGAAATTGTTTAGAAAATTTAAAATTCCTTTAAAACCAGAAAATTTTTACGAAGCTCCCTTCCTTCCTTCCTTCCTTCCTTCTTCCTTCCTTCCTTCTCTCTCTCATTCTTTTCGCCTCCCTCCCTCCCTCTCTCTTTCTGTCCCTTTCTTTCTTGCTTGCTTTCTTGCTGTCAAAGGAGTTAGGTAGGGAGAAATCTACAAGTGTATTCCTGGCAAAATGATCATGGTGTTCCTTGCATGTTCCAGGAATAGCATGAGGACATCAACATGGTTATGTCTTCTATCCAGTCATATTCAGCTGTACTTAGACATCTTTTAGTACGTAAGAGCTGAGTTAAATGAGTATTGATAATGAGAGACAAGGACAAGTGTAACACAAGGAATTTATTATAACGATTGTCCATGGAGTTGAGGCTGAATGCAAAGAGAAAAGAGGATACTGAAGTAATACGGGAAGGCGAAAAGATTGTAGAATCAATAGATCACAGGTAATAGTAGGGTTGAAAAAGTCTTAAAGTTGAGTCTTGAGAGGAAATGTCTGAAAAATACAGAAGAGAGCCAGATACGTAAAACTAGGAGAATGATGAAGTTGTAGTATTGGCATCTCGGTGCCAAGGCCTAGGGCAGCACCATCCGATAGAAATATAATGTGAGACATGCATGTAATTAAACATTTTTAGTACCTTTAAAAAAAAGAAAAAGAAAAACTATATAGATGAAATACTATCATTACAATTTGCAATCAGAATAAATTTAATAAGGTGTTTCATAGTATTACTATTACTATTCATTTGGATTATTCATTATTTTGGAAGCCAGTGTGTATTTTATACTGACAGCACATCTCAGTTCTGATGGCCACATTTAAAGTGACCAATTAGCACATGTAGCTAAAAATGGCTAACATACTGAACAGTGAGGTCTGGATATGATTGTAGAAATGGGTGGCTGAGCTTGGGTACCGAAGGAAAAACAAACAGAATTTTGGAGGCAAACTTGTTGAAATGATCATTTTTGTCACTACTCGCATCACCAAGAATTAAGAGTGGTGGAGAAGACAGTCCTGTCAGTGAGCCACGGACTAAATCGCTGAGAAACGCAAAAGAACAACCTTGGTGGATGACAGTGCCCTAAGAGGTATTGAACTCATGTCACCTGGTGACATAAGATTCAAGGTTGGGAGACTTTAGTGAACAAAAGAGAAAGGTCTGAACATAGAAATGAGGAGCAGAGAACACCTACATCAACTCCAGACCAACTAAGTCTGTACAAGAGGAAGAAGCCACGAGTTGAGGTCTGCAGGGAAAACGCTAAGGTGGGAACAGGATTCCTGCACTTCAGAAGGTAAAGAGATTATTAGCCGGAGAGGAGTGAGAGAAGGGAAAGGAACGGGACACATGCAGAGAGTTACAATGATGAGAGTGGGAAGGTAAAGGATGACTTGGGAATTGGAAAACAATGAAATTGAGCCTGGAAGACAGTGCTGGAGGGTTTTGGTGAAACCTCCGTGTGGGGGGTTGGGCATAGGAAGGCATGGGCAACTCACACTTCTTTCTTAATTAGCTTTATCAGGGTATAATTAATACACAATACAATTTATCCATTTAAATGTACAATTCAATGGGTTTTTGTATATTCACAAAATTGTGCAACCATTACCACAATCTAATTTTTGAACATTTTAATCACCCAAAAGAAACTTTCAACTGATTTATAGTTACTTCCCATGGCCCTTCCTGGTCTCCCCGTTTTCAACCGTGAGCAATCCTAATCTATCCTTTGTTCCTATGGATTTGCCCTTTCTGGGCACATCTTATTAAATGGAATCACACAGCATTAGCAGTTTGTATTGGCTTCTTTCATTTAGCATCACGTTTTCAAGGATTGTAGCATGTATCAGAAGTTCATTTTTTAATTACCAAATAAAAATCAATTTTATGGATGTAATATATTTTCATTTTCCATTGATTGATTGAAGTTGTTTCCTGAATAGCCCTTTTGCACTATTATGAAACATGGTGCAATGGACATTCATACACAGATTTTCATGTGGATTTAAGTTTTTAATTTTGTGTGTTGGGGGACATATAGCTAGGAGTGGAATTGATGGGCCATATGGTAACTCTGTGCCAAACATTCTGCAGAACAGCCACTCTACACTCCAGTGTGACCACTCATTTTTCATTCCGATCAGCAATATATGAGAGGGTCCAGCACTCCCTCCTTCCTGACACCTGTTAATGAAGGCACAAATGCCCAGAAAGCCACGTCTTAACTCATGCTGTGGCTCCCCCTCACGATCACTGAAATTGACAACCTAGGCAATTTCACAAAATAATTTTTAAAAGATCTGAGATCCCAAATTTTGCCCTATGCTAGTCAGTAGTTTCTGTTTATTCTATTGCTACAAAAATATTTTGCTTTGTATAGTTAATATGTAGGGGGCAGTTACCATCTGTAAAAAAAAAAAAAAAAAGTCTTCACCTGTATCAATGTTTAATGAGTCAAATTAAATAGAAAATCGGAATTGAGAAAATGTATTTTTTTTTACAAAAATATAGAATGCAGTTTTTAAATGAATGATATATCTTGAGTTCATGGATATAATACAAAATTAATACAAAATGACTTATGTTTATCGCCGATTCGGTTTGTAAAAAATAAATTGCACCACAGCTTTATATAGAAAGCAATACACTTCTTTCTCTTGAAGAAAAGTGAACGGTGACACACTTTTGTGATCCAAGCCTGCCCCCTGGTGGTCAGTTTGTCATCGTGAGAATGCAGACTACGAGGCGGGAAGCGCCCTCTTAAAGCATCTCAGAAGTAACCTCCAAATGAAAACCTGGCATTGCTGGAGGTACACTTCCCTGTAGTGCCCTAGGCATCTCCATGAGTGTCTCAACATCACCATGTGTGAGAAAGATACTATTAAAAAGTTATAAAATAAAAAGTTATTTTCAGGCTATCTTGGAACACACACAATTATGTTGAGACAGACACTGATGGTGAGGCATAAGAATGATATAATGGAATTTGGGAACTCGGGAAACAAGAGTGGGAGGGGACTGAGGGATAAAAGACTACACATGGGATACAGAGCACACTGCTTGGGTAACAGGTGCACGAAAATCTCAGAAATCGTCACTGAATAACTTATACATGTAACCAAAAACTACCTTACCCTCCAAAATCATGAAAATAAAAATTAAAACTTAAAAATAATAACTTTAGGTATAACAGGAATGTACAAACTGAAACGACAGGGTTAATTCTCAACACAATCTTCTGCTCTTTCCTAAAGGGAAAAAAATAACACAGACTTGGCAAATTTGAAGGAGCATCTCTAACAGGAAATAATCTGATGAAATTTATTCACCAGATGCCAAGAAAATTGTATTTAGGCATCCATGTTAAAATCTAACAGGTCATGAACACTAAGTGAAATAAATACATAAAGTAGCAGTCTATTTCTAATATTAATCTAGACTTTTTTGTCTCTAATTCTGAGAGAAATAGTGATTAGAAGGAGAATTCAAAAAGGAAACACGAAAAGAGCTTAGAAAGTCAGAGGAGCCTTGCCAGAAAGCAGTGACACAGTCTTCAATCCCTTTCTTTGGGGAAAGTATAGGCACCAATGCTATCTGTTATTTTGTTAAAACAAGATGGCACTTTTCTCCCTCTATAAAAGGCAGTGCTGATACCGGCATCATAATGAAGCCATAAGTACATTTGGTAAAATGTGGTGCTTTCAGGGTCTCCATTTAGGTGGTTCAAAATTGGACTCAACAATAACACCACCCACCTAAGGGGACAAAGTAAGAATATCTGGCCCACACTGATGTCACTGTCTGTCTTTTATAGTGGCTTTAAATGTATGTATGAATGTCAACATTCTTCATATAATTTTATCTTTTTGTTAGATATTGAAACCAGAGTCTCAAATTTCGCATTTGCATTACAAAGTTATTCAACCACTATTACTATTACTTAAAAAAAATTTACCATAGGAAACTTGAGGTCAGGTGAGACTGTTAACTTAATCATTAAGATTGGATTTGGGACTCTTTAAAGTCTTTAATGAAAGGTCTGTGTGTTCGTAATATATCAAAAATCTGGAGAAGCAAGGTCTGAAGTTACAACATCAGAAAACCAGAACTAGAATCATGAGAAAAACTCCATGAAACTTTTCCTTCACTGTCTTGAGAATTTTAGCCTGTAGTTGTTGAAATGCCACACTTTGGCAGGCCAAGGTGGGCAAATCACTTGCACCCAGGAGTTCGAGAGTAGCCTGGTGAACATGGTGAAATCTTCTCTCTACCAAAAACAGAAAAACAATTAGCCAGATGGGGTGGTGCACGTCTGTGGTCCCAACTACTCGGGAGGCTGAAGTGGGAGGATCACTTGAGCCTGGGATGTCGAGGCTGCAGGAAGCCAAGATGGCACCACTGCACTCCAGCCTGGGCCACCAGAGTGAGACCTGTCTCAAAAAAAAAAAAAAAAAAAAAAGTAAAATGCCATATAACTGCTGCCTATATCCAGGAGCCTTATTAATGAGAACAACAAAATATTTTATCTGTTCACTACAGTTCACACACAGGATCTTTATAAATTAGACATTGTGTTAAAAAAGAGTCAAACCAATACTTTATGTAAGATCAAGCGGTATGCAGGATATGAACGGATTTTAACATTGATAGCATTGAAAATAAGAAGCGATTCAATGAATGCTAGGATTAAAAGGAATATAAGTTTCCCAGTTCTCATTCTTTATTTTACGTATAAATAAGCCCTCAACGTGTGAGTAATTTCCAGTCATGTAGACAGACACAGAGACAAAAATGAAATGAACATTCAGATGTAAACCGTCCTTCGTGTGCACCCATTCCGCCCTCAGCTCCTTCCTCTATCTGTACACTGAACCCATCCTTTCTCTTGGTCATAGGTGTCTTGATTTTTTTTCTCCTCCTTTACCTTGTACCATATTCTTCTCCGTCAGCACTGGAAAATATTCAAGTCTCTGTATCTAAAACAAAAATGAAATGGTCTCCTCCTCCAACACACACACACCCTTTTCCAGGCACTGTCTTGCCTTCCTGACCTCTTTGCTGCCAAATATCTTGGAAAAAAAGTCCCACTTGCCAGTCTTGACGGTTTCATCTCCCACATGCCTCAGTATAATCCAATATGTGTCCCTCCACATGGCTTCTCTGCAAAGCTCACCAATGACTGGAGAGCTACTGAATCCAGGGGAAGGGGTTTTAGTTGTTCACTTCCTTGACACACCAGCAGTATCCAACATTATTAGAATATTAGCTGCACCCCTTTCAAAGCGCTCATCCTTCACTTTCAACCTCTCTGCTTTTTCTGGGTTTGTCTTTGTGTTTTGCTTTTGTTTCTTTGTTTTGTTTGTTATAATCTTACTGGCTACTACTCATTTTCCATCTCATTCTCCTTCTAATGTAGAACATTCACAGCGTTTTCCAAGGCTTGGCCCTGGGCTCCCTGTTCTTATTCTAAGTTCTCTGTCTGGCAAGCTCAATTGTACACATGGCTTTTATTACAAACCACAGACTAGTCATTTCCAAGTTCACATCCACATCTCAGACCTCTCCTCTGAGCACCAGACATGTTACTAGACTGCTTAGCTGACATCTCCACTTTCAATAGCTATCTTTCACTTAAAACCTGTTAATAGATTCATATTGTTTTTTGGTTAAAGAACAGAACCTTTCCACATGGCCTGCAAAGGCTTGCATAATTTGGTCCCAGCTAATCTCAGAGGACTTACTATGCCCTTGGTAGTCACTCACTCCATGCCCCACTTCAGTTAGCTTTCTATTACTTTATTTCTTTCATTCAGAAGACCTTTGCTCTTTCCATTTGCTAAAAACCTCTTTTCTTTATCTCCAATTCTCTTTTCTTCAAGGTAAATTCCTACTTTAGATCTCAATCTAATGCCACATTTTTAGGAAAGCTTTGTTAGACTCATCAGACAAATGTATAAATTATCGGGTAACTACTCTTTGTAACACCTATCATAGCTTTAGTTACGTGTTTATTTGTTTAATTAGTGTCTTCTTTAGTCTGTAAGTACCATGAAGGTAGAGACTATTTTCTTCTTATACACCATTGTGACCAACAGTAAATAGGAGGTCTCACCCTCAAGAAACATTTATTGAATAAATTAAAACGGAATTTTATCTTTTATTATTCAGATGAGAATATTTGGTATATATGTTGGTATAAAATTTGGCACAGGTAAGTAGGTCCTGGTTAAAAAAAAAAGGCATTGGTGGTGGTTCAGATTCTCATGGACTCCAGACCAACAAATTGTTAGTTATATTCTCAACAGATAGAGATAAGTACTTGGCTCATGGCCTGAGTTCAATAACTTGTTAAATAATTAACAAAAGAAGGTAGTAGTAATCACAGAGAAAATAGGCTATTTAATTTATCTTGTTCCATAAAAAATGTTCCATAAAATTTTAGGGATTATAAAAGATTCAACAAGTAAGTGTGGCTCTTTCAGGGGAAAAAAAAGTGTTGGCAAGGACATGGAGAAATGAGAATCCTTGTTCATTGCTGATGGGAATGTGAAATGATGCAACCACTGTAGGAAACAGTATGATGCTCTCATGGAGTATCTTAGTGGTGTTTCTGTATTTCTTGAATTTGAATGTTGGCCTGTCTTGCTAGGTTTGGGAATAATATCCTGAGGTGTGATTTCCAACTTGCTTCCATTCTCCCTGTCTCTTTCAGGTAATCCAATCAATCATAGGTTTGTACTTTTTTTATAGTACCATATTTCTTAGAGGCTTTGTTTATTCCTTTTCATTTTCCTCTAATCTTGTCTGTGTGTCTTATTTCAGCATTATGGTCTTCAAACTCTGATATCTTTTCTTCTGCTTGGTCGATTCAGCTATTGATACTTGTGTATACTTCACAAAGTTCTTGTGCTGTGTTTTTCAGCTCCACCATGTCATTTGTGTTCCTCATTGAACTTGTTATTCCAGTTAGCAGCTCCTGTAACATTTTATCAAGTTTCTTAGCTTCTTCACATTGGTTTAGAACATGCCTCTTTAGCTCAGTGGAGTTTGTTAATACCCACCTTTTGAAGCCTACTTCTGACAATTTGTGCATCTCATCCTCCATCCAGTTCTGTGCCCTTGCTGGAGACATGTGACAATCATCTGGAGGAGAAGCACTCTCCCCTTTGGGTTTTCAGCATTTTTTTCATTGATTCTTTCTAATCTTCATGAGTTTGTCTAGTTTTGATCTTTCAGGTTGCTGACCCTTCAATGAAGTTTTTATGGGGATTTTTTTTTTTTTGGTTGATGCTATTGTTGTTCCTTTCTGTTTATTTTTCTTTCAATGGTCAGGCCCTTCTTCTGTGAGGCTGCTGTGATTTGCTGGGGGTTCACTTCAGGCCCTATTAATCTGATTCACTCCTGCATGTGGAGATGTCACTTGAGGAGGCTGGAGAACAGCAATGATGGATGCTGGCTCCTTTCTCTGGGATCTCTGACCTTGTTAGGCACCCACCTGAATCCAGTAGGAACACTCCTGTATAGGGTGTCTGACAATCCTTTTTGGAGGGTCTCACCTGGTTGGGTGGCATGGGGAGCCAAATCCCTTTAACAAAGCAGTTTGTCCCTTGGTTGAGGTGGTGTGCTTCACTGAGGGGGAAACTCACTCATCTGGGCTGCTCATATTCCTCAGAAGTAGCAAGAGGAAAGACTAAGTCTTCTGTTTCCCATGGACAATGGCCATCCCTCCCCGAGGGGCTCAGGCCCACGGAGATCAGAGTTCTGTCCGTGAGCTTCTGGCTGTAGTTGTTGGAGTTGCTGCAGGGAGACCCCACCTACTGAGGAGGTATGGGTCAGGGTCAGGCCTAAAGAGGAACTATGGTCACAGGCCACCACAGTTGGTGTGTTGTGCTATGGGGAATATCTCTTGGGACCTAGCCTTCTATACCACCAGGTGAATGTTTGCCTGACTGAACATTCACAGAAAGGTAATACATCTGAAAAAGAAAATTTAAAAAACCCCAAAGTAGGTTTGACTCTGAAAGCTATAGATTTCGTGGAAAATATATGGTCACTGACTAGATCAGTGGGAACAACTTCCTTAGATGTTTCCTGTTACCATCTGTGGTGTGCAGAAGAGTTGAGTGCGCCCCGGCTTGCTGGAGGTGGCAGTGAATTTGTATACCTGGAAATAGAAAGCTGGCTGAGCAAGCTAGCAGGAACAGAAATGAATAACATATATAGTTGTGAATGACAGCCAATAAGTTATAGTTATTACAAGTGGCCTTAGCTTCTCTTAATTGTAAATGATGTTACAAAATAGTTTTGGGGGGAACATGTAAAAGTTGCGGGACTTGAGATGATGTAATTTGTTTAAAAATGTGCTAGGCATGTGAGTCACTGTTTACTATTTAGGTGTGTCAAAATAATAGATTTTCCTTATTTCTAGATGTACATTTAATTTCTGACTTGAGGCCGCTTCCTGCCTATACTCTTTAAACTAACTCACTGTGAATCTTCCATTTGTACTTTTCTGAGAATCCTGCAATTAATTATTAGAATTATTAGTCAGCATCAGCCTGGCTCACATCTCCATGTTACTCTGTCCTACTCCTCCTCCCAGTCCTGACCTAGCCCTCAAGGTTCACAGGTCTCTAGTCTGCCAAAAGAAAGGACAAGTTACCCTAGGTGGTTGTTACCCATTGGTGGTACAAAGGGAGGGGCTGTTTCTTGTTCTTCTCTGCTGCTTGGCAGTGACAGTAACTGAAACTGGCATGTTGGTACACATTTGGTTCACTGGCAACTCCCTGGCATTGCTTCTGAGGTTCCAGGCTCTTTGTACAAGTTTCAATTGCATCATAAACAACCTTATATTCTTACTGATGTAAAACAAGAAAAACATTTATTTTTCCTCATAAATGTGCTAGGTCAGGTGACGAAACACAGCTACAAGAGGCTTGGTAAGTTCAGATCTACTACAAGCAAGGCCCAGAAGCTGACTGGACTTTGCTTTTTTCATGGTGGTTGTCAGAAATCCTGTAAATGCTACAGGTTCAGGAAGGAACAACTTGGTATATTTCAGGGACTCTGAGTAAATCAGAAACTTAAAGTTTGAATAAGAAGTCTGTTCATTGCTAGCTCTATAACTTCAGAAAACTTTTAAAATCTTTTAAAGCCTTATATTTATCCCCCTATAAAGAGAAGAAATGTGCCCGGTAAGTTCTTCTTACTGGCCTAGTTTCACTTTTCCCCCACATCTTAACCTCCAACACAATCACATAGCCAAGACCAGCTTAAATGGTATGGGGGAATTACACATTTCCTCCCAGTAAAAGATAGCAAAGGTAGGCGTGAAGAAGTAGACACAGATTACAATGTAAAGGACATATTTAATCAAGCACTGTCTGCCCAGTTCACATTCAAATTCAAATCTAATGTATAAATGAAAATAAGACTCAAACAGATGGCAGATAAAAATATTGTATCCCAGCAATTCGGGAGGCAGAGGTGGGTGGATCACCTGAGGTCAGGAGTTTGAGACCAGCCTGGCCAACATGTTGAGACCTTGCCTCTACTAAAAAATTAGCCAGGTATGGTGGTGGGTGCCTGTAATCTCAGCTACTCAGGAGGCTGAGACAATAGAATTGCTTGAACCTGGGAGATGGAAGTTGCAGTGAACCGAAGTCACACCATTGCACTCCAGCCTAGACAACATGAGACTCCGTGACTCCGTCTCTCTCTCTCTCTATATATATATATATATACATAGAGAGAGAGCAGTTGTTTTCATCCCACTTTAGAATTACGGAAGGAGGATACTATGGCGTTTAAAAAAACTCTTCTGATTCCTGTTGCAGCTTCCATGCTGCTTCTCTGGTTGCAAGCATTTTCATCCTGCCTTGGAAAGCCCCTCAATTCTACCTCAGTTTACTATGTTCTTCCTGGATCCCTCTCCTCTCTTAATTTACCAGCATAATTAGGGTGAAGATTCTCCACCATCAGTAAACCATGTGAGAAGGGAGGGAGGGATTGTATGCAATCATATATTTTCTTGTGCAGAACACATCTTTCAGGCTATTAATCCAGACAATCCCCAAAATAAGTACGAGTGGTGGTGAGGCATCGCCTTACTTTTTTTTTTTGATGAAGTCTCACTCTGTCGCCCAAGCTGAAGTGCAGTGGCATAATGTTGGCTCCCCCGAATCCTCTGCCTTCCAGGTTCAAGCAATTTTCTTGCCTTAGCCTCCTGAGTAGCTAGGACTATAGGCATGTGGCACTATGCCTGGCAAATTTTTGTATTTTTAATAGAGACGGGGGTTTCACTATGTTTACCAGGCTGGTCTCGGACTCCTGTCCTTGTGGTCCACCCTCTCAGCCCCTCACAGTGCTGGGATTACAGGCGTGAGGCACCGCACCCGGCCGGCATCGACTTACTTAGAATCTAATATCCGTCGGACAACAGAGTAGGCTTTTCCAAGAATCGCATTTGTTTGCCTCCCTCTACTCCTGCAGGTTTATTCCAGGGTTGTGGAATAAAACTTGATTCCTATTTCTTTTCTTTCTCAATTCAGTCATCTCCCCCTATGCTACTCTTATCTCCTCTTATGTATTTGTACCACTAGGAAACTCTGTATTGCTCATACCCAGATTGGTATGTCTTCAATTTAGAATTTAATATCTAAAAGTTTCACATTTAAAACAGTATTTATAGTTTCTTCATTGTGGCCAAAAGTGAAAAAGTAGAAATACAGTACAGAGAAGTAGATAAAAAATAATTTCCCAATGATACAGCACTTACTATCCTACTACACAGAAAATTCATGTATTTTTTCATTTCTCAAATGCTCCAAGACCTTCTTCTATATTTAAAGCTCTCTGGTAAATACTGAATGTTGCATAGTGATCACTATAGAAATGTATATCATCCGCATATACTTACAATTTATTGAGATACTGATTTTTATAGATTTTCCTTTGTTTTCAATTAAACATTTTCCAATTATACTAAGAATGTTTTTAAATGAAGGGTATTAGACTTTTCCTGACTTTTGGCTATTTTAAACCAGTAAGTGCAAGCTAATTTTCATGTAAGAATACATAAAATTTTTATATACGATATATTCAAATAACTATAACATTAACAACAATACACAAGATACACAAGTCTCATTGCTGTGCTCTTTTTCTGGTCCAGTGAGCACTGAGCATATGTAAAATAGTGTGGAATACCAATATATTAATGTATTTTGTTCCTAGCAAATTTACCAAATAATTCTATGCAGTTCTGAATCGTCATTTCATTTTATAATTTTTTGAAAATTCGCCTTTAGTTTCTCTTCCACAGCTGTCACATCCTAAGCATATCTCACATCCAGATCTTTTTTCTTGCTTATTCATTAGATTTTCCTTTTCACCAAAGAAAAATAATGGGGTTACTTTAGGATATATCCCCACTGATTTTGGTATCAATTAATAACATGTGAAATCTAATTTTGAAAATATTTTCTCTGCTAACTTTTTTCTTTGGTTTAAAATTTAATTGTTTAAGGGCATCAGAAATTATTTTCAACAAATACTGTCATCAAGCTACATGTTTACTACATTTTGAATTATTTTCAATACCCATTTTCAGCCCAGGCTTTGTTTTTATCCAACTTATCCGTCACTGCCCATCTCTGCAAGCTGTAGACATTGACATCCAGCCTGGCACTTGACAACTTCCAAATTTGGAAGTTGGACTCTGTTTTTTTCTTCCTCAGCAACTGGCTAGTATTAAGCTCACCCAGTTAATAAATCATTCACCAGGAAGACAAGAAACATAGTGCATTCCTTGTCAATCCACTTTGGAATTTATCATATTATTTTTAAAAACTTTAAATTTTTCATTTTATTTATTCATTTATCTTTTTTTTGAGACAAAATGTCCCTCTGTTGCCCAGGCTGGAGTGCAGTGGAACAATCTTGGCTCACTGCAAGCTCTGCCTCCTGGGTTCAAGTGATTCTCATGCGTTAGCCTCCCAAGTAGCTGGAACTACAAGCACACGGCACTGTGCCTGGCTAATTTTTATATTTTTAGTAGATACGGGGTTTCACCTTATTGGCCAGGCTGATCTCAACCTCCTGACCTTGTGATCCACTCACCTTGGCCTCCCAAAGTGCTGGGATCACAGGCATGAGCCACCGTGCCCGGCCAAAACTTTAAATTTTTGTACATGTCTTAAGGTGGGCTCAGAAGATATCGTAGTATATGCTGGCAATAAGAGCATTTGCAATTATAGGGTGCCAACTGTATTTGGGGATTGAATCTTCTTTTCAAAACTATACGATGAATATTACTTCTTCTCTTTATAGGGGATAAATATAAGGCTTTAAAAGATTTTAAAAGTTTTCTGAAGTTATAGAGCTAGCAATGAACAGACTTCTTATTCAAACTTTAAGTTTCTGATTTACTCAGAGTCCCTGAAATATACCAAGTTGTTCCTTCCTGAACCTGTAGCATTTACATACTGATGTCTTTCCATCAGCCAAGGGGTAGCAATATTGGTAACTTTTAATTAAAGCAGAAAAACATTTTCTATTTTAAGGCAAAAGATGAGCCCAGTGATAGAGCTACCAAATCTATGCGGCAACATCCCTTATGTCTTTTCACAAAATATATTTTAAAAGTCTTGACCCACAACATTTGATTCCCCTGCAGAAATTTTGCATTGGTAACTGATATGGTTAGATGTTTTGTCCCCCAACTCCAAATCTTATGTTGAAATGTGACCTCTAATGCTGAAGGTGGATCCTGGTGGGAGGTGTTTGGGTAATGGGGGGTGGATCCCTCATGGATGGCTTGCTGCTGTCCTCAGAGCAGAGAGTGATTTCTCACTCTCTGATTTCATATGAGACACGGTTGTTTAATAGAGCCTGGCACCTGCACCTTTTTCCTGTTGCTCACTCTCTTGCCATGTGATACTCCTGCTTCCCCTTTGCCTTCCATCAAGACTAAGCTCACCAGAAGCAGATGCTGGCACTATGCTTCATGTACAGCCTGCAGAATTATGAGCCAATTAAACCTCTTTTCTTTATGAATTACCCAGTCTCAAGTATTCCTTAAGAGCAATGCAAATAAACTAACACAGAAAATTAGTACTGAAGAGTGGGACATCACTATAAAGATTCCTGAAGATGTGGAAGTAGCTTTAAAACTGGGTGACTTGCAGAGGTTGGAACACTGGAGGGCTCAGAAGAAAACAGGAAGATGAGAGAAAGTTTAAAACTTCTCAGAGACTTGCTAAATAGTAGTGACAAAATGCTGATAGAAATACAGACAGTAAAGGCCAGGCTGAAAAGGTTTCAGATGAAAATAAAGAAGTCACTGGGAACTGGTGTAAAGATCACCCATGCTATGCCCCAGCAAAGAACTTGGCTCCATTGTGTCTGTGACTTAGGGATTTATAGAAAGATGAACTGAAGAGTGATGACCTAGGGTATCTGGTGGAAAAATTTCTAAACAGCAGATCATTCAAGATGTGCCGTGGTTTCTTCTAACAGTCTATGATCAGATGTAAGAGCAAGGAAATGCCTTAAAGTTGGAACTTGTAATTAAAAAGGAAGCAGAACATAAAAGTTTGGAAAATTTGCAGCCTGGCTTGGCCATGTAGTAGAAAAGAGAGAAAACATTTTTAGGAGAGGGATACAAGAAGGCTGTGGTGCAACCACTTGCTAGAGAGGTTTGTGCATCTAAATGGGAGTCAATTGCTAACAGTCAAGACACTGGGAAAAAGTCCTCCAAGGCATTTCAGAAATCTCTGGGTCAGCCTCCTCCCATCACAGGCCCTAAGGCCTAGCAGGACAAGATGGCTCCCCCAGGTCAGGGCCAGGGCCTTGGCAACCATCACAATTTTGGAACGCAGTTCTCTGTTTCCCTGCTGCTTAAGCTCCAGCCTTACTCAAAGGACTGATCCACTGCTTCAGAGGGTGCGAGCCATAAGCCTTGGTAGTTTCCATGTGGTGTTAAATCTGCAGGTACACAGAATGCAAGAATGACGGGGGCTTGAAAGCTTCCACCTAGATTTCAGAAGATGTATTGGAAAACTTGGGTACCAAGACAGAAACCTGCCACAGAAGCAGTGCCCCTGTAGAAAAGCTCTACGAGGGGAAATGCCAAGAATAAAGGTGAATTGGAGCCCACACAAAGTCTCCACCAAGGCACTGCCTAGTAGAATGATGGGATGGGGGCTGCTGTCCAGCAGACCTAAGAATAATAGAGCCATTGAAAGTTTGCATTTGTACCTGGAGAAGCCACAGGCACTGGATGCCAACCTGTGAGAGCAACTACAGGTGCTGCACCCTGCAAAGCCACAGCGGCAAAGATGCCTAAGGTCTTGGGAGTCTACACCTTGCAACAATGTGCCCAGGATGTGGACGCAGAATTAAGGGAGATTATTTTGGAGGTTTAAGATTTAATGACTGCTCTGCTGGAGAAATGTGTGAGGCCTGTTGCCCCTTTCTTTTGACTGACTTATACCTTTTGGCATGACAATTCTTGCTCAATGCCTGCACCACCACTGTATCTCAGAACTAAATAATTAATTTCATTTTAAAAATATTTTTTTATTTTACAGTCTCATTGGTAAAAGAAATTTAACTTGAGTCTCCAGTGAGACTTTGAATTTTGGACTTTTGAGTGATGCTGGAATGAGTTGAGGGTTTTGAAGACTATTGGGAAGGGACAATTGTATTTTACAATGGAAGATGGACATGAGATTTGGGGTCCCAGAAGTGGAATAATATGGCTAGTATATTTTGTCCTCTCTAAATATCATGTTGAAATGTGACCTCCAATATTAGTGGTGGGGCCTGTGGGAGGTGTTTGAGTCATGGGAACAAATCCATCATAAATGGCTTGGTGACGTCCTTGAAGTAATGAGATCTGGTTGTATAAAAGAGCCTGGCACCTCCTTTTCCTCTCTCTTTCTCTCTCTCATCGTGTGATACACTTGCTCCCCATTTGCCCTCCATCAGTTGTAAGCTTCCTGAGGCCCTCATCAGAAGTAGATGTGACACGATACTTCATGTACAGCCTGCAGAATCAAGGGCCAAATAAACCTATAAAGTCATAGATATTCCTTTATAGGGATGCAAACAGGCTCTCACAGTTACTAAAAATCTCTATGAATAAAGATTTTGTCCACATTTTCACTATGTATCCTGGATTTTCTAGAAGATATTTGTGAATATCATTGCAAAAGCAACAACATAATAGTAGTTCTGACTGCAGAAATTTCAGAGAAACTTGTATCAGACTATCCATTAGAAAGATCATAAATAAACTAAAGTGAATTCCTGTCATGGCAACAGAGTAAAAACCTGTCTCCAATACATACGTAAATAGATAAATGTATAAATAGCAAATAAGCTTTGAACAAATACATTAAAAATAAAAAAGTCAGAAGACACTGGAGACTAGACAAAAATGAGCAAAACCTGGATGGAGTTAGACACTTGAAAAAGAGAGCGGCAAGGATGAGATCTCATTTCTACACCATTTCTCTCTTGGGGGTGAGAAAAAGACAATAATACAAGTATTGGAAACAGTAAATGGGAGGATACACAGAATTTACAAAGGAAGAAAGATATAAATAATTGCTAATGTCACATGAAAATGAAAATAAGAGGACAAGAAATCTTATCTTTAAATTCTCTAAAGTGAAAACAAAAAAATTTAAATCAGCATGCTACATTAAGTCAAAATAACTTACTTGGTTAAACGAATATGTATTTTAGATAAATGAAAGCTGAGAAGGTATTTCTCATGTTCTGTACTATAAGAAATGCTAAAAGAAATTCTTCAGAATAAAGTGAAATGACTATAGATGGAGATAGAGATTTACAGGAAGGAATAAAGACCACCAGAAATAAGAGCTGTAGGTAAAATGAAAGGAACTATATTTTTACCTTTAATTTCTTTAAAAGAAAATTGACAATTTAATGCAAATAATATAATGTTGAATTATGAGATTTATATGTAGATTTAAAATGTATGGCATCAATAATGTTACTGGCAGTGAATTTACATGGGTCCACCGCAACCTTAATTTTTCCTCCTCAGCAAGAAAAAAATGACTGAAGAGGCAAAAAAGAGACCAGAGCAAATTTTAGAACAAGAATGAAAATTTAGTAGAAATCTTTAGAACAGGAATGTAAGGAAGTAAAGAACACTTGGAAGAGGGACAAGTGGGTGACATGAGAGACAAAGAGCGCAGTTTTCCCATTTGACTTGGGGTTTTATGCGTTAGTATACTTCCAGGATCTTGCATCCCTTCTCTCCTGAATCTTTCCTTGGGGTGGGCTGTCATATGTGCAGTGAACTGCCAACACTTGGGAGGGGATCATGAACAACATGTTTACTGGACTTGTACACATGCTTACTTGATGTGTTCTTCCCTTACCAGCCAAGTGTCCCTTTGTGGTCATATGCCAGTTCAACTCTGCCACTTTGCCTCTTAGGGCATATGCCCCAGCCCACTCACCCAACTCCTAAGATGTTATTGGAAATCTGTTTATTACTAGTTTCAGGTGTTTTTGTTTCCTGGGAGACTGCCTTTCCCTGGTACTGGCTGTAACTATTTGTTATTTTAGAAAGACTAAAATAACTACCTGATCATCATCTGATGGTTGTCTGATATTCCTGGAGTTGGGGGGTGCTCTTCCACCCTGCTCATCTGTGACTAGCTCCCTACTGCAACCTTTCCCCCATCAAGAGTCCAAGACCACACAGTTCTTTGGAGAAAAATGGATGGTCAGTGTTCTGTAACTGCTTCCTTCTCACAGAGGGACAATGATGGTTCTGTGGGTCTTGGCCTCTTGCTAGTTGTAAGGGAAGCGTTTGCTCTGTGAGTTAGTGAAAGCAGTAACCAACCAGGTCCAAGGGAGACACAGGAAGGATTTCACCTCTGTCATGTCCCACCAATAGGCAGTCTAGAGGTCCCCTGTAGGAGGGTGACTCTTAAATATTGAGAGGATGGTATCTCTCACTAAGGATCATCTGGAGCTTGAAGGCTTGAAGGCAAGAGGAGACAAATCAGGTTATTATATTTAGCAGAATGTTAAAATGAAATAAGGGGGTGATGACAGCTGGCACACCCAGGTAGCTGGTGGCTATAGTCATACCTTCTAATAATTGGGTGCATGGGGGTGCTAGCCAATTCCAATATGTACCAAGAATTGCAAAACTGATCAAGAATTTTTTGTATTACTCATCCATTTTGTTTCTTCTGAGCTACAGCAAGAGATCACTAGTTGGTTCATGGGAATAAGTAGGGTTAGTCTAAATTGCAGATAAAAACTCAAAATCAACTGATGAGGCTAGAACTTAAAAACAGGTGTACCATAATTCTTAAAACATATTTTTTCTCTCTCTAGTTCTTATTTTATACAAAAGAAATCATAATAGTACTGATCTGTTTGCAAAATAAGCTTTGGTCTTATACTTGGCCAGATTATTTGCATGAGGCACAGCAAGAATAATCATTTTTCAGATAAAGTTATTTTTAAATTGGTTTTGATGGAACTTGATTCCATAAGAAATTTCAGATAGGATGTTCTAAAGCTTTATGCCCAGCCATGGGTTGGTGCCACTAAATACCTGCATGAGTTGGGCAAATTCCTCTTTTTTTGAGTTGTTTCAAGACAGCTCCTGAGATCTTACTGGGAACCTGCTGATCACCAGTTTCAGGTGTTTCTCTTTATTGGGGAGACTGCCTTTCCCTGGCACTATCTATCACCAATTATTATTTTAGAGAAACAGTGTAACAACTGCCTGACCTTCATCTGATGGTCCCCTGATACTCCTGTTTGGGGAAGGGGGAAGGGGCTCTCCTACACTGATCACATCTGACTAACTACCCCCTGTAACAGCAATACATAGAATATGTACATAAAATTACATATACATCTTACATATAATATCATTTCAAGTTTCTCACACTTTAAATTAAATGGTGCCATATTAACTCTAAGTAGCTTACAGTAAGTGAAAGATGCCTACTGTAATCCCTATAGTAAGCACTACAATTCACAAAATGGCATAGCCAAAAATTCAATTGTAGAAGTAAAATGTAACATTGAAATATTAACATAACCCAGAATAAGACAGAAAATGAAGAACAGCAAACAAAACCAGAAGAAACTGAAACAAAATTATAGACAATTAACTACTGAAAATTAGCAAAGTTACAAATGTAACCCAAACTATACCAATTATTACATTTTCTGTAGTTATATTGTCAGATTTAATAAAATAATCAAGATCCAAACATCCACTTTAAAAGACATATATATTTAACATACAGAAATGAATAGACTAGAAAAAGCAAGACCCAAATACCTCTTTTTTTAAGCTTTGTTTTAGGTTCAGGATATTTGTGCAAATATCCTTTTTAAAGATATGTATATTTATATAGGACACAAATAGACTAAGATGTAAAAGATGGAAAAAAGATATACTATGTAAAATGTAAAAATGTAAATTGCTGTATGAATACTGTAATATCAAAGTATGCTCCAAGACTTACCTGAAATGAAGTACAGCATTTCATTAAAACATAACGATCATAAATGTTTGCATACTTAATTAACAGATCTTCAAAATACAGCCATGTGCTGCATATTGTTGCTTCTGTTTTGCACTTATAATGGGCACATATAACGAATGGTGGTCCCAAGCATTATAATACAGCTAAAAATTCATAGCCATTGTAATGCAGTGTGATGTGTTACTCATGTGTTTGTGGTGATACTGATGTAAATGTACCTACTTTTGAAGTAAAAAAGTTGCTGTAAATAAGATGAATATATTGTTGAAGAAAGAAAAATATTTTTATAAGTGTAGTCTAGATTAAGTGTACAATGTTTATCTAGTCTACAGTAGAATGCAGTTATGTGCTTGGCCTTCACATTCACTCACTAGTTCTTCACTGGCTCACCCAGAGCAACTTCCAATTGTGCAAGCTCATTCAAGGTGAGAGCCCTATACAAGTGTACAAGTTTTCATCTTTTAAACTTTACCTTTACCCTTTCTCTGTTTACTTATGTTTAGATGCACAAATATTTAACATTGCATTTTAGTTGCCTACAGTATTCAACCCAGAAGCCTTCTGAGGTTTGTAGCCAAGGAACTAAAGGTATAGCCAGGTGTGTAGTAGGCTATAGACTTGCATAAGTGCGCTCTATGATATTCACACAATGACAAAATCACCTAACAACACATTGCTCATACTGCATTTCTATGGTTAAATGATGTATGACAGTACATAAAACAAAAACAGAAAAAGCAAAGGAAAAATTTAACAATCATAGGTTTTAATATTGAATTATTATTGATTAATAGAATAGTTAGAAGACCAACAAAAACACACAGGATCTAAAAGGCACTATCAATGACCTTTTCCAGTTGACATTTTTAGAGCACTGAAGAATATGTCACAGTTATGAAATTCAGAAAATGCATTCTTTTCAGTTGGATATTAAACATTCACCAAGACAGAATATAAGCTGGCCCAAAATAAATCTCAAGAAATGTCAAAAAATGAAGTAATATAAGAATATTCACAATCATAAAATTAAATTTGATATTATAACATTAAACTAGACAGAATAGTTCAAATATTTGGAAAAATAATAGAATAAAAAAGAAATCACAAGAAAACCATCTAATTATAATGATAACAACACTTATCAACATTTGTGAAATGCAGATGACATTGTGCTTAAAGGAAAATTTATAGCTGTAAATATTTTAATAAAATAAGAAAAGTTAACATCAACCATATAATTTTCCATCTTAAGCAACTAGAAAAAGATAAGCAACTTATATACAGAGTAAATAGAAGGAAGAAAATTTTAAAGATATGAAAAATTAAAGAAGTAAAAATAGATACAAATTTTTAGATTAATAAATAGATAACCCCCAGCAAGACTGATTAAGAAAAAAAGCACTTAGAAAATTATTGTCAGGAATAATAAAAGTTATTACAATATGCAAATATTTATGAAAAACTCTATTTCAACAAACAAAGATTTTGATATGAACAATTTTTTTGAAAAATGCAACATAGTATAACTGACATAAAAAATAAAATATCTGAATATCTCTATACCTATTAACTCAACTGAAATTATCATTTAAAAGCCTTTCTCCAAAGAAAGGTACAAGTCAATACATTAATAAAGTATATAAAATATTTGAGTATTAAATAATGCTAGTACTAAGCAAAATCTAATACATTATCTGGTTGTTCTTATCATAAAAAGCAGGAGAAAGAAGAAGACAGGGAGAAGAAAGAGATAAAGGAGAAGGAAGAGCAGAAGGAGTTCATGATGCAGAAAAGAAATTCAGTTTTTAAAAACTGAATTCAATTTACATTTTTACTACCCTAAATTATAATTTTATGATTTACAGTTTTACTCCCCTAAATTATGATTCTATCATTTCATTCAACATTAACTCATTTTCTACCTTGACTCTTGCAGTTTGTGTTAAATCCTGAACTAACTAATGAAACTAATTTCTTGAGAGCACACAAATTTACCTTTTTTCTCTTCTTTTATTTGTGCAAGTTCTTTTCTCCTCCAGTAATTTTATTTCTTAACAGAATCGTTTCTGCTTAGCTACAAATTTCCATGATTATAGCGTTTCTATGAAATTTTAAGTGAAGAGGATACTAGCATGTGGCTCAAAAGGATGTTTGGCTTAGAAAAACTTTGCAATTGATATTAAAGGAATAATTGAGTAGTAATGCCCCCATGCTCGAGTTAAGTTTTTGGCCTTTTATCTTTACCAAATTATTGTCTCCCTCTGCCACAATAAGTAAGGAACATTTAATTTAAAAAATAAAATTTAAATAGTAGTACTACAATAAACCCATCCGTCTTAACTAGTTGTTTTGAACATTTACTTAACTGAATAAGATCTTTACTATAGATTGTAACAGTAATGTTTAAAAAACATATCTCCTAACATTAATAAAAAGATTAAAATGACTTGTTAGATTTTTGTTACAATATAATTGTGAACGCTATAATTTTCTATCAATACAAAGTTCATTCTGCAAAATTATTTGTATTTTATTTTGTATATATATATTTTTGAGACTGAGTCTCGCTCTATCACCCAGGCTGGAGTGCAGTGGTACCATCCTGTCTTACTGCAACCTCAGCCTCCTGAGTTCAAGCACTTCTCATGCCTCAGTCTTCTGAATAGCTGGAATTACAAGTGCCTTTCACCATGCATGAGTAATTTTTGTATTTTTAGTAGAGATGCGGTTTTACCATGTTGGCCAGACTGGTCTCGAACTCCTGACCTCAAATGATCTATCAGCCTAGGCCTCCCAAAGTGCTGGGATTACAGGCATGAGCCACCATGCTCAGCTTGAGAAATTATTTTTAATGTCATTGTAGAAGTGGCACCTTATTCACACTAAGAAATATACCTATACAGACATGAATTGTAACTTCCAAGTTTGATTCGTGAGATTTATAAGAAGTTTGCAAAAAGTCTTCTATCTGCCATATATGTATATTTTGAGCTTGAGGGTTTTGTTTTCAGTAGTATGTTTGCCAAAAGAGTCTGTTATTTTCTCCCTTCAAAAATGAAATATTTAGACTCATGGCTCAGCTTTGCATGTGAAAGGCTTAAGGGATCATGGGCGAGGAGAGAACAACTGAAATATTTTAATATTTACAGCACATTATTTTTGCAATAATTACTTTATTTTGGAGTCACAGATTCAACATTATCCTTTTTACCTTGTTATTAATGTATGTGATTTTATTTTATTTATTTATTTCTTTGAGATGGAGTCTGGCTTTGTCACCCAGGCTGGAGTGCAGTGGCACAATCTCAGCTCTGTATATGTGATTTAATAATATATCACTATTAAAAACATGCTTCAAATGTTTATTTTACAAAAGCCAGTTTTATATGCTTCCTTTGAAGTTAACATAATTGCCTTATCTTCAGTTAAATCAATATCCTCAGATTTAATTAAAAGTTGTCAGAACATGTCCTTAAGATTTTAGTAATTACAAAAAGTGATATGCATGTAATAACATTATAAATTTTCCTTTGGCACAATTTTTATATTTTAATATGCTGTAATAAATAACATATTTGTGTTCTTTCCCATAAAACCAGGATAAATATAATCATATTATGAGTATAAACTGAGAATCAATGAACTGCAGGATATATTAATAGCCACATGTCCTGATTTTAGCTAACGCTATGGACTGCTAGTATATACAATAATATGTACTACATTTCTGAAGGACTATGCTATAGCTACAATTTGAATTCCTCCAATGAAATGTATTTCAATAAATCACGGAGAATTCTTTACTCTGTTATTTTGAAAGCTCTAATTTTAGAAGGATCCTCTTACAAAGAACCAATTTCTACCTTCCTTTCCATTTTAAATGATTGTTGGTAGTAATTTGTCAGCAGTTATGCAGTCATTTAGCATAAACTTCTTCATGCTAAATGATAGCTCTTCCAACATTAAAACCCATCACCTCTTTCCATAACTGCCTTGGGTTTACCAACAGTTTTACATACTTCTTAAAGCCACCTGTTCATGAAACACAACATTTGTTTTTTTTCTTCAGTATATAGTATGTTCATAGTTCTTTTAGCTAGTCCTAATATGCTGTATCCATTGTCCTAATGATATACAATTATGATGATCTCATAAAAGACTTTCTGTGCCAGTTCTATCATTGTCCTACAATCAATTAACAGAATGCCAAAAAAGTAACTTCATTTCTTTGTATTCCTAAAGAGTCTCCTGATATAAAACAAGAAATTAAATTACCAAAGGATATTTCTTTTTCTTCTAAAATATATAAAGCAAAGCAGGGAGAGAATGACTTGACTAAACTGTCTCAAACTTTGTGTTCTTTTTATGCACACAAATACAAGAATAAATACATTGACTGTACATTTAAAAAATTTTAGAAACTGGAATTTTAAATTTTCTATTATGAAACGTTTCAAACATTCAATGATGTGCTTTACTGGAAGATAAATATGGGTAACTCAAATCAGCAAATATTCATTACTGAAATGGTAGTGTGGACAAGCCATCATAATCCATTTCAAGTTGATCTTTACAGTAAATTTGTTCAGAATAATTAGAAATACACAACTATGTCAACAGAAAAATTGACACAAGTTTCAAAGATATAAAAAAATGAATACAATGTCAAATTCTTTGATCAACTTAGTCAGTTTGAATGACAATAGGCACTAAATTTGCATATCATTATGAAAAATATTATGCAATTTACTTTTTGTTACTGATGATTTATTGTAGCATGATCTGTAATTAATAACTTACTTCTGAACAGTAATTTGGCAGACTTAAATACCTTTGAAATCTTCATATACTTAGAAACAGTAATTTGCCTTACTGTGAATTTATTCTATGGGCTAAAGAAATTTACCCACAAATATTTCTTTATAGGTGCCTTCATTATGTTATTATTTGTAAACGCAGAAAATACCATGTATATCCTGAATGGTCAAAATAAGGGATAATTATGCAGTGGCTTGTATACACTCATTATACTCTCCTGAGCAATATTTCATACATTTAATAATCTCATAATTCATTTTTGATAATAAAATTATTGGATACAATGAGGTTTATATAACATTAAAAAGAGTTTTAATTTTTTATAATGCCAAAACCAGGGGAAGAAACGCCAAAATACTAATTTTAATGTAAGAATTATTTTTAATGTCAATATATTTGCCCTAAGAGAGGATAAAAATTCCCAGGGATTTCACAAAGATAAAGATAAAGCTAGGATAGGTAACATGTTAGGGATTTTATTGTATTTCACATTTATGTGTTGTAGTCCTAATAGTACTTCAGAATGTGACTGTCTTTGGAGATAAGGTCTTCAAAGAAGCAAAGTTATATTAACAATGAGGTCATTAAGGTGGACCCTATTCCATATGACTGATTTTTTTTGAGAAGAGAAAATTAGGACAGAGACACATATTAGAAAGGAAAGACTGTGAAAGCACAGACAGAAGGCCATTTACAAGCCAAGGAGAGAGACTCCAGAAGGGAGTAACCCTGCTAACACCTTGAGCTCAGACTTCTAGCCACCGGAACTTGAGAAAATAAACTTCTGTTGTTTATGTACCCCAGTCTTTGGTACTTTGCTATGGCAACCTTGGCAGAGTCATACAGAACATAGTCACTAAGTAAGAAGATAAGAATGACTGGAATTTGCCAATAATGCAAACTATAAGGTCTATATGAAAGTGGAACTATCATTCACAAAACTGGGAGGGCTTCACCATTACCAGTTTTTCAAAGCTTAATATTTTTTTTCTTTCTCAGTCTTGTGTCTGCTTCTTTTCCATTTGGCCTGATGTTCTTTTGCAAACTCTCTCCTTCTTCAAAAGTTCAAGGTATGAATATGCAACAGCTGATTACAGACATCAAGGGTTTTTAAAATCTTGGTAATAAAAAAAGGAAAGCCTTACCATTCCAACTTATAAACTGGGTTTGTGATTTTTGAGGTTGAGGCTTGAATTTAGTTTCAGAGCAGGCAAGTTTATAGTGTGCAGATAATCACTTTAATGGGCTTTCAATTATGCAATGTTCAAGCAAAGCTCCCATTCTGAGATGTTGACTCTCCAGACACCATGGCTCCAATAAGCTAAACTATGCTACCAAATGATATAAAAGACTCTTCATTCATTATGTCTGTATAGCAAGATCCCACTTAGAAATGTTTCTTTTGTAAATATGGATTTAGACTGCACTTTTTCTAATTATATTTATTGTTTCTTGGCAAATGTATTTTGTGTGTGGTCTGGTTCAAGCATTTGATCAAAGGATATTAAGAGCAGAGATGCTGTGTTATATGTGGATTCATGCTGTCTGACAGATCAGAAAGAAGAACCAACTAGGATTTCTGAAATCTAGTCCACAATCTACAATTCAAGATTCATGCATGCTGTTATTTTTATATGGAATAACTCAGATATGGACAAATGCAGTGACACAGAATTCATATGTTCAGATAGATTATACTCATGAAGCCTAAAGCATATCCAGAGGCATATGTAGAGAACATGGTTTTCCATAAAAGTGTGTTAGAATTCTCAAGTTCATTCGTCTTGGAAAGCATACTGTCCTGGGGGGGGAGAAAATTAACACTAGGGAGGAACTGAGACTTGACAAGGGAGATATATCGTTTTCTCTTTCCCCTGGGGAGTTCAGGTACTGAGTTTCAGGTAAGAAAGACCCAAAAATATGCCCTGGGGAACAGTAAGACGGCTTTTGTAACAAAGAGAGCCCAAGCTGGCTCATAGAAGGGTTTGTGTAGCACAGAGCAGACATAATTTGTCCTTGTTCCAAGTTGTCTATGTGGTAGTTCTCCTTTCATAGACTCATATTTACTAAATTGCACTCCTGATTCTAGAAAGGTGATTGTGCTGTTAAACAGTTTTCTATGCACCTAGTTGTGGAGGCCCATCCATGAACAGATTTTTTGGATAATTAAGCAGAGCCCACTGACCATAAGCAGCAACATGAATTTTAGAAAAAATGTAATGAAATCAGATTCTAATTTGGTTTTGAAGTATAAAAAGATTTTTGACCTTGAACCAAGAATCTTTACTATCTATGCTTCCATTCTTAAATAAATATCTTGAATAAGGTGATCTTTACAGTCAGCCACCGTAAGCAGCTAAATTTCCTGGTTTAGTACATCTCACTGAAATATCTGAGTCATCGTTTTTGAACATCAGATATTGTACTGAGTTTTAAACGTTAAGAGAGGATCATATAGTTTTAATTAGACCCAGAACTGAATCACAACTGTTGCTAAACAAAGTCCTTCTTGTTTTTCTTTAATAGAAAAAAAAAAAACATGGTGAATGTGGACTGTTGTTCCTCTTCTTCCCAGTCTTCTTCACTTTCTCCCACAGGAAGACTAAACATGACCTTTCCAGTAAAGTCTTCTGATTATTTTCTGAAAAGTGAATTGCGCTGATACAAAAGTGGTCTTTTAAAAAAGATGTATTAAAAGTCCATATAAGTATTTTCTTTTTTTATTTGCTATCATTGCTTTTGACTCATCATCATCTTCAAAGTCTTACTCATAATTTCCACATCATAGATACAATGGTTTATCAACACCTTTAATTCATATCGCTTTTTAATCTCATTCAGAAATTTCTTTAATAGAGTATGGAGAATATCTATCTCAATCCTTTAATAATAAATATTGCTGTATTTAAATTTAATCTAATGTATCAGTCAGATACATTTAGATAATATGAAATGTTAGCTATCCTAACTCTTTGAGTTTCTCCATCAGCTTAGCTGGCACACACTATCCCCAGCTGCCACCCAAGATGCCACCCATCTTTCTGGATGAAAGAACACCAGCAAGTGGTTCATGTACTTGGGTCCCTAAGGCAGCGTCATCATCAGAGATCAAACTGTGCCATGGCTCCAAGGAGTCAGCCACAATGTGAGATTAAGAGTTTTCAGTACTTAATGGACCTTAGGGGGGGTACACTTCATGTCTAAAAACCACATACACAAAGGTCAGGGAGCACAGGCAAAAGGAGACAGAGTGTAGGGCAACTAGCAATCTAGAATGGGGAATGGGGTGTGGACCTTATGTTCGAAGGCAGGATAAGAATTGTCCATTAAAAAGAAGTGGTGGGAAATGGGAAGCCCAGTCCACCAGACAGCAAAGATGTCTCTAAATTTCTATCTCTGGCCACCTGCTCAAGTGATTTGAGTGTTGGCATAGAACTGAAAACTTTGTCAAGGGTGACTGCATCCTGTTCTCTGTTACAAGGCTAAATAAACTTGCATTTAAAATGGATGATGAGGCAGCATAATGTTACAAGCTTTCACTACAACTAGGTGTAACTTAGGTACTAAAGTGACTGAAATTATTGGTGCAAGTTCTAAAACTGAGCAGTATTTCTTGGTGGTCACCATTGAAGTAATGCTGGATTTAACGCTAGGAACCTGACAAAATGGAATCCCAAACCTTCATTCTACAAGTAGGGGAATCCGGTCAATGACATGTTTTTCTTGACACCCATGGTTCTAAAGGATCCTGTTAGTTCCTGGACCTTCCTAATCAGCAGTAATGTTAAAAAGTTGCAAAGAGATTGTGCATCATATCTGCTTTCCAATCTTGAGTGAGATCCTCTGATTGATGAGGTAACTAATTCACTTCTAGTGCTCAAGCTTCAGAGAAGCCTCAGAAACAGTTTTACTTTTCTAACTTATCCAAATGAAAGATGCAGTGCAGGATGAGAGCCAATGCAAATATCAACAACAAATCAAAAAAATAAAAACATTCATATTCATCATTGTTTTAATCAAAGGAAACACTTCAAAAAAAAAAGACACAAAAACAACATTCTTCAAATCGAAGTATTTGATTTAATGAAAATATTAGTAACAAGAAACATTCAAAGAATTTGAAGTTCAGTCAACTGCAATAGTTTACAATGTCTTTTGTCTTTTCTATTAGCTTTGGAAAGTCTGAATTTTTTATTAAAATAACTAGGAATTCTCATTACTCTAGAATTTCTCATTAAGTTACCTGTCGTATTGATCCATATCCATAAAGATAGTAAGGAGTTGTCTTTTTTAAATACTAAAAAATGTATTCCATGTAATTTTTTTTCCTTTAAAGTTTATAACAATTATCTATTTTTTTCATTTATTTATTACTTGAAAATATAAAAATACTTATATGATGTATTAGTCTGGTCTCATGCTGCTAATAAAGACATACTGGGCTGGGTAATTTATAAAAGAAAGAGGTTTAACAGACTCCCAGTTTCATATGGCTGGGGAGGCCTCACAAATATAGTGGAAGGTGAAGGAAGAGCAAAGGCATGTTCTACATGGCAGGCAAAAGGGGCATGTGCAGGGGGAACTCCCCTTTATAAAACCATTAAATCTCATGAGACTTATTCACTATCAGGAGAATAGCATGGGAAAAACCTGCTTCCATGATTCAATTATCTCCCACTGGGTCCCTCCCATGACATGTGGGGGATTATTACATTCAAAGTGAGATTTGGGTGGGAACACAGAACCAAACCATGTTATATGAATTAAAGTAAATTCTTTCTGTTTTTCCAATGCAGTCAGCCCTCTATCTATGTGAGAATTTGTTCCAGGACCACTGAAGATTCTCAAATTTGTGGATGCTCAAATCCCTTAGTTGGCCCTTCTTATCTGCAGGTTCTGCCTTCAAGGATTCAACCAACTCCAGATGAAAATGCAGTATTTCATGACATATTTTCAATTACAGAAACTCTAGAAAAGTAAATTTTTGTTAACTGAAACTGAGAATACAGAAGGTTTACTGTAATTTATTTGTTTTATGAAACAGTATACTGTAAGTGATTTAAATTAGTTTCCTGCAAATCTTTCAGTGGGGTAACAGTTTCCTTGCTGAATACTCTCATGTGACATTTTAAGAGACTCTTGTGTTACAGGTAGTTGCATTTTGTGTTAGTCCATTTTGGGTTGCTTTAAAAGAATATCTGAGACTGGATACTTTATAAAGAAAAGAGGTTTATTTTGGCTCAGGATTCTGCAGGCTGTACAGGCATGGTGCTAGCATCTGTACCTATTCTGGTGAAACCTCAGGCAGCTTTTACTCATGGCAGAAGGTAAAGAATGTGTCACACTGAGAGAGAGAGAGAAAAGGAGGTGCCAGTCTCTTTTTAAAAACCAGCTCTTGTGTGAGCTAATAGGGTGAGAATTCACTCATTACCACAAGGATGGCACCAAGCCCTTCATGAGTGATCTGCCCCAATTACCCAAACACCTCCCACTGGACCTCATTTTCAACATTGGAGTGCACATTTCAGTATATTTGGTGAGGACAAACATCCAAACTATATAACTTTTAAAGATCCATTGTAAAATCTTATATATACATATTTCAATATAATTATATCTTAAATATCAATATATGCTGTAAAATTTTGACAGAATGTTATGTAATTTTTCTTTTGAAATTACTATTTGAACTATGAGTGAGTTGCATTTAATTTATGTTTGGTATTTACCTCCCCAAAATCATCACATAATCTTGAGAGTTCATGTGAGCTCAAATACCATGTCTCTTTAAGAACTATAAATTTTCTACTTTTAACTTCATAATTAACCAATTTGTTATGCTATAGAGATATTTAATTAAAATTATATTCATTTTAATTTTGTGATGCTGTATGATCGATTGGGGTTTGTTTTGTTTTTGATCATCTCAAGTATTCCTGTAGGCATTAGAGAGCTGTTCACTAAGGTTATAGTGCCAACCAAAATAGTCTGATTTTAAAAGTGGTTTGAAATGCCTCAGCCCCTAGAATACTCCCCAGCTCCCTGAGAGCTACTTGTGGTGTTAAACTTCTAACTAATAAACTATCAAGCTCTTATCCTTTAGGCCTTTCCCTAATCCCAGGTCGTGTCTAATTCTAAACTTTTTCATCCTCCGTTTTACTCAGTTCTCCTCTTCTCACTAGGGCCATGTGCAGGACTGCGCCAGGTCTAGGTAAAAAATGTTGTATGTGTGTGTGTATGTGTGAATATTGATGTGTGTATATTCATGAGCATATGTGTATATGTTTACTGTATTTTATAATAAACCATTATGTAAGAGACATTAATTTTGTTGCTTTTGCTCACTTATCTTCATCTATTTATTTTAATTCCATATTCACTTGAAACAGCTTAACTTTCTTCGGTTAATTTTTAAATTAAATTATATTTTATTATTTGCAATCACTGTTATCTTCCCTTGTTTGTTTCTGTTATTAATGTCAGGGCTTCAAAGAACTGTGGGAATATTAATTCTAGTTTGAGCATGCATATTGTTTATTTCCTCAAACATTAATTCACTACTGTGTAGAAAGGTGCCAAACTCTTCTGAACCCAGACTAAATGGTTGCATAGCATTTTGTGGGCTTCACTCTGGAAAGCATGGCAAGATCAAAGAGACCGAAATATCTCATTTGTTTCATGTATTGTAGCTCATCTCTAGTGACAGAGTGGAGACTTGTCAGTATTGCTTCTATAGCCCATGATGAGTGAACTGATCCAACACTTCAGGCTCTGTGTGGTCCTGCTTGGGACTTTATTCTGGGAATGCTAGAAGAATAAACATTACACTTTTGAAAGTTTTACAAATGTTCCTCAAAGATTTTGTGCTAAAACTGAGGATATACATAATTGTTTTGGGTCTACTGCTGAGCATAATTATTATTTATAATTTATATCTTCATATCACCTTTTATTATAATTCCAAGCCTGTCACCAATTTTTGTCAAATAAAACTGAACTCCTATTTTCCTCACTTTCAACCAACAAAACAAATCTACATGATTTCTTTCTCAATATATATCTTTAACCCTAGATCCTACTACACTATTTTCTCCTTCTTTCTTTCTTTTCTTCCTTTCCTTCCTCCCTTCCCTTCCCATCTTCCCTCCCTTCCTTCCCTCCTTCCCTCCTTCCCCTTTCCTCCTTTCCTCCTTTCTTTCACTTTCTCTCTCTTCCTTCCTTCCTTCCTTCCTTCCTTTCTTTCTTTCTTTCTTTCTTTCTTTCTTCTTTCTTTCTTTCTTTCTTTGTCAAACAGAGTTTTGCTCTTGTTGCCCAGGCTGGGGTCTGGGGTGCAATGGTGCAATGTCAGCTCGCAGCAACCTCCACCCTCCGGGTTCAAGGGATTCTCCTGGCTTAGCTTTCTTAGTAGCTGGGTTTACAGACATCCACCACTACACCTGGCTTTTTTTCCCCATGTTTTTAGTAAAGATGCGGTTTCATCATATTGACCAGTGTGGTCTCTAACTCCTGACCTCCGGTGATCCACCTGCGTTGGCCTCCAAAAGTGTTGTATTACAGGCGTGAGCTACTGCACCTGGCCTCTGTATTATGTCTTGATCATCTCTCTTTAATACTTTCCCTCACAGAGTAGAAATCATTTTGGACCCCTTCTGTTAATTATATCTTCTTGTTTTAATTTCTCATTTTATTAAAAATAGATTTATTCAACATTCTCATTATAATTTGCAATAATACTTATTTGTGCTTTTAAAATGTTATACATGTTTTGCAGTAGACCAAAAACCTCATGAGAGAAAGTCCATTTGCAGAGTAAGTCCATTTTTAAATCACATAATCACTCTATCATAAATAATATAAACATAGAATTATATACCAGTGTCTTAAATAGTAGTATATTTGAGCATACTTTAGTTAAAATAATACCAGTTCCTCAGCCAGAGTCAACCTAAAGATAAACGTAACCAAATTCCTTCCTTCCCTCCACTGTCTACTCATATCCCTGGAGTTTTTCCTGTTTTCCACATGATCCTCCATGGTAAACTATTAAGACGTGTAATCAATAGCTGAAATCACCTACTGATAACTCTCATTGGCTGAACCTAACCAGATACCAGAGAACAAGGGAGTAACTGATTTACTTTATTTTTTGCATTTTTGAGCACTATATTTACATCATACAAATAAGCTGTGTATACTTCTCAGATACAAAAGTCATGGTGAGTTGGAATGTATTGTTCACATTTCAATGTGAACAATAAACTAGAGATCTTGTCCTGCAGATTTTTTTTTCAGGAGATCTGGAATAAATTCTGAATTTCTAAACTTCTAGCAAGCCCACTAGTAATACCAGTGTTTTGGGCTCAAGGAGAATATTGTATCAAACATCCAATAAGTGGAAGAGCCTGGGTTTTTCCTAGTTTTTCTGACCTGCAAAGAAAGATGAGAGCCTTCATTTACAAAGACAGATATACGCAAAGAAAATTTAAGAAGGAAGGGATGCTTCCAGATTAAATGTGATAGTTTATCCACATTATCTCGTAAATCTATCTAAGATAATAAAGAAGAGAAAAATAATAACTCTATAATAGAAAAATCTGTCAGGAAAGCTCTTTGGCCAAGGGAGTAAATTTAACATAAAATCCTAGGATAAATCTTTATCATGTGCTGATTTACACAGAAAAACAGAGCATCACCACTGTAATATTGGCCCCATCAAAAGTAAATTATAAATAATTATAAAGAAACATCAGTTCTATGCAAAGTTCAAAATACAGATATCTCCCATGTTCTGTAAATTGGTTAACTTTTAAGTTCAGGGGTATGTATGCAGGATGTGCAGGATTTCTACACAGGTAAATGTGTGTCATGGGACTGGTTGTAAAGATTACTTTATCACCCAGGTATTACACCTAGTATCCATTAGTGATTTTTTTCTGCTTCTCTCCTTCCTCCTACCCTCTGCCCTCTGATAGGCCCCAGTGTGTCCCCCTCTATGTGTCCATGGGTTCCCATGATTTGGCTCCCACTTATAAGTAAGAACCTGCGGTATTTGGTATTCTGTTTCTTCATGAGTTTGCTAGGGATAATTGCCTCCAGCTTTACCAATGTCCTTGTAAAAGACATTATCTCATAATTTTTTATGGCTGCATAATATTCAATGGCACCATGTTTTCTTTATCCAGTCTATCACTGATGGTTATTTGAGTTGATTTATGTCTTTGTTATTGTGAATAATGCTACAATAAACATATGTGTGCATGAGTCTTTACAACAGAACAATTTATATTCCTTTGGTTATCTACCCAGTAATGGGATTGCTGGGTCGAATGGTACTTCTGTCTTTAGGTCTTTGAGGAATCACCACACTCTCTTCCACAATTATTGAACTAATTTACATGCCAACCAACAGTGTAAAACAATTCCTTTTTCTCTACAACTTAACCAGCATCTGTTATTTTTTGACTTTTTAATAATAGCCATTCTGTTGTGAGATAGTATCTCATTGTGGTTTTGATTTACATTTCTCTAACGATCTTTTTTCATATGATGTTGAGCATCTTTTTCATATGATTGTTTGCTGCATGTATATCTTTTTCTGAGAAGTATCTGTTTGTGTCCTTTCCCCTCTTTTTAAGAGAGTTTTGTTGTTGTTTTGTCATTGTTGTAAATCAGTTTAAATTCCTTATAGGTGCTCGATAGTAGACCTTTGTTAGACACATAGAGCAGTGGAACAGAATGGAGAACCCAGAAATAAGATCACACACCTACAACTATCTGATCTTCAACATACCTGACAAAAGCAAGCAATGAGGAAAGGACTACCTGTTCAGTAAATGGTGCTGGGAGAACTGCCCAGCCATATGTAGAAAATTGAAACTGGCCCGCTCCTTACACCATACACAAAAATTAACTCATGAGGGATTAAAAATTTTAAAAATTGGGTGCCATGGAATACTATGCAGCCATAAAAATTTACTAATTTACAGAAAGAAATAACATAAGCAAAAAGAATGTCAAATCAGAGACCCCATCTGAAAGTCACCACCTTCAAAGACCAAAGGTAGATAAATCCATGAAGATGGGAAGAAACCAGCACAAAAAGGATGAAATCACCAACAACCAGAATGCCTCTCCTCCTCCAAGGGATCACAACTCCTCACCAGCAAGGGAACAAAACTGAATAGAGAATGAATTTGATGAATTGACAGAAGTAGGGTTCAGAAGGAGGGTAATAACAAACTTCTCTGAGCTAAAGGAACATGTTCTAACCCAATGCAAAGAAACTAAGAACCTTGAAAAATGTTAGACAAAATGCTAACTAGAATAACCAGCTTAGAGAAAAACATAAATGACTTGATGGAGCTGAAAAACACAGCACAAGAACTTCACAAAGCATACACAAGTTTCAATAGCCAAACAGTGATATAGACCAATGGAACAGAACAGAGGCCTCCGAGGCAACACCACATATCTACAACCATTGGATCTTTGAACAAACCTGACAAAAACAAGCAATGGGGAAAGGATTCCCCTGTTCATTCATTGGTGTTGGGAAAACAGGCTAGCCATGTGCAGAAAGCTGAAACTGGACCCCTTTCTTACACCTTAAACAAAAATTAACTGCAGGTAGATTAAAGATTTAAACATGAGACCTAACAGCATAAAAACCCTAGAAGAAAACCTCAGCAATATCATTCAGGACATAGGCATAAGCAAGGACTTCATGACTAAAACCCCGAAAGCAATGGCAACAAAGGCAAAAATAGACAAATGGGATCTAATTAAACCTAAGAGCTTCTGCACAGCAAACAAAACTATCCTTAGAGTGAACTGGCAACCAAATGAATGGGAAAAAATTTTTGCAATCTACCCATCTAACAAAGGGCAACTATCCAGAATCTACAAAGAACTTAAAGAAATTTACAAGAAAAAAACAAACAAGCCCATCAAAAAGTGGGCAAAGGATATGAACAGACACATTTCAAAAGAAGACATTTATGTGGCCAAAAACCATATGAAAAAATACTCACCATCACTGGTCATTAGAGAAATGCAAATCAAAACCACGTTGAGATACCATCTCATGCCAGTTAGAATGGCGATCATTAAAAAATCTGGAGACAACAGATGCTGGAGAGGATGTGGCAAAATAGGAACGCTTTTACAGTGTTGGTGGGAGTGTAAATTAATTCAACCA
This sequence comes from Ateles fusciceps, assembly GCA_036589455.1. Classification (NCBI taxonomy): domain Eukaryota; kingdom Metazoa; phylum Chordata; class Mammalia; order Primates; family Atelidae; genus Ateles; species Ateles fusciceps. Next base: position 10,496,410 of record JAZHEH010000222.1, read on the forward strand.
TTGTGGAAGACAGTGTGGTGATTCCTTAAGGATCTAGAAATAGAAATACCATTTGACCCAGCAATCCCATTACTGGTTACATACTCAAAGGATTGTAAATCATTCTATTATAAAGACACATGCACATGTATGTTCATTGTGGCACTGTTTATAATAGCAAAGACCTGGAACCAACTCAAATGCCAATCAATGATAGACTGGATAAAGAAAATGTGGCACATATACACCATGGAATGCTATGCAGCCATAAAAAAAGGATGAGTTCATGTCCTTTGCAGAGACATAGATGAAGCTGGAAACCACCATTCTCAGCAAACTGACACAAGAACAGAAAACCAAACACCACATGTTCTCACTCCTAAGTGGGTGTTGAACAATGAGAACACATCGACACAGGAAGGGGAACATCACACACTGAGGTCTGTTGGGGGTTGTGGGGTGGGGGGAGGGATAGAAGGCTGTGGGGGAGATTAGGGAGGGGATAACATTAGGAGAAATACCTAATGTAGGTGATGGGGGGATGGAAGCAACAAACCACCATGGTGTGTGTACACCTATGTAACAATTCTATAAGATCTGCACATGTACCCCAGAACTTAAGGTATAACAATGTAAAAAAATGACTTTCTTAACTTTAACAATAAATTAAAGTGACCAAAAATGGTATGAATGGTATGGCATCAATATAATTAATAAAGTTTTCAACTGTAAGTTGCAAGATGTTAAATAGTTTTTTTTTTCTCTAAGTAGAAGCTGATCACTTACCTCTGGCTTCTCCTTAATATATTCACATATGTTAAATAGTATTAATTTTGGAAATCAAGTAAATACTTATTCTATATGGACGATGAGAATACGAAAGCCACAAAGGTTCGCCATTACTCTGGCCACTAGTCTTACAGTCAATAAACATATTTCCTTAAGAAAACGACAATGGTTATCCACAGTCAAGGAGGAACTGTAGAACTTTAAGTATTTGTAGAGTAATATTTAATTAAGTAATAATCTTTTGAAGGGGCAATAATAAGAGAAGTTTATAACATACAAAATAATGGTTACGTTACTACAAGAAAACTATCTAATACTCTGATAGTTCTTCCCCACTTCCTCCGTACTGCTCATCTCATTTCTTCATTTTTCATGCATCACTCTTTTACCTTTTCCTTCTGTATCTACCTTCTTTGCTTTTTCTCCAGGCGTCTCCATTTTCCCTCTTTATATGGCTTACATATATTTTGGATGTTTCTTCTTCCTGTTTATGTCATGTCTATTTGATCTTCAAAGCCAAATCCAAATAGTGGTATCCTTAATTCTTCTAAATTGAAACAGTGCTTACATGTTTAAACCATTTCAACCCACATTTTACATTATGATACACCTATCAGAGGCATATATCATGCTCTTCAGCAATTTAGATATTTTTGTGTAAGCATTCTACAGCTGTTTGCAAACTCTTCAAAAATATAACTGATCATTGTATTCTGCACAACCCTTAAGCACTTATATTGATTAAAATAAATTTTTGAATAAAGCATTTTGTTCCAAACTGTAATTTACAAATTTCAGATTGTGCAATTTATTTTGAAATTAAATTACCCTTGATGTGCACTTACTTTTATTACTTATTTTATTATATTGATACATTAGGTTTGCACACATATATGAGGTACATATAAACTTTTGTTACATGTGTAGAAAATGTAATGACCAAGTCAGGATATTTAGGGTATCCATCAGATTTAGTATTTATAATTGCTGTGTTTTTGAAAGATTTCAAGTCCTCTCTTTTTGGTATTTTGGAGTATACAATTCACTGTTCTTGTATAAACTATAGTCAGGGTATTTACTTGTCTGTGTGTACGTGCCTGGTTTTGGTATCAGGATAATGCTGATAATGCTGATCTTGGAGAATAAGGGAGAATTTTCTCCTCTTCACATTTTTTTTTTTGTAATAGGTTAAGTATAATTGGTATTGGTTTTATATATTCAGTAGAATTTGGCAATGAAGCCATCTGGCTGAGACTTTTCTTTCTTGGGAGAATTTTTATTACTGATTCAATCTTGCTAATTGTTATTGGTCTGTTCAGGTTTTCTATTTCTTCTTGATTCAATCTGGGTATGTTGTATATGTCTTGGAATGTATCCATTTCCTCTAGGTTATTCAGTTTGTTAGCACATGGTTATTCATAATAGTCTCCAATGACCTTTTGCATTTCTGTGGTATCAGTTTTAATGTCCATGTAAGTGTTTTGGATTTTGTTTATTTGGGTCTTATATCTTTTTTGATTGGTTAGTCTAGATAACAGTTTATTGATTTTATCTTTTTAAAAAGTCAACTTATTTCATTGATCTTTTGTACTGGTTTTTTAGTCTTTATTTGATTTAGTTCTGCTCTGATCTTTATTATGTCTTTCCTTCCACTAATTGTGGTTTTGGTTTGTTCTTCTTTTGTAGTTTCTTGAGGTGCATTGCTAGATTATTTGTTTGAAATCTTTCTACTTTTTTATGTAGGCATTTATTGCTATAAACTTCACTCTTAGAACTGCTTTTGCTGTATGCTATAGGTTTTGGCATACTGTGTTTACATTTTTATTTGTTTTAAATATATTTTTTAAAACTTTTCATCTTACTGTCTTCTTTGACCTAATTGTTGTTTAAAGCATGCTTAATTTCCATGTATCTGTATAGTTTTCAATGTTCCTCTTGGCATTAATTTCTAGTTTTATTCCATTGTGATCTGAGAAAATACTTGATATGATTTTGATTTTTTAGAATTTTTTGAGACTTTTATGTGGCCTAACATATGGTTTATTCTGGAGAATATCCCATATGCTGATGAGAGGAATGTGTATTATGCGGTTATTGGCTAAATGTTTTTAAATGTCCGTTAGGTCTATTTGGTCTATAGTGCTATTTAAGTCTCATGTTTTCTTGTTAAATTTTGTCTAAATTATTTGTCTAATGCTGGGAGTCTGGTATTGAAGTTCCAAATTGTGACTGTATCTGACTCTATATATTCCTTTACATAGAAATATTTGCTTTATTTATCTGAGTGCTTCAGTGCTGAATGCATATGTGTTTAGGACTCTTACAGCCCATTGTGGAATTAATCTCTTTATCATTATATAATAACCTTTTTATTTATTTTTACTGTTTTGGCTTAAAGTCTGTTTTATTTTATATAAATATAGTCTTTTGATATGGTGTCCCCACCCACATCTCACCTTGAATCTTAGTTCTCACAATGCCCAAGTGTTGTGAGAAGAAGCCAGTGGGGGTGTAATTTAATCATGTGGGCTGATTCCCTTCATACTGTTCTCATTACAGTGAGTGTGTTCTCACAAGACCTGATGGCTTTATAAGGGGCTTTTCCCCCTTTTGTTTGGCACTCTTCTTCCTGCCACCATGTGAAGCAGGATGTGTTTGCTTTCCCTTCTATCAGGATTATAAGTTTCCTGAGGCCTCCCCAGCCCTGCACAACTGTGAGTCAATTAAACCTCTTTCCTTTCTAAATTACCCAGTCTTGGGCAGTGCTTTATAGCAGCATGAAAACAGACTAATGCATTCTCCTTTCATATGATTAGCCTTATGCCTTAACTACTATTACTCTATGTCATGGGCTCTATGGTTCCACCATGCCATGCCACTATGAGGAACTAGGGCAACATAGATGAGCTGTGCAACATGTTATATTTGTCACACTAAGGTATAATAGGGGTGCCTGGTTATTGGAAATTGTTTTAGATGTTCTTGTGAAGACTATACACTTTTGTGCTTAGTTGTTCCTGTGCCATGAAACATATTTGTCAAGTGGGAAAAATAATTGCAAATTACATACAACTTTATTAAGCTTTGGACTCTTATTCAACAGTAAATACTGAACTGAACTAAGTACTTTACCCTAGATTATTGCTTATTAAGCATTAGCACATATCAGATCCACCTGGAGGGCAAGCTGATGAGATTCATCCTAGAGCTTCTGATTCAGTAGGTCTGGGCCTGAAATTTTGCATTTCTCTCAAGTTTCCAGGTAAAGCTAGAATTGTTGGTTCAAGGCCCACACTTTTTTAACTATTTAACTATTTTTAAATTATTTAACGATTTAACTTATTTAAAGTTGTCCTTTTATAAAATCTGGTTGGCCTTTTGATACAATGATACAGGTAGGAATCTGAGAAATTCTAGGCAGCCAGGGGCAAATCCCTTGCAAAACCCCATCTCCGAGCTGCAAAGCCTGAAACCCATGGCCCAAAGTGCGAACTTCCATCCCTGTATACCAGCTGTCTCCCGATTGATTTTTTCTGAATAAAGTCTTCTTATCAATTGAATGTTGCCTTTTCCATAACTACCTATGGCCTGCTTTGCCCCAATTCTGTGCCTATAAAGACCCCAGACTCAGCCAGCAGTGAGGACAAGTAGCTGGATGTTGGAGAGAGACAGTCTGACTCCAGAGACGGGAGCTGGATGTCAGAAAGTGGCAACTTGACTTCAGAACAGAGACGCAAAGAGGGACCTTAACATCAGAGGAGAGCGACCTGCCTTTCCCCTCTCCGTTCCATCTCTCCTCTCTGCTGAGAGCTACTTTCATCACTCAATAAAATTCTCCACATTCACCATCCTTCAATTTGTATTTGTGACCTCATTCTTCTTGGGCACAGAACAAAAATTTGGGATGCACCAAGTGCAGGCACCCACAAAGGCTATTGCAGTAGCTCTTTGCCCTCACTGGCAGAGGGCAGACACCCCATGCAACGAGGAGGCAAAGAACCCACTGAGCTGATAGCACACTGCTTTCTCTGTGGATGGTGGAGCTAAGAGAGCATTGTAACATGCCCTCTGGGGTCTTGGGGGAACCCTCCACCTGGATGCTGCCAAGAGGCCTGCATGAAATTTGCTCCTGACAGCAATAAAGCAGCCAGCCAGTTCCTTCACTTGCTCGCCTGCATACTCCCTCCTGCGAGAAGTGGGGCACAGAGGACCTGAATAAGCAGAGTTTGCTTCTGCAGGTATCTAAGTTGCTGGCCAGTTCCTGAGCTCGTTTGCTTCAGTTCCTGTACTCATTCACGTGTGTGCTCCCTCCCACAAGAGGCTGAACAGGGTGGGTTAAGTAAATGGTGCAGCCCTCTTTTGAGTCCCACAAAGAGTCAAGAAAATATCCTGCATCACTTTATCAACTGATGCCACTAAAAAGACTTGTTGCCTACCTTTTAGACTAATTTACAAGTTTGCATAATTTTTAGACATCGACAATGCCATGTATCTCTGTAATTACCATCAATTCTAACCTAGGAAACACCAAGTTAATGGCAATAAAAAAAATCACAGAATAAACAACTGTTCCCAGCTACATGGTAGCTATACCAGTTATTAATTTATTGCCTTCCAGATGCAAATTCACTATTGCCTGCTCTGAGAAAAATGATCTGGGCCCTTTAAATAGCTGCCAGAGTGTAAAAACTTGCCAGCAGAGGGTGATGGAGAGATACTGGAGGTGGAAGGGATTTCATTCCAGGTCTGGTATGCTCTCTCATCAGGCTCTCACAGTGAAACACCCCTTCTCCAACACCTGGCTCCTGTTCAGAGCACCCAGAGACCATCAGCTTCCTTTTGCACTCCTTTCAGATAGTTTAGCAGTTGAGTCCCTCTGGAAAAATAATGGCTTTCCATGACACCCCAGAGGATAAATTTTCTGCCAGCCCAAAAAGGCATATTTTCAGCAATTTCTTCCAGTACAGTCCCACAGCAACTAGTCTGCCACCTAATGAGCAACATTCTTTTATTTTCTTATTTCTTTTTTTTTGATTTCCAACTTGTAAGTTCAAGGGAACATGTGCAGGAGGTAGGATGTGCAGTTTGATACATAGGTAAAAGTGTGGGATGGTGGTTTGCTGCATAGATCATCCCATCGCCTAGGTATTAAGCCCAGAATTAGTTAGGTATTCTTCCTGATGTGCTCCCTTCTGCTATACTCTGCCCTCTAAGAGGGCCTAGTCTGTGTTGTTCTCTTCCTGGTGATTCCTCAAAGACCTAGAGACAGAAATACCATTTGACCCAGCAATCTCACTAAGGGAGATATACTGAAAAGAATTTAAATAACTCTATCATAAAGATATATGTACATTTATGTTCACTGCAGCACTATTTAAAATAAAAAAGACATGGAATCAACCTAAATGTCCATCAGTGATAGACCTGATAAAGAAAATACAGTACATATGCACCATGGAATACTATGCAGATATAAAAAGGAATGAGATCATGTCCTTTCCAGGGACATGGATGGGGCTGGAAATCATTATCCTCAGAAAACTAACGCAGAAACAGAAAAGCAAATACTGCATGTTCTCACTTGTGTGTGGGAGTTGAGTGATGAGAACGCATGGACACATGGTAGTGAGCCACATTCTGACCCTTTCCAGTAAGGCTTGAGTCTCATCTTGGTAGGGAGGGAGCAGTCTTACTGGATGCTCTGTTTCAACCCCAGGGATTGGAAAACACTCCCTTACTATTGCATCAGCTAATCCTGTACTCTAAAATTCTTTTCATTTATTGCAATCTTATCCCTCTTTACACAAATCCCATGTTAAAGTTAATAACTTTTACATCAAACTTTCTCTGTTCAAATTACTGTGTTGTTTTCTTCCTCCAGATTGGATAACAACTGATACAATTATGTTAAATAATTTTTCATAAAATAAATTATTAAATCCATTCTTTAGTGTCAAAGCATTTAGAATTTACAAATTACTGAGATTTAATTATACAAATTATACATATTTACAATCTAGGTGAAGGCACTCAAGAGATATTTAAACATTCCCCCTGCCCCTGACACCAGTTTAAAGACAGACAGAAAAGGAAAACCATTTGCTAGCACAAAACAGTCACCAAAACCTTAGTACTGGGGTTGAGAAATTGATATCCCCTATGGCACTTTGGCATGCTAAGTACTTTGAACTAAAGGATCTGAATGACCATAGAAGCAACCTTAGAACAAACATCTCTTTGACCTCCTCCTGCTCTTCTGTATCTTACCCTCTTTCTCCTGCAAAGTGCAAGGAGGGGCTCATCCTGAACTTCCCATATCCGTCTAAAGATTGGCCCTCCAGAAGGAATACAGTAGTCATGAGTGCTTTTCCTGGGAATCTCATTAACTGGAAAAGTAACAGTATCACAGGGGAGGAAACTGAAAGTTGACACCATGCCCAGGCAGACTTTATCACAGACAATCGCCTTTTTTCGAGATTGTTTATTACCTGAGAGACCTTTTGTTTGCATAACAAGACAACCTTTGTTCACACTGCATTCTCTCCCCTCACACTCCCACAACTTGTGTCGCCACCATCCCCAGAACCCCCAGGCCTCTATTCCTTTCTTCAGCTCCAGAGGTTATATATGTTTCAATCATCTGCCCCCTTTTCAAGTCTCATATTTTGTGGGACTCCTATGTGTATGCACATAATTAAAATGTTTTTTCTCCTGTTAATAATTATCAAGCCTTCAGAGAATAAAGAAAATTTCCTTTCTCAGTATTAGTAATCTCTAGTCCCAACATTCCATTCCTCATTCCCCAGCATGCACACACACATTTCCATGCTGCTTTTCAACAAAAACTTTTATTTCCTGCAGTGTAGCAAAATAACATGATTCTAAGCTCTCTTTTTATGAAATCTGTTAGCTATTATAATTCCTTCGCTCCCTTTCCACTTTGTAATAAACTTTTCCCCTGTCCATTAAAATAATATAGGCTTAGTAGAATGCTTGAGAAATAAAGATCCATCTAAAAAATTAAAGTCATGGATAAACCTATAATTTAGACATAACTAGTGTTAACATTTTGGCTTATTTTCTCTTTGTCTTTGTGAAATTACATTAGTCTTGGATTTGTTTCTTTCTTTTCCCACCCGTATCACAAAAGACGCTCCTCTTTATCCATGGCTACTATTTTAGGGTGCTCTAAAGGCCATCACAGCTGATACGTCAAATTATAGCTGTAACTTCTCTAAAATTATCACCTTTTTCTATCAATGATGCAGACACCACATGGTAATAAAATCTTAAGATATTATAACTAGTTTAGTATTTGATTCTTATATTTAACAATGAATACAGAGATTTCAAGGAAGAAATAAAGTTGATATTGTCTGGATATTTGTTCCCTTCAAATCTTATCTTGAAATTTAATCCCCAGCATGGGAGGTGGAGCTTAGTGGAAGGCATTTGGATCACGGGGCAGATCCCTCATAAAAGGGTTTGTGCCATTCTCCTGGGATTGAGTGAGTTCTCACTCTTAGTTCTTCCAAGCTCTGGTTGTTGAAAAGAGTCTGGAGCCTCCCTTTACTCACTTATTCCTTCTCTCTTACCATGTGATGGCTTCTCTCCTTTCCCTTCTGCCATGAGTGAAACTTTCTGAAGCCCTCATCAGAAGCAGATGCTGGCAACATGTTTGTACAGCCTGCAGAACTGTAAGCTAAATAAACCTCTTTTCTTCATCAATTCCCAGCCTCATAGTATTCCTTTACAATTATGCAAGTGGACTAAGACAAGAGTTGATTCCCTTCAACCACACAGAAAAAAACTTCCACTTTATTGAATTTTCTTCATTTACAAACAAATCTCTAATAATGATTATAGTATACAGAGAATTAAAGAATACAATTAATCACATGTACTAACAGAAAAAGAATGCACACGGAATGGCAAAATAGAGAAGGCTTTGTGTGAATGTGTTGTGGGGAGGCAGGATAGGGTATCTGGGTCTTTAGTAAAATGCTCAAGTGGATAGGGATGTGAGAGGACTTTAATAAAAGTACGAAGGTACAAATACACAAGAGTTATAAAAATAACAAGTAGTCTTATATGATTGCAACTTGGCACATGTAATTTAGTGGAAGTATTTTGTACTTCTGAAACACATTAGTAACATTTCCTTTAATAGGTTTATAATTATGTAAACCTATTTAAATCAACCATTTGCACAACAAAATGAATCAATTAATTGTTACAGCTGTGATCATTGAGGCGCAAATGTAATTTTAAATGTTGTCAAGTAACGTAATGATTTAGTTTCATGACTCACACCAAGTGAGTACTTCTGATTTTAAGACAAAGTTTAAAAAGTAGAAAACTTACAACTTCTGGAACAAAAAGTATAGGAGAAAAATCTTCATGACATAGGACATGACAATGTGTACTTACATATGACACCAAAGCACAGGAAAAAAATAAAATGTGGGTCCAAGATTGATGGAAAACAAAAGAGGGAAGTACCTTGGGAGCCAGAAAAGGCTACACAGAGGAAGTGACACTTTAACTTGGCTTTGGTGGAACTTTCTAAAAGTAGAGAAAAAGTAGAATGAGAGTAGAGGCAAGACTGTGAGCCCAGATATGAAATTGGGAAAGGTTCTCAGGAGTGAAAAGTCTGGTCAGGTGCGTTTCAGGCAGCTTGAGAACTTTCCATTTCATCCACAGGAAGAAAAACTAAATTTCCAGTGAATTAACACAAAGTTTCTTTTGATTTCTTATATTGAGATAAAAGTTATAATTCCACTATAACTCTACAAAGCAATGGCCTTTTTCCCTCTCTCTCCTTTTCTTTTCTTTCAATCTGTGGTCAGAAGTCTGGAACACAGAGTTGCTAAAGAAAGTTTTACTGAAGTAGCTGGGTTTCAATGCTTAGTACTAAATTAGTCTTACCATACTGTTGAACATAAATTTGGACCTCTCCAATTCTGGCAAAAGCACATTTCATGATGGGGGTAGACTTGTAGATGTGGGAGGATGGTGTTTACCTGTATTGCCTTTTCATCAAGAACATTGAATATTTGAGACCATTTAATAATTTGGCAAGTTAGGATTAAGGACAGGCAAAAAGACAGCACCAGAAGGCTTTGCATATTGTTATGACTAAACAATGTGACACTTTTCTTACCTTTTCCTTCAAAGCTACAGATGCAAATAAAACCAATTTCTGCATTAATAAACCAGCCCACAATAACTAGAAATACCAATAGAAAAATTTTATGCATCGTAAAATTGAAGAGGGAATCACTAAAGTGCATTTTTATCCATTAAAATTCCTCCAAAAAGCAAAATGCTGGTAAGTACAGTTCTAATGTTTTATAGTCTGATATTAACATCTGCAGAAATTATACAAATAATCTTTTGGTAATAATTGGCATTATAAATAGCAATATTCTTATAATCTATAGTGCTGTTTAATTTCTGTACAAAAAATATAAATATAATTTCATTTTCATATAGCAACATAACTTTTTAATCTTTATTCAGTCTCAGTTTCATATATTTATAAAATATAATGCTACAAAATTTCCCAAGATTTATATATTTCCTTTGAAAAGAGAACATTAAAATCACCAGATCTAACATGAAATCAACAGGAAAACATCATTTTCTAATCAGCTTCATAGTATTAGGAGAATTCCTTGGGACTAACCTTTGCCCTAATTTTATTTTCATCTTTGTAAAAAGGATACCCAAGAGCATTTATAGATATTCACAAGTAAACAAGTGTTTATCTAATTGATCATGTTTCCAGCTACAAGTCCATCTTCATTGAAAGAGAAAAAATTTCTTCCTGAGTGTCAAGCCCTTCTTTTGGTTAGCATTTCCTGGAAATTAGAACAGACAGTTTGAGATCATGTATAATGACATAAGACAATAGAACTCTGTCACTTAAAAATCTGACCCATGCATGACAGTCTCTGAATACTGCTTTGGAGATTTATTTTTTTCATTAGAATCTGAGTTATTTTTATAATTTCCTACAGGAACCATTCAGAATAGAACAAGGTTCAAAAGGAAGGGCAATTAGTAAAGTTACAGAAACTCTTTTAGAGTTTTCTTCTATGAAAGTATCTCTATGACACCATTGTTATTTTAAGGGACAAATTGTAATTGTAGAGAAGAATGAGGTCATATTAAATTAAAGTAAATTATTCTGAAGCAATTTCAGCATAGGATAAAATGGTTTTGAACACATATTCTCATCTGTACATTAATGAAAAACATTTAAAAAATCTAGAACCCACATTGTGTGAGCATGAGTATTGACAGAAGAGAATTAAAAATACAATGAAAGCTTGTTAATTAGAAAATAATAACTGGGATGATTAGAGTTTTACACCCTCAAGCACTATTCAAGTACAAGTAAATGAAACCTGATGTAGGTAAACAGTTTTAGGATGGATTGTAAAAGTGAGATCACACAGAATGTCCATGGAAAAGTTGGAATTATGAATTCTTGCCTCTTTTAGTTCCAAAGAGACAGTTTTCCATCAGTTATTCTTCATTTAACCACTGATTTCAGGGATGGAAGAGAATGTATATTCATGAAAATCTTCAAATAGGTCACGTTTCTGTCTTAAAAGCTCCAGTATAAAAGAACTTTATGTGTGTGTGTGTGTGTGTGTTGTTTTTTTTTAAATAATGCAAGTCCAAGGTAGGAAGGAACACATTGTTTCACGTAACAATAAGAATGGAAATTGATTTGTTTCTCACTTCCTGAATTTTGCTGAACCCATCTTTATCTTAGTCATCTGACTCATTTCCTTGCCTAAATTAGAACAAAACTTGAAATTTATTTATAATTTTATTCAGGCTAAAATTAATTCAGTGAAAAGGTCCCATTGCCTATGACACCCTCTCCTTTTTTAGCTGGAAGTTGCTATAGTGGCATAACTTCTTATGAAGGAAATTAGACCAGATTGGCCTATCACAGTTTCTTCTATGTAGAAGCTTAACATGCTTAATGAAGAAAAAGTTTAGGAAGATTTAAAAAGAAATGGTAAATTTAAATTGCAAAATCATAAATGCTATTGATAAATCAATACAAATTGAAATTGATAAAAATGTTATCCAAAAAGTTTGATAATAAAAGTATCAAATCTAACATTCCAAAACAAATATTTTCCTTTAAAAATTATGGTATTACTATTCAGAAGAGACCTGATTTTTTTTTTTTGACCACAATAAGAGCAGAGATACAATCGTAGTGGTAGAATAGAAAATTCTTATTGATGTTTTTCTGTTAAAAAGGTCCTGAAATCTAAAATCTGTTCTGATCTTATTGTTGCCACATTGCAAAAACTGTAATATGTAAAAGACACTCACTCCTAAATTGTTAAATTAAAATAGCAACACCATTACAAATTAGCTGGATCAGATACTGAACTTGGAGTGATCCATAGGTTGACTTGGCAACTTTCATCTCCTGAATTGAGAAATTAATCTGTGTCATTTAAGAAATTGCTTGGGAATATTTGCTCAGCAACAACCCCCTACTGGTTGCCACACACACCCGAAAATGCCATGATTTTATGTGTAATGAAAGGCTGAAAGGATCCAAGAATTTTGGATTGATCCCAATACCTGGTAAGCTTGGCTTGAAACATGGGAACGGTGGATCAGAAAAGAACCTCAAAATTGCAACTGAATGTCATCTTGACTTCTCTGTAGCAAGGAGATAATTGTTAGGCTAAGATAATTGTTAGGCTATGTCAAAATAAAAATAAAGCAAATAAAATATTAATGCTAAATATATAATTGACCAATTATTTGTAAATATTTTTTCAGATTCATTATGGCATGAAGAGCATATAGCTTTCTCATCTGGAATATATAACATTGTAGGATAGAGAGATAACATATAAGGAAACAAAATACTGGAAGAATAGTAATGAGATCAGAAATGGTAAAATTTGACATGGTAAATAGTTTGGAAGATAAACATAATTTATTCAATTTAGATTTAGTGAGCACATTCTAATAAAGAGACATTTTAGAGGAATATTCCATAGGTAAATGGAATTATAAAACTACAGCTTCAGCGAGTTTGGAATTAGAGATATACATTTTAAATCTTGAAAACAGTTGTAGTTAGTTTTGTGATGCATCTCTCTAGAGGATAGAAAGTTAATGAAGTATTACTTCCTCTGGAAGTAGAATTATGAGCTTACAGAAGTTGAATAAGCACTGTGTGATTTCATAGAGCCACAGGAGTTCACAAAATATAAATTCTGTAACTGTGTCTACTGAGTTTGAAGCAGGTTTAAGAGCATAGGATTTGAGAAGAACCATACTGAATTTTGCTAGTGTGATTTCCACTGAATGTTGTAGGTGGCAACCAGATTTCAAAGCAGTAAAGAGGAAATAAAATTTGCCAAAATGACTAGTAGAAATACAGCACTAATATGAGATCGTCTCTAATAAAAGATAGCTAGGGAAATATAACTCTGCTTTTAAAAAAGCATTTACTTGTTTTACTGTTTTTTGATGTAGAAGAAATCTCAACTTCTTTACAGGCATGGATAAAAAATCTATTTTCAATACAGATTTGAGAATGTGTGGGCTAAAGAAGCAACAATTTAATGAACAACAGAATATTAGGCCAGATTTTATTTCTTCTCCAGAAAAAAAGCAGTTCTTTTCTCCCTGTTTTACAGGGGTGGGGGTCTTTATACTTGTCAGTCTCTGTAGCCGGGTGGTTATTCTTCCCCCATTTTTCATTAATGTGCTGTGTCCTACAATCTAAATGATTCACATACTGCTCATTATTGCTAGCCTATTCTTTATAGCTCCACATTTCAAGGATATTTTACCACATTCCTCATGTATCTTTAGCATTTCCTTGACTCTGCCCTTAAGGAGGCACTGTCTCATCTTTTAATGCTTTTGATTCCTGAGTTTCCTCTAAAATTTTTGTTTTTGTGAAATAACATCTTCCTTAAAAAATGTCCTTTACCTTTTCTTCATCAGTCTATTTTACTATATTTTTAGTTATTAAAAATACTAAAAGGACAGACTTGCAATACAACAGAACATAATACTTGCATGTAACTTATTAAAGCCAATTACACAGAGGCAAGATTAAGGTGATAACAATGTTTAGTTATTTTAATACAAGGGTAAAAATGTTTGCATTCAAGTCAGTGAAGAATTTTACTTTCTTTCTTAAAAATTTAAAACAAACTTCTCGTTTTATTTTCTGACAAGTGTTTGTGTCATTCTATGTCATTGCTTAATTCTTCGTTATTAGTTGAGATCAGAGCCGTATACTTTGAAACTAAATAATCAAGTGGCAGAGTTCAAATTCTATTTTGAAAGCTGTCACCTGATGTGAAATTTGAGTAACGTTTTTAATCTAATTATAAAGCAACACCAGATTGATTCAAAAGGAAAGAGATAAAGAAGAGGTAATGATAGAGGACACTAGTGGATTATGTAATTATAGTATAATATGTAGTATAATAATTTTATATAATAATTCATTAATGCCCATATATACTAGGTATGTAATTCACTAGTATTCTTGAGGTCCTGGGCCCTGTGATTTTGATGCTCATTTTTATTTCCTACTTCACTGAAGAGAGAGGAATGATCAGCTGGAATTTCCTCATAAGATACTCATCCCTTTCCTCAACACCTCCATTGACACATATATGTGAGTGTGTATATATATGGATAGGTATACATAAATATACACACTCACATATATGTGTACACAAATATATACACACACTATATATAGTGTATATATATGCATTATAGGCTATCTGTAGTTAAGTTTGGGGGTAGTACATATATGCATAGTATCTATATATAGTGTATATATATTCAATATATATTTTGTATGTATATATGTGTGTATATATACGTGCGTATATATGTATATATAGTGTATGTAGGCACTATATAAGTATATATATAGTATATATGTGTAAAAATGCATATATATACATTCCATGTGTATATATACTATATATAGTATATACATAGGTATGTATGTATACAAATATGTATATACACAGTACAGTATATATGTATATAAAATACATATTATACATACATACATACATACTGTATTGCATGAGTTCACTTACATGTGGATTTTCTTCCTACTCTACCATTCCTGAGATAGAAAGATCAACCCCTCGTCTTCCTGCTCTTCCTTAGCCTGCGCAACATGAAGACAATAAGGAGGAAGACCTTTATAATGATTCATTTTTACCTAATGAATAGTAAATATATTTTTCTTCCTTTTTATTTTCTAAATAACATTTTTTTCTCTAGCTTACTTTATTGTAAAAATACAGTACAGAATACATAATTTATAAAATATCTGTTAATTAACTGTGTATGTTATTGATAAGGCTTCTGGTCAATAGTAGGCTATCAGTAGTAAAGCTTGGGGATATTAAAAGTTATACACAAATCTTCCACTACATGCGTGGGGAGTGTTGACACCCACAACACTGCATAGCTTATGGGTAAATGCCTTAGAACGTTTGTGTTGCTCTAAGGAAATAGCTGAACCTAGGTAATTTGTATTTCAAGAAATGTTAAAGTCAGTCCTTCAGAGAACATGGCTCATACTTCTGCTGGCTGAAATGTGGTAAGCTATCTGTTGAGAGCCTCAGGCTGCTTTCACTTATGGCAGAAGGCAAAGGGGAGCCAGCATGTGCAAGGATCACATGGTAGGAGAAGACTGTGCATTGAACTCAGTGCTGCCTTAGCACTGAGCGCTAGTGCTGAGTTAGGCTCAGAGAAGAAGCAAGAGGGAAGAAGATTTCATGGTCTTTTTAATAATCAGCTCTCATGGGAACTAATTAAGTGAGAACTCAGTCACTCCCTTCCACATGAAGGAGGTGTTGACCTATTCATAAGTGATCTTTCCCCATTACCCAGGTACTTCCTATTAGGCCCCACATCCAACATTGAGATTAAATGTCAACGTGAGATTTGGGAAACTAATGCTCAACTTCTAGCAGTGAACTCTACGTATCTTAACTAGGAGGAAAGGCAAACTAGGGAGGGTGGCGCAAGATGACTGAACAGAAGCTTATATCATTCATCACCCCCACAAGATTACCAAATTTTTACAACTGTGCGCAAAAGTACCATCACAAGAACTAAAAATCAGGTGGGCAATCACAGGACCTGGTTTTAACTTCACTGAAAGAGACATGAAGAGGGCAGGAAAGACAGTCGTGAAGTGCCAATGCCACTCTACTCCATCTCCAGATTCTCAGCAGCCTTGAAGCACAGAGAATCTGTGCACTTAGGAGAGAGAAAGGGCAGTGATTGTGGGGCTTTGCATTGAACTCAGTGCTACGCTGTCATAGAAGAAACCAGAACCGGGCTGTACTAAGCTGACATGCACACACAGAATAAGCATTTGGAATAGCTCTGGCCAGAGGCGAGTTGCCCATCTCAGAGGTCAGAACTTGAGTTCCAGCAAGCCTTACCACCACTGATTGGCTGGTGAGCTCTGGAGCTCTAAGTAAACTTGAGGCATAGTCTAGGCCACAAGGACTGCAATTCTTGGCAAGTACTACTGCTGAGTTGGGCTCAGGGCCAGTGGACTGGGGGGTGAGGCATGTGATCTACTGAGATACCAGCCAAGGCAGCTAAGGGGGTGCTTGTGTCACTCCTCCCACCCCTGCAGCAGCCATGTGGCACAGAGAAATCTGTGTACTTAGGAAAGCGAGAGCACAGTGACTGGGTAACTGTACATTGAGCTCAGTGCTGCCTTAGCACAGCAAAGACCTGGCAAGATTCATCACCTGCTGACTAAAGAGCCCCTGGCCCCTAAATAATTAACAGTGGTAACTAGGTTTGGGGCTCTGAGATTTGTTGGCTTCAAGTGTGACCGAGCACAGTTTCAGCTGGCTTGGCTACAGTACAAGTTTCCTTCTGTTTGAAAAAAGCAGGGGAAAATTAAAGGGTACTGTGCCTTCCACCTTAGATACCAGCTTGGCCACAGTGGGGTAGATCACCAAGTGTGATCTTGGGATCCCTGAGTCAAGGCTTAGGCTCTTGGCCATCACTACCGGACCTCTTCTGGAATAGAAGGGAGCCCACTCCTTGAAGTTTGAGCCCCAGGCCTGCGAGCATTCACCACAAACTGACAGAAGAGCCCCTGGACTTTGAGTGAACATCAGTGGTGGCCTGGCAGAAAGCCCCATGGGCTCGTGGTGGTAGTGGCCATAGGGAGATAATCCTCTGCTTGTGTAAAAGGAAAAGAAAAGTGGGAAAAACTTTGTCTAGTGGTTTTAGTATCAGTTTAGCCACAGTAGAATAAAACACTAGATACATTTCTAAAGTTTTTTATTTTAATTTCTGGCTCCCAGACAGCATCTACGGACCCACCCAGGGTTAGGGGGAATCATCACCCTGAATGGAGAGAAACAAACGTGGCTGACTTTGCCACTTGCTGGTTGTAGGGACCCAGGGCCTCATGTGAACTTAGGCGGTAGCCAGGGAGTGGTTACAGTAGGCGAGACCCAGTGCTGTGCTGGCTTCAGGTTTGAACCAGCTCAGTCTCTGCGGGTGATTCCACAGGGGTTCTTGTGTTAAATCAACACAAATTGAAATTGATAAATTTCAATTTATCAGTTTCATGATCCCCTATCCACAGGTCCAGGAGGCTCAGGATAGAGTAAAGGAAAAGAGCAAGAGTCTCTGCCAGATAATCCAGAGAATTCTTCCAGATCTTATCCAAGACCACCAGGGCAGGACTTCTATGCATCTACAAGAACCACAGCATTATTGGGTTTGGGACCCAAGTCCCTTAGAATACCTGGAAAGCCTTCCCTGGAAAGACAGTTACAAACAAGCCCCAACTCTTCATTTATTGCAAAAGTTACAATAAATGCCCAACTCTTCAATGTCCAGACACTGACAAACACCTGCAAGTATCAACACCATACAGGAAAGCAGGACCTCAGCAAATGAACTAAATACATAATAAATAAGATACCATAGACCAATCCTGGAGAAAACATATATGATCTTTAAAACAGAGATTCCAAAATAGCTATGTTGAGGAAACTCAGAGAAGTTCAACATAACATAGAGAAGAAATTCAGAATTCTGTCAGACTAACTTCAGCAAAGGTATTGAAATTATTATCAAGAATTGGGCAGAAATTCTAGAGACGAAAAACGCATTTGACATAATGAAGAATACATCAGTCTTTTAATAGAAGAACTGATCAAGCAGAAGAATTAGTGAGCTTGAAGACAGGCTATTTGAAACTACAGTGACGAAAGACAAAAGAAAAAAAATGAAAAACAATAAAATACACCTACAAGATCTAGAAAATAGCCTCAAAATGGCAAATCTAAAAATGACTGGGCTTTAAAGAGGAGATAGAAAAGAGATATGGATATAAAACTTGTTAAAAGGGATAATATCAGATAACTCCCCAAACATAAGAGAAAGATATCAATATTGATGTATGAGATACCAAGCAGATTTGACCCAAAGAAGACTACTTCAAGGCATTTAATAATCAACCTCCCAAACCTCAAAGATCAAGAAAGGACCATAAAAGCAGCAAGAGAGAGAAAAAACAAAAAAACAAAAAACATACAATGGTATTCTGAAGTCCATTTAGCAGCAGGCTTTTCAGTGGAAACTTTTGGGATGATATATTTAAAGTGCTGAAGGGAAACACTTTTACCTTTGAATAGTACATGCAGTGAAAATATCCTTTAAACATAAAAGGAGAAATAAAGATCTTCCAAGATAATCAAAAGTTGAGAGATTTCATCAACACCAGACATGGCTCATAATAACTGCTAAAGGGAGTACTTCAATCTGAAAGAAAAGAGCATTTATGAGCAATAAGAAATAATTTGAAGGCACAAAACTAATTGGTAGTAGCACATACACACACAAAAAACCCACATACATTATAGCACAATAATTGTGGTGTGTAAAATAACCTTATCTTTTTTTGTTGTTGTTATATTTTGTTTTGTTTTATTTTTGAGACAGAGTTTCATTTACTCTGTTGCCTAAGCTGGAGTGCAGTGATGAAATCTTAGCTTACTGCAACCTCCGCCTCCTGAGTTCAAGTGGTTATCCTGCCACAGCTTCCTGAGTAGCTGGGATTGCAGGCATGTGCCATCAAGCCCAGCTAATTTCTTTATTTTTAATGGAGACAGGATTTCACCATGTTGGTCTGGCAGGTCTCTAACCAATGACCTCAAATGATCAACCTGCCTCGGCTTCCCAAAGTACTGGGATTACAGATGTGAGCCACCATACCTAGCCTGGCAAATGACCTTATCTTAAGTAGAAAGACTAATAATAAACCAATTGAAAATAATAACTGCAACAATTTTTTGAGACATACACATTGCAGTAAGACAAAATGGAGAAACAACAAAAAGTTAAAAAGAAAGGGGGCAAAGTTAAAGTGTAGAGTTTGTTTTAATTTTCCTTCTGTTTGTGTCCTTTACGCCATCAGTGTTGTCAATTTAAAATAATGGTTTATAAGATAGTACTCACAAGGCTCATGGTAACCTCAAATTGAAAACATATAACAGATACACTGAAAATAAAAAGCAAGAAATTAAATGATAATACAGAGAAAATCAACTTCACTAAAAGGAAGATGGGAAGGAAGGGAGAAGAAAGAGAAGGTCACAAAGCAACCAGACAATAAATAACAAAATGGCAGAAGTAAATCCTTACTTATCAATAATAACATTGACTATAAATGGACTAAAATCTCCAATCAAAAAGACACAGAGTGGCTAAATGGATGAGAAAAAATTAAAATAAAAGCAATACCCAATGATCTGTTGCCTATGAGAACCACACTTCGCTTTTACAGATACACATAGACTGAAAATAAAGGGATAGAAAAAGATATGCCATGCCAATGGAAACCAAAGAAGAGCAGAAATAGCTCTACATATATTAGATGAAATAAATATGAATACAAAAATGTAGGAAAAAACAAAGAAGGTCATTATATAATGATAAATAGATAATTCAACAAGAGAATATAACAATTTTAAATATATATAATGCACTCAACACTGGAACATCCAGATATATAAAATAAATATGATTATAGTTAAAGAGGATACAAGACCTCACTACAATAATAGCTAGAGATACCAACATCCCACTTTCGGCATTTGACAAATCTTCCAGACAGAAAATCAACAAAGAAACATTGGACTTAATCTGTACTATAGAACAAATAAACTTAATAGGCATTATCAGAACATCTCATCCAATGGCTGCAGAATACACATTCTTTTCCTCAGCACATGAATTATTGTCAAGGAGAGATTATATGTTAGATCACTAAACAAGTCTTAAAACATTTGAAAAAAATGAAATAATACCAAGCATCTTTTCTGACCACAATGGAATAAAACTAGAAATCAATAACGAGGAATTTAAAAAAACTATATAAATGTGAAAATTAAACAATATGCTCTTGAATAACTAGTGGATCAATGAAGAAATTAAGAAAATTGAAAAATTTCTTGGAACAAATGACAACATACCAAAAGCTATGGGACAAAGCAAAAGCAGTACTAAAAAGAAAAATGTATTGCTAGTTATAACTGCCTACATCAGAAAAAAGAAAAAAAAATCAAATAATCTAATCATGAATTAGTAAATCATTGAAATAATAAAGATGAGAGCAGAAGTAAATATATTTGAAATAAAAAACAATACAAAAGTTTAATGAAAAGTTGTTTTTTTGAAAATATAAATAAAACTGGTAAATCTTTAGCCAGACTAATTAAGAAAAAAAGAGAGGAATAGAGAAGACCCAAATAAATAAAATTAGAGATGAAAAAGGAGGTATTATAATTGACATTGCAGAAATTCAAAGGAAATTAGTGGCTACTGTGAGCAACTTTGTGCCAACAAATTGAAAAACCTAGATAAAATAGATAATTTCCTAGAAACATACAACCCACCAAAATCAAGCCATGAAAAAATTCAGAACCGGAACAGACCAAGAACAAGTAATAAGATTGAAGCTATAATAAAAAGGCTCCCAGTAAAGAAAAGCCAAGCATCTGATACCTTCATTGCTGTATTCTTCAAAAAATTTAAATAACTACCACCAATTCTATCCAAACTATTCCAAAAAATATAGAAGAAAGGAATAATTTCAGTGTTCTTTATTCTACAAGGGCAGTATTACCCTGATACCAAAGCCTGACAAAAACATATTAAGAAAAATATTGAAAGCCAATATTACTGATGAATATAAATGTAAATATTATCAGCAGAATACCAGCAAATCATCTTAAATAATACATGAAAAGGGTAATTCATCATGACCACTGGTATTTAACACAGGGATGCAAATATGGTTCAACATACACAAATCGATCAATGTGATACATCACAGTCAACTTAAACAATACATTAAAAAGATAATTTATTATGACCTGTGGGGATTTATCCCAGGGATGCAGAGATGGTTCAACACACAAAAATCAATCAATGTGATACATCATATCAATAGAAAGAAGTACAAAAAGCGTATGATAATTTCATCTGATGCTGAGAAGCCATTTGATAAAATTCAACATTCTTTCATGAAGAAAAAATTAACTGGGCATAGAAGGAACATATCTTAACATAATTAAAGCCATAGATGCTGGAACCATAGGTACGGAATGGGAAAAAACTGAAAGCCTTTTCTCTAAGATGTGGAACATGACAAGGATGCTAACTGTCACCACTATTATTCAACATAATATTGGAAGTCCTAGCTAGAGGAACCAAACAAGAGAAATAAATAAAGGACATCCAAATTGAACTGAAAGAAGTCAAATTATCCTTATTTGCAGATGATATTATCTCACATTTGGTAAAACCTATAGACTCCACCAAAAATCTATTACAATTGATAAACACATTCAGTAAAGTTCCAGAATACAAAATCAACATACAAATGTCAGTGGCAGTTTTATATGCCAACAATGAACAATCAGAAAAAGAAATCAAGAAAGTAATCTCATTTATAATAGCTACAAATAAAATAAAAGATCTGGGTATTAATCAAAGAAGTGAAATATCTCTATAATGAAAATTATAAAACCCTGATGAAAACAATTGAAGAGGACTCACAAAAAGGGTAGTATTCTCTGTTTATAGATTGGAGAAACGGATATTGCTAAAATGTTTATATTACCCTAAGCAATATAGGTCCTATATAAATTTTATCACTTTTTTCTATTTCTCTGAAGAATGCCATTGATATTTTGATAGGGATTTGCATGGCAGAAGGCAAAGGGGAGACTGGCACATCCTACCTGGCTGGAGCAGGAGGTAAAAGGGGAAGTAGGAGGTGCTACACACTTTTAAACAACAAGATCTCATGAGAACTCACTATCACAAGAACACCAAGGGGAAAATCCACCCCAGTAATTCTATCCCACCAGGCCCCTCCACCAACAATGGGGGATTACAATTTACTAGAAGATTTAGGCGGGGACACAAATCCAAACCATAACAATAGCTCATCACTAACTGTTCATATTGTATGTTTATTTCTATGCTCTCTCTCCTAGCCACTGAAATGCACACACACACACACACACACACACACACACACACACACACTTGCTTGTTCTCTTGTCTCTCTCTCTCTGTCTTTAAAATCTTCAAATCAGAACTCTAACTGTCCAGTGAGCAAAATGATATACAGAAATTAGTATCATCTTAGCCTCACTCGACCATGCTGATTACTTCTCGGGTTGTTTCCCTCTTTTCTTTTTCTTTCCTTTCTTTTCTTTTTTTTTTCCTCTTCTCTTCTTTTCTTTCTTTTTTTCTATGGGACACTCTCTTTTCTTAGCTTCTGTTACAATTCTTTCAGGACTTTGTGACTGCTCCTTTGGCACCATTAAATCTTTGGATTTGTGTTCAAAAATGGGTCCATAATCTAATGATATTACACCATGTTTTCCTGCTAACATTCTGGTACAAACCACTATCATCTGACAGTTGAATTACATTACCTTAAGTATTTTTCCTTCTGCAACCTTTGCAACCTATGCAACCTACAGTCTATCTCAACAGATCAGGCAATGTAAACTTTCATAAATATAAGTCAGCTCAGATAACTCTTTGGCTCAGAGTGGCTTTCCTGTTCACTCAAATTAAAAGCCCAAATCCTTGGTATGACCTGTGTACTTGGCCTAAGTCATTGTTTATTCTCAGATCACTTTCTTTTCTCTTACTTGCTCTGTTCACTATAAACACAACATTTCCAGGTATTCTTCAGACTAAGGGTTCTGAACCTATGGTTTCTTCTCCCCCCAATATTCACATTGTCAGTTGCTACATCTACATAAGGAATTTTCTCAAGTGTTATCTTCTCAATCAGGGTTTCTCTAACCCCTATTGTAAAAATTATAACCTCTCCTCTCCTCTTGACACTAAATAATCTATTCCCTTTTCCTGCTTTATTTTTCTTTCTCACATTTACCACCTTTTAACATTGATTGTATCTTACCTTTTTATAAGAGGTAAGATTTATAAGGTAAGAGTTTTATTTGTGTTGTTTATAGTTTCAGTACCAGGACCTAGAACAAAGCCTGGAATAGAGGAAGTGTTCAATAAATACTTTTTGAATAAATGAATGAACAAATAAATGAATGAACAAATAAATGAATACCCAGAAACAAGGAAATTGAAGACCAAAGAGGAAAAGTCTTTTGTTAAATACAACTTTGAACTGTACCTCAAAAATCATGCATTTATTGGTGGGAAAATTGTTTGCTTTATAATTAGGTTTAATATTACATGTGTATTATCACAATTTTATTTAAAATTGATATTTTAATCTAATTCACATTGTGGTAAGCTAAATGCTACATGTGCTCTTCATTAGGAGATGAAATTTCATCAGTTTTCTCAAAAGTTTGCTTTCCTTATCTGATCCACTTAGTAATCAGACAGTGAAGATAATTAATTGAGAAGTAAGCAAAAAAAAAAAATACTTACAGTATGCCTTTGTGTGTTTGTCTGTTGTGTGGTAGAAAATTCTGGTCATTGACAACAGAAAATTCCCTAGAAAATCAGAAAAAAATCTGTCTAGACATTTATATAACAGGAAGCCATGCCCTTCTTTTTCAAGCCAGTACTTTTTACAAGGAATACCTTAAATTTATCCAAACTCATACAGTCCCAAACTAAAAGTCATGACTCAGGGTTCTAGTCCTGACTCTGTTACTATTGAGGTGACTGATATAGTTTCGATGTTTGTTGTCTCCAGCTCTCATACTGAAATGTGATCCCCAATGTTGGAGGTAGGACCTAGGGGGAGGTGTTTTGTCATGAGGATTGATACCCCATGAATGACTTGGTATTGTCCCCTAGTAATGAACAAATTCTCTCTCTATCATTTTCTATGAGATTTGGTGGTTAAAGAGAGGCACCTTGTTTCTCTTTTTTGCTGTCTCTCTCAGTATGTGACATGCAAGCTTCCCTTGGCTTCCACTATGAATAAACACTTCCTGAGATCCTGACCAGAATCAGATACTGGTGCCATGCTTCTTGTATAGCCTGCGAAACCATTAACCAAAGAAACCTCTTATCCTTATAAATTACCCAGCCTTAGGTATTTCTTTATAGCAAGGGGGAATGGACTAATACAGCAGCCATAGCAAAGTAAATTGCTCAGACTCTGTTTCACTATTAATAAATTGACCAATAAGTTATTGGATATATACCATGGGCCAGTAAATGGACATCTTGCTACAGACTGGGCTTTCTATACATTGAATTTAACTAAGCAATGACCATGATCTTAATATGATAAATTCCTACACTCAATGTTTAATCTCCCTGGGCAAAATAAGATACAGAATATAAGGTGTAATTGGAAAAACTACATGGTATATGTCCACGTGGACTTTGGAGTCAGGTGAGTCACACTCTTTGTCCCAGCCTACTCTCTTTTAATTGTGTAATATCAAAGTCCCTTTATCTTTTTTTGTAGAAAATTTTATGTTTAAATATGAATAATTGCATCTGTTTTATATTAGTCTTTTACATAACAATTATGTGCAGAACACTTATAGTACTTGAGAAAATAATAATCAATGTATGATATAGATACAGCCCTGATTCCCCTTCCTCCTGATACCCACCCCACCCCCCAACAGGGGATCTCCAGCTACCTAGTCCAGGCACATTTAGGTCAGTCACAGGTCAGTACACCCCCTGGGACAGAGCCTTCAGAGGAAGAAGTAGGCTGCCATGTTTGTCATTTCACAGCCTTCACTGGTGATAGCTCCAGGTAGGGGAAAACCAGAGGCAACTAAGGTCTGGAGCAGACCTTCAGCAAACCATAGCAGCCTTATGGAAGAGTGGCATGACTGTTAAAAGAAAGACAAACAAACAGCAAACAACAACAACATAAAAAAAAGATCACTCCCCAAAATCCTATTCAAAGGTCAGTAACCTCAAAGATCGAAGGTAAGTAAGTCCACAAAGATGAGAAGGAATCAACACAAAAACAATAAAAACTCAAAAAGCCACAGTGCATCTTCTCCTCTAAATGCCTGGAACATCTCTTCAGCAAAAATGCAGAACAGGGCTGAGGTTGAGAGCTGAATTGACAGACTTACTTCTGAAGGTGGGTAATAACAAACTTCACTGAGCTAAAGGAGCATGTTGTAATCCAATGCAAAGAAACTAAGAATCATGATAAGCAATACTGGAGCAGATAGCCATAGTAGCCAGTTTAAAGAGGAACATAACCAATCTGATGGAGAAGAAAAACAACATGGGAAATTCACAAGGCAATCACAAGTATGAATAGCAGATTATAGCAAACGGAGGAAAGAATCTCAGAGTTGAAAGACTATCTTCCTGAAATAAGCAGACAAATATAGAGGAAAAAAGAATGAAAAGTAATTTTAAGAACCTCTGAGATATATGGAATTATGTAAAATGACTGAACCTATAACTGACTGGGGTACCTGAAAGAGACAG
Source organism: Ateles fusciceps (assembly GCA_036589455.1). Taxonomy (NCBI): domain Eukaryota; kingdom Metazoa; phylum Chordata; class Mammalia; order Primates; family Atelidae; genus Ateles; species Ateles fusciceps. The sequence continues at coordinate 10,522,204 of JAZHEH010000222.1, forward strand.
GGAGAACAGAACCAAGTTAGAAATCATGCTTCAAGATATCATCCAGAAGAACTTCCCCAACCTAGCAAGACAGGCTAACATTCAAATTCAGGAAATCCAAAGAATTCCAGTAAGATACGCCATGAGAAGATCAACCCCAAGAAACATAATCATCAGTTTCTCCAAGATTGAAATGAAAGAAGAGATATTACAGGCAGCCAGAGAAAAAGAACAGGTCACCTATAAAGGGAAGCACATCAGACTAACAGCGGCCCTGTCAGCAGAAGCCCTATAAGCCAGAAGAGAATGGGGGCCAATATTCAACATTCTTAAAAAAATGTTCAAATCAGAATTCATATCTAGCCAAAGTAAGCTTCATAAGTGAAGAAAAAATAAGATCCTTTTCAGACAAGCAAATGCTGAGGGAACTTGTTGCCATCAGGCCTGCCTTGTAAGAGCTCCTGAAGGAAGCACTAAATATAGAAAGGAAAAACCATTACCAACTACTACAAAAACACATGGAAGCACACAGATCAGGAAATGACACTATGAAGCAACCACACAAACAAATCTGCAAAATAGCCAGCTAGCATCATGATGACAGGATCAAATTCACACATAACAATATTAACTTTAGTAAATGGACTAAATACTCCAATTTAAAGACATAGAATGGCAAGCTGGATAAAGAGCCAAGAATGATTGGTATGCTGTCTTCAAAGGACCCATCTCATGTGCAAAGACACATATGAGCTCAAAATAAAGAGAAAGAGGCAAATTAATCATGCAAATGAAAAACAGAAAAAAGCAAGAGTTGCCATCCTAGTTTCTAACAACACAGATCTTAAACCAACAAAGATCAAAAAAGACAAAGAAAGACATTAAATGGTGATAAAGGATTCAGTTCAACAAGAAGGGCTAACTATCCTGAATATATATGCACCCAATACAGGAGCACCCTGATTCATAAAGCAAGTTCTTAGAGACATACAAAGAGACTTAGATTTCCACAAAGTAATAATGGGAGACTAACACCCCACTGATGATATTAGACAAATCATTGAGACAGAGAATTAACAAGTCATTCAGGACCTGAACTCAGTTCTGGATCAAGTGGATCTGATAGATATTCACAGAACTCTCCACCCCAAAACAACAGAATACATTCTTCTCATTGCCACATGGCACTTACTCTAAAATTGATTACATAGTAGGAAGTAAAACAAGCTTCAGTAAAAGCAAAAGAACAGAAATTATAACAAGCAGTGTCTTAGACCACAGCACAATCAAATTAGAACTCAAGATTAAGAAATTCACTCAAAACCACATGACTACATGGAAACTGAACAATCTGCTCTTGAATGACTCTTAGGTAAGTAATGAAATTAACACAGAAATTAAGTTCTTTAAAACTAATGAGAACAAAGATACAAAATACCTGTATTAATCATGGTTTTTTAGAGGGACAGAACTAATAGGATCAATGTGTATATAAAGAGGAGTTTATTAAGAAGCATCGACTCACATGATCATAAGGTGAGGTCAACATTAGGCTGTCTGTAAGCTGAGGAGCAAGGAAGCCAGTCTGAGTCCCAAAGATGAAGAACTTGGAGTCTGATGTTGGAGGGCAGGAAGCATTCAGCACAGGAGAAAGATGGAGGCCAGAAGACTAAACCAGTCTAGTCTTTTCATGTTCTTCTGCCTGCTTTTATTCTGGCCACACTACAGTTGATTACATTGTGTCCACCCAGATTGAGGGTGGGTCTGCCTTTCCTAGTCCACTGACTCAAATGTTAATCTCTTTAGACAGCACCCTCACTGACACACCCAGGAACAAAACTTTGCATTCTTCAATCCAATCAAATTGACACTCAATATTAACCATCACAGTACCAGAATCTGTGGGATACAGTTAAAGCAGTGTTAAGAGGGGAAATTTATGGCACTAAATGGCCACATCAAAAACCTAGAAGATCTCAAGTTAACAACCTAACATCACAACTAAAAACACTAGAAGCTGGGCGTGGTGGCTCATGCCTGTAACACCAGTACTTTGGGAGGTCAAGGCAGGTGGATCACCTGAGGACAGGAGTTCCAGAGCAGACTGACCAACATGGTTAAACTCTGTCTCTACTAAAAATACAAAATTAGCTGGGTGTGGTGGCACATGCCTGTAATCCCAGGTAGCTGAGGGGCTGAGGCAGGAGAATCGCTTGAACACAGGAGGGGGAGGTTCCAGTAAGCTGAGATCACACCATTGCACTTCAGCCTGGGCAGCAAGAGTGAAACTGTCTCAAAAACAAAACAACAAAACAAAACAAAACAAAAAACACTAGAGTACCAAGAGCAAACGAAATTCAAAGTGAGCAGAAGACAAGAGATAACCAAGATCAGAGCTGAATTAAAAGAGATAGAGATACAAAAAACTCTTAAAAAATCAACAAATCCAGGAGATGGCTTCTTAAAAAAGTTAGTAAACTAAATAGACCACTAGCTACATTAATAAAGAAGAGAAAATAATTAAATAAACACAATTGTAAATGATAAGGGGGCTATTACCACTGACTCCATAGAAATATAAGCAACTATCAGAGCATACAATAAACACCTCTGTGAAAATAAACTAAAAAATAGAGAAGATATGGAAAATTTCCTGGACACATACACCCTCTGAAGACCGAACCAGGAAGAAACTGAATTCCTGAATAGACCAATAGCAAGTTCTGAAATTGAAGCCATAATAAGTAGACTACCAACCAAAAAAGCCTAGGACCAGACAGACTCACAGATGATTTCACCAGTGGCACACAAAGAGCTGGTACCATTCATACTGAAACTATTTCAAAAACTTGAAAAGAAGGGACTCCTATCTAACTCATTCTATGAGACCAAAATCATCCTGATATCAAAACCTGGCAGAGATACAAGAAAAAAAGAAAACTTCTGGCCATTATCCTGATGAACATCAATGCAAAAATCCTCAATAAAATACTGGCAAACCAAATCCAGAGGCACATCAAAAAGCTTGTCCACTAGGATCAAGTTGGCTTCATTCCTAGGATACAAGATTGGTTCAACATATTCAAATCAATAAATGTGATTCATCACATAAACAGAACTAAAAACAAAAACCACATGATTATCTCAATAGATGCAGAAGAGGCCTTTAAAATTTCAATATTCCTTCATGTTAAAAACTCTCAGTAAACTAGAGATTGAAGGAATATACCTCAAAATAATAAGAGCCATATATGACAAACCCACAGCCAAAATCATACCAAATGAGCACAAGCTATAAGTATTCCTCTTGAAAACTGGCACAAAATGAGGATGCCGTCTCTCACTACTCTTATTTTCCATAGTATTGGAAGTTCTGGTCAGAACAATCAGGCAAGAGAAAGAAATAAAGGGAATTCATATAGGAAGAGAGGAAGTTAAACTGTCTGTTTGCAGATGATGTGGTTCAACATTGACATTCTTCACAGAATTAGAAAAAAAAAATTGTAAAATTCATATGGAACTATAAAAGAGCCCAAATAGCCAAGACAATCCCAAGCAAAAAGAACAAACCCAGAGGCATCCTGCTACCCAATTTCAAGCAATACTACCAGGCTACGGTAACCAAAACAGCACAGTACTGGTACAAGAAAAGACACATAGACCAATGAAACAGCAATGGGGAAAAGTTTCTTATTTGATAAATGGTGCTGAAAGAACTGGCTAGCCATATGCAGAAAACTGAAACTGGACCCTTCCCTTACACCATATACAAAAATGAACTCAAGATAGATTAAAGGCTTAAATATACAGCCCAAAAGTATAAAAACCCTAGAAGAAGATCTAGACTATATCATTCAGGGCATAGGTGTGGGCAAATATTTCATGATGAAAACTCTGCAAGCAATTGCAACAAATGCAAAAATTGACAAATGGGGTCTAATTAAACTAAAGAGCTTCTGCATAGCAAAAGAAACTGTCATCAGAGTGAACAGAGTGAGAGAACATTTTTGTAATCTCTATCTGACAAAGGTCTAATATACAGAGTCTACAAGAAACTTAAACAAATGTACAAGAAAAAAAAATCCCATTAAAAAGTGGGCAAATGATATGGACAGTCATACATGTGACCAACAAACATATGAAGAAAAGCTCAACATCACTGATCATTAGAGATATGCAAATCAAAACCATGATCAGATACCATCTCACACCAGTCAGAATGGCTATTATTAAAAAGTCAAGAAACAACAGATGCTGGCAAGGTTGCAGAGAAAAAGCAACAGTTTTACACTGTAGTGGGATCATACATTAGTTCAAACGATTGTGGAAGATAGTGTGGCAATTTCTTAAAGACCTAGAGGCAGAAATACCATTGACCTAGCAATCCCATTATTGGGTATATACCCAAAGGAATATAAATCATTCTATTATAAAGACACATGCACATGTATGTCCATTGAGCACTATTCACAATAGCAAAGACAGGGAATTAACCTAAATGCCCATCAGTGATAGACTGGATAAAGAAAATGTGGTACAATGCACCATGGAACATTATGCAGCCATGAAAAGAATGAGATCATATTCTTTGCAGGAACATGGATGGAGTTGGAAGCCATTATCCTCAGAAAATTAATGCAGGAACAGAAAACCAAACACTCCATATTTTCACTCACAAGTGGGAGCTGAATGATGAACATGGACACATGTGGGGCGGGGATGACACACACTGGGGCCTATCTGAGGTTGGGAACAGGGGGTGGGAGAGCATCGGGAAGAATAACTAATGGATGCTGGGCTTAATACCTAGGCAATGGGATGAACTGTTCTGCACACCACCATGGCACACATATACCTATGTAACAAACCTGCACATCTTGCATATGTACCCCTGAATTTAAAATAAAAGTTGAAAATGTATATATATAGTATAATCATTATTCTATTGTATACTATGTTGTACTAATTTTAGGTTATTCAATATAGATAGAGATACAGAGACTAAAGGCTTCACACAGCACAAATATATTTCTCGAATCCTCCTAAAATATCAAATTTCCTGTTCATAGTACTATTTTTATGATTATAAGCCTAGGTCAAAACTGATTTTTTTTAAAGTCATATAGATCCTAGTAAACACACATGTTTAAAAAGATCGGTACTCTCCTACAATCTTAGTTGCCTCCAGGCATGGAAACCGATTTTTTTTAAAGTCATATAGGTCCTAGTAAATACACATTTTTAAAAAAAATCTGTACTCTCCTGCAATCCCAATTGCCTCCAGGCATGGAGGATATATGATCTGGAGCCATTATCCCATAAGCTGTGGTAAATTATCACACTTAACTCAAACGTGAAAGTCCAACTCCTCTAGGAAAGGGTGTATGTATAACCTGGTCTTTGGAAGTTTCCCATTCAATTTAGCAGTAAGCTAGTTATCTAGTACATTATGAAAACACTTCATGAGTTATGTAACACATCCTTTGACTATTTGTATTTTAAAAAATTCTTTAAAACTTCATTCAAACCAGGTCACAAGTCCCAGAATTCTGGCAAAATTCCAGATTAAATAATGACATTCTCTTCTACATACCAACCCTTCTTTCACAGAAGAGAAAAATAGTAACTTCAATCCACACTGTCACGGGATTTTAGAAAGCAATCATATGTCCAAATACAAGTCAGAAGCAGAAACTAGATTCACAACCCAAAAACATCTCACAAGGTGAGAAATAGAATAAGTATGTGTGCAAATAGAGGAGCAAATGGCGTTTGGAATTACCCACATGATCTGAGAGCTGGCATTCAGGAGTTATTAAACGAAAGGAATATATAATATGAGGAGTTTCCAAAAGAGTGTCTTATGTCATGGAAAGGTGTTAAGGACTCTTATTCAATGGATTTTTCCATTGACTAAAGGGAAAGCTTTGCCCTGAGAAATGTGTTCATGAAAAGAAATTTAATAACAAAGATGAAACTGTTTTACCAGGAATGATTCAGGAATACAAAACCTTAGGTACTCAAGTAGTTGTAATTGATACCAACCAAAAATGACCACATTTCCTCACATATGTCTTCAGTTACATCCCACATTTCTGACGAAATCCAGGTTGCTAGCTGGTCCCTAATGGTAGCTTTTTGTGTGTGTCATTTACTTAATTTGCTTTTTATTAAATTCTATTCCTGATTAATTATAATGGATTCTAGGAAACAATGCAAATAATGTTTCTGGTAAATAAAATGATCCCATTGCTAAATAAGAATGACTAATGATAGAACAAAAAGAAATGCCTCAGACTTTTACGGAAACAAATTATCCTCCTTTTCTCCCTGAATAAGTATGTATCTACTCTTTTAGGGGACAAGTATATGGAAAAAGCCAATAAACAGAAACTGTCTGCACTTGCATAATGACATTACCAACATGTTCCAAAAAACATTAGATTCTTGAGAATTTTATATTGAAATGTAACAGATTTATTATTCCATTTTTACTCTTTACTGTACAGGTGCACTAACCCACAATTGGCTTTAATAATGAAAGTGTTTCAAATGTTTTATTCAAGAATGAAATCACAACTCTCATAAACAGTGATTTCAATCCCTGGTGCTTCTTTAAACTCGGAAGAACTTTAAAATTTGAGAATAAAAGAAAATAACATGAATATTTAGTTTTAATATTTTAAAATAACTTAAAAAAATTCCAATACCTGGACTCTACTCTTGTAGAATATAAAGTTAGAATATGGAAGTAAATATCTGGCCATCAGCTAGTTTTTAAAACTCCCTGAGTGTGCATGTTGGATCGAGAACTGCTGCTCTAAGGAATGTTTTACATTTAAAATATTCAGACAGAGGCCAAGTTCCTGTTCTAACAATTTAATTAATTATTATGAAATGGTGAGGGGGTTCACGCTCTTGAATACTGCTTTGTGAAAAAGGGTCTCTCCCACACCTTCCCAGTGACAGTTGCTAATACAGTCTTTGAAGTTAAGTCTGCATGAAAGGGCAATGTAAAAATCCTTTTTATAACTGGAAATGAATCAGACAAGCTTCTCAGCTACTCCCTAACCAAATTCCAGTAAATCTCATATTATTTGGCCCATTTTTCCTAACTCCTGTTGCGATTTAATTCTGTTTCAGTTCTATCCAAATTACCACTCTCAAAAGATTTTGCTTAGCAATTAACTTTTCAAGCTATATTATCAGTTCTTGTCAAAATTGCATGCTGGAGTCTGGAAAAATATCATTTTAATACTAAAAATCCCTCTAGTAACTCAATTACTTTGGAATTTTGTCATATGTGTGAAAAGAGTATCTAACTCCAAAAATAGAGAGACTTCTAAGGTAGAGCAATTTTGTTAGGTGTCTTTTTGTTGTTGTTGTTATTTTAATTTAAAGTTCAAAACAAGTTCAGCAGATTAGAATCCCAGATTTTTTTAATGGGATATTATCCACATTTTACTATTAAAGGATGAAATGAAGCCATTGAATTTCTTCTTAGGAAGTTCCTTCCTAGACAATGCAGCTATCAAGCTATGGGCAAACCATTTCACTTGCTTATTTATTTAACAGTATAAAGTATACAAGTGATTCAGCTGGGGCTTTATTCTTGCCTATGTTTCTAGAATGCTTCTAACCTGAGGCAGCATTGAAGGTGTTTTGTCCCAGCATCTGGAAGTCATCATCTAAACACTCATAACATTACCCCATGTCTAATCTTTTGTCCTGCTCCTTCATTTGTTTATGTACCAATTGCTTTTGAAGCATTTCTGCGTGGCTGGCATTTATGATACAACAACAACGAAAACAACAGGAAAAATATCTGTCCTTGCAGATCTTGCATTCTTACGGGATAGACTGAAAATAAACACTATTAATTTTGGATATAAAATTATAAGTGCTAAATGGAAAACAGAATCAGCGAAAAGAGTCAAAAAATTTTGGAGATAGACGTGGGTTCCACATGCTGGTATTCTACTTCAAGTGGGCCTCACTGCAAAGGTTAAATTTAAGTAATGAACTGAGAGGCCGGGCACGGTGGCTCACACCCGTAATCCCAGCACTTTGGGAGGCCGAGGAGGGTGGATCACCTGAGGTCCAGAGCTCGAGACCAGCCTGGCTAACCTGGTGAAAGCTCGTCTCTACTAAAAATGTAAAAATTAGCTAGGCATGGGGGCACACGCTGCAATCGCAGCTACTCGGGAGGGTGAAGCAGGAGAATCGCTTGAACTTGGGAGATGAATGTTTCAGTGAGCTGAGATCATGCCACTGCACTCCAGCCTGGGTGACAGAACAAGACTTTCAAGAATCGTGGGAGAGAAATTGCAAGTGGTCAAGAAATAGTAAATGGATTTGAAGAAAAGCTATGAGACCAGTGTTGCAAGAGGTAAGTGCAGAGGGAAGTGGGGACAGGTCTCAGAGGAACTTTTGGCCCATAGTAAGAAATTTGTGTGACAGAATAAACTCAATGGTTTAAGATGCTCTGAGTTATGGTTTAGTAAGATCATGTTAGCTAATACATTAAGATGAAAAAGTAGTGTTCCTGTGCCTAAGTAGACAGAAGAGTTAGAGAGATAGGAATAAGAGGGCTGAGGGCTGAGGCATAGAGTGTGTGTGTGTGTGTGTGTGTGCGTGTGTGTGTGCACGTGCACGTGTGTATAAATTGTTTTAAGAAGATGTTTATAAGAAGTTTAATGTAAACTCAGGAAACTGCCCACATCATAAATGCTTGACTAGGAAGATTTTCCGAAGATGTGAATATAATATATGGGTATATTAATCACCCAGAACCAAAAACTGTTACCAGCATCACCAAAACCTGTTCAGGCTTTTCTGTCGGTATCTCTGCCCCCAAATTCTGGCAAATATGACCATTTTCTTGACTTTTTATGTTATTGTATTAGTTCTGAATATTTGCAAAATTTATGCAAATGAAATAATGCTTTGCTAAACAGTTTTGTGTCTGGGATTTTTTTTTTTTTTTGCTTAATTTATATTTGGGGAGAGTATCTTTCTTATTCTATGAAATAATAGCTTAATTGGTGAAGGCAATTGTCATAATTTCTCAATAGATTTATGTAACTGATGTTTGTTTATTGCTCTTATATCCAATAGAGAGCTAACCTTACTAATTCTAATAATCATTGGGTTGTTTTAGATTTTCTAGTTAAAATCGTATTTGCCTATAAAAATGATAGCTTTGTTCTGCTTTTTGTGTTTAACTTTTATTTATTTTTCTTTTCTCCTTACCTTGAATAGGGCTTTCAATACAATGTTGAAAACAAGTTATTAAAACAGGCATCCTAGGATCATTTCCAATTTGATAAAGTTCTCAATATTTCCATAGTAAGTATGATATTTGTACTTTTTTCTTAGAGTCTTGCTCTTTTGCCCAGGCTGGAGTTCAGTGGTGTCATCATAGCTCACTGCAGCTTCACACCCCAAGTGATCCTCCCTTGTGAGCCTCCTGAGTAGCTGGGACTACAGGCATGCACCACCTCACCTGGCTAATAATTTTTTTAAAACAGTTTTTTGTTTTGCTTTGTTTTTTTTTTTTTGTTTGTTTTGTTTTTTTGTTGGTAGAGCGGGAGTTTCATGTTGCCCAGGCTGGTCTAAAACTCCTGGTCTCAAGCAATCCTTGGGATTACAGACATGAGCCACTGTCCCTGGCCTGTACTAGTTTATTTTTAATTACTATATGTCAAATTAAAAATGTTCTCTTCTATTCTTAGTTTATTAAGTTTACAGTAAATAGAGTGAAATTTTATTGAGTATTTTTCTGCTGTTTTACTAATTCTCTTGCCACTTGTGGTAAATTATGGTTTTCTAGGCCCCTCCTTATTTCTTCTAAAATTTCAAATTTATTTACATGATTTTATTGGCATAAATAATCTTTATGGAATATCCAACTATTATAAAATAAGTCTTTGTATGTAGACTTGTGTTCTTGAGTAGGCTTCCTGGATATTCATAGGTAAATTGCTATATAGCTCAACATTCTGCATATGGTTCTGCAGGCTGAGCATTGCACAAACCCAGGGAATAGTATAAACTGTGGACTGTGTTGTGTGTGGTGGTGCTGGAATGAGGCTACGGGTCCCAATGGACAGAGTTAAGGTAAAAACTGCCATTCCTCATACACAGATGGTCACAGGTGCATAAGAGCACTGCGGGGCTAGGTACTCTCCACAGTAGGTAGGATAAGTAGGATGTGTTTCAGCGGATCATTCTCTCTAGCTTCTTCACCATAAGTGGATGGACAAATTCCAGGCTGTGGGCCAGCTTAATTATTTCAAACCTTGGTGGAAGGTATGAGGCTCCATCACAGTCCCCGACCTCTTTATTGCCAGAGAGATCAACAGAATGCAGGGTGTAAATATCATGAACACATCTTCCACCATGACACCATTTGGTACTGATTATTTATTTGCAAATACCACAGTATGTATTTATTATTTGTAAACATCTCTATATCCTGGAGAGGAAGTCCTGTGAGTGGTAAGTTTCCACTACCAAACTTCACCTGGAATTTCATATGATAAAACTAGCACTCTAAAACCATATTGTTCTTCATTTGACACACTGTAGTATTTGAAAATTGCTTACAAGGAAGCTAATTAAAAGGAAGATGTTCACAATGACTAGATGTGATATGCTGATAAATATACTGTAAGAAGGTGTTTGGAAAAATAAGAGAATGGAATTGAAATTGTTTATGCAAAATATGAACATATTAAGTAATCATTTTATATGGAAAATCATTTACAAGCAATGCTAGTTGCATAAAGATTGCAAAATGTTTCCACTTTATAACTGTCACCAAACAAGGGGGAAGTTCTCTTTATGTAAGAATTTGAATACCTTTTTGACTTTAAAATTGAGAGTTCAGGAAAGGGATGTTTCTTTATGAAATCAGCAGACAATTATTGATCATCAACTGTGACGAAGAATACAACATTTAAAGTTTCTTGCTCTTCTACAATCTAGATGCTTTCATTGACTGCAAAAGGCAGCATAACAGCTGTTTTGTTTTTATTTCATTACTCACTGTGACCACTTCCAGAAGCATTAGCACAGCCAAAGTAAAATGGGAAAATCCCACTCTGGGAACGTGAAGATGGATGAAAAGAATGCAATGGTAGAGCAGCACTTGGGTCATCCCGTTTTTATGCTTAAGCACATCAAAAGTTTATTCCTATGATGTTCCACCAAATATCTGCCCAGTACTCTCTTAACCATAAACCTCATCAGAAACAATAAAAATCTTAAAACTATCACAGCCAAGAGGAGGTTAAAGAGATATGACAACTAAGTATAATGTACTATTCTGGATGGGATCTTGGAACAGAAGAAAAAATGACTTAGGTAAAAACTGCACAAATTGTACTGAATTAAATATGGACTATAGTTAAAAATAATCAATATTAGTTATTATCACAAATGTAAATACTAATGTAGTTTGTTAATAAAAGGTGAAACTGAGTGTGAGGTATATCAGAATTATCTGTAGTGTCTCACTACCTTTATGCAAATCTAAATTGATTTTAAAATTAAAAGTTTTTTTAAAAACAAGAATTTATAAATGTGTTTTCACTAAAAAACACTTATTTTTTTCTGTTTGTCCAACATCGTTATACATTTATTTATAGAGCAATTCATGGCTATACAGTGAGATGTTTGGTTGAGATAATGTCTAATGTTAATTCAGCAATTTTGATGAAGCCCCTACCATGTACAAAAAAGTATACCTTAAATGCTTTGGTAAATACTCAGGTAAATCAGAAATGAATCTTTCTTTTTTTGTCTTTTTTTGGAGATGGAGTCTCACTCTGACGTCCGGGCTGGATTGCAATGATGTGACCTTGGCTAACTGCAACCTCTATTCCGCTGGTTCAAGCGATTCTCCTGCCTCAGCCTCCCAAGTAGCTGGGATTGCAGGCATGTGCCACCATGCCTGGTTAATTTTTGAATTTTTAATAGTGACAGCATTTCACCATGTTGGCCAGGCTGGTCTTGAACAGGTAATCCACCTACCTCAGCCTCCCAAAGTGCTGAGATTACAGGCATGAGCCACCACACCTGGCCATGAATCAATCTTTAATCTAGAAGAGAACATAAGATACACATAAGCATCTATAATATAATATGAGAAGTAATAAGACTGTAGAGGCTGTTGCAGTGTGTCATCCAGCTCCTACCTTTAGGGCAGAGGCATTTATTTCTCCAGTTTGCTGGCCTGTCATATGGTTAACTTTTTAGGACCCAGTGAGCTTGGACATGACAAGACATGCCCTCTGAAAAAAGGAACAAATTATTGCATCTCACACTTTCCAGCACTAAGAAGGCAGATGTTGAGGCACCTTTGAGTTCTGAAGGAGCTGTATGCTACACTTGAGAATACTGCTTTAAGTATTTTGTAGACAACAGAGGAAGGCTGACAGCTTTGAGTGGACCAGAGAAGGAAAACGCTCTACAGTTGGTGATGAGCAAGGGACCCTTGTCATATAATCTGGAAGTTTCAATCTAGCAGTTTCAATAAATCTGGAAATATCTGTGTTTGAGAAAGATGCCTTGTGAAGAGCGAAAAATATCAGCTCTTCACATCCTACAGGAAGACCACATACAGTAGAAAATTATGCACCATTTGAAAAGCAGCTTTTGTTAAGCTACTGGTACATGTAGAGACCAAAAGGCCACGTATACCAAGTGACCATGAAATCAGAGTCACCCAACATGAAGTGTATGCTATTACACTAATCATGTCATGAGATGGAACAGACTCAGTAGGAATTCATCATGGGATGAAAGTGATACTCCCAAGACCAGGCAGAAGAGGGGCTGGCAGAGGCATAAGTAAGCTACCGGGAGAGGTATTCCAGACTCCCATAACACCAATGAGCTCACACATGCAGACCTCAACGATTAAAAATAAAAGCAATCCAGAGAGAGATCCTTTTCTCTTAAACATGTCTAAAACTTATATGTGTAGACATAGGAATACCTGCATATCCTGCATATTAATTATACCATGTTGTATATTTTTATGTTTGAGCTAACAACTATTTTGCTATTAAAAACATAGACTTCCTCTACCCCTCATATAGCGTGTTGGAAATATTTTAAAAAACAGTGTTTATTTTATCTTTCATAAAGTTTCTAGTAAAATTTCTCTTAGAAATTATTTTGGAGACATTGTTGCACTTGGCTGAGGTTAACAGTCATTGCAATGAAGATTCAGCTATTTCTAGGAACTGCTTCCCCCGCCACCTTCACTGTCTTATCCCCATGTTAGTGTCAGAGAATGTCCAATGTAGGTGACATTATACTAAGCAGACACAAAATACATTTTTAGAGTGAAAGAGGAGCCTTAATCTTGTAAAACGTACATTGGAAAAAAAGAATAAATTTGTACTGCTTAGGACTAAAAAGCTGCATTATTTATTTTTTTCATGTAGTGTTTTAATTGACAAATGACAGGTAGTATATTTTTATCATGTACACATGATGTTTTGATATATGCCTCAGCAATTTTAACAAGGAAAATTTGTGTAATTGCTCTTTATTAAGTAGTGAAGAACTGAAAATGTAAAAATTTCAAAAGTATTTCAGAGACAGCAACTGTTGAAAGAAGCTGTCGCCCTTAGGGCTGGGTTGGGAGAGGCAAAGAGAAGTACTTAAAATTATTAAAATTTAGAAATTTAAAAGAAGGAGCCCCAGAGAACTGGAAGTCAGACCTTCAAGAAAGGGACATCATTAGGCTGGTGGTGCATGTGTCTGCAAGAGGAAACAATGAAGAGTGTCTATGAGTGCTGGAAAGATGCACAAATGTTGCATTGAAACAAACAGCAACTGTCAGGGGAGAAAAAAACGTTCCTCTGAGTGATGCTAACAGGAACAAACAGCATGCAAAAGTTTAAACAGGAAAGAGCATCTCTAGTTGCTCCTCCTCCAGCCGTCACTCTCCAATCTCTTTCTCTAGTGACCCCTACTGGTAGATTTCAACAGTGAGCCCACCAAGGCTGAAATAAGATTCGGTAAGTAAATCAGATTCAGTAATGTGACTCTTTGTTGAGAAGTCAGAGGGCAACATAACTAAATTAGAAAAAGTTACAGAAGGGCAAGTACTTTTATCCTTTAGAAAAGAAATATTCTCTTACAAACATGAATGATATTTTCAGCAATTAGATCATAACTACTGGTTCTAGTTGCCTCAAGACAGAGCTTTCCTTACAGTTTGGTATATTCAAGTAATGGTGAATAGGCTGTCCATTACAGATGTAATATTGTGCATATGGATAAATAAGTGCATATCAATCACCTAGGGGACTTTTTGAATGTAGATTCAGACATGTGGGTCCTGCTTTGAGCCTGAGATTCTAACAAGCTCCCAGGTGATTCCCATGCTGCTAGTCTGGGGCCAAGCTTTCGAATACCAAGAATTTAGTCCTATGAAAAAAAATTCTTATTTTCCAAGATTTTAAAATAAATTTCTAAACTTGAGAATTGACTTGCAAATTATAGCTATAAAGTGCTTGACATTAGGGTCCTCCCAAAATCTTATCTTTTTCTTTCATTTTGGGAAATTATATGATAGTTTAACTCTAAATTTTATCTGATTTAAAATGAGCATGTTGTTCAACAGCCACTTACGAGTGAGGATATATGGTGTTTGGTTTTCTGTTCTTGTGTCAGTTTTTCTGAGAATGATGGTTTCCAGCTTCATCAATGTCTCTGCAAAGAATGTGAAGTCATCATTTTTTTTGGCTGCATGGTATTCCATGGTGTATATGTGTCACATTTTCTTTATCCAGTCTATCATTGATGGGCATTTGGGTTGGTTCCAAGTCTTTGCTATTGTAAACAGTGCCACAATAAATATATGTGTGCATGTGTCTTTATAACAGAATGATTTACTATCCTTTGGGTATATACCTAGTAATGGGATTGCTGAGTCAAATGGTATTTCTAGTTCTAGATCCTTGAGGAATGGCCACACCGTCTTCCGCAATGGTTGAACTAATTTATACACCCACCAACAGTGTAAAGGCTTTCCTATTTCTCCACATCCTCTCCAGCATCTGTTGTCTCCAGAGTTGTTAATGATCACCATTCTAACTGGTGTGAGGTGGTATTTCAGTGTGGTTTTGATTTGCATTTCTCTAATTAATAGTGATGATGAGCTTTTTTTTCATGTTTGTTGCCTGCATAAATGTCTTCTTTTGAAAAGTGTCTGTTCATTTTCTTTACCCATTTTTTGATGGGATTGTTTGTTTTTTTCTTGTAAATTTGCTTAAGTTCTCCGTAGATTCTGGAGTTGCCCTTTGTCAAACGGAGAGATTGCAAAAACTGTTTTCCTTTCTTGTGGTTGCTGGTTCACTCTAATGATTGTTTCTTTTGCTGTGCGGAAGCTCTTAAGTTTAATTAGATCCCATTTGTCTATTTTGGCTTTATTGCCATTGCTTTTGGTATTTTAGTCATGAAGTCCTTGCCTGTGCCTATGTCCTGTATGGTATTGCCTGGGTTTTCTTCTAGGGTTTTTATGATCTTAGGTCTTATGTTTAAATCTTTAATCCATATGGAGTTAATTTTTGTATACGGTGTAAGGAAGGGGTCCAGTTTCAGCTTTCTGCATATGGCTTGCCAGTTTTCCCAACACCAAATGGGTGTTGAACAATGAGAACACATAGACACTGGTAGAGGAACATCACACACCGGGACCTGTTGTGGGGTAGAGGGTACTAGGGGAGGGATATCGGGGTGGGGATTGGGGGAGGGATAACTTTAGGAGAAATACCTAATGTAGGTGACGTGGATATGCATGCAGAAAACCACCATGGTATGTGTATACCTATGTAACGATCCTGCATGAGCTGCACATGTATCCAAGAACTTAAAGCATAAAAAAAGAAAAATAAATAAATAAATAAAATGAGCTCGATTTCTCCAACTAGTCCCAAAATACATCCTTATTCAGTATTTTACTATAGTGAAATAAAGTGCAGTTAGGTGGGTAAATATTTTATGTATTAATATTTTAAAAGAAACACAAGATAGCTTCACTTTTATCACCTATATTTTATAATTATTTTCATAATAAAACAAATAAAAAAAAGTGTTGAGTGCTGAGTATAAGCTGGTCACTCTCCCACATAATCTTACATTTATCTTACTCTTGCATTTTGCAGACGTAGGAATAGTGGCACAGAAAAGTTTATAAGTTCCTTAAGTAGGAGAGCCAAGATTTGTTTCAGAGCCTAACACTGCTGTAAACATTTTTCACTCTAAATCATATGGCTAATATTAACAATAAATAATACAGCAATCGCAGATAAATGAGGATTCTGTATGTAGCCCAAAAATCTGTGTGTTTAAATATAATAACCTGGCTTATCTCCATTATGTTCACTTAATAAAAATATAAGACAACTGTCCTTTCTGACTGCAAAGGGAAATCTCAAATAAACTTTGTGCAAAGCCTCTGGTTATGAGGAAAAGGGGAGAGGGGGAAGAGGAAGGAGAGAGGAAGGCTGGAAAGAGCAAAAATCCTCAGCTCCAGGTTGCAGAGCAAACAAATGGTGAACAGAGTCAGTCTACGCCGCCCTGCAGAGGCTGCCTCTTGCTTGGAGAAGCCATTAGAACACAGGCCCTGGCAGGGAACTTCGCCCAGCCTCCAGGCCACCGTAAAACAGCAGCGCCTTTTTCCACAAGAAGAATAGGCTAGTGTCTGTGCCACAAGCACTTTACCACATGCTCCTTTTGGTTGAGAAAGCAGGGCTGAGGGGGAAAAAAAAGAAAAAAGCCAGAGTCATAGATTTTTCCTTACTTTTTTCTAAGGCGAACCAAGCACTTCCCCAACTCTGAATAAGCCTTAAGAAATGATATGTGTGAAATGACATCCGTCTTTACTTGGAAAAAAGAATAAACCGACTATTTTTTTAAATATGTGTATGGACCTCAAAGTTATCTCAGTAGATAATAAAGATATCTGAATAGGATTGAAAATGTTTTTCATAAGAAATAAACCAGCAGATGTTAAAAGAAACCATGATAAATAGAGGGAGTGCCTGAATGGAGCAAATATATCTGTGTGTGTGTGTGTGCGTGCGTGTGTGTGTGTGTATATATATATGCATATATATATATATTTATGCATATACATATATATGTATATATATTCACATATAAAATACAACTTATGATAATTTACTTGACTTTGTGCCTATAAATTTTGCTTACACAACTGGGTGATATCAGTTTATTCTAGGATTAAATGTTTATCCTTAGTAGTTGATGTATTCTTCACTGTGGACTATAAAAGTCAAACATATCCCTTAAGAAAGGGGAGGAAAGTCTTCTTGAGGCCAGAGCAGGACATCAGGGGACCATGCATCCAACACTCAGATGCATCATAACTACCTATGGAAAATGGCAAAACCCAATCCCTTTCAATCAGGACTGATTCAGGAAATATCTGTGGGTGTGATGAGTAGATGAAAATTTAATTCACTCAGAATCCCAGGTACCATTGTTCAAAATACAATGAACATTTCTGTTATGGAGCATCATTTATTTTTTTCTTCAGTGATTCAATAGGGTTTCAAAACCATTGTATTCTTAGAAGGCTGGATTATCATTGCACACACTACAGAACAATATAGATTGGGGACTGAACATCTAGATACATTAATGTTTATCTCTGTTTTAGGGTCATTTCAAGTACAACATTTTTGGGATATATATGTCATTAGCACTCCATATCTGTGGGTTCTGCATCTGTAGATTCAACCATGGATCAAAAATACAAAAAAAAAAATACACAAATTTTCAAAAAACAAAGAAACCACACAAATAATCTGTAGGCCCTGCATTATATATTATGAAAAATATAGAAACAATTTAAAGTATACAGAAAGATGTGTGCAGGTTATATGCATACACACACAGACACACACACATACACACACATATATATATACACACACACACACACACATATATATATATATATTTTATGACAGGGTCTTCTTCTGTTGCCCAGGCTGATCACAGCTCACTGCAGCCTCAACTTCATGGGCTCAAAGGATCCTCATGTATCAGCCTTCTGAGTAGCTGAGACCACAGGTGTGTACTACCACGCCAACCTAATTTTTTTCATTTTTTTTTTTGTAGAGACAGAGTACCACCATGTTGCCCAGGTTGGTTATAAAAGGAACTTGAACATCTGCAGACGTTAGTATCTACAGCAGGTACTGGAACCAGTCCCCCATGGACACCAAGGAATGACTGTGTATACGTATGTGTATACGTATCTGAGTGTATATATGTGTATGTATACATATATACATACACAAACACGCATAGACAGGCACATACACATATACATGAGCACACACATGAAAATACATAGTCATTTATATTTAACAATCTAAACTTTACCAAGTTAAAATATGGTAGATTTTCAAAGACATTGTGAAATATTCTCCTGTTAGCAAATTTACAAACATCTTTCTATAATCTCCACTATGGGTTTATCAGTTCATCCCAACGAGACTAGAAATATTTCCCACAGATCAAGTGAGATGGCTGAGCAAACAGCGGATTCTATTGCTAGCAGCCTCTTGAAGAAGTTTTTCCTTCTTTCTTTCTTTCTTTTGTTGACCTAATACTGTGTTTATTAGTTGTTATGTTTGTTTGAAGAGACAGCATCTCTGGGAGGCAATTAGGATTAGAAGAGATAATAGTGAGCTCTTTAAAGGGAATTAGTACCCTTGTGCAAAGATACATGTATCTATCTCTTTCAGACAACATAAATATTGTTTAATTATTATTTCATAATGGTAAATTATTTAGTAAACAGATAATCATAGTTAAGTATTCTAGGTTTGAAGAAGTATCTTTCTGATCAGAACAAGGGCCCAGCTTTTTAGGCGATGCTCATTAAAGCCACTTCCCAAGGTAGCCACTTTGAAGCATTTGTTACTCTCCTCTCCCTTGAACATTTATTACTCTACTCTCCCTTGTGGTGTGTGCTACAAGATGGCAGCTTCCACAAGTGCATTCTGAGGACTTAGAAGATATAGACCCAGATGTGCTTAGAGTGATTTTAACACTGGTTTTATCATCAGGAGAATTTTCTTGGATATGCTTTGTTTTATAGGATATCAAGAAGCTCCTCTTGATCCTGCACTATTTTGTTAAACTAAATAAGACTGATCTTTTTTCCCTAAAAATAGCCAATAAATATAAGTTAATCTAATATACCTATATATTTTAAACCCCTTGTAGCTTGCCTGAAATTCTATCAATTAAAGCTTGATTTAGTAACTGTTACTCCTTTTGATGCTACAAATGCAGGCTTTTCCATAAACTTTCTCATTCAAGGCGAATTCATTTCATCAGAATCCCTTTCCCTCGCAGCCTCTGTTTCTACTTTAAAAAGGCAGGAGGTTTCTCTCATGCTTTGTATTTCTTCAGAAGGGAATATTCGAATAATGAAAACTTCTCCGTGAGATAGAATAATAAGGAATATGAGTAGCTTAAAGGGCAGATTTGGTATTAAAAGTTCCAGCTGAGAAGAAAGGGTGAAAGGGATGCAACTTAGAGGTCATGGGGTCCAGGAGACAAGTGGAATTGCTTCCCACCCTTGCTAGGAGATGAGAGTATAGGTTCTGGAACTACACTGCCTGGGAGATAACATAATTCTGCCATTTATTAATTAGCTTCCAATCTCCTCTGTGTCTCACTTCCCTCCTCTGTAACTTGGGTCACCGTAAGAGATTAAGGGGGTTATATATGTAAAGCAATTAGAACAGAACCTGGCATGGAAGATGTCCTATACAAATGTTTGCTGTCAGCATTTCCCTGATCTCCATGCCATGGTTTCAACAGGGTGCTTATTACCCAGCCCACCGTAAAATCTCCAGTCTCACTATGACATATGCAGGTTCTTTCAACAGTATAAGTAAATACCAGGAAACTGCAGATAAGCCCTCAGTGAAGAAACTGTTCTTATATTGTGAGAGACGTAAAATAATGTTATGGCAAAGTTGCTAGGATGCCTTGAGAAATACAACAATTTGAAAATCCCCAGCTAAGACTCTCTTTGTCAGGGATACATGGAGATTTCCCAGAAACCCACTCCCAGTTATGATTTCTGAATGGATAAATCATACAGCTGAGAATTATTTCCCTGTACTTTTTTGCATAGAAATGTGTTTTGTTTTGTATCTATTGAGATGGCTATGTTTTTCTATAGTAGCATATTACCACAAAGGGGGATCTGCTGTGACTCCAAACATACTTTAAAGTATAGAAATACAAAATTCGTCATTTAGTTATTACTTACTTAAAAACCACGAAGGCTAAATTTTGGTGGCTCAATTCACATTCTCTTTCTTTACCCAATAAATATAGTAATATGTGACAAGCGAGACAAAGCAAACACATAGACCAACAATAATGTTTCCCACTTTCTTGAGATCTTGTGTTTTTTAAACTCTATTCTCAAAGTCTGCAATCTCAAAGTCTTTAGGCATCCTGGCTACTGCTTTTTTGCTGACCCAGTTTTCCAAATACTAATGCACATAATACTATCTAGGCAATTCAGTCCTAGAATCACATTATATTTTTAGAAATTGTTACACATTACTACCTGTTTTGGACAATTAAAGGTACCCACATTATTTCCCTGTCTCTTATTAGAGGAGCCCATCATTCTATCCTCTTATAGATTTCAGCTCACTCAACATTGTAAATTTAGTGAAACATCTAAGAACATCTAGTCCTCGAATTCACTTGTCGATGTTAATCTACCATGAGTGTAATATAAAACCCAGTGTTATTTCAAGTGGATTCTATTTATAGGGAACAGACTGTTGGGAGTAACAGATCTTTTAGAACTGACTACTGTGAATCCACTGTATGCTGACAGATTAGATTGCAGGGAAGAAAAACAAAATCACGAGTTTCATCTCATGTGTAGCAAAACAAGCCAAGTTCTAGGGCAGAGAAAAACAACACTAGCCTTTAACCTTTGCTTGATGAATATTTCTCTCTCTCTCTCTTTTTTTTAAATGAATACCTGGAATAAATTCACCTCCATGAGTTGTCCTGCAGAGCTTCCAAAACAAATTAACTAAGTTGATTTAAAAGAAAAAAAAATTGGCATTATTATTTAATAGTCAAAACAACCCACTCTCCTGTAGTCTAATACTTTTGTTTGTCAAAGCACCATTGTTTGTATTTTTATGAGTTTGGTTTCTAAGCTTTTTGAAAGTACATATTCTGGGGCATTGTAAACACTCACATTTTCAGAAAGCATATTCTTTTTTACTTTTTTGCTATATATCCAAACACATAAAATTATTATTTATTTCTGTGGTAAGAACACCTTAATGTTTAACCAAGGGACTCTTAAAAAGCATAACCAATGAAAAAACCTGGATTTGTTTTAATAAATTGACTTTTACAAAACCTAGTTTTCCTTGAGTCCTTGGCATGACAACATTCCTTTAGAATTACTTAGCCCAGCTGTGCAGTGGGTGAAGCAAAGGGCAGTGCTACCTAATAGGAAAAATCCATTGTACATACACTAAGGTGTTAGCCCTCTTGAAGTTTCTACTTCACGAAATTCAAGAGAATGAAAAGAACTTATCCAAAGAAAGAAAACTTGACTTACACTTAACCTCAAGCTGCTTTTCAAAGCTTAAATGGGAGGCATCAGGATGCATTAGAGAATTCTAAATGAAATTCCAGGAAGCCTTGGGTTCTAATCTTGGCTATTTGGCTCTAGTCAAGTCATTTGACCTTACTGGACCCCAGATTCCCATGTATAAAATAAAGAGTGTAATATTTATCCTTTCTACTTTACAAAGTTATTGTGAGGATAAAATAGGAAAACAGATGTGAAGTTTCCCCAGATAAATATATAAAACAGTACAGATATTAATACTGATTCTTCTTGACCCTTATACTGGTCAAACTTGTTCAAACCACATCTTGTTCTCCTTAAATGGAAGAGGTTCTTTCTCTAAGATTAGAAACTCTCCAAGTTAATGAGTCATTCTTAGTGCATCAACTGTAACACAAGGTTTGGAATAATAGAAATAAAACCAACAAAACCCTAGTTATTATATCAAAATTTATCTATTTCTCTTCCTCACTCACGTTTGAGCCTACTTATTGTTTTCAATCCTTGTACAAATACATACACTTGAATATTTTCTTGCACATATGCCCAGCCCAATGCCAGCATGCACACATCTCCCCCACTCCCATTCATGTTCTTCTTTTCCAAAAGCCCAAATTTATTTTGCTCTCCTTTGCTTTTTTATCTTCTACCAATGACTCTAAGCTCCTCATCTATCCCAAGTGTTAACCAAAATTCTTTGACACCACAGGGCTCATTCGTTTAAAAAGCTGCTTCTGGCCTTTATTTGTTGTTGCTGTTGATGACCTCAAAAAGAATAAAGATCCACAAAATTTGCCCTTATCAATTGGTGTATATGTTATTTTGGGGATCATAGTTTTAAATTTGAACAAAAAAGACACTTTAAGAATTGTAAGAGTCGGATTGCCTCAACATCATAAGTTTATTAAAAATATTACTGTTGAATCTTATTTGGTGAATTTGTCTGAGACACGTGGACCTGTTATTTATATGAACTGTAAGGATGTATTAAATCAACCAAGTAGTTCTGCCTAAGACAGCTATGAGAAGCCTCGTTTGCATCAGAAGGTCAACAGGAAGAAACATATGGAGAATAACATGTTCTCAAAAGAAGAGAGTGGTATAATTTGCTGCTCCGTGGCTATTCTCTATGCCACATGATGTCCAGGCTTCAACATACTTGAATGTATATATACATTGTTTTTATAAACCTAGAAATTCATAATATTGGCTATAAATTTATGATAAAAGACTCCTATTATTTTAAGGTATGTTTCTTCAATGCCTAGATTGTTGAGAGTTTTCATCATGATGGGTAAACAGGAAGCATGCTCCTTGAAAACAGGAATAAGGAAAGGATGCCCACTCTCACCACTGCTATTTCAACATCGTACAAAAAGTCCTAGTAAGAGCAATGAGGCAAGAGAAAGAAATAAAAAGCATCCAAATAAGAAGAAAAGAAATAAAAGTACCTCTTTTCACTAACTATATGATTCTAAACCAAAAAACATAAAGTTGCTATCAAAACATTTCTTGAACTGAAATTTCAGTAAAATTTCAGAATACAAAATCAATGCCAAAAAATCTGCAGTATTTCTCTATATCAATATTGTTCAAGCTGAGTGAAATCAAAAACACAATCTTATTTACAATAGCCACAAACAAATGAAATACCTAAGAATACAGCTAACTAAGGAGGTGAAAGGTCTCTACAAAGAGAATTACAAAACACTGACCAAAGAAACCATAGATGACACAAATAAATGGAAAAACATTTCATGGTCATGGATTAGAAGAATCAATATTATTAAAATGACTAAACTACACATTTAACACATCCGCACAATCTACACATTTAACATTATTCCTGTCAAATTACCAATGCAACTTTGCAAAGAATTAGAAAAAAATTCTAAAATTCATATGGAACAGCAACAACAGCAAAAGCAAATAGCCAGAGAAATCCTAGGCAAAAGAACAAACCCAGAGCTATCACATTACCTGACTTTGAACTGAATTATAAGGACAAAAGACTACATACAAGTGGCCAACAAACATATGAAAAAATGTTCCACATTGCTAATCATTAGGGAAATGCAAATCAAACCCACAGTGAGATGCCATGACAATCAGTCAGAATAGTTATTATTAAAAACTAAAAGAATGACAAATGCTAGTTAGGTTGTAAAGAAAAATGAATATTTATACATTGTTGATGGAAATGCAAACTAATTCAGCCACTGTGGAAAACAGTTTGGAGATTTCTTAAAGAACTTAGAACAGCCATTTGAGTCAGCAATGTCATTACTGGTTATATAACAGAAAAATAGATCATTCTCCCAAAGACACATGCACTCACATACTCATCACAGCAATATTCACAATAGCAAAGATATGGAATTAACTTAGGTGCCCATCAATGGTGTATTGGATAAAGAAAATGTGGTGCATATACAACATGGAATACTATGTCATTATATGAAAGAAAGGAATCATATCATTTGCAGCAGCATGGATGCAGCTGGAGACCTTTATGTTAAGTGACTTAATATGGGATTGGAAAAACAAGTATTGCATGTTCTCACATATAAGTGGGAGTGAAGCATTGAGTACACGTGGACATAAAGATGGCAACAATAGGCACTGACGAGTACTGTGGGGGGAGGGAGGAAGTGAGATGTGGTTTGAAAACTATCTATTGGGTACTATATTCACTACTGGGTGATGGGATCCAAGCCACGAACTCAGCATCATGCAATTTACCCTTGTAGCAAACCTGCACATGTGCCCTCTGAATCTAAAATAAAAGTTGAAATTTTTTAAAAAAATTATGTAATGATTTCAGCATTATGTCGCCATCCTTCTAAAAGCATGCTACAAATTTCCAATCATTTCTGAATTAAACACTCCAGGAAAATTGTCCTGTAAAATTTATTTTATTCTTTCATACACATATACACACATTTTTATGTTTTAGATATTTTAAAGAAAACATTTTATAAGTGTATTTCAATATAGACCAGGGTATTTGTACATTAACTGTAGAACTGGAATTCATACTGACAGAGAAAGAAGTTATTTTTGAGTGAGTACTTCTTCAACTCATTCTCTTTCATTTTTGTGGTATATAAAAGCTTTTTCTTCATATTAAAATGTTTTCTAAGTTAAATTTCTTTTGCGATACTGTACAATTCTCATTACCCTATTGTAGCAGTTATAAAATGTGATATTGAGGAAGCTCCTTAACCCTCTGTGATTCCTCTTTTGTTGCTGTTCTTTGTTTGTAATTGTCTGGGGCGTAGGCACTACAAAAGCACTTGCCTCATAGGTTACCTGTAAGTTTGTCATGAGATGCAACAAATAAACATTTAGAAATGTTCAGAGCATAAAACCACTTTTCAGTAAATGTTAGTTAATATTATCGGTGAGTTTAGACCCCCTTCATACCTAGCATAACACGTACAGCAAACCATCCATAAATAGCTTCTGAACAACTCAATGAGTTATCATATGTATGCTATGACTTACATAAATCAGCTACTTCTTTGATAATTTCTCAAAAAAGATATTGTCTAAGTAATATAAAGGCATAGATAGATAGATAGATAGATAGGTAGAAAATGTTTGTGTTTTCAGTGTCTATTTGGCCAAGAGAAACTGTGGATTAGGACACAGTAATGAACAAAAGGCCGAAAGAGACATCTATGTCTTACAATTCAAGTAGCATGCAGTCTGTCTCTCATAACATGCTGATATAGTTTGAATATTTTTTCTCAACCATATTTCACGTTGAGATGCAATCCTCAAGGTTGAAAGTGGAACCTGGTGGAAGGTGTTTGAGTCATGGGAACGGATCCCTCATGGATTGATGGTGTCCTCGAGATAGTGAGTGAGTTCTTGCAAAATCTGGTCGTTTAAAAGTATGTGGCACCTCTGTCTCAACCCTCTCTCTCCTTTGCTCATGCTTTCACCAGGAGATGTGCCTATTCCCACTTTACTTTCCACCATGAGGCCTCCCCAGAAGCTGAGTGATGTCAACGCCATACTTGAACAGCCTGCAGAACCAAGAGCCAATTAAACCTCTTTTTTAATATAAATTACCCAATATGAAGTATTCTTTATAGCAATTTACCCATGTAGCAAACCTGCACATGTGTCCCCTGAATCTAGAATAAAAGTTGAAATTTAAAAAAAGAAATTATGTAATGATTTCAGTATTATGTCACTATCCTAAAAGAATGCTGCAAATTTCCAATCATTTCTGAATTAAACAGAATGCAACAATGGCCTAATTCACATGTTATCCTTCTCATAGCAGTTTTTATAGTACTCAAATTAGCCTTACATGCTTTTCTGTATCTCACTTTTTCTTTTTAGGAAGATTTAGGTGAGTGTGCCAGATACTGTCGAGACCACTCTGACCTTTCTGTGCTCTTCTCAGTATCACAAGTGTTGGAAGCTTGAAAACTATATTTCCCCCAGACTCTCTGGCAAAATGGAAGTTAGCTGGGTTGGGCTTGTGAGAAATACTTGCAAGATATTAGAAGTGGGAGGGAGAAACGGGGCACAATGCCTCAGGACTGTAATCCCAGCACTTTGGGAGGCCAAGGCAGGCAGATCACCTGAGATCAGGAGTTCAAGACCAGCTTGGCCAAAATTGTGAAATCTTCTCTACTAAAAATACAAAAATTAGTCAGGGGTGATTTTGGGCTTCTGTATTACCAACTACTTGAGAAGCTGAGGCACAGGAATCACTTGAACCCAGGAGGCTGAGGTTGCAGTGAGCCAAGATTCCACCACTGCACTCCAGCCTGGGTGACTCCGTCTGAGAAAAAAAAAAAAAAAAAAGTGGGAGGCGAGGAGACAAAAATTCTAACTCTATCAGAGCAGCATTTGCGGCGGTGGGTACCGGCATCGTTAGCACTTCCAGGAGTGGTAGCATGGGTGACCCTGTTCAGCAGTAGTGGCAATGTTTTCAACAGTTTAACTGGCAGTGCCTTTAGTCCAGTGACAAGGGTAGGCTTTGGGCTTCATCCAAGGATGGGAGCAGCTTCTAACACTGAGTCAAACTCTTTTTATTCTTCATTCTTACAGTCCTCCTAACACCTTACTAATTCCCTATACAAAACATCTTTCTGTTTAAAATCTCCAGACTGGTGCTTGCTAAACTGACTGATATCTTAACTCGTAATTTTTTTTAAAAAAATAGTAGAGCTTTAATTTCACTTATATTTATTTGTCAAAAAATTAGTACTAAAAATTCTTTTGAATATGAATGGAATTTTTAATCATGGTGGAAAACTAAGTGTAAGTTTTGAAATGAAAACTTCTCATTTTGCTTTCAACTGTATTTTGTTTAAAAAAATAAATATTAAATAAATATTGCTTTTATCAGTTGAAGCTGGAACACTGTGCTTGACATGCGTTTCCTTAAACAAATTGCTTATTTTAAATGTCAACACCTTTTCTCTCCCAACCATCTCTAAAAGTAAGCAATCATTTCTCCCTCCTTCATGGCCCCACTCCACTTATTTTTTTTCTTTTTCTTGCACATAATGTTTTTTCCTCTGATTTTTAAAATCTTTTTAGCAACATACTCAATTCACTCTTAATCTGAAAAAGTACATTATCTCACTATCAGAATTTCAATGCTTTTTTCTTTTCCAATCTGTGCTACAATGAAAGAAGAACCTTATTCTCTGAATCTTGTACTTCCATATCCTATCTTGTGTGTTTATTCCTCAATACTTTTCACAGTGTTTTTGAAATCACTGGCTTCAGAGTTCCGTAATGAGCCCAGCTACTTGAGTATCTCTCTGATCGGGGGAGCCTCAAAATATGTGTTGTTAACAAGTCCTCCAGATGATTCTTAATAATAATGACTACATTGTGAGGAACGTTAAAAGTAGATTCTGCCCCAACCTCCTTACTCTCATGGCATCACTCAGATTACGAACCATCACATTCTTTGACAGATTCTCAGATATCGTACTTGCCTGACTGACATGTTTTTATACCAGCTCCCACCTTCCCATTCTCAAACACTACCCTCCCTCCCCCCACAGTTTTCTGGCAGTGCCATTTTATCTTCTTCTTAAATGCCTCTACTCATAAATTGCTTGAAATTCTGTTCTTTATTTTGATATTTATAACACCACACAGGTTCTCTTAGTGGTATCCTTTCTTGCTAAGACTTCTTCAATAACTATCCCATATAGATGGTTCTATAGTCCATTGTGTGTGTGTGTGTGTGTGTGTGTGTGTGTGTGCCTAGTTGCATGTGTAGTCTTAACTTCCTATGTCAATTTCCAGACTTCCACTAAATTTCCTTATTGGGAAACCACAAGTTAGTCATTCAACAAATATCAGTGGAATACAGAAACAAGGACCAAATACAATGCTAAATATTGAAACCTTAAAACCAAGAAACCCTCATGCAAACATGTTGTTTTTCTCCATCTCCACCAGAAAACCATCCTTCTTTTACCTTATTTATTTATTTATTTATTTACTTGAGATGGACTTTTGCTCCTGTTGGTCAGGCTAGAGCACAGTGGCACAATCTCAGCTCACTCCAACCTCTGCCTCCCAGGTTCAAGCGATTCTCCTGCCTCAGCCTCCTGAATAGCTGGGATTACAGGTGCCCACCATCATGCCCAGCTAATTGTATTTTTAGTAGAGATAAGGTTTCCTCATGTTGGCCAGGCTGGTCTCGAATTCCTGATCTCAGGTGACCCACTGCCTTGGCCTCCTAAAGTGCTGGGATTATAGGCTTGAACCACTATGCCCAGCCTCATTTACTATTCTCAAATCAAATTTTATTTCTCTCAACTTATCTTTCTCAATTAATAGAACTACCATCTTCCTAGCTGTTTAGATTTTACCTATAAGAATCATCTAGTGCTGTGCTGGTAAATTTTTTTAAAACTGCACTCCTCCCTACTCCCCAGAAAAGTTTTACTTTGCAGTATTGGACATTTTAGAGTTGTGGTTATTTACAAGACAGCTATTTTGAGTAACAATTTGATATCACTGGACAGGAATGTGGGGAGAGATATGCAAAATTTGCCCTTGGGAGCTCATGTAGACTGACCTCAGCACACTATTGGAATCAATTTTTTTTAAACATTTATAGCACATATTCAATTATTTACCAAACCAGCCTTGGATTATGTATCCAATTATACCCTTATAGTCTCATTATCATGGCTCTCATATAAGACTCATGGTGCCATGCTGCATTTTTTGGCTCCTGTCTGCCCTTGACATGTCATGACCCATGTCTTCCAGGAACAGATACAATCACTCCACGATTTCCCCACCCATGTCTTCCAGAAACAGATACAACCAGGAACAGATACAATCACTCCACGATTCAAAATGTTTAATGACTTCCATTAGCAAACAAACTCAATTTTGCCTGGGGCAGCTCTAAGTATGCAAATACTGGACATGATAATGGCATCAAACAACATATTGGACCCAGGAATAAAAACAAAGATGATCTTGTATGTTTGTTAAAGTAAATGAACTATTTAATATCTTCTGAGGCTTTCTTTTTTGATTTTAGAAATGTTTAATATTGACAAGAAAGTCCACTTTTTTCTTTGTGTCTTTCCAGTTTCTCATATCTGTTGCTTAAATATTATTCTTATTGCTGCTAACGGAGGTTAGTTTACAGCCATTACAATTATCTTCTAATTTGACATTATCATCTTCTCCCCAGCTAATCCTCCATGCTACAGTCAGAGATGCAGTAGATAGCAAGTCCCTCTTCATATTGAGCAAATAGTACCTTTGTCATTGTATGAGCCATAATCCAAGATAGGTCTTTTATTGATCCATTTAATAGATAATATGAATGAAGCTTAAATAAGTAATCTGTGCAGGGTCACAGAAGTAGTTAGAGGGAAACTATCTCAACTTTCTCTACCTCAAAAACATCTTCAGTAATAACTCATTCTATATAGAGTATCTGAAAGTCTCTCAGTACAACCTGATTCCAAACTACATTTCAACCTGAATTTCCACTATTTCTCTTTAATACTTTATACTTAACCCCTGTAAACAGCTACCTAATTTGCATGAAACTGTCAATGTAAATACACCTTTCCTCATAGAAGTCATCAGATCCAATCCCTTTCAACATATAACTAGATGAACTCATTCACTTTTACACCAACATGGAACTGCCTTCTTCATGAAGCATCTTGATTCCTTAAGAAATAACTTCTCATTTCTTTTTCTTAAATGCCATCAATCTATTTTTACATCTCCAATAAAGTTTAATGTATTTCAGTTATGCGTTAGTCTGTTCTCACACTGCTATAAAGAAATAGGTAAGACTAGGTAATTTATGAAGGAAAGAGGTTTAATTGACTCACAGATTTGCATGGCTTGGGAGGCCTCAGGAAACTTACAATCACAGTGGCAGGGGAAGTGGGTACGTTTTTCACAAGATGGCAGGAGAGAGAGAGAGTGTGAAGGAGGAGCTGTCAAACACTTATAAAATCGTCATATTTTTGTGAGAACTCATTCACTATCATGAGAACAGCATGGGGAAAACTGTCCCCATGACGGTTCCATGAGTGACACTTGGGAATTATGGGGATTACAACTCGAGATGAGATTTGGGTGGGGACACAGCCAAACCACCTCAACTTTATATTGTAATACTAAATAGAAAGTGTTTTAATGTATAGGTTGTGGGTGCCTAGAGTCCTAGGGTCCTCATATTGAGTCATGTTGGTTTGCAACACTGTGTGACAAATCACCAAAAACTTAAAAGCTTAAAACAATTGCCAGTATCCATGGAAGAAAAATCCAAATATAACTTATCTGGATTCTCTATTCAGAATCTCACAGGTGCAATCAAGGTGTCAGATGGTGATCAGTTCTTACTTGAGGCTCTGGGTCCTCTTTTCGTCTTACATGGTTGTTGGCAGAATTTGTTTTGTGATTGTGGGACTGAAAGCCCTCAACTCCAAGGTCTTCTGCCATTCTCTACCATGAAGCTTCATAATCAACAACAGTTTACTTCTTCAAAAATGGATGATAGCCTCCAACTTATTCCTAATCTCTATATTCTCCTTTAATATGCTCAACTGACTATGTTGGGTTTGCCCATTTGGTTTAAAATTTATTTCAAAATGTAAAATATATGTCATTTTGTCATTAAATGTTGTGTTTACACATAAATTTAAATGAAAACATAAAGTATAATTGGTTGCTAGATCCATATTCTTCAGAGATGAGATGGTAAAAAAGAATTCAACATCCTAAGATTGTTTAAAAGGAATATTCGGAATAAAAGAGTTTAAAAACCAAAGGCCAGGCCAACATGTAATCTTCAATATTTTTGACCGAGGTCAGTTTTAGAGACTTTGATGATTTGAACCAAAAACTTCATTTGAAAAATGACAGAGGAGGCTAGGTGCAGTTGCTCACACCTGTAATTCCAGCACTTTGCGGGGCCAAGGCGAGTGAATCACAAGGTCAGGAGTTTGAGACCAGCCTGGCCAACACTGTAAAATCCTGTCTGTTCTAAAAATACAAACAAATTAGCCAGGCATGGTGGCAGGAGCCTGTAATCCCAGCTACTTGGGAGGCTGACAGGAGAATCTCTTGAACCTGGGAGGCGGAAGTTGCAGTGAGCCGAGATTGCTCCACTGCACTCCAGCCTATGCAACAGTGTGAGACTTTGTCTCAAGAAAAAAAGAAAGAAAGAAAAAAGAAAAGAAAAGAAGAGAAAATAAAAAGTAATTACCAATATCTGCCATCTTAGCATAGCTCAGAACAAAATTAGATCTCCAATCTATTTTTCTCAACAGTGTCTGCCTTCAGTTTAACTAAAAGTAATGGAAATTTTTCTGAATGTGTCTTTTAATGTCGGTCTTTTCTATTCGTTTAACTTCACAATGATATACAGTTTCATGGTATCTTTTACTTTCCTCTGTTCCCTTTACCCCAAAAAAGCTATTTAAAAAACAAAACAAAACAAAATTATTTTTTCATGTTTTCTCTAATAAGAGGTTATTTATAATGTCAACACCTGTGTTTTTATGTTAGAGGTTAAATCAAAACTTAGGATTAACTTGGAATACTTCCTGTCACCTTAGTGGTGGGGGTGCCTGTCTTGAAGACAGAATAAGGCAACTTCTGATTCCAACTCTGCATACTCTGGAGAAACTAATGATTTATTTCTGTGTCCCAGGTCCCAGAGGAAGGCTGGAGAACAGTCTAGTTGTTGTTCTGACATCAGTGGTTTTGGCAATTACAGTGTAAGAGAGAAACAGTCACTAGTTGAAAACATAAACCAGTTTATTCTTTTAAATATTGTCACAATAAAATAATTCACTTACTAATAAAAATGTGGACCTATAGTTAAAATTATTTTTATAGCTTGATCTTGATTGATATTGCCTTTTTTCCTAAAAGAATGTTTTCCATATAATTTATTATAGTGTTGTCTTTGAAGCAATATTAAAAATAATTAATTTATATATTTATCCAAGGAAGTTGAGGAGCTCCTGCTCAAAAATGGAAATTGATGACTACTTTGTAATTGATGAATGTGTAGTTGTAGTGTTTAAAATATTATTTCAAAGACTACATGGGAGAAATTAAGTTAAAATTTGATATTAAAATGGGTAAATAGAATTATTTCAAATTTGTTTTCTGGTTAACTTCAAAAGGATACTTAAAATTTAAAATGAAAATATGGTTTTTACTTCATTATATAAGCTTAGTTTTGGCTTAAAACTGGCAAATTCTATTGAATTATAAAATTTGTGTCTTGTTCTGTTAAGTTAACCTTGGCCTCATAGCAATAGTTTTTATAAGCAGTTGGAAGTGTTCACTCCTTTTTTCCTTCCTAAATCTGAGGTCGATCTTCCGCCCAACTAACTAAATTTAATGTAGAAACCTGTATTTAACTGTTAGTAACTAAATACACAACAGAGTTTTTAGTCATCTAACACTTAATATTAACTTCTCAAACTGTTGGCCTTAACATCATAATTTGAAGCCAAAAAAAGAAAAATAGTTTTATACTTAATACCTTTCAATCAATATCCAGTGATATCCCCTGTTTGAGAGAACCTGGTTTTACAGTTCCTTAATACTATGTTTCATATTCAATGGAAAAACATAATATTAATAGACAGAAATGTGTAAAATCCCAATAAATCTGATGTGCAAATTATAATTGAATGTCTTAATTGATACTTTGAAATAGTTTTATTTACCTGAAATACTATGCTCATAAATATCTGTTCTAGAATCAAAGAAAACTTAGAGCATTTTCTTGTTTATTCTAGTCTTGCAATTAACTGAATAGATAATCCTCTATTCAACACTAGACCTATGGAGTGCCAAGAGAGCCCCCCCTAAATAAGGTTAAAATATTCCAAATAAATTAATCCTATGTGGATGCAATCTCTGCACTGACAATTTAAACACAGAATTGATATTAGACATTAGAACACAGTAGTGCATGTTACAAGCTACCTCTCCAAAAATCAATGACTTAGCTATAGAACTTGCCTGAAGCAATGACTGAAACAAAGATTATTTCTGAACCATCAGAGATAGTAGAAAATTCTGGGATAATTGCTACCTTTCGTATCTTTGAAGGGATGAGCTATTGTATCTCATTATAGATAATGAGACTCATTGTTTGGACTGCAAGTTATGGAACCCGTCAACATACAAATTCTATAGTGAAAGTAGCCATTGGTATGTGCCATTGGTATGTTCCAAAGGAACATGAGGTATGTGCCATTTAGCGAGTCAAATTAAATGATAAATCAACTGCTAAAACAAACAAATTTTATAAACTATTTATAACCTGAGACTTGGGGTTCTACTCGCTAACATGTAAGACTTTTGGCTCAAACACCAAGTTTCTTGCTGTTAATGCATTTCCTTACCTATCCATCACCACTTTGTCTCATTAAGTGAGTCTGTTTTTCAGACCCTCTATTATTAACTTACCCATCATCATGTCTACTGTCATAAAAAGCCTGAGGTTTTCATTGATAGTTATTGAATAAACACATACTGAGGATCTACAATATTTCAAAGGAAATTCACAAGGAACTAAATAGATGAGCAAGGAAGGCACAGGGTCCCAAAGTGACTTGGAGGCTTTCAGCTTAAAGCTGTGGTAAGAGACAACATCACATTTTGAGAAAAGGCAAGCTTCCAATAAGGGTTAGGATTTTCTCTTTGTACTACTCTTCTTCTTTTCTACCTGTACTTTTTACAATTGGAATACAGACCAAGAATAACATAGAATGAAACCTGGCTTCATAAAAAATAACATTTGAAAAGAAGCATTTATAGAACATTTATTAAAACTAAATGGGTGAGCACAAACTGAAGAGTTCCACTTAAAAATTAATAGATATGCTTCCGTATCTTGGTAACAGATGTCTTCAGTTAAATTGACGTGACATGAATTGTACTTTCAGTTACTTCAATGATGGAGTATCCATCTTTTAAAGATTACTCTGCATTGGCACCTTCAAACTAACTTGGCATTGCTCCTCTAAATGTCCTTGGCTCAAAAATGTTTTACAATAAACGTCTAAGCCAATGTAGCAGAATCTTGGCTTCTATGGGACCTGCCTCTGCCCACTTCAGGGTATGTGTTATAATAAGCAGACACACTATGTTTTCATTATTAATAATTTAGCATATTCTTTCATGTCTACCAAACATCAACTTATAATTCAAACTTTTTGTAAACACCAGTTTATGTAAACACTTTTTAATACCTGAGAATTTGCCTTGCCTTTAAAAGCAGAAGCACAGAGGAAAGAAGGAACAAGATGAAGAACTAGGTCAAAATGACTAAAATTAAAGGCATTGAAATTAAATTGCCAAGATTTTTCATTTGGTAATTATCTGCCTTGTAATTTGGGGAAAATAATCTCCCTCTTCCAGTATCATGTATTATGAAATGGTAATTTTATAGAGTTTACTTCTTGAGATATTTCCTTAGTCATAAGAGAAGTGAAAAAGTTCAAATGCTTAATAGCATTTCATTGTCACATTTTTTATCAACATATTTTTATTTTTTCTCTATATCTGCCTAATCTCATTTATGTTTTATACTAACAAGAAAATCAGCTTGCTTTACGGAACTTCTGAGTATTTAATTCTTCTTTATATCAACTTATTTTATATATGAGCCAGTAAAATGTAAATGTAGAGAAATATGTGCTACAGTTAGACATCATTGAAATATTTTTTTTGGTCTCACTAAGTTAACATGAATAAATAATACTTGGAGTTTACAGAGAAAGTATCTGGGCATTGCAAATGTGCTCTGACAGTTCAAAGGCCTGTGCCATTGGGTAAAGCTAAAGTTGTACATAGTCAATTATTTACTCCTCAGCAAAGATTGTAAAGAAGCATGATGAACATGACAGTAGTCTAAAGGGCTGATGGTTGTGAACTTAAATAACCTGGGAAATTTTAACAATCTCTGATGCCAAATCTTATTGCTAAACTCTAATAAGTGCTCTTAAATACGTTAAAGAATATGACACTTGAAATAAACTTGGAGGTATATTAAATACATTTACTGGTAGGCAAATGATGTGGAATTGGCAATATTTTATTATGTGTTGAAATTAAAAGGCAATTTTTGTTTAATGACATTTACTGCAATTTCATTTCTTAACAGGGGCCTAGAAAATGAGGGCAATCTGACAACATTGATAAACATGTTATTCAGAATTAATTTTATTCTTCCATTGAGTTAATCAGGCATGTCTTTCCTGAAATTAGGACATGTGGATGATTCTGTGAGTGTACAAAAAATAATAAATAGATTTAAAATTCACTATATTAGGACAAAAAGAGGTAAATTAATAAAGGTGAAAATACAAATCCTTGAGTGCTCCTGCAGTATCTATTATGGTGCTCAAATATATATAACTTGAAATGTATTGAAAATTCAAATGCATAAAATAAAAATTATTTAAGAGTTGGAAATAAGACAAAAATTGGGTGAAATAACTTTTCAATTGTTTGGTGGATTGTTTAATTTTCTAAAAATAATATAGTTATGTTTGAATATAATTTATTATTTGCTCAGAGACTACTATGAAATGACATATTAACTTTAATATTTCTTCCTAAAAGGGGTCATATTCCTGAAGATTATGTGTCATTATCATTTCGCATCTTTCACAGAAGCCTTATGCTAACATTTTTTCCTCAAAATATCCAGAAATACCTAGTTTCTCAAATATTTTGACCCATCTTTACAAACTTACCATTCTGTTATTAATTGGTTGAATACAGTTTTGGCACATGTCTATTCTGTTTCTATGAGAATCATTTCTTTACGTTTTTGAAAATTTACTTTAGCAATGTATATAGACATTGTTTTCAAACTATGTTAAAATGTAAAGACATCTTAGCATGCAATATACACAGGCATTTGAAAGATATTAACCTATTTAATTCAATTATTTATTATTATATTGATAAAAGCATTTTAGATGTATGTGCATCACTATTTTATTTTTCATGTATTTCAATATAATTTAAAACATCATTTTATCTTTTTTATGAGAAGTTAGATTTAGTATTCACAAGAATAAGAAAGGAGTCTTACAGTCTTACTTGGTAGCTAATATTCAACCATAGATATCTAAGAAAAATATTGCCAGAATCAGATCGTAAACAATTATTTAGTCAACAAATCCATGGCTCTGTTTGAGTAGCCCAAGTCTATCTGGGAGTCATAAGCAAGTGGTTCATGACATGCTTCATTTTGGGATGAAGAGGGAACTTTTTTTTAGTTTGGGCTTTACTATATTAAAATCAATACATTGAAAGAAGTCTTTCAAAATGTCTCAAGTGTCCTATTTGTTAAATTCATTGGGCCTTTTTTTAAAACAATGTTTATCAAACAATTTCCTTTATGAGAAACTACCACTCTTTCTCCTTAAAACTCTATCTCTAATCTCTCTTACATTTTTCTATTGTGGTTGTCCATCTATCTGTTTATACAGCAGTATCTCTATTTGTTCTCTTTGTTTTCCTTTGGTTCTCTATCTTTATGTTATTATTATGATCATTATTATAATCTTTGTTATAACTACCATCAAGCAACCAATAATTGTGCTAGACCCCATATATATATATAAATTGATCTTTGACATATCACTGCAAGATATATGTATATGCTGGTGTGAGTCTGAGTGTGTATAAAATAAACCTTTTAGATGAGATACCATGCTTAAGGAGATTAAATACATTGCTCACGATCACACTGCTAAAATCTAATAGAATATGTCTCACAGTGGCTAGAAAAAATAGACCTACTACGGCCGTGATTCTCAAATTTTAACTGTGCATCTGAAGAATTTGGGAATCTTTTAAAAATGCAGATACTGATTGGATGAGTTCAGGTAGTTGTGTGAGATACTGCATTTCTAACTATCTCCTCCATAAAGTCATTGCTGCTAATCCAAAGCCCATACTAGAAATAGCACAGTACAGAGGAATAATAGATCAGAAAAAAACCTGAGGAAATACTCAGGAGTACACTGTTGTTACTAGTTATACAGTCTTGGTTGGTACATGGTCAAAGATCAAAAAGCATTTTTAAAGACAAATAAAAATTCTTGGAAAGTGTGTAATGAAGGGTTAATTCTGCAGACATGGCTTTCCAAAACATTGTTCTCCAAAGATCTTCAGAACTGGCCCTTGACAACCTCCTGGAAAATGATCATCTGTGAGCCCTTGGAATATGCTCCCTGATGAGAGTCTTTGTATACCTGAAAATACAGGCCACACCAAATAGCTAATGCTAATAACATCAGCACCTTGTTGTGAGCACCTGTTTCTGTATGCTTACAACTTTGTGTCATACTGTATTAATGTGACCTCTTTATAAGCACAAAAAATATCAGCTTTCCTGAGCTATGTGAATCATTAAACCGAAAGGATATCTGGGGATCCCCCAATAAAGAGCATATGTACTTTTAAAAGAAAAAGAAAACTGGTTGTAGCAGATATTGTTGATGCCTTGTCTCCTATGTCCTG
Source organism: Ateles fusciceps (assembly GCA_036589455.1). NCBI lineage: Eukaryota > Metazoa > Chordata > Mammalia > Primates > Atelidae > Ateles > Ateles fusciceps. The sequence goes on from JAZHEH010000222.1 coordinate 10,559,921, forward strand.
GACCAAATGTGTTTACCTGAAATTCACCTGCTTCCAGCTAACTGATAGCTCCCACATCATGCCTGTCTTTATGATTCTGGGCCTGCCTGCAAGCTTCTTCAGGCTAACCAGTGCTTCTCAAACACACGTAGGAACAAAGAAGGAGTTAGGGATGGAGAGTTAATGATTCTAAGCCCATCTTTAAGCGATAAGAGATGGGGATTCCAGCATCCCCATCTCTTTGTAAAGCTATTAGGAGACATTCTTCATACCTCCATCATTACTTACTGAGCACATAACAGTAACTACTCATTCATATTGGCTTCACATTCTGTTTCATTTTCTCCACTTCTATGCTTTCTCACATCAATTTCTGATCAAAATATCTATCCCCCAATTGTTTGTTTTATAGTCTATTTTTGAGGGAACCCATAACCGAGACAATAACAATGGGAACTTTGCAATGATGGAGGGTCGGTATAATCATCAGAAGGGTGCCTACCTACCTCATTGGGAACATGAAGGCCAGGAGAGCTTGCTGTTTCAATGAGAGAAACATGTTAAATTTCTGTTTAAGACCTATATATGTGTGGAATAAGTAGTGCCCTTTACTTATATTAAAGGAACATGTGCTGTTTACCTCTCTTTGTTGTTGTGTTTTTATCACTATTGTCTACACAAACAGGGTATCATAGCCAGATTTAAATCCATGCCAGCAGGATTTTCAAGCTTATATTTTTATTGTAAGTCACTCAACTTCCATAATGTTTTAAATCCAGTCCTCATTCCTCTGCTTTTACACCAGAGAACTCATCACTGCCTTATTTTTGACTGACTTGTGAGCAGCACCCTTCTACAGAAGTAAATTTGCCTTTCTGAGAAATCCTTTGCTGAGTGCTTGTTTCCTTTGCAACTTCTAGCTTTTATTCCCAAAATTCATGATCACTAATCTCAGAGAAATGCAAATCAAAACCAGAATGAGATATCATATCACACCAGACAGAATGGCTATTATTAAAAAATCCAAAAATGTTTGATAATATATTTTATAACAAAGTTCCTTCCAAGGAGGTAGAAAAAAACGGAATGCTTATACACTGTTGGTGGGAATGTAAATTACTTCAGCCACTGGGGAAAGAGATTTGGAGATTTCTCAAAGAAATAACAACAGAAATAGCAATTGATGCATACGATATATAACCCATTACTGGTTATATATCCAAAAGAAAATAAACCATTCTACCAAAAAAACACATGCACTTGTATGTTCACTGTAGCAATGTTCACAGTAACAAAGATATGGAATCAACCTAAATGTCCATTAGTGGTGGATTGGATAAGCAGAATATGTTACATATACACTATGGTATACTACACAGGCATAATAAAGAACAAAAGCATTTATTTGCAGCAACATGGATGCCACTTGAGGCCATTATCTTAAGTAATTTAATGCAGGAACAGACAATCAAATACCACATGTTCTCATGTGTAAATGAGAGTTAAACATGGAGTATTCATGGACACAAAAATGACAACAATAGGTACTGGACACTGCTAGAGGGAGAGGAAGGGAGGGAGGGAGACTGTGGTTGAAATACTATCTGTTGGGTACTATGCTCTGTACCTGGGTGATGGAATCAACTTTACCACCAACCTCAGCATCACGCAATATATTCATGTAACAAACCTGCACAGGTATTCAATCAATCTAAAATAAATGTTCAAACAAATATTATAAACATTTATTTCCTCTCTACAGTTCTTTTCCCCAACTGTCTTAGGTTTTCCTTCTTTTTTTATGTGTATCTTGAATATCACAGAAATCATTATTATTTTGGTTTAAAATAATCAATTACCTTTAACATTACTTAAAACATGAAAAAAATGTATTTTGTACGTATCATTTCTAACCTAAGTCATCTCTTTGTAAAAATGTAAATTTTCATCCTGTTAATTTTTTTCTATGATTTCTTCCAGTCCCAGTATGCTGTTGATAAATTCTATCAGTTACTTATTATCAAAATAACTTTATTTGCCTTCATTTTTTTGTAATTTTTTTTTTTAGAATTTTCACTTGAATGAATTTCCAGATTGACTTATTTCCTTTGCTTTAAGTAGTAGAAAGTTGCACTACTGACATCTAATATACATGCTTATCATAAAAGGTAGTTATTACATTAGTTTCATTGTCAATAATGCATCTCTTTTTCTCCAACTGTTTGTGTGTGTGTGTGTGTGTGTGTGTGTGTGTGTGTATCTCTATGTCTGTGTATTTATTTATTACTTTTTTATTTTTTAATATATTTTATTGCACTTTAGGTTTTGGGGTACATGTGCAGATCATGCAGGATTGTTGTATAGGTACATACATGGAAATGTGGTTTGCTGCGTCCATCCCCATCACCTATATCTGGCATTTCTCCCCAAGTTATCCCTCCCCAACTCCATACCCCTTGCTGTCCTTCCCCTAGTCCCTCCCAACAGAACCCAGTGTGTGATGCTCCCCTCCCTGTGTCCATGTGTTCTCATTGTTCAACACCTGTCTATGAGTGAGAACATGTGGTGTTTCATTTTCTGTTCCTGTTTCAGTTTGCTGAGAATGATGGTTTCTAGATTCATCCATGTCTCTACAAAGGACACAAACTCATTGTTTTTTATGACAACATAGTATTCCATGGTGTATATGTGCAACATTTTCTTTGTCCAGTCTATCATTGATGGGCATTTGGGTTGGTTCCAGGTCTCTGCTATTGCAAACAGTGCCACAGTGAACATACGTGTGCATGTGTCTTTATAATGGAATGATTGATAATCCTTTGGATATATACCCAGTAATGGGATTGCTGGGTCAAACGGAATTTCTATTTCTAGGTCCTTGAGGAATCGCCACACTGTCTTCCACAATGGTTGAACTAATGGTTTTGGTATCAGGATGATGTTGATCTCGTAAAATGATTTGGGGAAGGAGTCCCTCTTTTTTGATTGTTTGGAATAGTTTCCAAAGGAGTGGTACCAGCTCCTCTTTGTATGTCTGGTAGAATTCGGCTGTGAACCCAACTGGACCTGGACTTTTTTTGGTTGGTAGGCTTTTAATTGCTGCCTCAACTTCAGCCCTTGTTATTGGTCTATTCAGGGTTTTGACTTCTTCCTGGTTTAGGCTTGGGAGGGTGCAAGAGTCCAGGAGTTTATCCATTTCTTCCAGGTTTACTGGTTTATGTGCATAGAGTTGTTTGTAGTAATATCTGATGGTCGTTTGTATTTCTGTGGAATCTTTGGTGATATCCCCTTTATCTTTTTTTATTGCATCTATTTGATTCTTCTCTCTTCTTTTTTATTAATCTGGCTAGTGGTCTATTTTATTGATCTTTTCAAAAAACCAGCATCTGGATTTATTAATTTTTTGAAGGGTTTTTTGTGTCTCTATCTCCTTCAGTTCTGCTCTGATGTTAGTTGTTTCTTTTCTTCTGCTGGCTTTTGAGTTTTTTTGATCTTGCTCCTCTAGCTCTTTCAATTTTGATGATAGAGTGTTGATTTTACATCTTTCCTTGCTTCTCATGTGGGCATGTATTGCTATACATTTTCCTCTAGACACTGCTTTAAATGTGTCCCAGAGATTCTGGTATGCTGTGTCTTCCTTCTTGTTGGTTTCAAAGAACGTCTTTATTTCTACCTTCATTTCATTGTTTATCCAGTCAACATTCAAGAGCCAGTTGTTCAGTTTCCACAAAGTTGTGTGGTTCTGAGTTAGTTTCTTAATCCTGAGTTCTAATTTGATTACACTGTGGTATGAGAGACTGTTTGTTATGATTTTCATTCTTTTGCATTTGCTGAGGAATTATTTACTTCCAATTATGTAGTCATTTTAGAGTAGGTGTGATGTCGCACTGAGAAGAATGTATATTCTGTGGATTTGGGGTGGAGAGTTCTGTAAATGTCTATTAGGTTTGCTTGGTCCAGATCTGAGTTCAACTCCTGGATATCCTTGTTAATTTTCTGTCTCCTTAATCTGTCTAATATTGACAGTGGAATGTTAAAGTCTCCCACTATTATTGTGTGAGAGTGTAAGTCTCTTTGCAGGTTGTTAAGAACTTGCTTTATGTATCTGGGTGCTCCTTCATTGGGTGTGTATATATTTAGGATTGTTAGTTCTTCTTGTTGCATTGATCATTTTAGCATTATGTAATGCCCTTCTTTGTCTCTTTTGATCTTTGTTGGTTTAAAGTCTATTTTATCAGAGACTAGGATTGCAACTCCCGCTTATTTTTTTGCTCTCCATTTGCTTTGTAAATCTTCCTCCAGCCCTTTATTTTGAACCTATGTGTATCCTTGCACATGCAATGGGTTTCCTGGATACAGCACACCAATGGGTTTTGACTTTTTATTCAATTTGCCAGTCTGTGTCTTTTGATTGGGGAATTTAGTCCATTTACATTTAGGGTTAATATTGTTATGTGTGAATTTGATCCTGCCATTTTGATACTAGCTGGTTGTTTTGCCCATTAGTTGATGCAGTTTCTTCATTGTGTTGATTGTCTTTACCATTTGGTACATTTTTGGAGTGGCTGGTACTGGTTGTTCCTTTCTATGTTTAGTGCTTCTTTCAGGAGTTCTTGTAAGGCAGGCCTGGTGGTGATGAAATCTCTGAGCAAATGATTGTTTGTAAAGGATTTTATTTTTCCTTCACTAAAGAAGTTTAGTTTGGCTGGATATGAAATTCTAGGTTGAAAGTTCTTTTCTTTAAAGATGTTAAATATTGGCCCCCATTCTATTCTGGCTTGTAGAGTTTCTGCCAAGAGATCTGCTGTGAGTCTGATGGGCTTCCCTCTGTGGGTAACATGACGTTTCTCTCTGGCTGCCCTTAACATTTTTTCCTTTATTTCAACCCTGGTGAATCTGACAATTATATGCCTTGGGGTTTCCTTGAGGAATATCTTTGTGGTGATCTCTGTATTTCCTGAACTTGAATACTGGCCTGCCTTGCTAGATTGGGGGAAGTTCTGGATAATATCCTGAAGAGTGTTTTCCAGCTTGGCTTTATTCTCTCCATCACATTCAGATACACCTATCAAAAGTAGATTAGGTCTTTTCACATAATCCCATATTTCTTGGAGGCTTTGTTCATTTCTTTTTACACTTTTTTCTCTAATCTTGCCTTCTCATTTTATTTCATTGAGTTATCTTCAATCTCTGATATCCTTTCTTCTGCTTGGTCAATTCAGCTATTGATACTTGTGTACACTTCATGAACTTCTCATGTTGTGTTTTTCAGCTCCATCAATTCATTTATATTCTTCTCTAAGCTGTTTATTCTCGTTAGCATTTCATCAACATTTTTCAATGTTCTTAGTTTCTTTGCATTGGGTTAGAACATAGTCTTTAACTCAGAGAAGTTTGTTATTACCCACTTTCCGAAGCCTCTTTCTATCAATTCATCAGACTTATTCTCCATCTAGCTTTGTTTCCTTGCTGGTGAGCAGTTGTGATCCCTTGGAGGAGGAATGGAGTTCTGGTTTTGGGTGTTTTCATTCTTTTTGTGCTGGTTTCTTCCCATCTTTGTGGATTTATTTTCCTGTGGTCTTTGTAGTTGCTGACTTTCTAATGGGGTCTCTGAATGAATGTCCTTTATGTTGATGATGAAGTCATTTCTTTCTGTTTTTCAGTTTTCCTTCTAACAGTCAGGACCCTCTGCTGTAGGACTGCTGGAGGTCCACTCCAGACCCTGCTTGTCTGGGGGATCACATGCGGCAGCTGCAGAACAGTAAGGGTTGCTGCCAGTTTCTTCTGTTATCTTTGTCCCAGAAGGATACCCATCAGATGTCAGCCTGAGCTCTCCTTTATGAGGTGTCTCTTTGGATATATGGGGGTTGGGGAACGGTTTGAGGAGACAGTCTGCCTCTTATAGGAGACAAAGTGCTCAGCTGTGAGCTCCGTTGTTCTGTTCAGAACTGCTGGGCAGGTACATTTAAGTCTGCTGCAGCAGAACTCATAACCGCCTTTTTTTTTCAGGTGCTCTGTCCTGGGAAGGTGGGGCTTTATTTATAAGTTCCTAATGTGCTGCTACCTTTTTTCAGAGATGCCCTGCCCAGCAAGGAAATAGCCTAGTCACAGTCTGCCAGCAGAGGAGTTGCTGAGCTGCCATGGGCTCTACCCAGCTGCTGTGTGAATTTCCTTGTGGTTTTGTTTATAGAGGTATAGTTAGAACTGCCTCAGTAATGGAGGTCTGCCTCAGTAATGGTGGACTGTCTCTGTAATGGTGGACTGCCTCAGTAATGGCGGACACCCTTCCCCCTACATAGCTGGACTGTCCCTGGTCCAGCTGGACTCTTAATCAGCTGTGAAACTCTTAATCCACAGCATTTCAGCTTGCTGGTCTTTGTGGGGATGGGACCCGCCAAGCCAGATCACCTGGCTCCCTGTTTCAGCCCCGTTTTTTCAGTTGAATGGGTGACTCTGTCTCCCAGGTGTTCCAGGTGCCAGTTGAAACAGCCACCCAGATTTCTGTGAGTTTTTGTGAGGAGACCCTCTGTGCTGCTGGAGACTCATGGCACTTTTCTGCCCAGGAATCTCCTGGTCTGTGGGCAGTAAAAACTCATTTGGAAATGTGGTGATCACTCACCCTCTGTGTTCTCACTGGGAACTGCACTCCAGAACTGTTCCTATTTGGCTATCTTGGATCCTCTCCAACTGTTTTTAAGTTTTCTCTTTAAAAATAGCTTTCTTCAGCCAGGGGTGGTGGCTCATGCCTGTAATCCCAGCACTTTGGGAGGCTGAGGCAGGCAGATCACCTGAGGTCAGTAGTTGAGACCAGCCTGGCCAACATGGTAAAACCTTGTCTCTAGTCAAAATACAAAATTAGCTGTGCATGGTGGCACATGCCTGTAATGTCAGCTACTCTGGAAGCTGAAGTTCGAGAATCAGTTGAACCCAGGAGGTGGAAATTGCAATGAGCCAAGATCATGCCATTGCACTCCAGCCTGGGAAACGAGCGAAACACCATCTCAAAAAAAAAAAAAAAAAAAAAAAAGCTTTCTTTAACTTAATCATTTTATTTATGTTGCTTGGAGTCCACTGCACTTCTTTCACCTGTTGGTTTACAGTTTTATCAAATTTTAAAAATATCTCAAACACGACTTTTACAAATAGTTTTTGCCCTCCCCCTCCCCATTTCCGGGGGATTTCAATTATGTGTGTTGTTAAGATGCTTAATATTTTCTAATTCCCTAATTTCTGTCTTTTCTTGGTCTGTTTCTGTTAATATTTTGTTTTGTTTTGGATCTAATTTTTTGTTTCTGTGCATTTCTGGTACTTTTTAATGCATAAGGGGAATTTTAAATTGTATGTTGTTAGGATCTGGGTTTTGTTTTATTTCTTTAAAGAGAGATGAACTTTGTTTTTGAATGCAGTTAAGGTATCTGAGAACAGTGATGATGTTGCTTGCTTTTAAATGTACTTATAATGGTTTCAGAGCCTTGACTGTAGAACTGATTCAACCCTCTACTCAGGTGCTATTATTCTGAGAACTTTACCAGATATTATAAGTTTCTCACTGTGACTGGAGCACATATGGGTTCTTCTAAGTCTCATATGACCTCCAGGAATGTATCTGGCCTATTGCTAATAATGATTCATTTTTCTATTTCATGGAGTTTTACTTTATGTAGGCACAGTCCAGTTCTCACTCAAGGACTCCGGAGGACCTCTATGTAAATCTCTACAGTTCTGTCTATGCAGCCTTCTTTTCTCTGTTAGTCTTCTCTGAAAATTCTAGTCACCTTGACCTCCCTAAACTTTGATATCTGGCTTGTAAATTCAGCAAATCATGCTATTCTCTTTTGGATTGTCTCACACTGGGCTGGAGGCTGGAAATCACTTTCAGTGAGTACACTGGCACAATCAAGGATATTGTTTTATTTCTCTCAGAAATCACAGTTCTGTGCTGCCTATATTTTTCATGCAACAAAAACAGTTTATATACTTGTTTAGAATTTCTAAATGTTTACAAAAGTTGCATAATTCTGGTAGTCATTAATTCTTCATCAGCAACAGTTGACTTCTCAGAGACTTGTTTAACTGCCTAGATGACAATTGCCCTATTTCTTTATTCTTCAAATCTAGTAAGTGAATCAAAGTCAGTCTTAATGATGATCAATATCTCTAGATTTTTGTCTTAAAAACAGAATGACATTATAATGTATAGATTCAAGTGTCATTGTATCTTTTCAAAGTTTTCCACAAGTAATGTTTCCACTACAAATGTTCTTTCTTATTCTCCAAAACATCAAGTAGGCAGAGGTTGAGTCTTCATTTTCATGGTTCTATATTTACCAACATCCTATTAAGAATTATTATTGTGCCTTTGTCATTTCATATCATTTACTTTTGTGTGGTTTCTTCTAGATATTAGTCTTTTTTTTTCTGGGTGTAATTGCTGATGTATAGTACCTATGTATTTCTTTCTTATATAATTCCTTAGTTGTTCACTTAAATTTCTAAATTGAGGTAAGCTGACTTACTTCTATACTTCAGTTTTTTCTCTGAATACTTTGGTAATTCCACAATGTAATTTCAGCAACTACATCTTGATTATGATTTTTGTTCTTTTTCATATTTGAGAACTAGAACACATGCATAGATACTGTACTGATTTTTTTTTCTCTGCATTCCTCTTAGAACAGATACAGGTATTAGCTAAGGGATTATCTGGGGCAGGAGTGGTGTGGCATGCAGTTTGTATCATTTTTTAATCCACATTTTTGTAATGAAATACTGTCACACTAATTTTCCTATACCCTAAGCAGTGGATAATTGTTTCTCCTCCTGTCAGCATTCACTTGTCTAAAGGTAATGTGGTTCAGATTTAGATTTCTACGTTACTATGTCTACATTTCTAATCTCTATATTATCACATGCTGATTAATCCTTGTCTCTTTCGCTCTTTCCACCTCTGTGAGCCTCATTCTGTTTGGAGTTCAGAGTATATAAAATTATTAGAGTACATCAGCCTGAATTATCTTGCAATTTCAAATTCCTTCCATTTTATGGTAGGTGACACTGACTTACTCTTTAGTGACATTCCTACTTTTGTTAATATCATCGTCACATTAATCTATAAAATCTTATAATTTTAAGAAAAATATTTTGCCCAGAATAACAGCAATGATATCTGGAAAAATGATCATCCTGAACATGGACTGATTAAGCTTGTGAAAGCACTCACTCTGATCACTCCTTGTTTTAGTCGAAATATAACAGTAGTTGGCAGGTTTGCTTCTCATTTTATGGTTTCAGGCTTTAGTTGTTTCTCTGAAGATTCTTATCTTCTTAATTTTTCTTGCTTTCTTTTTGTTCTCAATGAATTTTAATAGAAGATGAAAGGTAAAATATTCAAACTCAGTGTCTTACAGTATCTACAGTTTTGGGCACTCATTTTAAAACTGAATAATAATTTTCAATGCATGTGATTCATTCTCTACCCTCCTTCTTCCATTCTTCTGAATGTGTCACAAACAAATATAAGTGCTCTGAGTGATAACAAATTAAAAAATGAGTTCGTTATTGTCCTATTCCTGTAACTTTATTTTCCAATTGACTTTCACTTCCTATCCTGACTGAATAAAAGTGAAATAAATAAGTGACTATATAATTTTAAAAATAAGTGGTCTGAAAGATTTTGCTAGGATAAGTAATACAAAATGTTGAAATCTTTGAGGTTTTCAATTTGCTTAAAAAGAAAAAAGTTTTAGGCTTTGGCAAAGCAAACATGCATTTTGCTAAGTAATATTCCCCCTTAATTTTAAGATTTATTTTGGCTTCATGTATTTCTTTCTTATATGAATACCATTAAAGTAAAAGTCATTTTAGAGTTAATCACATTGAAGACTTTTGTAGTTGTATGTACATGTATATTTATTTTTTCCTAGAAATATAGTTGGCTTGGGCTGCCACAACAAAGCACCATAGACTGGGTTTTTGTAAACTGGTTGAGTTTATAATGAACAGAAATTTAATTTCTCACAGATCTTGAGTTCAGAAATATGAGATTAGAGTGCCAGCGTGGATGGGTTCTTGTGAGGATCCTGTTCTGACTCACAGATTGACGTCTTCTCTTTATATCCTCACACAATGGAAAAAGAGCAAGAGAGTTCTCTGGGGTCTTTTAATAAGGGTGGTCATGTCATTCACATGGGCACCACTGTCATAAACTAATTAGCTCCCCAAGACCCCACCTCCTAGCACAATACATTGTGGGTTAGGATTTAACATATGAATTTGGGGTGGGGGAAGAAAAACAACCATTTAGTCCATTGCAATAGTGAAGGTAGAGGACATAAAAAATGAAGTAAGTAAATCTTTCATAAATCTTTCATAAATTACAGTATAAGAAAATATCATGAGTGGTTCAAATTAAGCACTACAAAAGAGATTATGGGACTGTGATAAGGTTTGTGATATGGTATTATATATCCCCACTCAAATCTCACCTTGAATTGTAATAATCCCCATGTGTTAAGGATGAGGCCAGGTGGAGATAATTGAAACATGGAGGCCGTCTCCCCAATACTGTTCTCATGGTAATGAATAAGTCTCTGTTGGTTTTATTAATGGGAATTCTCTCTGCACAAGCTCTTTCCCCTGCTGCCATGTAAAACATGCTTTTGCTCCCCCCTCACTTTATGCCGTGATTGTGAGGCCTCCCCAGCCATGTGAAACTGTGAGTCCATTAAACCACTTGTTCTTTATAAATTACTCAATCATGTATGTCTTTATTTGCATAAAAACTGGCTAATACAGACTGATTCATCCAGCTCAAAAATATTTGAATAGAACATCTAAAAAGGTCCTTGCACAGTACATATTATGTGTATTGATGAAGGTAGATGGAGTTTTCATGAAAGTTACATGTAAATGCACAGACCAGCCAAGCTGAACAAAGAAGGAGACAAAAATTAGCAGAGATTGACAGAACAGAAACCAAACATGACTCATTTATGTATTTCTCTTTAAAGTGCCAAAGTTTATAATAATTTTTATCACAGATTTTAAACTTTTCAAGTGACATTTCTCAAGTAGTAAAGTCATTTACTTCTGAGTGGATTTAAGATGGACATTGAGTTTATTTAAAATGCAGATTCTCAGGTCCTGTTCTGTGACTATTAAATCAGAATCTCTGGAACTGGAACTGGAAAATTTGCACTTTAAGCAAAAATCCTGGGTGACTTCTTTCCACTAAGGTTTTAAAGCCATTCATCTGAAGTGTGGAGTACATTCTCTTTCATTATCTTCAGTCAATATCCTACAAAATAGTCACAAAGATTGTAAGTATATGTTTAAAGGTATTAATGTTAAGACTTCAACAATTTAAGAAATGTTCTCAAATGCAGCTGGTTTTCTTAAAAAATGGGAAATACATTGAGTGTATGTACTGGAAAATGAGAACTAAAACTCTCTTCAAGGATAATACCAAAGGTAATTTTCTTAATCCATACTTTTGAAAACAATACATTGGCTTTGGTCTTCTTGTTAGACAGTTAACAAATTGGCCGAGAAAACTGTAAATTCTTGTTAAGAACTTACGACAATCTTCGCAACATAAAGCTGATATACAAGAAAGGGAACTATATAGGGCATGAAATTTGACTTAAGAATTATAAAGAGTTTGAGTATACCAGAGAAAATATGAAAGATTATCATAGAGCAGAAGATAATTGCATGATATTAACTTTAAATGCTGCCACTGTTCACAGGCTAAGGAAGAACAAAGAAGGTTTTTGTAGTAAAATCAGGTTTCAGGAAGTGACTTGGCTAAGATCTGGACCTAAAATCTGGGTAATATCACTTACAGAAAATACCAAAATAGTCACTACCCACAATTTAGAAGAAGAAAACCTAAAGTTATCTTTGTCCCATAACAAGCTAGCAGCTGTCATTTAGCTCCTTCCAAGGTAACAAGGGATTTCATAAAATATTATACTTAATAGCACTGCATCAAAATTTCATTTGCAGTAAATCTAATTATGTCCTTTCTTACAAAAGTTACCCATGGTGCTGAGAAAACTAGAAACTGGCCTTTAGATGATGTTTGGTATTGTTCCCATTTATTTTGAAAACTTGATATTTCTTCAGAGAATAAACTTTTACTGTTATATTATGACAACATGTTGGGTATCACCAATTTGAATTTTGTTAGATTCATTTATTTTTTAGAAATCATTGAATCCCAAAATATCGTTCAGTTTTTATGTTTAGCTTAAATTTGACACCCTTAATATAAACTTGTACAATTTTGCTTCACTGTACATATTTTGTTATTATTTGGGAAGTAAGGAGAGTTAATTTGCAATATAATTTTAGCGTATTTTATAAAATAGTCAAAAAAAGCTGTATATGCACATATTTTTTCTTTCTTTTAGACTGTGTATTTTTAAACCAATGCATTGTTAGATGTCCCATTATACAGATTTACTTCTTCCTATTTGGTGATTTTTTGATGCATTTAGAAGAGAAAATTGTATAAACCTAATGACTGATGACAAATATCCAAATAGATAAAAAAGATCTATAATTAGCACAATGGAAAGAGTTCCAAATCCACACTCTTATGACTGTTTTCTCACTAAAAAGTATTTATTGTAATTTTACTGGTTGATTGGTGTCATTTTTTTTTCAGTTGTGTTTCTATATAGAAATTGCATTACAATTGAAATTGTTTCTAATATTATTCACTAAAGGGCAAATACATTACTTTAGGTCCATTCATATGCAAGGAAAAGTAGTTACTCTAAGAACAATTCAGATAAATAACTACCACAACACAGACCCAAGGGTAGCAGTAGGAAATGGTACTGCTCTAAGTTTCTTCTCTAGTAGCTGCCAAAAGAAAACATTCTTATGACTGTGTTCACGCTAAGCATAAGTGTTCTGGTATGCGTTCAGCACAGGCTTGGGCAAAAGTCCTTCGATATAAATCTAAACAGTAACTGTTGAATTACTCATTGAAACTTATGTGTTTCACAGCACAGGTTGTTAGTGAAAGGTTTCAACTTCTTATTTTAGACATTAAACAGACACCTCAAATGTTTGGGAATTCTTTGTTTACATCTCAGCAATGGAAATATTTAGCTTTTTTAAAAACATATATAGCTAACCAAAAGTCCCCATACAGTAAGCAATCTTTCAGGGTCTTATCTTCACAGCACTGAAAAATTTCTATGTGAACACCAAAGCAATATTAAAACCACTCACTCTCACCAGGAATTTACAGAATACCATTTTAATAAACAGCAATATCAACAAGAGCAAGATCAATGATGAAATCTCTGAGGTGAGAGAGTATGTTAATTTTGGCAAGGAGTGTCTTGTCATCCAGACAAGTCTTACCAGTTTCTAGTCTCTAGTTTACAAACATTTATGCCATTATTTTGAATATCTACTCCCTGCATGCTGGTAAAACAAAAATAAGTGTCAGGACATTATATGTGAAGGAACAATTCAACATTTAAAATTTTTAAAGTATATTTTTTTCAGAGCTTGTTCCCCAAAGTTAAACATTGTGGTAGATTGAGACCTTTATTATTAAACAATCTTACAGATAACAAAGGAAATCATAAGGTCTTAGTTATAATCACTAAGATAAAACTGAAGGCCAATTACTCAATGAGTGTCAATTACATTATGGCATAGGACTTTCATCTGATAAAAGAATCCTCAGAATTATATTTAAAAATTATGAGAAGGAGTTTACACAGGTCAGCCTATAAAACTACTGTACAATTTTCTACCCATAAATTAAAATAGAAAAGAAATAAGATCGAATTAAATATGATAATGGAAAGTAAATTCCATTTCTGATGGTGCTAAACAAGATGGCCTTTCCTATTCTTGAATACAATGATTCTGGTTACCATAATGCATCCTGAAACTTACCTATATGAGAAAAATTGAAAGTATTCTAAGGTTTGCCCTCATGAATAGATAGAGGCTTAGGGTAAACCAGTGTTCTCTTGGGAACAGGACCAAGAGGTAGGTAGTCTCTTGTTTTAATTATATTTCATCTGCTGAAAATTGCTTATCTCTTTGAGATTTATCTTAGAGATGATTGAAAGTAATTTTGTGACCCTCACATTTTTCTGTATTTAACTTAGATAATTGAAAATTTGGTGAGAATCCAAAAACCCCAGGTATGTATGGAGATTAAGATTTCCAACTCTAAAGATAAACTGTCAAGTTTAAATGTTGGTCCTGTTCACTTCTGATGACTAACTCTGTAAATACTAAACCCTCCTGACTCCTTTAATCCATCTGAAAAAAAAAGGTATGACGGTAATAGCAACTACATAATTTGGCAACTGGGGGCTAACTGAACTAACAGACAACTTACACAATAATTTGACACAAAGCACATGCACAATAAGCATAATTAATGTTACATTATTTTATTTTGTATGAGGTGGCAACAAATAGTTATCATGTGCTTAATTTTAAATAAGAAGGATTAATATTAGTAGAAATTAAGAAAACATATTTATTAGAGAAAACCCTTAGAAATATGAAGGCCCTATCTAGTTATATTTGTTTCTTATTGATCACATGCTTAATTTTAAATAAGAAGCATTGATAGTAGCACAAATTAAGAAAGTGCATTTATTAGAGAGCTCAGATATATCAAGGCTTAATCTAATTATATTTGTTTCTTAACTGAACTTGAGACATATGAATGTTCACATACTTTAAGATATGTCATCACTTATTTGAGGAAGGACTCTGGCCGCTATAGGAACAACTCGAATGTGGTAAAAACTAGTGATTGAATACATTCTAAAGGTTGACATAAATTTTGAAAGCGAGTTGTTGTTATTGAACTTTTTATTACTTAATTACAAGAAAGGACAAAGTAAACAACCAAAAAAATTATAGTGTTGAGAAAATGCTAAGGCTGCTCACTTACTTCTTTAACCATTATTCAGCTTACCATATATTTTAAGTAAGTGAGGGAAATCACATTGAAATGCATGGAACAGTGTCTGGTATCTGGTAGATGCTCAGTGATCTTTGTCCCTTTTAATAATTTCAACGGACTAGGATTTCACATTAAGAAGAGTAGCATTTTGGTGTCATTAGACTAACGTCCATTTTCTGTACTAGAGAGTAGAGAAACCCCTTGGGTGAAAGTAATTTTACCTACTATGGAATTTTTACAGAACAAAGTTAAGGGTCAATTGCTGTGTGGATTCCCACTGGTAAAGTGAGACTTGGCAGAACACAATGGTAAGAAGGATTCAGGGGCTCCACCATCTGAGTTCTTCAGGCTGCACCACCTACTGGCTGTTAGAGGCTTAGCCAGTTAGTTACTTTTGTGAACTTCCTCTGGTGAGGATCAGAAGAGGTAATACGTAAGGTACCAAATATACTAATCCTGGGATGTAAAAAGGCTCAATTATTATTACTGGTTGCCATTATTATTAAGAGCATTATTAATAATAACTACCGCAATCTTTTATAGACAAGGGAAAGTGAAGCAACTAATTAACTCTCAAAGAAAAAAAAATTTTTTGTTTTTTTTTTCACTGCTAAAGACTATTAACTCTGACATGAGTTTTGGAAGAGTTTTGCTTTCTCTCTCTGCCTATAATTGCTTTATTTTCTATTCTAATGTTTTCCCTTTACTCAAGGATTTGGTGCTACACGGTGGTTCTGGTAGGCTGATCAAAGTTCATACCACAGGCGTTAATTTTACCCATATGGCTCCTGGTTTCTTTTTTTAAAAAATAAATCAAACCCATGGTTGAGGTTGATATGAGGGCTTTTGTCCATTAGAAAATAGCATTGTAGCCACAATCTCTTATTAAACCTTGAAATAAAATTGTGATTACTAGTGTTTGTGGCCAAATTTTGTTCATGCCTGCCCACTGGATTTGTTTGGATACCAGGAAATTATGGACTGTGTGATTTGAATTAGGATAAGGGATTAAACCCTGGGAGCCATTCTTTAGCAAAGACTGTGCTGTTAAAAGATTTTAAAAAATGAAAATATCCCTTTAACCAAGTCAGTGAAATTAGCTTAGTTATGAGGATTGCAAGTGAGCTTTCTGTACTTGAGATGTAAATACAGTGACAAAAAATGTCATCAGGAGACTGGGGGATAGTTGCTGATTCTTATTTTATGAGAGGTTTGCAGTGCTAACTTTGTCATCTGACTCAACCCCTTTATTTCCAGTTCTTAAAGATTCTAGATGCTTGTCTTAGGAAATGGAAGAAGTCTACTTAATAATGTTATCAGAGACATGCCATGTCATTTCTGTCCTTGCAATACAACTATGTGATTCCTTTTTTCTTTCATTTTTGCATAATTTCCATAACAACATGCACGTGGTGACTATTTCACATCAATTAGCACCTCCACTCCCAGTTTTTCCTGTGCTAATCCACACTGCTGACTTTTGTTGCTGTTGTTTCATTATCATTTCACAAATTAGCTACTGTCACCTTGGAAATGAATTGCATGGTCAAAGCCCTTTAATACACAAAATATGTAAAATCTCCTTTTATGCACATTATACATGAAAGAAGGGATAAGACCATCAGTTGATTGTGTCTTATCTGTAGCCAGGACTTCAGGACAGCTGCATCCTCTTCCATAGAAGTAGTAGAGCAAATGCTGAGGCAGGACACAATAGAGCAAATGCTAAGGCAGGACACAGTAGCTCTTCAGCCTGTGTTGCCTTCACTTGCATCCTAAAGCACTTGTTGAACTCTCTCTTAAGTAAATGGTAATATTTTATGAAGGCAGTAAGGGAATTTTTACCATGAGGTCAAATATCGATTAGCTATTATCTCCTCTTAGTAGGAATGTAGCACAAAGAACCTCTGATTGCTTATTTTTCAGAGGTAGGTATAGTTTGGTTGTTTGCTTGTTTATTTATTTATGATTTTAGTCAGATTGCATTCTAAGACTTTAGCAAGATTTCCATGAACATTTTTCTAGTTAAGTCTTGCCACTATAAATCTTCTGTCTTGAAATCTCACATAACAACTTCAGTCTGCAACATCTTGCTGGCTGGCGTGACAGAGGATGGCCACACTGTCCCAGACTGGGATACAATTTGAGAGCCCTGAACTGCACATCTAAGCCAAAACGCAAAAATTACGTTAGTAACATCCTCATTATCCATCCTTCATATAAAAACCTTATAGCTGTATGCAAAGGTGTTTTTTTTTTAATATTAAAAACCTTATAGCTGTATGCAAAGCAATGGGCTCTAAGATTTTGAGTAAATCATACATGTTACAGGCAGTAGATATATGAAGGAAGTTCTTTCAGGCCAATCCCTGCCTAGTGTAGAACCAGGTGGTAAAATGTCTCATAACAGATCCCTTTCCCTGGGCAAAGACATTGTAAACGGTGGGATGAGTATCCTCCTGTGACATATGAAATCCTCCTGTGACCTGTTCGCTATGATTTGGATGGTTCCCCTCAAGTTTTGGCTAGGGTGGGTGTCAGAGAGTGGTTTCACTCAGGACATTTTCAGTTCTTTCTATGTACCTTCCTTTCATCATGAGGGATATGAAAAAAAATTAGATCATGTTGGATGCTGTTTGTCTGTTGGTTGGTTGGTTGGTTTTAACAAGAAGATCACATATCCAGTCTTCTAATTTTGTAAGGCTTCCATAATAATTTACATCCAAGCTGGTGGCTTAAAACAACAGATATTTATTCTCTCACAGTTGCAGAGACCAGAAGTCGGAAATCAAAGTGTCAGAGGACCATGTTCCTTCCAAAAGCCCTAAGGAAAAATTATAATTCTTCCTTGTTTCTTCCAGCTTTTGGTGGCTCTAGGTGTTGCTTGGCTGATGGCAGCATAACTCCAGTCTCTACTTCTGTCTTCTCATGTCATTCTTTTCTGTGTTTCTTTGTATTCTCCTTTTCTGTCTCTTATAAGGACACTTATTGGTGGATTTCATGGTTGTCTCAATCCAGCATGACCTCAAATTGAGATGCTAACCTTAATTACATCTAAAAAGATTCTTATGCCAAATAAAGTTACATTCTGAGATTCCAGCTGAGCTTATCTTTGAGGAGCCACAGTTGAACCCACTATACCTAACAACTCAGGCCTGTCCCAAGGGAGAACCTAAAAAGATAGAGTAATTTATTCCGCTTTCTGATTTTGAAATTGTTCCTTTGACCCCTCCTCCATTTTCAACACCTGACCTTTGTCAAGAAAAGTTCCGACAAAATGTTGCCAAGGTTGACAATAAATACATTTTTGCCAAAATCTGTATTTTTCAAAGTTTGCAAAGAAATGCTCTTATTTACCTTACGAGATCCTTTTATTTCTTCCCTCCTTCCCCAACCTTGAAGATAAGCAGGGTTTTGTTTATCTAATGCTACACAAAAACTCATCCCCAAACTTGGAAACCAAAATAATTATTTATGATAACGTGTGTTGACTGAGCTCAACTGGTTATTTCTCACTTGAGATATCTCCTGGAGTGCCAGTCAGATGGTGGCAGAGTCTAGAGCCATCTAAAAGTTCAGCTGCACTGGACAACCAAGAAAGCACCTACATTCACATATCTGACACCTCAGGTGGGATTGCTAAAAGAGCTGGCACTATAGCTCTTTTTCTTTATGTGGCCTCTCTATATGGCTAGCTTGGGCTCCCTCAAACTTAGAGTCCACAGAGTACTTGAACTTCATAAATGGTAGCTGGCTTCCTACAGAGTACACATTCCAAGAGAGAAGAAAAGAAACATGCCACATTCTGTTATGTACATAGGGTAAGCTCCCATTTATTTTGGATAAAAATTATACAAAAAAGTGAATACTAGACAGCACGTGTCACTCAGGGCTATTTTTCAAAAGATGGCAGCACTCTACAATGGAGAACATGCACATTCCACAACTGAGTGGGCATTTTCTTCACCTATAGCCTGAGTTTTACTCACTTACTGGATTCCCTTGGAAATGCTACTTAATTTCTCTTAGTTTCCATTCCTTATTAAAGTATAGTAATTGCCACTTATAAGGTTGTATCACTTTTGAATTATATTAATAAAATAAATGAACTTTGCAAACTCTAAAGTGTTATCTAATTTTTTTTGCAATGTGTCATGGGATATTAGCTGCTTCTCTTTGAAAATCAAACCTTTCTTCACTGGTACCTTCTCAATCCTCAGAGATTAGAAATTTGAAGTCAAAATGTATCATATTAACTGATCTTTCACCTCCACCATTATTTAATTCCACTGTTATATGTACTCAAGAGACTTCTTACAGTTCAATTCATTTTTCAAAGCAGCCATTTCTGACTAACCATTCCCTAACCTTCTGTGTTCCAAATATATTTCAAGCCTGGTAAAAAATGGGCCCTAGGATTTTCCTGGACAACATTTCCTTACAAATTCAAATTTACCTAAAATCATCTCCTCAATAATGTTTCCTTAAGCTTCTTTGAGATCAGTAGCTTCAAAGTAGGTGAAGTCTCAGTAACTTGAGCAGAAGATGCTACCCATTAAGCACCTAGCACTATCACAGGAGTTGGTTTTCACTCAATTGTTTAATTATCATTGCTGTTCACTCTCGATTAGGAAAAAATAAGAATACAAGACAATCGAAAGTAGGGCAGTATCAGGTACTGTTTTGGAGAAAGGCAGAAAAATTGAGGAGCAATGAAATGCATGTACGGAGAGTTATATTGTGAAGATAGTACTACGGTAGTTTAAAAACATGGTGCAAAATGAAGTTTTATCTTCTGAACCAATCTTAATATTAAATTTAGCTTTTATCTCTTACTCATTGAACTAAAATAAATATCTGAATTATAATTCTTCCTTTGAAACAAATGATAATGGGAATGATTCAGTATGGGGGGAAGCATGAAGTGAAACCCAGAAATGGTCATTTTCAGGAAAATGTTCTCTGCTAAGAGGCTAGGATATGATTTGGTCTTTGACAGAAATACTGACAGACCAACCACCCTCAAAAGAAGGAAAGCAAAGGATGTGATTTCAGATGCAGGTATGCTGATGGATTTGTTGGTGGCAGTGTCAGGAAATTCTCTTTTGGTTGTTTTCATTTTCTCTAAAATGAATAACAAGAATATTAGCTGAAAGAGGAAGGGCAGAACATTTTGGAGGTTTAAGAGGAGAGGGCAAGGTGTACCGCAGAAAGGTACATGACTCAAGTAGCACCCAAAAAGTCTTTCAAGGGATTAGTATAAATGATGGAAAAGAAAGGATTTTGCTTTCCTCAGATCTGGAATTGCATGCTATATTGGCCTGCAACTGCTAATAGCCATCTTTCCCAATCTGTAGTAAAGTTGAACTGAAAATAAAGTCAACACGGAAAAGAATAAACCCAATATGGAATGAGAGAGGCAAAATTCTTACCTTTGCAGAGCATTAGAACAGCCAGGCTTGTACAGAGAGCACCTCCGCCCCCCCACACCTGAGGTTTTCTACTACATGAGTGAATAAATTTCTTTGTTGTTAAAGCTTGTTTGGATGTATGTGTTTGCATGTGCTTGCTTTCGTCAGTTATAATCAAAAGAGTACTCAATACATCAGACGCTTAAGGAGTAGTGTTTTAAGTTTCAAATAATAAATTCTTAAAATGACCAGAA
This sequence comes from Ateles fusciceps, assembly GCA_036589455.1. NCBI lineage: Eukaryota > Metazoa > Chordata > Mammalia > Primates > Atelidae > Ateles > Ateles fusciceps. The sequence goes on from JAZHEH010000222.1 coordinate 10,580,524, forward strand.
AGAGCGTAACAAATTGATAGGTTATCAAGATGGATTTTAGAATTAGAAAACTGAGTTTGAATTTTGACTGCTCCACTTAATCAGATGTGTGAACTTTGGGCTTACTTAATCTCTCTGAGATTCATATCTATAAATTGAGTAGAATGATAACATCTCCCATGTAAGTCCTGGGCAATATATCTATGTTTTATACATATTATCTTCCAAATATTCCAATTCTCCAGTAGAGTAGGTATTATTATCTTGCTTTTACACGTGAGAAAAGTGAGACTTAGCAAGGTTAATAATCAGCCCAACATTCCACAACTAACAAGGTTGTATTGAACCCATGTTTCTATTACTTGAAACCTAGAGTGACCATAAAATCTCAGCTCACCTGGGACTATTGTACCTGAATTCCATCTGATTAGCCTTTCACCTGCAAAAAACAAAAAATCTCAGCTCTGACAATAGATTAGATGGTCACTGTTGAAGGCTGGGTTTTACAAGAAGCTGACTCTGAAGTCATAGATCAGCTTGCAGGAAGTTAATTGAGTAATAATTTCTGAATCTACACCTTAGCGGGTAAAAAAAAATCAAGATTGGCCACAGGAAGGACAAAAGCTTTATCCAGCCCCACAGGGACCTTGGAAGCTGGAATGACTCTTTGGAGTTGTTCCATTTGGAACAAGAGTTTCTGAGCCATGATATCACTGTATCATGCCACTCACCGCATGAGGTCTGGCCCTAAGAAAGGGAGTGCTCTTTAGCAAGATAGCACTCTTTAGCTTAGGACAATTTCTGGGGAAAGCTGAGCTGAGAGTTTTATGCTGGCAGCATTCCCAGTAGTTGGAGGAAGATGTTCTTCAGAAGGACTGGGCCACGTACTTACCTACCACAGCTGTAAACTTTCATTTTGCATGATTGATTTACTCCCTCTGGACAATAGTTTCTTTACAAAGTTGCTCTGAATATTAATGTAAGTATGCTTATATTATGTTTAATAGTACCTGGTATATATTAATATATTCTTACATATTTATACACATACTACGCCTATTCCTATAGATATACATTCAATAAATGGCAGCAATTATTTTGTTGGATGTTATAATGCGTTATATGCAATATATACGATATTATAACATAAATATTATTATTGTAAGGTTACCATTTCAAAACCAGGAGTCTGAAATTATTGAAAAATAAGATTTATAAAAAAATTTTTGGGCTGAACGCTGTGGCTCATGCCTATAATCCCAGCACTTTGGGAGGCCGAGGCAGGCAGATCACGAGGTCAAGAGATGGAGACCATCCTGGCCAACATAGTGACACCCCATCTCTACTGAAAATGCAAAAATTAGCCAGGCATGGTGGTGGGTGCCAGTAATCCCAGCTACTTGGGAGACTGAGACAGGAGAATCTCTTGAAGCCAGAAGGCGGAGGTTGCAGTGAGCTGAGGTTGCTCCACTGCACTCTAGCCTGGGCAACAAGAGCAAAGCTCCGAAACTGTCTCAGGAAAAAAAAAAAAAAAAAAAAATTCTGGAGTTTGTCTAACTTGAAAGATTGCCAAGAATAGCCCAGAGCAATGTCCTGTTACATAAACTTTTAAAAATCCTGAAGGTTCATGAGAGCCACATAGGCAGAAAGAATCTAGGTAAAAGTAAGTTAAAGGAATCCCATATGAGAAGTGGTGGTGGAGGAAGTGTGGGTTGGTGGGAGAGGTGTATGGCTATTAAAGTGATATTGAAATCCGCCAATTCTTATATTCAAAAGCCTTTGGGGGAAAAAGAAAGGAAAATATTTTTCCCATAACTATTTGCAGTCTTCTTTAAGTACTAAGACCGTAATTGGGGTAGACGTGGAAAAGGTGGATCTAGAACTCCATCAAACAATGTCTCTCTGGCCATTTCTGCACCCTAAAGTATTATTTGTTCATTCAACTCCTAAAATTATGTGGAAGTTAACCAGGGCTTTAAACTAAACACATCAGTACTAAAGAGAGATTCCCTATTAAATTAATCTGGCATGATTACAGAAAAGACAGCTTATTCCTCCAGGACTTGTAGCCTTTGAAGTATGCATATGCATTGAAAATGTGGTGCTTAATTTTATAAGGTCAGCTTGGCTGGCCTAAGGAATACCCAAATGGCTGGTAAAGCTGGATGGGTTTGTGAGGGTGTCAATTTGTTAGACTGAGTAGATTGCCCTCACCAATGTGAATGGAGATCATCCAAACATTGAAGACCCAAATAGAATAAAAAGACAGAGAAAGGAAGAACTTGCTGTCTCTGCTTGAGCTGGGACATCATCTTTTTCTTTCTTTGGACATCAGTTATTTGGTTCTCTGATCTTTGGACTCAAAATGGGATTTTTGCCATTGATTCCCCCTGGTTCTCAGACCTTGAGGTTTGGACTAGAAGTACACTACTTGCCTTCCTGGGTCTTTGGCTTGCAGACAGCAGTTGATGGAATTTCTCAGCCTCCAAAATCACATGACCCAATGCCTCATAATAAATCTCTTTCTATATATTTATATATATGCTGTTGATTCTGTTTCTCTGTAGAACTCTGTCTAAAATAGTTAGATATTTGGAAATTGCAAGCAAAAATTTTGCAAACTTCTCCTAGTCAAAATATAAAGTATACAGTTAATTACGTTCATGGAGTAGTACCATCCTGGGCAATATATTTTGCTAATGCAGAAAAATGTAATTGTTAGTTGACTCGCTCTTGCTCTAAGTCTATCTGGATGATTTTCTTGACTCTTCAATTTTCTTATGCTGAACAAGATGATCAGAAGAGTTTGGTTTTTAGACTATTCGTAACTTCTGCAAGTTTGAAAGATTTAATTGAAGTTAATTTATATCCAGTTATGAAAAAGTTTGAAAGAAACTTAATGCTCAATTAACAAATAATTTAAATATTATTTCCATTTTATTATTTGATTCCCCCAAGTCTTTCAGTGGCTGCCTTGGATAATAGTATACTTTGGAATGTACACATGAGCTTTCAAAAAGAAAATAAAATGAATTATGACATTCTTTTTATGAACTAGAATTTCTGAGAGTCATGCAGTGTAAATAAAATCAATATAAGCATCCATATTATCCCTGATTGATGAGAAAAGGATAATATACTATCAAAACTACCTTAAAACTAATTATAAAGTGGATTTTCCACTCAGGATACCTTTTCATGGCTTTAGTCCCTAGGAGAGAATGTGACATGCTATTAAACCTCATGAACCCTTGACTCTGGTTCATATAAAGACAGCGAGAACTGGTCCCAATTATTAAAGAAATTTTGACATAGACACATTATTGCTTTTATAGTAAGAAATAATAAGTTTTTCTTTCACTCTGGGGGAGAGGCTATTAAAACTGAATATTACAATGTTTTTTAAGAGAGAGAGAAGTTCATTTTCCCACTCCAAGGGAAGCGTATGTTTCGCATAAATACATAATGTAGAGGAGATTTGTGATTTTATAAAGATGACGGAAAGTGAAAACAAAGTAAATCTGTTAAGAATATAGACTGTGAAGAATTATTTCTTTAAATGGAAGAATAAGAAACATTCCTGTTAGACCAGCTTGTAAAAACTATTTAAATTATTACATGGAGACTGCATTTCATTTTATGAAGGACAAAAATTACATAGGTAATTGTTCTGTTACAAGTTATTCAAGTTGTTTCATATATTTAAGTAATTCACTACCAATGATGGCATGAACAGAAATACAGATTACATTTACCGTCAATCTTTGTTTGAGATGAAAAAATATTTCAATGTTTGTAAGTTTAGTTTTGTGATGTTGTAAAATAAGGAAGAGTAAAAGTTATTTAAGAATTTCTTCCTTGTTTCCTGTTGTAGTTATTTGTCAAAAGATACAAAAAAGTCTGTAAGAATTAAGCAATGCTATACTTATTTTGCTGCAACACTACTATACACAGTGACATGGTTGAGTTGCTTTTTATAGTGATTTATAGTGATATTAATCTGTGTTGGTCTTTTTCATGACCCCAAAGCAGTCTTAATAATACCAGAAAATATTTGTTTGCTTGCCTACATTTTGTAATAACCCAATGTCCTGATATAAAAATGAATATTTTCTTATTGGAAATAAAGTGAAATAATGGTTATCTTCCTAGAGACTCATAAAACAAGAATAGAATGACATTATACTAAACTATTTCATAAATTTGGTCAACAGTAGAGGCTTTTCTATTTATGCAAATTTGATTTGGCTCTATTTTCATGAATTGCATTTTATTTTCTTTCACCTATCTCATCAAATGAAGAGGAAAATCATTTATTTATTGAAACATACACTAATAGAAGAAAATAATTTCACTCTTCACAAATTTTGGCATCATGAAGTCACTAGTTACTGGAGGTTTAATTACTGTAACATATCTGAAGTGCTTATTTTTTCTTTCCATGAAGAAAACTTTTGGAATTAAGATATGGTGCGTTAAACTAAATGGGGATTACATTTGCTGTTCCTTGGATAACATTTTACATCTGAAATTCTAATATTATTCTTACTTTGAGGTGGTTTACTTAATCATTCAGGTGATTAGCTTTCATAAGAAGTAAAGGCATACCAGTATTTATAGAGTTTCCCAGAGTTCATTTTTTGCCTCGAGCTTGTATTTATTCTTATTACACCCACTAGCTCAGATACCAGGTGAATACCTGGAAGAAGAAAAAATCAATTTAAAAAGTAATAAAATAAAAGAACTAAAAAAATACAAAACTATTCAGCATGCCAGCAATCCTGTTCTCTTAAGAAACCTAGCTGTTTTTTTCTATGTTTGTAAGTTTTAGCATTTTATAGCAATTAGATGAGTCTCTATATTGCTAAAACTTCTGTACTTGGAATTAGGACATAGTTATCTGCAATAAATATTTGGATTTCAAAATCTATTTTGACATGTACTCTAATGCATAGCGGCAGAATTAAAATAATGTATATTATCACCAGAAGTCTCAGCCTTATTTTTTCGCATTTGACTATAAATATCAAAATAATGAAGACCCATTTTTTTCAGTCTTTTTATTTTTAGAGAAGGCTGAATAAATCTTATACAACAAGACAAGATTCTAAAAGAATGATTGCTAATTATAAAATACATTTAAAAATATATCATCAAGCCACAATAGCAATTCTCTATTTCTTTTTTTCATTTCATTTAAAATGGATATGAACAAATTTTCATATCTTTGTTGAATCTAGTTAGAGCTTTACTTCACTACAGAAAAGAAACTTTTCACTGTGAAGAGACCAAAAACATTGCTTTCCTTTGCGGCAAATGTAGATTTGATTACCTAATGCTAAATAAAATTTGCTGACAAAAGAAATGGGTATGTTAGTAATTAAAACAACAGAAGACTCTTCTCTTGACAGTATAATTTGCATAGCTACATTTTCATTACTTTTAATTTTCTTCATAACCAGTGTCTTTTCAGTTGCAAATGTTTGACACTCTGACAAGTAGTTAGTGTGGCAGAGTCTTACATTAAAAGTTGCATTTAGCTAAAAGAAAGACTGCGAATGTAATATTTTTTCTATTGACACACTTTCTACCAGCATAGATATTGTCTGAAAAGGTTTTTATATCTTAGTGTTAATAATATTAGATATCTAAGTAATTTTGTTTAAAAAGCATAGAGCACCAATGTTAAATCCAGATTAACTAAATAGCACACATTGACTACTTGTTTAAAAATATTGAGAAAAGTTTTAACAAATGCTATAGTATGGTTTTGGCCTTCCATAAAAATAATACATTGCGCATAAATAAAAGCAGAATCAAGAAAAAAATTAGAAAACATCCAGAAAGTTGCTAATGTGGTAAGCATATTAAAGTAATTTGGCATAGGAAATGTTTTTTCTATTTTAAATTTAATTATTATGAGAAAGAAGAACATTTTAAAGAAGATGCCAATTTCAATCAACAATAATTAAGAGTATGTCTATATTAGAGGAATACATAACTGTATATATGTATGGTTAATACCTTCTAGCTTTGTCATTTATAAGAGTTATTACCTAAACAAGGAGTACTGTGCTAAACCCTTGGCATTTCCTTAGTTCTATCACATAAAAGCGAACACTTGCCCATTTTCTATGGTTTTTTTTTTTTTGGAGTTCACCTGGTATTTACCTCCATATTTCTAAATAACTGTGCAAAGAAAGGTTACCTCAATGGATGAGACTGCTCAAGCCTTTCATATTCCCAAGAAATACCTATTTTTCAGGGCTAGTACCTGGCGGTTCATGGAAGCTTAAGCACTGGGCTTCTCGGAGTAATGAAAATAAGAGCACACCACTGTTTACTCCTTGGTTCTTGGACTCATAGTCTGTCCTAATGGTTAAATGACCATAGGGTCAACACACATTCTGCAACTCAAGGACAACACTGCAACCCCATGCATATTATTTCCCAGCTTATGCTTACCTTCACTTTTAATATTCTCAGGCCTCACCTTTTTGAGTGACGTGGTGTTTAGTATGCAATTGTCTTGTGTCCGTTAACACATCTCTTTCACCATAAAACAGGTTTCTTTGCCTGTGAGTAAATAATACAGGGTCCCATGTCAGTATATCTGTGAATAATATTACCCTTAAGTAATAGTATGGTCCTATCCATTGTTAACAAAAAAAAAAAAAAAAGCAAATTTTACATTAGCCTTACTCAAAATCAACTGCTCCCCCTTTCTGAAATGATCCTAAATGATCAACATGCAACCAAGTGGCTGGTTGGCTTCCCCATAGAAGAATATCATATTGAGGTCAAGGTTTCTGATGATGACAGGATGAATTTTCTGCAGCCACAATAGAAACCTGGATGAGAGGGAGCCCATGCTGTTGGCTTGCCAGAAGCCATCTTGACTACTTCCACTATGAGCCACTATGAGCACAGGGATGGCTAAGGAAAGATACTAGCTGGCATTTGCTGGATAACTCATTCCATTCACTTTGTTGTTTAGTGTCTGGTCTTCAGTGGGTGTCCTCTGATGGGCATTGATGTAAGATAACAATATATGCTCTTTCTAGCTGAGTCCATGTGTTTATCTAATTTACTTTTTCCCAAATCAGAAAAGTTAATTCAATGGAGGCCAGTGTTGGGGCCTTGAAAACAATACCTAAAGTTTGGTACCTGGTGTGCTGAATACTCTGAACTAGAGAAGATTGGAAGGACCTCGGAAGCAAGGTCTTTCTGACTTCTTATCCTCCTGTTTCCTTCTTCTCTTTCTTCCCCAAAATCAGTCATAGAAATCAGAATTCCTATTCTTCAAGATGGATCATAGAAACTAGAATTCTTCTTTCCCAAGGCAGGTCATGGAAACAAAAATTCTTCTCCAAAGCAAGGCACAAAACCTAGAAGACTCATTCATTCTACATTTTTTTTCCCTTCTCCCTTGAAAACGCTTATTCTAGAAAAGTCCTATCCATACCTGAGAGAAGAAATCCTACACAAAGAGGCTAACAAATATTTGAATAGAAAGGCATTATTGGTTTTCTATTCAGTCTATTATCAATGGATTATACGCTTTGTCCAATCACCTTTCTACATGGATACCCATTCTTCATTGAGCCTGAGCATAAAAATAGACAGTTCTCCCTTGATCATTGGGTCTTCATATCCGAAGACTCCTGAGTCTTGTAAAACATTGATTAAATAAATTGTTATGCTTTTTTCTTGTTAATCCCTGTCTTTTGTTACAGGAGTGTCAGCCATGATCCTATGAAGTGTGAAGAAAGGTATCACACATTTCTACCCTACACCACTGTCTATGCCATGCTTAATTTGCCCTCAACTACTGTGACTGTCCCCTTGGTTTCTTATCCCAGAGTACTGTGACTCTACCTCTAAACCTTGCTTCCTTCTCTTGTGCCCTTTTCACGTCTTTCTTTAATCTTATGGATTAAATTATATCCATTTGAATGTCTGGAATGAAATCTGTTTTCTGATGTATCCCTTAGAAATATAAGGACATTTAAACAAATATTTAAGGGAGAGTAACTCAGAAGAGACTGTTTTGGACAGAGGTAACACCAAGATCTAAGAATGAAATTACAGCTTGCCTGGATCTTTGAATACAGTATGACCAGTGTGAAAAAATGGAGCAACCAAGAGGTTAAGCAGTAGGAGATAAGTCCAGAGAAGAAAGAGGGTGTGGTAGCCCACTACTCCTGGCACTTACTTCCACAGGATCTAAAATCCAGCACAGATTTATGCTGACCACATCACCCTAACTAATATTAATCTAAGTTGTCATATGACTAGTAAGATTTATGATCTAGCACCTAAATCAGGAGTTTGCAAAGTTTAGCCCACTGCCAAAATCTGGCCCACTTTCCAGTTTTTGTAATTAAAATGTTAACAGAATTTAGCCAAGTTTATTCATTTACAAACTGTCTACAGTGGCAGAGACAATATGGCTCACAAAGTCTAAAATATTTACTCTTTGGTTCTTTATAGAAAAACTTGACTTACCCCTTGTCAAGATTATAGTAAGTATGAAATCCTCTATCACCAGCAATGGCATAGAAGCCAGCACAGGGTTTTTAAACATTTGCCCTTGACTTCAGTCATAAGCCTTATGTTTGAGGTCTTGGTTTTGCAAAGTGCTGAGCACCCCAGTCCTATAATGAGGAGTGCCCACTTCCCTTTTTCAATTGGTCTATCTTATAATATTTACGAAGAGACTCACAGTCTCTCTATGGCCTTGTATTCTTGGCTAATATTCTTTTTTGTTTTCTTCATGGAGTACTCTCTGCTCTGTCTTAGAGTTTCTGTTTATCTGAAGGAGTGGTGTCAGCCTCTGCAATGCTTTCTGTTCTACAGCGTGTAGGGTCTTTTGTTTGTTTTTTTGTTTTTGGAGACAGAGTCTGACTTCATTGCCCCAGCTGGAGCACAGTGGCATGGTAATGGTTCACTGCAGCCTTGACCACCCGGTCCCAAGTAGTACCTCCAAGTCAGCCTCCCAAATAGGTGGGACTACAGGTGCACACCATCATGCCTGGCTAAGTTTTGAATTGTTGTGTAGAGAAGGTTTTCTCATGTTGCCCAGGCAGGTCACAGACTCCTGGCACCTCAAGCAATGCAACCCACTTCAGCCTTCCAAAGCACTGAGATTATAGGCATGAGCCACAATGTCCAGCTGAGTGTAGCCTCTTGATCTCCTGGTCTGTCCCACCTTGTCTTATTTTGCTACAAGTAATTAGAAAAAGTTCTAAGATACAACAGGGACGCAGAGTCTAGTTTGTTTAAAGATATTATTCAGTTGCTATAAAAACATCCATGAGTGTGTAGCTTGGTTTTTAGCACAGTATTGACAAGTTAACCCAGTAGAGAAATCTACATGCAAATATGATTTGATTACTATCTTGGCTACTTAGGCAGTTTTTGGTGTTACTGAATTTTTTTAAACAACGTTCCAATTTCACTGGCTTACCCAAGGGTATGATCAATGAAAACCACGGCTTCTTTGTTAGTTGTAAAGGACTCGGAAGTCAGTGACGCTTGTTATTGACTCACTCATAAACAGCACATTAAGGAAAGGGAAGTTGAGCAGTCGTCTACAGTTGTAAAAGGAGCACAAATAGTCTCTGTTTAATTTGTTTTTTCTTTTTCTGTGGGGCCTAACAATTCTATCATGCCTAACAATTCTATCATGATCATCATCAATCATTATCATCCTCCTCAACAAAACTCTGATTTTATTTAGTTTCAGAAAAATTTAAGCTGATGGCAGTTCAATCTCTTTGAACTTGTGATTAAGATCATATCGTTCTTTAATTGTGAAGCCTCTTTTAGATTAATATTAATAAAAATATTTATATAAATTGTGATGAGTTTATAAATGTAGTCTTGACAGTCAGAACAATCAATCACAAAATAGTATTTGCTAGAAACCAATGCTATCCCATTCCGTAACTTTACCTTATATAGTTATTGGCTGTTTTGTTCTTCTTCATGACGAAACAAAACATAGTAATCAGATTTACAAACCTAGTAATCAGATTACAAGATTATTCAACTCAAATATATACAATGTAATTGTACTACAAGTGCTGTGTGTGTAAGCATTTTCACTAACATCACCAGAATTCAGAAATATGTATTGTAATGTATATGGTTTTCTATTAGATAGTTTAATTACAGCGAAGTATTAAGATCTTTCTGTATCTGACATACTAGCTAAGGGAAATAATGAGGCCACTCAGAAGTTTCTTTTTCTAGTTGCCACTGTAGCTTGGATGTGATGAGCATGAAAAAACATGAATTGCTAAACCAAACTTAAAAAAAAATTCTCAAACTATGTAACATTCCTGAAATGGCTGCAGATTTGTTAGTAGGTTGTTTTTCAGTATGGAATAATGATTAAAGACTTCTTCTGGAATGGAAAATTTCAGTCATAACAAAATATAAACTCCAAGGAAACAAATACCAATATTATTTGTTGAAATCCTTTTGTATTCTTTGCTCTTCATGGAGGGTGAGAGTTAAGTTACAAGGGAATGGTGAACCATGACAAATGAAAAGTAGTTTTGTAAATAGTGTACATTGACAATATTGCATTGCAATATTTTGAAACGCTTGCAAAGAAAAATGAAAAAGAATGTCAATTATTTTCATCTAAAATGTTTCCTAAATATGTTATATGATATTAAATTAACTAATGTTTAAAGAGAATACATACTATGCAAAATACTTCACACATACTATTTTTTATTGAAATGTTAAAAAAATAAACACAATTTTTCCTGTTTTGCCAATGATTAAACAAAGATGACCAAAATCTAAGGAACCTGACAAAAATAAAAACATGATGGAGTCAGATATAAATGTGTCAGACTCCAAATCCCAATCCTCTTTTCCTAAAGTATTTAGTAAGTATTTTGATCTGAAATGTAAGAGTGTGGGTATAAAAATGCCAACTATTTAACAATTTGATTCTTGTTTCTATTTATTTGAAACCTAATTAGTGTCTTTCCACAATAAATAACATAATAGTAAAATAGAAACTTGGAATTTTCTATTTCCTTTAAATTTTCTGAACTGATTCCATTTTATAAACAATTTGCATTTACCAGAATGTTATAAACTCAGTAATTATGTTTTGGTTTAGTGTTTTTTACCTGCAATCTACATTACATAAAAAACATTTCTGTAAAAAGAAGCAGATTTTAATGAGCAAGCTACACAGAAATTTTCATCTCACACGTAACAATGGATATTATTGTTCTTATAATTTGCACTTCTCAGTCATAAGACATCCCTCTGTGGTTGTCATAATTGGTCTAATGAATTTCTTAAAATAAATGAAAGTCTAATTTGATCCGGTGCCCATGAACAATCCACTCATTCAAATCTAAATCACTGACCTGATTTTGAAGACGAATCATGCCAAAATGAAGTCATGCTTTCCTATTAAGTGTGTTGCCTCACTGCAGGCTTTTGAATGGCTTGTTCTTAAGGTTTGAAGTGGGGATTTCCAGTGACAAAGAAACACAATTTGATCTCATAACCCTAGACATTCAGACTTATTTTAAATGATAGAAACTTAAGATTGAAAGAAAATCTGAGTCATCATCCAGTTTCAGTATTTTTCACTTAGTGGGAAATGTACTGGTCACCTTGGGTTTGAACAGTTTAGCAACATGGCAGGACCTCCTACAGATGCATACATAAGCATTTGAACAAATTCTATAGCTAGGCAAATACTATTGCAGTCAAATGTCTAATGATCTTTATTGTAGAGTTATCGATCCAATGTTCCAGGTAAATGTTCTATTATTAACATTCCTGAGAAAATATATTCATGAATATATCTGTTTAGCTGTATTATTTAACTACTATTTCATATTACTATCAAGACTGATCTTAGCATTTCTAAAATAGGTAACTATATTGACATCATAAAAATTGTTGCCACATTTTTTCTAGAAAGAAATAATCTCTATCCATAGTGTTAAATTTTTCTGCATTAGAACTAAAGACAACGAAAACAAGAACAGTTATTATTATGTTAAGACACTGATTTCTAGTTAGGAAAGTGTGTGTGTGTGTGTGTGTGTGTGTGTGCATGCAAGAGATAAGAAATAGAGACAGAGACAGAGAAAAGCAAGGGAAGCTTGTAATGCATAATCAAATAAGAAGGTTATAAGAGATTTATCCCAGATTATCTATAATTTTCATTGTTCCCTGAATGATGGAGGAAAGTTAAAAATATCTTTGATTCTAGATTTGGCCACCAACAAAGGGGCATAGTTATCCTATTGCTTTTAAATAACAATGAACTGGTGTGAAAGAGGAGGAATCACAAATTATTCCACTTGGAACAAAGCTTTCAAATGTCTGAACCTAGCCATAATTTTGGCAACAACTTCCAAAATCAAATTCCGAAATTTGATGTTGTTTGCAAAACTCCTTCAACACAATTCCCAAAAAGGAGAATGTTTGGCATGAAGTTTGGGAGAGAAGACATAATAAAATCATAAAATAGAGAAATTTTTTCTTGATCATTGTGGAAATGAGAACATCATATTTTATATTTATTAATTAAACTTGTCTCTAATGACAGAAAGAAATGTAAAGAAATCTCTATTGGCAGATGATATGATTGTATATTTAGAAGACCCCATCATCTCAGCCCCAAATCTCCTTAAACTGATAAACAACTTCAGCAAAGTCTCAGGATACAAAATCTGTGTGAAGAACTCACAAGCATTCTTATACACCAACAGACTAACAGAGAGCCAAATCAAGAGTGAACTCTCATTCAAATTGCTACAAAGAGAATAAGATACCTAGGAATACAACTAACAAAGGATGTAAAGGACCTCTTTAAAGAGACCTACAAACCACTCCTCAAGGAAATAAGAGAGTACACAAACAGATGGAAAAACATTCCATGCTTGTGGTTAGGAAGAATCAATATTGTGAAAATGGCCATACTGCCCAAAGTAACTTATAGATTCAATGCTATCCCCCATCAAGCTACCAATGACCCTCTTCACAGAACTGGAAAAAAACACCTTAAACTTCATATGGAACCAAAAGAGAGCCTGCATAGCCAAGACAATCCTAAGCAAAAAGATCAAAGCTGGAGGCATCACACTACCTGGCTTCAAACTATGCTACAAGGCTACAATAATCAAAACAGCATGACACTGGTACCAAAACAGAGATATAGATCAATGGAACAGAACAGAGGCCTCCGAGGCAACACCACACATCTACAACCATCAGATCTTTGACAAACCTGACAAAAACAAGAAATGGGGAAATGATTCTCTGTTTAATAAGTGGTGTTGGGAAAACTGGCTAGCCATGTGAAGAAAACAGAAGGACCCCTTCCTGATACTTACACTAAAATTAACTCCAGATGGATTAAAGACTTAAACATAAGACCTAACACCATAAAAACTCTAGAAGAAAACCTAGGCAAAACCATTCAGGACATAGGCATAGGCAAGGACTTCATGACTAAAACACCAAAAGCATTGGCAACAAAAGCCAAAATAGACAAATGGGATATAATTAAACCCCAGAGCTTCTGGACAGCAAAAGAAACAATCATTAGAGTGAACTGGCAACCAACAGAATGGGAAAAAATTTTGCAATCTACCCATCTGCCAAAGGGCTAATATCCAGAATCTACAAGGAACTAAAATAGATTTACACACACAAAAAAAACAAACAAACCCATTCAAAAGTGGGTGAAGGATACGAACAGACACTTTTCAAAAGAAGACATATATGAGGCCAACAAACATGAAAAAATGCTCATCATTGCTGGTCATTAGAGAAATGCAAATCAAAACCACATTGAGATACCATCTCACGCCAGTTAGAATGGCGATCATTAAAAAATCTGGAGACAACAGATGCTGGAGAGGATGTGGAGAAATAGGAACACTTTTACACTGTTGGTGGGAGTATAAATTAGCTCAATCACTGTGGAAGACAGTGTGGCGATTCTTCAAGGACCTAGAAATAGAAATTCCATTTGACCCAGCAATCCCATTACTGGGTATATATCCAAAGCATTATAAATCTTTCCATTACAAAGACACATGCACACGTATGTTCATTGTTGCATTGTTTACAACAGCAAAGACCTGGAACCAACCCAAATGCCCGTTGATGATAGACTAGACAAGGAAAATGTGGCACTTATACACCATGGCATACTATGCAGCCATAAAAAACAATGAGTTTGTGTCCTTTGTAGGGACATAGATGAATCTGGAAACCATCATTCTCAGCAAGCTGACACAAGAACAGTAAATCAGACACCACATGTTCTCACTCACAGGCGGGTGTTGAACAATGAGAACACATGGACTCAGAGAGGGGGAGCATCACACACTGAGGTCTGTTGGGCGTTCTTGCAGAGGGACAGCAGAGGGTGGGGGAGGTTGGGGAGGGATAACATGGGGAGAAATGCCAGATATAGGTGACAGGAGGGATGGAGGCAGCAAACCACATTGCCATGTATGTACCTATGCAATAATCCTGCATGATCTGCACATGTACCCCAGAACCTAAAGTACAATTTAAAAAAAGAAAAAATTATATATGAACACTCCAAAATTAGACAGCCTATATGAAATGGACTGCATACTTCAAAATTAGATAACCTAGATGAAATGGACAAATTTCTAGCCACACGTTACCTAATGTGATTCAAGTAGAAGAAAATCTTAACAGACCTATAACAAATACAGAGAATGGATCAATAATCAAAACTCTTTCTCAACAGCAACAAAAGCCCAGTATCAGAGGTTTCACTGGTGAATTCTGTCAAACATGTAAAAAAGAAGAAACACCAATTCATCTTAAATTCTTCCAAAAAATAGACGAGGAAGCACTTCCTAAGTCATTACATGAGACCAGCATTATCCTTATACCAAAGTCAGATGGAGAAATCCAAAGAACAGAAAGTTAAAGACCAATAATCACTATGAATACTGATGGAAAAAAAGAAATTAATAAAGCATTACAATGTATAATATTATTTCAAGTAATAAAATACCTAGAAACAAATTTGAACAAGGAGGTGAAAGATTCGTATGCTGAAAAATATAAAACATTGCTAAAAGATGTTAAAGAAGACCTACATAAATGAAAATATTGGGAGGCCCAGTATTGTTATGTTACCAATACTACCCAAAGTGGTCTACAAATTCAATGCAATCCTTATCAAAAGTTCAACAGCCCTTTTGCAGAAATGAAAAATCCAATCCCCCAAACTCATATGGAGTTGCAAAGGTATCTGAATAGTCCAAACAATGCTAAAAAAGAAAAGAACAAAATGAAAGGACTCACACTTTCCAATTACTACAAAACTAGTTGATCAAATCAGTATGGTCCTGGCAAATGGAACATACAGGCCAATGGAATAAAATAGAGTCCAGTGTTCTTTGGAACACTGATTTTTAACAAAAGCATCAAGTGTATTCTATGGGGAAAAGAATAGTCTTATCAGCAATGGTGTGAGACAACTGTATTTCTGCAGGTTAGAGAATGAAGTTAGATCCGTGTTTTATGCCATATAACAAATTAATTCAAAATGATTCATTGACCCAATATAAGAGCTAAACTTATAGTATCCTTTGAAGAAACCGTGAGTAAATCTACATGATTTTTAAATTTGGCATTTAACTTTATTGTATAAAGCCAAAATAATAAGCAACAAAAGAAAAGTTAGACAAATTTAAATTCACCAAAATTTAAATATGTTGTTCATCAAAGGACATTATAAAGTAAAAAAAAAACAACTTATAAAAGTGGATAAAATATTGTAAATTATATATCTAATAGAGGTTTAATAATCAGAATCTACAAGGCACACCTACAACTCAACAAAAGAAATGCACACAACTGTCTGGGGATGGTGGCTCACACCTTTAATCCCAACACTTTGAGAGGCCAAGGCAGGTGGATCACTTTGGTCAGGAGTTTGAGAACAGCCTAGCCAATATAGTGAAACCCCATCTCTATTAAAGGTACAAAAATTAGGTGAAGTGGCGGGTGCCTGTAAATAGTGCAAATGCTGTAGAAAAGTTTGGCAGTTCTCCAAGATGTTAATAATAGAACTCTCATATGACCCAGCAACTTCTCTCGTAAGTATATAATCCAAAAGAATGGAAAGAAGGTCTCACACAGGCACCTGTAGACCAATATTTATTATTCATAATTGTCAAATGGTGAAAGCAACCCAAGTGTCTATCCACAGATGAATGGATAAACAAAATATTCTATATACCTGCAATAAAATATTATTCAGATATAAAAATAAATGAAGTTCTGATGCATGCTACAATATAGATGAACCCTGAAACTACTGAGTGAATGCTGAGTGAAATGAGCCAGACACAAAAGTACTAATATTGTATGATTCCACTTATATAAAATATATATTGTAGGGACATAAAGTAGAGCAGAGGATACCATAGGCTTGGGTGAAAGTTAATGAAGGAAAAAGCTGAAAAATAAAATAACAAAGTGAAAGAACTCACACTTCCCAAAGGTCCTGGCACATGGATAAACATACAGGCCAATGGAATAAAACTGAGAGTTCAGCAATAAACCTACAGATCTATGGAAAATTGATTTTTAAAAGAGTGCTTATACTTGCTTAATGAATTTCTGTCTGAGTTCAGAATTTCTCCCTGGGATGATAAAATGTTTTGCAAATAATGGTGAGGGTTGCATAACATTGCAATGTAATTAACACCACTAAATGATACACTTAAAATAATTAAGATATCAAATTTTATTTCATATGTTTTCTACCACAAGGAAAAAAAAAACATTAAAAAGGAAATAAAACAGAATGTGTGAAATATTGATTTTTGATCAATATACTATTCTAAGTAGTTTTGATTTTATACCATTGAATCTATCCTGGTTATTTTTAAATTATATAACCATAATTACATTTAATAAAAACATTACAAAAATTAAAACTTTAAAGATTGGCAGAATGGATAAAAGTATGGTTTAACTATATGCTGTCTAAAAGTGACACTTTATATTCAAAGAAACAATAGGTTGAAATTAAAATGAAGGAAGGGGATATTATCATGAGTAGCCAAAATAGAGCTAGATTGGATGTACTACTACAGACACATGTATTTTAAGATAAAATTTGTTTCTGAAGTCAAAGACATTATAAAACGATGAGTGATACAATTCATCAGGAAGATATAGCAATTATAAATGTATATACACCTAGCTACAGAAATCGGAAACAAAATAAACAATCTGACAATGTACCTTAAGAAACTAGAAAGCAAGAACAAACCAAACCCAAAATGAGTAAATGGAAACAAATGATTAAAAGCTTAGCAGAAATGAATGAAAAAAATGAGACTAAAAATAATACAGAAGATCAATGAAAAAAAAAAGTTGCTTTTTGAAAAGACAAACAAAATCAACAAACTTTAACCAGAATAAGAAGAGAGAAGACCTAAATAAATAAAATCAGAAATCAAAAAAGGAGCAATAAAAACAGACCAAAGAAATACAAATAATCATTAGAGACTATTAAAAACATCTACAAATCAACAAATTGGAAAACTTAGAAGAAATGAACAAAGTCCTGAACCTATGCAACCTACAAGTCTGAACCATGAAAAAATAGGAAACCTCAACAAACCAATAGGGAGTAACATTATTTTGAGTAACTTTATTATGATTGAAGTCATAATAAAAATTTTCCCATCAAAGAAAGATCTTATGGCTTTATTGCTGAATTCTACCAAACATTTAAAAAAGAGATTATACCAATTCTTCTCAAAGTCTTTCTAAAACCTGAAGAAGAGTGTCTACTTCCCAACCATTCTACCAGGCCAACATTATTTTGATACCCAAACCGGACAAGACACACACAAAAAAGAATACTACAGACCAATATCACTGATAAACATAGATGCAAAAATCTTTAATAAAATACTAGCAAACCAAATTTAGCAACACATTAAAAAGATCTTCCACCATAATCAACTGGGATTCATTCCAGGGATACAAGGATGGCTCAACATAAAAAAATCAATAATTATATTAGTAAGCAAGAGCAAAAAACATATGACCATTTAAATAAATGCTGAAAAAAAGTATTCAATGAAATTCCACATCTCTTTAGGCTAAAATTTCTCCACCCACTGGGTATAGAATGAGCATACTTCAGAATAATAAGAGTCATTTATGGCAAACAACAGCTAGCATCTTACTCAATGGAGAAAAATCGAAAGCTTTCCTCTAAGATCTGGAGCAAGACGAGGATTCCTACTTTCACTGGTTTTATTAAACATAGTACTGGAAGTCCTAGCAAGAGCAATCAAGCAAAATAATTAAAAAGTATCCCAAATTGGAAAGGAAGAAGTTAAATTATCCTTGTTTGCACATGACATATGTTATACTTACAAAAAAATGCTAAAGATGCCATCAAAAACTCTTAGAGCTGATAAATGAATGCAGTAAAGTTGCAAGACAGAAAACAAATATACAGAAATCAGTAGCATTTATATATGCCAACAGTGAACGATCTGAAAAAAAAAAATCAAGAAAGTATTACCATTTACAATAGCTACAGAGAATATAAAACACCTAGGAATCAATTTAATCAAAGAAGTAAAAGATGTATACAAGAAAAACTGTAAAACGTTGATGAAACAAATTGAAAAGGACGCAAAAAGGAAAAGATATTCCATACTCATTAATTAGAAAAATTAATTTGGTTCATATGACAATATTACACAAAACAATTTATAAATCCATTTCACTCCCTATCAAAATAGTCATAACATTTCTCACATAAATAGAAAAAAAGTCCTGAAATTGATATGCAACCACAAAAAATCCCAGTAACCAAAGCAATCCTGAGCAAAATGAGCAAAGATTGGAGATATCATACTATATGACTTCAAAATATACTACAATGTTATAGTAACCAAATCAACACAGTACTGGCATAAAAACAGAATCACAGACTAATAAAACATCATAGAGAACCTAGATTAAATCCATGCATTTACAACATTTACCCAATTCATTTTTGACAAGGATGCCAGAAACACACAATGGGGAAAAGACATTCTCTATAATAAATGGTGCTAGGAAACTAGATAACCAAATGCAGAAGAATGAAACTAACCCCTTATACAAAAATGAAACTCACCATATACAAAAATCAAATCAAAATGACTTACAGATTTAAGTCTAAGACGTGAAACTATGAAACTTATGTTTGCCAGTTTTTAAAATTACCTTTATGGAGAAGGTAATTTTCAGATGCCCTCACTCCATCATTTTCACTGATACTATTACTTTATCTTTTATATTACAGTAGAATTTAATATCACTTGAAATGGAAATATTTTTATTAGCACTTGATAATAAGTGTTAATTATAAGATGAAGATAAGATTTATTTTACATATATTATTTAAATCCATGTTAGGGTCAAGAATTGGCAATTTCATTGCTGAGTATATATCTGAAAGAGAGGAAATTAATACATCAGAGAAGTATCTTTGCTCTCATATTTACTGCAGTACTATTTGCAAGAGTCAAAATATGGAATCAATCAAATCGCCCGTAAAAAGATAAAAGAATGAAGACAATGTGGTGTATATACACAACACAATATTATTCAGGCATAAAAAATAATAAAATCCTGCCATTTGCAGCAACATGGACAGAAATGGAGGTCATTGTGTTAGGTGAAATCAGCCAGACACAGAGAGACAAATGTTCTGTGTTTGCACTCATAAATGGGAGCTAAAAATGTGGATCTCACGAAGATAGAGTGTAGTCTGGTGGTGTACCAGAGGCCGGGAAAGATAGAGGCTGAGGAGTAACAAAGAAAGGTTGATTAATGGGTAGAAATACTTAGTTTGGTAGAAGAAATAAGATCTACTCTCTGGGAGATAAGGAGAGTAATTATCATTTATTCTAAATTTATCTCTATTGTGTATCAATAGAAACATATCAAAAATTAAAAATAAGCTAAAAAACATAAACCAAAAATACACAGAAGTGATGAGAAATGAACAATTCAACAATAATAGTTGGAGATTTCAGTGCCTCACTCTCAATTGTAGATGGAATAACCAAGTAGAAGATTACAAGGATCAACCTTAAAAACAAACGAGAACTAACAGACAGACACCCATGGAACAACCATACCTGGAATATTCTTAGACTATACATTGGCTAATGAAACAAGGCACAATAAATGTAAATTATTGAGATCATACAGTGTATGTTCTTTGGCCTGAAATGGAATAAAATTTGAAATCAATTATAGAAGAAAATTTTGAAAATTCCAAATATGTGAAAATTAATAACTCCCTTAATAACTAAATAACAAATGAATGGAGAAATAAGTTAAAGACAAATGAGAAAATATTGTGAGATTAAAAAAACGTAGAAACAAAACATACCAAACTTAGGGAATAAAGACAAAATAGTACTTAGAGAAAAATGTATAGCTGCCAATGTCCATATTTTTAAAAATCCAAATCAATATTATGACTGTCTTAAGAAAGTAGAAAAGAAGAGCAACTTCTAGTCAAAAAAGCAGAAGGAAGGAGATAATAAAGATTAGAGTGGAAATAAATAAAATAAAGATTAGAAAAGTAATAGAGAAAACCAATGAAATAAAAGATACATAATTCTTTAAGAAGGTCAACAAAAAATGACAAAACTTTAGATAGATGAAATGGGAAAACAAAGAACAAAGACTCAAGTTAGTAAAATCAGAATGAAGAGGAATAGCAATACAAAGGAATTTTCAGGTACCAAAAATTAGTATAGGTCCACAAATTATATAATCTAGACAAAATTAACTCCTATAAACACATAATCTAATTTAAATGACTCAAGAAGAAATAGAAAATCTAAATAAACCAGTAACAAAGAAAGAAATTGAATTTATAATAAAATCATTTCCACAAAGATGAATTCAAGCCCAGATGGTTTCTTTGGTGAGTTCTACCAAATGTTTATGAAATGGTAATATCAATCCTTTACCAACTATTCAAAACTGAAACAAAATTAAAAAGTAGAGCAAGCACTTCCCCAACTTGTTCTGTGAGGCCAAAATTACCTTAATGCCAAAATCAAACAAAGACATCAGAGGAAAATAAACTACACACTAAAATACCTTATGAATATAGATGCAAGATTTCTAAACAAAATACTAGCAAACTAAATCCAGCAATATATAGAAAAGAACTGATGATTTCCCATGACCAAGGATTTGTCCCAGGAAGACAAGCTTGGTTTAACATTCAAAAATAAATCAGTGTAAAATGCCATCTCAATAGAATTAAAAAAAAAAGATATATACAGAAAAAGCATTTGACAAAATCAAGCACTATTTAATGGTAAAACAAAAAAAGACACAGGAAACTAATTACAGAAGGAAACTAGCTCAACCAGATAAAGGGTATTTACAAAAGCCCCAAGCCAACATTATACTTAATAGTGAAAGACTGAATGCTTTGCCCCCTAAGTTTAGGACAGATGGATGTTCTCACAATGTCTGTGCAATATTGTACTAAAGGATCTGACCTGGACAATTTGGCAGGAAAAAGAAATAAAAGTCATCCAGATTGGAAAAGAAGAAATAAAACTCTCTCTATTAGCAGATGACATAAACTTGGACATGGAAAATTCTAATGAATCTGCATAAAAACCTTTTAAATCTAAGAAATGAATTCAGTAAGATTGCCAGATACATGATGAATACCCCAAAAGCAATTGTATTTCTATACACTTTCATGAAAATTTCAAAAATTAAGAAAATAATCCCATAAAATAACATCTGAAATTTAAAAAGTACTTAGGAATAAATTTAACAAATGAATCAAAGTCATTACACTGAAAACTGAAAAGTGTTCTTAAAAGAAACTAAATAAAAGGTAAGCCACCTGATGTTTACATATAAGAAAATTAATATTATTAAAATGGCAAAATTTTCAAAATAATTTATAGATTCAGTGCATTCTCTACCAAAATCCAAGTTTCTTTTTTCAAAACTGACACGGTGATATTTAAATTCATAAGGAATGTAAGGGACCAAGAATGGCTAAAATCATTTTGAAAATGATTGAAGTTGGAATATCCTGACTTCCTGATTTAAAATTTACTGTAAAACCACATTAATCAAGGTATTATAGAATTGGCACAAAGATAAATATATAGAGAAATGAAATGCAATTCAGAG
Organism: Ateles fusciceps; assembly: GCA_036589455.1. Taxonomy (NCBI): domain Eukaryota; kingdom Metazoa; phylum Chordata; class Mammalia; order Primates; family Atelidae; genus Ateles; species Ateles fusciceps. Next base: position 10,602,763 of record JAZHEH010000222.1, read on the forward strand.
TCCAGAAATAAACATATATGTATATATATATATATATATGGTTGCTCAGAGAATGCACTGGAGAAAGTCTTTTCAACATAAGAATCTTCTGAAGTCTGAGGATAATGTGGTCCTTCTTAGAGGCACTTGATGCCTCAAACATATCCCACAATGGTGGACAAAGTTTCCCTGGCTTTGTGGAGGCTGGGCAGAAACAAGTCAGGAAGCAGGCCTGGAATGGCACCCAGGAATCTCTCAGTATAGGCAGTCTTCCTTTCTTTGTCACTTATATGCATGTTGGAGATGTTTTTTCTTATGTTTCTGTAAACTACCAGAACATTTATCGTACTATCTAGATTCCTACCTATATACTCTATTTATGTTGATGTATTTTTGAATTGACCACCCTCTTATGGGCATGTAATTTCTTGAAGGAAGGGACCAAGGGCATCTTGCTCACCATTTTGTACCATTCATCTAGTATGCTTAGCATGTCGTAGTTGATAGGAAATTATCTGCTTATTGACTCATCAATGGATTTAGAAAATCCATGTATCAACTCATATTTCTTAAAGTGAATTGATCAGTCATAGAAAGAAAGAAGAAAGAGAGGAAAGAAAAAGAAAGAGAAAGAAAGAAAGAAAGAGAAGAAAGGAAGGAAGGAGGGAGGGGAGGGAAGGAGGGGGAGGAAGAAAGAGTGAGTCAAACAAGGAGATGTAGGTTAGCTTTGTAAATATCCATAATCCATTTTTAACTATAACTAAGCAATCACTTTGCCCACAGCCTTGGGGGTCCACTTCTAGCGCCAGTATGCCTTGGGGTGTGGGACACGAAGTCTAAAAAGATTATTTTGAAACTTTAAAATTTAATGACTGCCCTGCTGGGATTCAAATTTGCTTGGTGCCTGTATCTCCTTTCTTCTGGTGAGTTTCTTCCTTTTGGAATAGGAATATTTACCCAATTTCTGCGCTACATTGTATCTTGGGAGTAAATAACACGTATTTTTTGTTTTGTTTTTGTTTTTGTTTTTTTAACAGGATCATAGGTGGAAGGGACTTGCCTTGTCTCAGAATGCTGAAATGAGTTAAGACTTTAGGGGACTGTTGGTAAGGCATGATAGCATTTCAAAATTTCAAAAGGGCATGAGATTTGGCAAGGGCCAAGAGCAGAATGATATATTTTGGATATTAATCCTCCCCCCAAATTTCATGTTGGATCATAATCCCCAGTGCGGGGATGGGGCCTTGTGGGAAGTGTTTGGATCACGGAGGCAGGTCTTTCATGACTTGATGCTGACTTCGTGATTTTGAGTTCTCACAGGCTCTAATCCTTTAAAAGTGTGTGGCACCTCCTCTGCTCACTCTCTCTCTTGCTCCTGCTTTTACCATGAGATGTGCCTGCCCCCCCGCCTTTACCTTCCGCCGTGAATGGAAACTTCCTGAGGACTCCCCAGAAGCAGATGCTATTATGCTGCCTGTACAACCTTCAGAACTGTAAGTCAATACAACCTCTTTTCTTATAAATTTCCCATGCTCAGATGTTTCTTTACAACATGCAAGAATGGCCTAATACATACTTTAATGAGGATACTATACTTTGCAAATATATTTGTCTCCCCCACAAATCACTTGATGTGTTTTGATCAGATAGCTCTTCTAATTAATATTAGAGGATATAATTTATAGAAATTAATAAGTTTTTGTGATTTTTATTTTATAAAACTATTAATAATATGTAGTTCGCTATTATTATAAAATATAAGCTAAGTTTTGGAAAATGCATCCACAATTTTGACAGCAAAATAAACATATAAAGTATGTTGGTAGCAATATTATTAAAATTTAATCTATTTTTTAAAATTGTAATGTGTGCTTTGAGAAGAAAATTAGAAGACCATAAGAGAATACAAAATGAAAATCAAAACTCATTTACCTTTCTTCTCTAGCCAACCAAGGAATAAACCAATATAACCACCTCTTTGTATGTTTAAATATGTGTTTATATGCACTTATAAATTCTTCCAGAAAAACTCTATACATGTAACAGAAGTTTTTACACAAACGCTTGCACTTAGCACACATTGCTCTGAAATTTGCTTCCTGCCCTCACCTCCCCCACACCCCCAATCAATTGAATGCTATAAAGTAAAAAACCTTACGTTTTTATATAACGCTATAGTATAATGTTATTTCATTATTTTAAATTATACATAAATTATAACTTGCATTGAGTTGATATTATACAGCTAATTTAACATAAATTACTTTTAATTTTCTTATACAATGTTGTTATTTATAGCAAAATTCTGGTAATAATATTTTAATAGTCTTCTGAAAATGTTTCCAAACAGGTGTTACCATAATGTCTTACTACCTACTGCATTGAAAATGTCTCTAAATAACTTGAAATTCTGTATATTTTGTGCTTCCCTTATTTTGAAATATTTAAAAATAATTAGGTCTTCATTTACTTGCATACATATATTAGGTTTTTCTAAATACTACTTTTCTATTTTAACAACTTTCACTGAAATATGTAAACACTCTCAAAGAAGTGTCTGGGAATTTTATTTTCTGATTTATTTATTATTTTTATGTTCTCCTACTTTCTTCTCTTCTTGATTTTGAAATCCCTAAACTCCCTTAATTAAACTCATTTATTTCTTAAAATTATACCTTTGTTTCTCATAAAAACATATTCCTTAATTTTGACTTAAAAAGTTATGCATAAAATGAGTTTCCTTGAAAATCAAAAGCCTCAAACAGTAAAGCAAATACAAATAAGCGTACTGTTCACCATTTATAGTTCTGATGGAAGGGAAAAGGTCAGAGGAAATGGAAAACATGAAACCAGCACACTTCCAGGCTAAAATGTGTATAATGATTGTGTCAGGTCTCTTATTCCATTTATAAGTGGAAAGTATGTTTTAGTCCCACACAATACTGTGTAGAAGCTTCAAAGTACAGATGTGCTCAGAAACAAATCCATGCTTGTTACTTTCAATTCACTTGTATATATCTAGTGTTCTTTGTCCTCTTAGAATCCCCAACTCAGACTGATATTTTATTACAGCAGTTACTGTTTTTAAAATGGACAGCCTGACTTAATCTCAATTTGTTAACAGTAATTTAAATGAAATATATTTGAAGAATTAATATTAAGTATTCATAGTATGTAAAAGACTAGTTAGCTATGTTAACTTTGCTTAATAAAAATGAAGTGATTTAAGTCAGTGTACATAATAAACTATACTTCCTGAATGCCTTTATACTCATATTTGTTGATTTGTTCAAAGAAACCTGAACATTTACTAAGCTTTCACTATATGGCTAAAGAATTGTATACTTTTCAAACGCAATGCATTCTTTTTCTTGTTATTAAAGAGGAAAGTTCAGTTTAAAAAGGAAGATTTGTCTGTCAGATGATTGTTAAGAATAACTGTGTTTTATTTTTACATGCAGATGCTAATTTTAAATACTTATTGAATTAAAAAGAAGAAATAGTATGAAAATCATAAAAATTTTGGCCATATTTTTACTGCTTAAACAGTGTAAATTATTTTTTAAAGTCACTAATGTGCCTATTAGGAATAATCAATGGATGTTACATAGCATCTTTCTGTATCTATTATGAATGTTTTTGACACAAACAAAGCACTTAATATTTGAAATTAAAACATTTAAAATAAAATCAAATAATAAAATGTGAATCCTTCAAACAAAATATTTTTGTTTATATTGTGTTAAGACACTGTCAACTTTTCAAATGCATAGTACAGTATTGTTAACTATAGACACAATGTTATGCAGTAGATCCCTAGGTCTTATTTAACTTTCATAACTGGAACTTTAAACACATTGAGTAGCAACCTCTCATTCCCTTTCTCCACAGTCCTTGATAACAACTATTCTACTCTGTTTCTGAGTTTGATGATTTTAGATATTTCACATAAATAGAATCATGCAGCAATTGTCCTTCTGTGACTGGCTTATGTCCTTCAGGTTAATCCATTTTGTCACGTATAGCAGGATTTCTTTCTTTTTATAAGTCTGTATAATATTCCATTGCATACACAGATCACATTTTCTTTATCCATTTATCTATTGATGAATATTTAGGTTGTTTTTATATCTTGGCTCTTGTGAATAACGCTACAGTGAACATGGGAGTGCACATATTTCGTCAAGATCCTGATTTTAATTCTTATATATACCCGATACTGGGAATGCTGGACCATATTATAGTTCTATTTTTAATTTTTTGAGAGAACCTCTTACTGTTTTCCATAGTAGTTGACCATTTTATATTCCCAACAACAGTACAGAAGTTCCAACTTCTCTATATTCTTATCAATGCATTTTAAAAAAATAATAGCCATCTTAACAGGTATGAGGTGAAAGCATTGTGGTTTTGATTTTCATTGCCCTTCTGATTATTGATGATGATTATCATACTTTTCTTATACCTGTTGGCTATTTGTATGTTTTCTTTGGTGAAATGTCTATTCAAATCCATTGCCTATGGCTTAATCTGTTTTTTTTTAATTATTGCATTTTAGTTCATATATTTTATTCATATGTTGCCTTGTCACTCTGTTGATTGTTGTCTTTGCTGTGCACAAGCTTTTTAGTTTAATGCTGTTCTGCTTGTCTATGTTTGCTTTTGTTGCCTATGTTTTTGCTGTCATATTCAAGAAATCATTCTTAGGACCAGAAATGTTTTGGATTTTAGGGTTTTTTGGATTTTGAAATGTTTGTGTTATACTGTTTGAGCAACCGAAATCTGAAAATTTAAAATCTGAAATACTTCAAGCATTTTGCTCAGCATTTTGTTTGAGCATCATTTCAGGACTCAAAAGTTTTAAGTTGAGCATTCAGAATAACAAATTTTCAAATCTGGTATGTTCAACCCGTATCTCAATAAAATATATTCAAATTTTACAATATTTGGTGGCTACAAATACAATACAAAACATTATGTTCAATCCCAAACATTATGTATAGAAAAATATTTAATATTCTAGACAGTATTAAAAAGTTATAATAATCAGTAAAAAAATTACACTATATGTGAATGTTGAATGAGTCTAAAATACCAATGAAAAAACAAAATATTTGAATATAACTCCCATAAAAATCCTGGTTTTGCCTTATTCCTTCCTGTCTCCATTGTATAACACAATTATTAGTATAAAAGAGCTTTTTAATATCTATTTCTAGACTGCATTCTAGCCTGGGCAATAGAGCAAGATTCCCGTTCTCTCTCCCTCTTTTTTCTTCTTCTTTTTCTCTTTCTTTCATTCTCTTTTATTCCTTCTTTCTCTCTTTCTCTCTTTTCTCTTTTCTTTCTTAAAAAAAAAAAGAAATTCATCTTACCTCTAAAGAAACATACAGGCTACAGTAACAGAAAAAAAAAAAAAAGAAAAGAAAATCCTGGTTGTGGCTGGGTGCAGTGGCTCACGCCTGTAATCCTAGCACTTTGAGAGGCCAAAGTGTGTGAATCACCTGAGGTCAGGAGTCCACAACCAGCTTGGCCAATATGGCAAAATCCCATCTCTACTAAAAATATAAAAATTGGCCAGGCATGGTGGCGTGTGCCTGTAGTCCCATCTACTCAGGAGACTGAGACAGGAGGATCACTTGAACCTGGGAGGTGGCGGTTGCAGTGAGCCGAGACTACACCACTGCATTCCAGCCTGAGAAACAGAGCAAGACTTACCTTAAAAAAAGACAAAAGAAAAGAATAAAACCATGGGCAATTTATTTTTTACGTTCCTTTTGAAAAATCCTCTTGTATTAATATATATTTCTTTTATTAAAATTATTATTTAAATATGTATGACTCAGGGATAGGACACACTGGAAATACTGATAAGGGTGAAAAAGAGAAACTTTGTTACAGAGTTTTTTATTGGGAAGATGTTACAGGGTTTTTTCTTGGAAAGACAGCTCAGAATAGGGGAACTCTGAGCAACACGTATATAAAACCTGAGACTTTGATCTGGAGTAAAATTTTTGTCATGCACTTCACCATTCCCCCTATCATCCACCTAATATTGCTCTAGGAGAAATATGTAATGAATGATTGAACTTTCCTTTGCATACACGTAGCCACCATTGTTTCCAAGAAGTAAAGTCACATTGCAGCAACTAAAGAGAATGAATAAATGACAAGGATTTCTAGAAAAGCATGTTTACAGATGTCTGTATGTAAGCAGAAGTGCCTGCTCAGACTTCTTTGTGATTCTCTTGGTATAAATCTACTCAGAACGTGAGAAGTCTTTTATTATCAGGTTATATCATGATGATGATAGAATATTTCACAAGATTTAAATTTCTAAATGCACAGAATATGCTTTTTAAATTAATTATCCTCACATGACAGTTGTGGGGAATACAGTAAGGGACTAATATCCAGTAAAATTATCGGAAACCGCAATTCTTACGCAGCAGTTCGAGAAATGAAATAGAAAAATGTTGTGAAAGAGAGTAGCAAATGGAGCCTGTGCCAAGTGGGCAAATGAGTGTCTAAGTCAACATATTTACGCCAGAATTTTCTGCTCACCACATTTCTTCTCAATCTGGTAGTTGGCAGTCTATGACAACAATACTTCCTGAAAATGTGTTGCAGCTGTAGAGTAATTCCATGGCAGGTTTCTTTTCCTTTGGCACCTTTTGTAATTGGCATTGAGCAAACATACAAGAATTATTCCTTATCTTTTTTATGTTGGCAAATTTTTTATCGTTTAAAAGAATTTTTTAGTTGTGTAAAGTATCATTTGGTACAATATTAGAAGAAGTTTGGGCTTTAACATTTGTTGATTTGAGTCAGAAAGATATTGACCAGTTTTAGCTCAAGATAGAATTTAATAATCTTGGCTACTTAGGAAAAAACACACACACAGAACATACACACAGACATCTATTCAATAATATAGTATCTGATGTATATGTTTTCTTTAGATCCTTAACTGAAACATACATGATAAATTTTATATGGTTATTTTATCTCAATATATGCAAGTTACGTATGTGGATGTAGGAAGTTGAAATCCTGAAGATTTCCAGATAAGTTTATTATTAATACCAGAAAATATAAATGTTCTGAAGTCCACAAAAACTAGGCAAATACAGTTTCTAAAAACAATCTCAAAAACGTTCAAAAGCGTATTTAATAAACTTTTTAATATTATTGTTTTTATTATTTTCATTGATATATCATAGCTGTACATATTTTGGGGGTACTTGGGATAGTTTGATACATGTATGTAATGTGAAATGATCAAATCAGGTTAACTGGGTGATCTATATTTCCCTTGTATTAAGAACACTATAATTCTTTTCTAGCTATTTGGAAATATATAATAAAATATTAACAATAGTTTTCCTAATGTGCTATCAAATACTAGAACTTATTCCTTCTGTCCAACTGCATTTTTTACCATTAACCAACTTTTTTTTATCCTCCCTACCCTTCTCACACTTTGATAACCACCATTCTCCTCTCTACCTCCAGGAGATGTGCTTTCTTTGCTCCCCCATATGAGTGAGAACATGGAATGTTTGTCTTTCTATGCCTGGCTTATTTCACTTAACATAATGACCTCCAGTTCTATTTATGTTGCTGCAACTGACAAGATTTCATTTTTTATGGCTAAATAATGGCCAGCAAGAATACAAAAACAGTGTCTACTATTACTATCTCTCAGGGAAATGCAAATCAAAACCATAATGAGATATCAACTCATCGTAGTTAGAATGGCTATTACTAAAAATAAGTAAACAGAAGATGTTAGCTAGGATGCAAAGAAAGGGGAATGCTCATACACTGTTATGGGAATGTAAAGTAGTACAACCATATGGAAGACAGTATAGAAATTCCTCAAAATACCAAACCAAAACAAAACACTGTAATCCCAGTTCTGTGGGAGGTGTAGGCTGGCAGATCACTTGAGGTTAGGGGTTTGAGACCAGACTGATCAACATGGTGAAACACCATCTCTACTAAAAATACAAAATTAGCCTGGTTAAGGTGGTGCATGCCTGTAATCCCAGATACTTGGAAAGCTGAGGCAGGAGAATTCTTGAACCTGGGAGGTAGAGGTTGCAGTGAGCCAAGATAGCGCCGATACACTTCAGCCTGGGTGAAAGAGTAAGACTCTGTCTCAAAAAAAAAAGGAAAAAAGAGAGAACTACAACGTCATCCATCAATCCCATTACTGGCTATATATCCAAAGAGGAGGAATCATTATATTAAAGAGATATCTGCAGTCCCATGTTCATTGCAACAATATTCACAATAGTGAAGATATGGAATCAATCTAAGTGTCCTTCAACAGATTAATGGAAAAAGAATATCTGTATGTATATGAGTATATATATAAAAAATATATGTTCATACTAAACTTCGTAAGAAATTAGTATAGTTTTAGGCTTACAGAAAAACTGTGATGGTGATAGAGTTTTCATGTACACCACACCCAGGTTTTATTGTTGTAAACATTATACATTAGTATGGTAACATTTTACCATTAATAAATAAATACAAGTATATTATTTTAACAGTAGTCTATACTTTATATGTTTCCTTAATTTTAGATTTCTGTCCTAGGATCCCATCAAGGATATCATTACATTTTGCCCTCATGAATCCTTAGGCTACTGTGGGCCATGACAATTTCTTAGAGTTTTTCTGTTTTTGATGACTGATGTGGTTTGGCTGTGTCCCCACCCAAAGCCAGCTTGAATTGTATCAGTAAAAAGTGGGGCATTGCTCAAAACATACCAAAAATGTGGAAGTGACTTTGGAACTGGGTAACAGACAGAGGTTGGAACAGTTTGGAGGGTTCAGAAGGCAGGAAACTGTGGGAAAGTTTGGAATCTCCTAGAGACTTGTTGAATGGCTTTGACAAAATGCTGATAGTGATATAAATAATAAGGTCCAGCCTAAGGTGGTCTCAGATGGAGATGAGGAACTTGAAGGGTGAAGATAATTCTTGTTACATTTTGGCAAAGAGACCACCAGCATTTTGTCCTTGCCCTAGAATTTAGTAGAACTTTGAACTGAGATGATTTAAGGTACCTGGCAGAAGAAATTTCTAAGCAGCAAAGCATTCAAAAGGTAATCTGAATGCTGTTGAAAGCATTTTGTTTTGAAATGGAAACAGCATGAAAGTTCAGAAAATTTGCAGCACGACATTGCAATAAAAAAGCAAAACCCATTTTTTAAGGAGAAATTCAAGCCAGCTGCAGAAATTTGCATAAGTAGCAAAGAGCCTAATGCTAATCCCCAAGACCATGGGGAAAATGTCTCCAGGTCATGTCAGAGACCTTTAGAGCAGCCCCTCCCATCATAGGCCTATAGGAAGAAAAAGTGGTTTTGCAAGCCAGGCCCAGGGTCTGCATGCTGTGTGCAGCCTAAGGACTTCATAACCTGTGTCCCAGCTATTCCAGACATGGCTGCAAAGGGCCAATGTAAAGCATGAGATGTGGTTTCAGAGGGTAGAATCCCCAAGTCTTTGCAGTTTCCATGTGGTGTTGAGCCTGCAGGTGCACAGAAGTCAAGAATTGAGGTTTAGAACTTCTGCCTAGATTTCAGAAGATGTATGGAAATGTCTGGATGCCCAGGCAAAAGTTTGCTGCAGAGTGGGGCCCTCATGGAGAGCCTCTGCTAGGGCACTGTGGAAGGGAAATGTGGGGTAGGAGCCCCCCACATATAGTCCCTACTGGGGCACTACCTAGTGGAACTGTGAGAAGAAGGCCACTGTCCTCCAAACCCCAGAATCATAGATCTACCAACAGCTTGCACCATGCACCTGGAAAGGCTGCAGACACTCAATGCCAGCCCATGAAAGCAGATGGGAGGGAGGCTGTACCTTGCAAAACCACAGAAGTGGAGCTGCCCAAGACCATGGGAACCCACCTCTTACATCAGGGTAACCTGGATATGAGACTTGGAGTCAAAGGAGGTCATTTTGGAGCTTTAAAATTTAACTGCCCTTCGGGATATTGGACTTGCATGGGGCCTGTAACCCCTTTGTTTTGGCCCATTTCTTATTTAAAACAGCTGTATTTACCGAATACCTGTACCCTCATTGTATCTAGGAAATAACTACCTTAATTTTGATTTTGCAGGCTCATAGGTGGAAGGGACTTGCCTTGTCTCAGATGAGACTTTGAACTGTGGACTTTTGAGTTAATGTTGAAATGAGTTAATACTTTGGGGGACTGCTGGGAAGGCTTGATTGGTTTTGAAATGTGAGGACATGAGATTTTGAGGGACAAGGGGTGGAATGAAATGGTTTGGCTGTGTCCCAATCCAAATCACAACTTGAATTGTATCTCTCAGAATTTTCACTTGTTGTGGGAGGGACTCAGGGGGGAAGTAATTGAATCGTGGGGGCCAGTCTTCCCCATGCTATTCTCATGGTAGTGAATAAGTCTCATGAGATCCGATGTGTTTATCAGGGGTTTCTGCTTTGCTTCCTCCTCATTTTCTCTTGCTACACCATGTAAGAAGTGCTTTTTGCCTCCTGCCATGATTCTTAGGCCTCCCCCAGCCATGTGGAGCTGTAAGTTTAATTAAACTTCTTTTTCTTCTCAGTCTTGGGTATGTCTTTATCAGCAGTGAGAAAACAGACTAATGCAGTTACCTGAGAGTTTTGAGGAGGTACTCATCAGGTACTTTGCGCAATGCTCAATCAGGTTTTCTCTAATGCTTTTCTCATCATAAGACATAGGTTATTGGTTTTTAAAAGGAAGACCACAAGGTAAAGTGCAATTCTCATCACATTACATTAAAAGTAGATACTATAAGCATGATATACCACTGATCTTATTGTCTATAAACTGTACAACATGACTTTATATACATAATAAAATAATTAACATAACAAAGCAAATCAACATATCTATCACCTTGCACCTTGCTTGATTTTTGCATGCGAGGTAAGAGCACCTAAAATGTATTACCACTGATGTTCATCCTGATCACACAGCTGACAGAGTTTGTCATCTTCCTTGACCATAAAGTTATTCTTTTCCCCCTTTCTACACTGCAGTCTTTGGGAGGAAGTCACTGAATTGCCTAAAGAATGAGGGCTTTCTCTCCACCCGCTTGAGGGCAGAATGTAATGTAGATATTCATCTGTGTACTTTCACTCTTTATGTAAATTATTTTGAATTTTTCTGCATCACAGATTTGTCTCTTGTCCCCTATTTGCTTATTCATTTACTTATATTACAACATATTTGTATGAACTCACAAACATCTTTTTTAATCTGGGGTTTATATTCAATATTTAACACTATATTCTTTTTCAAGTTGTTCTAGCTTTGGCCTTTGGGAGCTATTTCAAAAGACACAGTTGGCTTCTGTGTTTTTTGTGTGTCTTTGATATAATTCTATCATTGTGAACATTTTCGTTTGTTTGTTTTGATTTTTTGCACTTGCTTGCCTTCTGGCTGTACAAGGTATTCAAAGCACATCTATATATCTTGAGCAGAACCAGCCATTTCTCCAAAGAATCATCATTCCTTTTACCAGAGACTATTAGGAACCAAGATCTGAATGCTAAGTAGTATTTTCAGTGGCAGTATGAAACCCACTTGATCATGGATTCTCTTTTTGATATGTTGTTGGATTTGATTAGCCAACATTTTGTTAAGGATTTCAGCATCTACGTTCACCAAAGATATGGGTCTGTAGTTTCCGTTTTGGTTATGTCCTTTCCTGGTTTTGGTATTAGGGTGATGCTGGCTTCATAAAATGAATTAGGGAGGGTTCCTGCTTTCTCTGTATTGTGGAATAGTGTCAAAATGGTTGGTACCAATTCTTCTTTGAATGTCTGGTAGAATTCTGCTATGAATCTGTCTGGTCCTGGAATTTTTTTTGTTGATAATTTTTAAATTACGATTTCAATCTTGCTTCTTGTTATTGGTCTGTTCAGGGAATCTAATTATTCCTGTTTTAAGCTAGGAGGGTTGTATTTTTCCAGGAATTTATCCATCTTTTCTAGGTTTTCTAGTTTATGTGCATAAAGGTGTTCATAGCAGCTTTGACTTAGCTTTTGCATTTCAGTGGTGTCGGTTCTAATATCTCCTGTTTCATTTCTTAGTGAGATTATTTGGATTTCCTCTCTTCTTTTTTTGGTTAACCTTGCTAATGGTCTATCAATTTTATTTAACTTTTCAAAGAACCAGATTTTTATTTCATTTATCTTTTGTATTTTTTTGTTTCAATTTCATTTATTTCTGCTCTGATCTTGGTTATTTCCTTTCTTCTGCTGGGTTTGGGTTTGATTGGTTCTTGTTTCACTAGTTCCTTGAGGTGTGTGACCTGAAATTGTTTGTGCTCTTTCAGGTGTTTTGATGTAGACATTTAGGACTATGAACTTTTCTCTTAGTATTGCCTTTGCTGTATCCCAGCAGGTTTGATAGGTTATGTCATTATTTTCATTCAGTGGGAAGAATTTTTTAAATTATTTATTACTAAAAATTATTTAATACTTTTTAAAATTATTTTTTAAATTATTTATCTTGCTATGCAGATAAAAAGTCTCTCAGGTGATAAAAGTTGCCTCAGAGCAGCCCTCTTCCTGATACAGACAATTTTTTAGGAATGTAGATTTCCTTTACAGACAGACATAGATTTTCTTTTATCTTTACAAAAGAACTGTTTTTTAGAGCTACTCCTGTGTCCACAGTTTCTTAAAATAACCAGCTCGAAATATGCCAAAGAAGTATATTTTGTATTGGTGAGGCATAGTGGTATCTGCGAGTAATCCCAGTGTTTTGCAAGGTCAAGGAGGAAGGATATCTTGAGCCCAGCACTCTGAGACCAGCCTAGGCAGTATAACAAGACTCTGTTTCTACAAAATGTTGAGAAAAATTAGCTGGACCTGGTGACCCAAGCATGCAGTCCTAGCTACTTGGGAGGCTGAGGCAAGAGGATTGTTTGAGCCCAAGAGCTCAAGGACACAGTAAGCTGTGAACCTGCCACTGCACCCTCCTGGACAGCTGACCAAGACCCTGTCTCCAAAGGAAAAAAGAAAAAAATTAAGGTGTCTTTTAGGGCAGCATATTCTGGACTCCTACAGTCATACTTTGGGGTGATGTGTTCTGAACCAACAATACCTTGCAATAATTTACTTAATGGAGGTCCTTTAAACATACAAACCAGGTGATGCCAGTTTATTGAAAATCCTCCATTGGGTCACTATTTACCTTAGGGAAACAGCTAATGTTCTTGAAATGCCCCATAAGGTAATATATAATCTGCTTTCTTGCCTCCCTTTTATTTCTCTAACTTGTTCTCATACAGCTCTCTCCTGTCCTATTCTAATCCACCATCCTATCCTGCTTGCTTTTCTCAAGCATGTCAGTCTCACTCTTACCTCAGAACTTTTGCACTGACTATTCCCTCAAGTGGAAAGCTCTGTCCCCAGACTCCTGCAGCTCCTGCTATCATACAGCTTTTAAGAACTTTCTCAGATACCCCCACAGTGAGGGCAATCATAAGATCCAATTTAAACTGCATCCCATTTCCCCCTCCACCAACTCTTTACTCTACTTCCCCCTGTACTCCTTCTTCTCCCACAGCTCCTATGACCATCTAAACTATTATATAATTTCTTTACTGATTATTATATTATTTCTATTGTCTAATGTTTTTCTTCCCTGGCTGCAAAACAAGCTCCCCAAGGAGGATGTTTTTGTTCTCTTCTGCTCAGGGATGTTTCCCAAGCACCTAAAAATAATTGGGAAGTATCTGGTATGCAGTTGGCATTCTATTCATATGTGTCAAAGAAATAAGTGTTGGTGTTATACTTATGACATCATGGAGATTGTGTGATATTAGAAAAAAGATCTAAGAGATTGAATTCTACTTTGTTGTCACCCAGCTTCTACCTAGAAGACTGACAAAATCTGTCACACAATACACACACTTCCAGCTCTATAGCCGTTAATGGATATATTAATAATTTTAAAGGTTTTAGGGAACGATGGGAGAGAGTAATACTTTATACTACACACTAAAACACTTCCTATAAATCCCCATAAACATTTTTGTCTTTCCCAAGTATCTATTCTTTCTCTTTTAAAACTCTGTCAGTTTATTTAATTATGTTCCCGGTAAGAAACTTAGAACACCAATTTGTGAGCATAAACTCTATTTGTTAGGGCAGACACAGATTGCAGGTAGCCCTGGAGTTGAGAAATTAGCCTTGATTTTGATAAAAATTGGGAATCCACAGTTCTATCATTAATCTTGTGGTTCTCTGTGTGTATTTCTGTTTCTTTTGTGCCAAATATCAGCTTCCTGGTCTCTGAGCTTCTGCAGCTTCTTCTTGAAATAAGCATCAATAGGCGATTTTTCACATTGTTATCATTTTTTTGTGTGTGAAGGTGGTGATGACAAATTTCAGGTGTGTTCTATGTAGACAAACTCAGCTGAGAACCAGAGGTTCAGTCACAGTTAGCAAGCCACTGCCCAATTGCTTCAGAAAAAATCATAATCTGTGGTACCAGTGATGATGATTAGAATGGTCCAGGGAGAAATGCTAGCTTGCATTTCAAGCATTTGCTTGAAAGATGTGTAGTTTTCAAGGCACATATTCAGTAGGAAAATATCTAATAATTTTGTGAAGTGTAATGACCTGGGTTCTACTATTTTTGTCATGCCCAACTGTGAAAGTAGCAAGAACCTTTTTTTTCTTTTTCTTTTCAATTATGGATATAGCAGCTGAGTACTTCCTCTTGTACTACCCTTTCTGGAATCTACAGAATATTGGGAATATCTGCCAATTTCACTGACAATGACAGAATTTCAGCTGCAAAAGAGCTCTTCAGACTTGATTATCCTTTTTAACCTTGGCACTGGGACCAGCCTTCTTAGGTTCAGATTTCTTCTCCTTAGTATCTGGCGTCTTAGCTTCCTCACCCACCATCTTGCAAGATGGGAAAGAGCCCAAGTCTTCATCGCTTATGACAGCTACTACATGCAACTCCTCTTCTTCGCTCTGATTTTGGGGCCAGTGACCTTTTTTCAGCCTGCTACGATTAAATCTCACCTAACTTTTCCCCAATTGTGTATATACCTTGCATCAAATTTAGCAAAACAAAAAGTGTTCCTAGGAATCCTCTGTTCTTAACTGTGACTATTAAGGTTTGCAATATAGGCAGCAGCAGCATCTTGTTTTATCTGAGCGCAACTTTTTCTCCACAGTCTTCAGTAATTAAAGGATGCTAAGTAGTCTTCTTGGAAGTAAGAAGAAAATGAATTATCCTATAAATAAGTATTCTTTTCTGTCTACTATAAAGGGAAGCTGACCAATATTTTTGTCCTCCCACCAAGCGACAAGAGCGTTAAACTAGAGTGATACAAGAGAAACAAGTCAAATTGAATCTAACAGAATTGTAGAAATGGATTGTATCAAGAACCCTAAGAAAAAAAGTAGTAAAAGGAGATTTAAACCAAAAATGAAATAATGGACTAGACCAAGAAGTAAAAATCCAGAGAGATCCAGAGGAAATGAATCAGAAATAAATGTCACATAGATAGCAACAACCAATAGAGAGAGAAATAATTAGTTGAGTGTAAAAATAATTATTCAGTAAGCAGTAGTCCATGAAGTCAAAGAGGCAAATTTAACTGTTTCTCTGTCCATTGTGAAAAAATACAAAATGCTATGTTTTTGTCCTGTTTTTGGTTTTTATTTCTGGCAGACATTCAAACCTACACATTCTTTATTCTGTTCTTTCAGTGTGAGTTCAGGTATGTTGTCAGAAGGGTACCTCATACCTAATGTTAGCCTTGTTGATTTCCTGCATTCCCAGGGACTTGACCACAGAAGCACACTGAGCAGAGTCAGTATCTCTGAGATTACACTGGAAGAATTATCAGTATGCAAGGAGACCATCCACACTAATCTCAAAATTCAATGCATAAAGTTGGATCTTCATACTTGACTGTTGAAAAAAATTGTACCATGTAAATATATGTATAAATATGTAGTATTCACTTGTTAATAGCAAGTTTATATCATATTCAGACTCCCTCCCCATGTATATGTAAAGTAGGTTCTCTAGATTACCCAGACCAATGAAATTAAAACCATGGATGTCAAAGAAAAAAGTGAGTGAGAAGGCATCCCAGCTCTCTTTCTTATTTCATCTTCTTTTATCTCTTTCATAAATGAGGTTCAAAATGAGATTTTAATAAGGGTAAAAACATGTTTTCACCATTTCAAAGCACTGGCTAGCATCTCCAAAGAAACAATTAAAATGTAACACATAAAATATGAGTATTTATGATCAATTATCTGTGACCATTTCCTTATTGTCACTTAGTGAGATAGCATTCTTTGTTTTCTTTGGGAACTATGAATACTGGTCCATATGCTACTCTATTTTTTCTTTACTCCTTTTTTTCTCTTCTTCCTTTTGTCATCAAGTGTTTGCAATAATACAAATAACATTAAGAAATTATGTAATAGTGCCAAAAAATGTTAAACTAAAAGGCATGCCATTGTTTCCATTGAGCTTGTGTTTTAATAAAGATGGCAGCTCATATACAACTAATTGCATAAAATCATGTTTAATTCTAAAATAAAATCATATTTCTATATAAAAGAACAATGCCCCAACAAAGGAAATTGCTGAGAAAGAGAAGAGAGGCACTGATCTTAGAAAAGATGTTATCAATAATTGATAATTGATATGTTAATTTTGGGATGCTTATAAATTATTAAGGCAAAAAAATAGGGTCTTCCAAAGAAGAATGATGAAGGATATTGCTAGGGTTGGATATCCCTGTCAATCATGTAATGACATTGTGTTCTCTCCACCTGCCTACTATCTATTACATTAAAATGTATAAACAGTTGATATTTTTGCACCTTCACAGTTTGTTGTCTAGGAATATACAACAGGAACCCAAGTACCCTACCCCTTTACCAAATTCCTAATAATGAATCTAGAAAGCAGTGAGTTTAGAGTAGAAAAAGTGAGAGGTAGACTTGGTGATAAAACTTGGAGACGAATGAAGGTGGAGCAATGCAGAAACGTGTTTAGCATGTTAAGAACTTTGGCTGTCTTTCTATGAGCATTCAATAGTTCATTCTACAGCTATGTATTGCCTGAATGCTATAACCACTTTTCTAGGCAGATATATCTGAAAAGAGAATAAGTAAATTATGCTGCATGTTAGAAGGTGAAAAGTACGATGTAAACATTGTTGAGGATAAAGGTGATTAAGAGTGAGAGCAGCAGAGAGCAATGGCACAATCTACTTTGCCTTGTAAGGATGTATTTCTCTTTCCAAGATGAAGAATAAGGTGGATGATAGACTTTTACAAAACTTCCAAGGCAGAGATAGTGGCTTGGGTCAGAGTTAGTGGTGGTAGAGATGAGAAGTGAATGTATTTGAGAGACATAAACTGGATAAAATTGGCAGGACTCCATAATGCATTTGATACGAAGGAAGAAATAAGAAAAGAGCATCAAAGGTAGTTCTTTGGTGCAGAATTGATCAATGTTATTTTCTTGCTTGAGGCAAAGAACAGTGGGGAAGACTAGACTGTTCCTTTTTTTCAACTGGAAGTAATCAGGAAAAACTTAAAGTAATTCTGTAGTAATCCACCAACACTTCTGAACGGTGTGACCTAAATTATTGTACACACATTCTATTTCTTTCATCTTTTTCTATATTCACTGACAGCAAATAATTTTATATTTTAATTGTTGTGACTAAGCTAGAGTTGGGAATAAATTAACATGACAGAAGTTTGTTCACTGAAAACTAATTGAGCAGCATAAATCACTATGTTTGCATTATAGACATTTACAGTTGAATATGGCATATTTGCTTTCTCTCCAGTGTGAGTTGCTATTCTATAAACTGTATTGCATATATATATGTCACCCTACAAAGTGTTGATGGATTACAGAAAGTAAAATCACACTTGTTAAAGGTTTCACTATTTACCTTTCTTTAATTTTTCTTGAATTAAAGACACCAAAGTGGCTACAGCTTTTATCTCACATGTGCCTTCAGATGCTGCTTGCTACACAGGCTTTTTGTTCCTAGCCATTGCTCGTACAGACATTGCAGCAATTTTACACTGCCGTAAGAGCTCCCTTATGCTGATACCATCAGGGTAGCAATCATAGCCTGTCTTCTGTGTAAAATATAAAATTTTCACTGGACACATGCTAAAAACAACAAGACAGATTTCATTCAAACTATTACAGTACAGGAGAGACATTAGCGTAAAGAAGGCTCTGCTCCAATAAAACAGAAGGCAGGAGGTGTTTTAACTGTCAGGGTTGCTAAAGGAAGAGAAAGAATGTAGAAGGCAGGGTGGGGAGAAGGGAGGATCTGTCATGTGATTATGCCTGCCTTTGATCAGTGATCACCCAGAAGAAATCACCTAATTTTGCATATCTTTATGCAGGAGGTAGTTTTGCAAATTGGAGCAAAGTTCCAACCAAAGTTGGGTTCTTATCTTTCAGTAGGAACTGGGAGATAGAGGAGCTACCTCTTTAGAAGTTTATACTTTAAATAGATGACTTTAAATTCTTTCTTTTTATATATTTTAAGTTCTGGGGTGCTTGTGCAGAACATGCAGGTTTGTTACATAGGTATACAGGTGCCACAGTAGTTTGCTGCACCCATCAACCCATCATCTTCATTAGGTATTTCTACTAATGCTATCTCTCCCTAGCCCCCCACCTCCTGACAGGCACCGATGTGTGATATTCCCCCTCTCTGTGTCCATGTGTTCTCACTTATGAGCAAGACCATGTGGTGTTTGGTTTTCTGTTCTTGTGTTAGTTTGCTGAGAATGATGGTTTCCAGCTTCATCCATGTCCCTACAGAGAACATGAACTCATCCTTTTTTTGGCTGCATAGTATTCCATAGTGTATATGTGCCACATTTTCTTTATCCAGTCTATCATTGACGGGCATTTGAGTTAGTTCCTAGTCTTTGTTATTGTGAACAGTGCCACCATAAACATACGTGTGCTTGTGTCTTTATAGTAAAATGACTCATAATCTTCTGGGTATATTCAATCATGGGATTGCTGGATTAAATGGCATTTCTGGTTCTAGATCCTTGAGGAATCACCACACTATCTTCCACAATGGTTTGACTAATTTAGACTCCCACCAACAGTGTACAATCGTTCCTATTTCTCACATCCTTTCCAGCACCTGTTGTTTCTTGACTTTTTATTGATTGCCACTCTAACTGGCATGAGACAGTATCTCATTGTGGTTTTGATTTGCATTTCTCTAACGAACAGTGATGATGCACTTTTTTTCATATGATTGTTGGCTGCATAAACTCTCAGATCCTTGAAGAAACATTTCTGGGCAATAGGAGATTACATTTTTTTTTTTTTTGAGACAGATTCTTGCTCTGTCACCCCAGTTGGAGTACAGTGAGGTGATCTCAGTTCACTGCAACCTCCTCCTCCCGGGATCAAGGAAATTTCCTGCCTCAGCCTCTCCTGTAACTGGGATTACAGTTGCCTGTCACCACGCCTGGCTAATTACTAGAAACAGTGTTTCACCATGTTGGCCAGGCTGGTCTGGAACTCCTGACCTCAGGTGATTTACCCACCTTGGCCTCTCAAAGTGCTGAGATTACAGGCATAAGCAACTGCCCCTGGCTGAGATTACATTTTAAAGGATCAGAGAAAGGAGGAACAATTGCAAGTTGTCAAAAATTAATAACTTAAGATCAAGGAGGTCAGCAGCCTATAGTTAGGTATTGGCTGGAGCAAACAGTAAATTATTTTGATAGTAAAATGGGAGAGTTCCCTGACCTCCGTCACTGGACATGTGATGGATGTGGCTTGTGTGGCCAGAGCTGATGCTCAAATCCCTTAAGGGAGTGGAAGCATGCAGAGGGCAGGTACAGGAGCCAGAATGGGTGCCTCTGGTCTCTGGCCCCACAGTAGTGTCCAGGAGTAGGTGTCTGCAGCTCCCAAAATTGCAACTGGGTGAATATTACAGTGTACTCTCTTTGCTTTGTCATCCATGCATGGCTTAAGTGTTAACCAGCTCAATGCCCTCTTGGTATCCAGGTCCTTGGCTAGCATCCAGGAAGAATCAGGTCACATGTGGACTCTGCTTTTGGAGGTTTCACATTCTAGTTGCAAAATAATGGATGATTATTACCTTATTTTTAAGATGATATTTGCTAGTGAATTTTCAGGCAATTTTTATTGGAATTTGGAACCACTATGAGAGCCATAAAACATTTTACATTTTTCAGATAGAAGTAATATTGGGGGACCAGGTGTGGTGGCTCACACTTGTAATACCAGCACTTTTGTAGGCCAAGGTGGGCAGATCACCTGAGATCAGGAGTTCAAGACAAGCCTCCCCAACGTGGTGAAACCCCATCTCTACTAAAATTACAAAACTTAGCCAGGCGTGGTGGCACACATTTGTAGTCCCAGCTACTAGGAAGGCTGAAATGGGAGGATATCTTGAAACCAGAAGGCAGAGGTTGCAGTGAGCTAGAGTATACCACTGCACTCCAGCCTGGGTGATAGATTGAGGCCCTGTCTCAACCATCTGATCTTTGACAAACCTGACAAAAAAAAGCAACGGGGAAAGGATTCCCTGTTTAATAAATGGTGTTGGGAAAACTGGCTAGCAATGTGCAGAAAGCTGAAAATGGACCCTTTTCTTACACCTTACACTAAAATTAACTCCAGATGGACTAAAGATTTAAACATAAGACCTAACACTATAAAAACTCTAGAAGAAAACCTAGGTAAAACCATTTAGGACATAGGCATAGGCAAGGACTTCATGACTAAAACACTGAAAGCAAGGGCAACAAAAGCCAAAATAGGCAAATGGGATCTAATTAAACTTAAGAGTTTCTGCACAGCAAAAGAAACAATCATCAGAGTGAACTGGCAACCAACAGAATAGGAAAAAAGTTTTGCAGTCTACCCATCTGACAGAATCTACAAAGAACTAAGCAGATTTACAAGAAAAAAACAAGCAAACCCATTCAGAAGTGGGCGAAAGATATGAATAGACACTTTTCAAAAGAAGACATTTATGAGGCCAACAAACATATGAAGAAATGCTCATCATCACTTGTCATTAGAGAAATGCAAATAAAAACCACATTGAGATACCATCTCATGCCAGTTGGAATGATGATCGTTAAAAATCTGGAGACAACAGACACTGGAGAGGATGTGGAGAAATAGGAACCCTTTTACACTGTTGATGAGAGTGTAAATTAGTTCAATCATTGTTGAAGACAGTGTAGCAATTCCTCAAGGATCTAGAAATAGAAATACCATTTGGTCCAGCAATCTCATTACTGGGTATATACCCAAGGGATTATAAATCATTATATTATAAAGACATATGCACATGTATGTTCATTGCAGCACTATGTACAATAGCAAAGACCTGGAACCAAAGCAAATGCCCATTGATGATAGACTGGACAAAGAAAATGTATCACATATACATCATGGAATAATATGCAGCTGTAAAAAAGGATGAGTTCATGTCCTTTGTAGGGACAAGGATGAATCTGGAAACCATCATTCTCAGCAAACTGACACAAGAATAGAAAACCAAACACCACATGTTCTCACTTATAGATGGGTGTTGAACACTGAGAACAAATGGGCACAGGGACGGGAACATAACACACTGGGGTCTGTTGGGAGGTAGGGGGCTAGGGGAGGGACAGCAGGGGGTGGGGGAGGTTGGGGAGGGGATAACATTGGGAGAAATGCCCAATGTAGGTGATGGGGGATTGAGACAGCAAACCACTATGGCATGTGTGTACCTATGCAACAGTCCTGCACAATCTGCACATATACCCTAGAACTTAAAGTACAATAAAAAAAAAGTGAAGGTGAAGTAATAGTGGAACCCACTGTTGAAGGAGAACCTGTTGCTTCCTCACCTCTCTCAGTTCTCTCATGTATGAAATGGAGAGTCTCTGTTAAGTTTTTTGATTTATGAAATGATACACAATGCCAGAAATGACACACAATGCCAGAAATGACACCAATTAAAATCTGTATATTTACTCATTTTAATCTTGACAATCATTCTTATTTAGATGAACCTCATTCAAATAGTTAATATTTAACACGCTTTCTTCAGGACTTTTTATTAGCAATGAGAATGTTAATTGAGGATGGCTGGGCTTCTATTCCATATTAATAATACCCTTTTATTGAATATTTAAACTAAGTTTAAGTAAATATTTAAAAATCAGACATTGCAGCATATTTCTGGTGTTAACTTTCAATAATTTTTTATATGTGAAATTGTGAAATGGTACTTCCTACAGTCTAATACTAAAAAAAAAAAAATCTTTACCATTCTTACTGCGTAAAAATGCTTTAGTGTGTGTTGTTAAGAAGAATAAAACAATTCATTTTAGCTTTCTTATCCATATGACTTATTTATGCACTTGATATTTCTCAGTGTAGCCCTACAACTTTAAATTATGTAATTTTCTATAAATGCAACCAAAGAAACCTAAAATTTGACTCTCAGCATATTCTTTGCCTTCTCCATTTTGTGGTTGATTGTGGCCTACATAATTTCCCTGAAATGAGTCAGGTTCCTTCCAAATAGTTCAGGATTCCAAGCACTCTGTATAGGCTTCTGCACAATACTTGTTCTTTGCTCATTTCTACTGCCAATGTATTTTGTTGTAAAAATGAACCACAATTTTTGGTCAATAATAACATATTTGCTATAAAGTTTATGTTGCAAATTTCACCAGGTTCCATAAAGAACCGTATCACCACTATTGCTGTTTCTCTAAATAAATATATGCATGAAAATTGGGTAGACAGAGAAAGTTTTAAAATATAATTACATATATATAAAGTTCCAACTGATATCTAGCAAAAACATGGAATAATTTTTCAGTTTCATTCACCTACTAAGTGTGCAGACTAGGGTCAATCATAATGAAAAAAAAAAAAAACCTCCCCCAAAACGACTACAGCTTCATTTTTCTCATCTTCTCTGTAATGAAGGCTCCAAGTTGACACAGATGGTAATAATAAAGAGGCCAGTTCTGAGCGCTGCCAACTGCGTCATCCTGACCTCTTTCAACACACCTCATCTGAAACGATAACTATAATTCCTGTCCTACATTATACTCTGCTGTAGTGCCACACATCTTTTAAAAGTATTAAGGAAACCATTCAGAGAGCATTATTGGAAAATAAGAGAGGGCAACTATTCTGGTCAACCAAGTAATGAGTTTTAATACTTCCCAACAGTTACCTAAAATCCCAGGTGATTTCAAAGACTTTAAGAGGTAAAAGGAAAAAGGCTCGATGGCAGAGGGGGGGATGGGCTGGGGAGAAATCCTTTAGGCTAATATGTTATCTGGAAGGGTTATTTTCTGCCACTTTTATCTGCAGTATTTTGACATATGTAAATCTATTATAATGTTGGAGAAAGGCCCCACTGTCAGAATTTTTCTTCTTTGAGGAGAAACATCCACATAAAGCTCCTTGTAGATGAAGTAATTCAAATTATACATTGAGAATGCCTAATTGGCCAAAAAAAAATTCTATTCTACAGCCTATCATGTGAATTTATACAAACCATGTATGTAGTGTTTTTTTTTAAGAATATCAGAAAATACAAAATGAAAATTTATTTATTATTTATTATGTTAATCCTGCAGTAAACAGAATCCAGCTCAGATAATTTGAGAAATTTTTCCAGAGTTGGAGTATTAATGAATGAATGTTGAGGCATCTAGAGATTAGCAGCAGTGGGAGGTTATTGCCAACCCTAAGCTCGACGAGCAGAGGAGGTAATAGCACTACAGGATCTAAAGAATAATAGAGCCTTAAAGCAGTGGCCTTCCTCATTGGAACTGCAGTCATTGAGGGTTTGGACCACTGACAAGAAATGCTACCAAATATGATAGGGAGTGGGGAACTAATACCCAACCTTCCCTCTTGTCCCGTGATTGGCATGCCACTGCTTCCCATTGACTGAATCCAGCAATCTGAAGCCAAATGGAAAGGAAGTCAGTAACACAGTCCAAGGGAGTCAGCCTTTCAGAACAGAAAGAAGAACATGAAAAGACAAACACTTGATTGAGATCAGAAGGCAAAATAAGAAACCCAGCACATCCATATTCCCAACACAAAGACTTGACCACAAAGAATTAATAGCTGGTGAATTTTACCTACAGCTATTTGACAAAAAATAGGTACCACTCTGGCCTGGCACAGTGGCTCATGCCTGTAATCCCAGCACTTTGGGAGGCCGAGGAGGGGGAAATCACCTTAGGTGGGGAGTTAGAGACCAGCCTGACCAACATGGAGAAACTCCGTCTCTACTAAAAATACAAAATTATCTGGGCATGGTGGCGCATGCCTGTAATCCCAGCTGCCTGGGAGGCTGAGGCAAGAGAATTGCTTGAACCCAGGAGGTGGGGGAGTGCAGTGAGCGGAGATCACGCCATTGCACTTCAACCTGGACAACAAGAGCAAAGCTTCATCTAAATAAATAAATAAACAAACAAACAAACATCAATCTGTTTGGATATACATGGTAAATTTCTGCATATGCCATGCATATGCATTTTCAAAGATTTAAAAAAATGCATAAAATCACAAATAGGAAGAAACAAACATTCCAAATATTTACACAAGAAAGTAAACATCATTGTGATGGCTAATATTGAGGGTGAACTTGATTGAATTGAAAGATACAAAGTATTATTCCTGGATGTGTCTATGAGAGTGTTACCAAAGGAGATTAACATTTAAGTCTGTACTAGGAGAGGCAGACCCACCCTCAATCTGGGTGGGCATCATTTGACCAGCTGCCAGCATAGCTAGGATAAAAGCAGACACAGAACGTGGAAGGACTAGACTGGTTAAGTAATCTGGCCTCCATTTTTCTCCTGTGCTGGATGCTTCCTGCCCTTGAACATCAGACTCCAAGTTATTCAGCTTTTGGACATGTGGACACACATCAGCAATTTGCCAGGGGTTTTCAGCCCTTCAGCCGCAAACTGAAGGTTGTACTGTTGGCTTCCCTACTTTCGAGGTTTTGGGACTCAGACTGGCTTCCTGGCTCCTCAGCTTGAAGAGAGACTATTATGGGACTTCAACTTGTGATGGTGTGAGTCAATTTTCCTAATAAACTCCCCTTCATATATGCATCTATCCTATTAGTTCTGTTTCTTTAGAGATCCCTGACTAATATAATCATTAACAATGAGTGAACCTCATTTCAGATATTTTTCTATGGATATACACATTTGGAAAACCAGAAAGACAGAGAAACCTTTTTTTTTAATAAAAATGAGACTGTGCTATCTAAAGTTTTTATGGTAAAATAAATGAATTTATTTTACACTAATTTGTAAGAATAAAGATATCTGAAATAAAACATAAAATATTGGAGTTCAAATAAATGTTTCCTTACCATAGTACTGTTTTACATTTTAAAATAACCTAAAGCTTAGAAAACATTTTACTCAGATTAAAAGGTATGCATCAGTAATGTAATTATAGTTTTCCATTAAAAAATCCATTAGTTTTCTGCTATAAACAAGGAAGATATTAGAATGTAACATATTTCCATCTCT
This sequence comes from Ateles fusciceps, assembly GCA_036589455.1. Taxonomy (NCBI): domain Eukaryota; kingdom Metazoa; phylum Chordata; class Mammalia; order Primates; family Atelidae; genus Ateles; species Ateles fusciceps. The sequence continues at coordinate 10,628,381 of JAZHEH010000222.1, forward strand.
GTTCTACTTATATCCCAACATTTGTAAGATATATTATTCTATTCACATTATTCATGTTTATTTTTTTACATTGTTACATTCTGCAAAAAAATGTTTAGTTCTATTTTCAAGGGGAAGAGATTTTTATTAGTGTTGGTGTTATAAGACTCTCTTTACTTGAATTCTTTGAGTCTTGTATTCCATAAATTCTTAGGTTCTTTTATATTTTCAAATGTCTCCATGCCTTGTTTATACTTGAACTATAACTTAGCTGGGTATACAATTATTGGGTCACATTTCTTTACCTTTTGAGCTTTCAGAGTTGCTTCATTGTCTTTAGCCACAACATACTGATGGCTGTGGAGAAAATATGGGACTCATCTGATTTTTCTCCTCTGTTTGTGTTTTCTTTCTCTGCTCTAGATGCCTGATGAATGATACTTTTACCTTGAAATTTAATAGCCTGAAAAGGGTATGTCTTGATGTTAGATAATATGAATTAAAATTTTATGGTACACCATCTGCAGTTTAAGTTTTTTACATTCTTTCTTTTTACATCTCAAGAGGTGTCCCAAAAAAAAATCACTGTAAATACAGAAGTAGCCTTCATGTTCCACCAAAGTCAACTAGAATGTTTCATGGAGTGCATGAACATGTAAATGTCAAGAAAGTTCAAAATCTGACCCCAACAAAAAGTTTACAACAAAACAAGGAGCAAACAAACAAAAATGTTACAAAGAAACAAACAGACTTTTGAATCATATCTCAGGCTAAGAGGTGATGAGTTACTGTAGTTGCTTGAGTTGGGTGGTGAACTATTATTACCTGGCAACAAAACTAAAATAGAAGTGACTTAGTAAAATACAGATTCAGAATGAGTGCCTTAAGAATAAGGCATATAAGATCAAACTGATTTTCTTTTTTACAAGGTCTTCAGGTAAGGACAAATGTAGACAATATCTTGTTTGGGAACTTCAGTAGGTTGTTTAAAACTTGTCTCATATTTTCATCTTCAGGATGGAGACTTGAGATTGAATTGTAGTGCAATTAGGTAAATTTTTACCCAGTTTAAATATAATATTAAAATATTAATTATAAATCACCTTATTTCAATCTGGAACAGTATTTCTTGGAGGGCATATAATCTAAGCTGTAAACATCTTATTGGAAGAGAACATGCTCACCTTGGTAAGGTATATACTATATGACTGGCACTGTGCTCAACTCAGAGTCATTGTATGAACAGTATTTGTTTAATATATGAGTGAGAGCACTTCAAGTATATAAAAGGATATCTCAAGGGATTCACTGCTCATAACTTCATTTCAATGACTTAGATGAAAGCCTGATGAACATTTTTATCAATTTTATGGATGCTCCAAATCATAAGGGAATGTATATATCAATTAGATGATGAAATGAGGATGCAACTGTGTCTTGGCTGGCTAGAGAAATGGAATGACTTTGACAAGAGGAAATTACATAGAGGCACCTGAGTCTCCTAAATCAATTTCAAAGGTATGAGAGAGGGGTGATATAAATAAGTAATAGATAGATGAAAAAACTCAGAAGTTATACTTGACAGCAATTTTAATATAATATGAAAAATATGGTGGGACTTTTAGGGAAAAAAAACTAATAAAATCTAATGGAAATTGATAGTCCACTCATTTCTTCACCTATGATGTTAAAAATATTTCTTCTGGGTACAACATCCCAAAAGAGGTGTAGGCCTTCCCAATCAGGCTCAGAAGAAAGCAACTAGAAGGGTTAAAGGAAATTTGATGCCAGGTGTAAAGTATAGTTCAAAGAACTGAACATGTTACACTAAGTAAAATTCTATTGGGTAAAGGCCAAATATCTCCAAATATGTGAAGAGTTGTCATGTAAAAAGACATTACATGTGTTCTCTGTAGCCTCAGGGGTCCCTGCTGATCTAAGACACAGGTACTGAAGTTATGAACAGAAATTTAAAAATCAGAGAAACCTAAACATAAGAAGCATCACGTGGACGGCTCTGATGTTAGTAAATCTTCATCACTGGCAGTGTTCAAAAGAGGCAGAATAACCCCTTTAAAAGGCTGTTAATAAAGTTATCAAAAATTATGTAAATAATAAAATTATTTTGAAGTACTTTCTAAACCAAAATTATATAACTATTAGTACATCATTTCTTCCATTTTTTTTAAGAATGTGAAAAATAAGTTAACCTAGACTACCTAGGTGTGAATCATGTTTCCACCAGTCCTTAGTTGTGTAATATTGATCAAAGTATGTGTAATATTGATCAAAGTATGTAAGTTGTTAGTGTTTATGTTTCTCCATCCGTAAAATGATGATAAATGGGTTATTGAGATGATCACATGAATTAATATCTGGAAGGTACAGTGAATGTCAGAGTAAAAATGCACATGCAAAAAAAATAGTTTTTAATATTTTGTGGAAAACATTGAAAAATTCAATTCAGAATTACTATTCAATCTCTGCAGAAAACTAGATTGCCAGTAGAAGAGTCTTGAGAGGGACAAAATGCTGAAGGACAAAGATGAGCAAACTAGGTAACCTGACAATAACCACAACACCACCGCTTGAGCTATGTCTGTTATATAGTATCTCATAGTCACTTGTCTAAATAGTAAGTATAAAAATTGTGATCAAGTGAATATATACATTAAGCAATTCATATCAGGCTTCTCTATAAAATTTAATTTTTAAGAAATGTGTCTGGTGCTGAAATACATTATAAAAACATCCCGATAGTTCAATAGTTTGTTCATCAGAAATATCATTAAGATATCCATTGGTAACAAATAATACATAAAACTTGGAGGAGAGTTAGTGTAGAATTGGGGCCATGAACCTTTAGGATGGATGAAGAAAGGTATCACATCTTTCCACCCCTACATCCAATTGATGACAGTTGACAAAATAAAGAGTAAAACTCTAACTATATGGTGGTCCTCTAGCTAGTGTCCCTGGGATCAGAGAATATATGGATCCTTCTTGATTTCACCACTGATTTTATACTTCTGACAGCTTTTCATTCTTTGAAATTATTGTCTTTTAGTGTTTATGTCAAAGATCTTTCTCTCTCTTTCACTCTCTCTCTTTCACACACACACACACACATACCCCTCTTATGTTTTATTCTTGCACTTAACTTTTATTTTCATCAAAATATGTACATAGTTTGGAGTTAAATACATTTAGATTTTTTCCATAAAACTGTAATATTCCAACCCAGTCCCATATTTTTTTCCAACTTTCAACCATGTTAACTAATTATTTTGATATTTACCTTCACAAGTCAAGCAACATGCACTTAGCATTACATGTTTCTTCCCACTTTGGAAAGTGAAGATTCATTTCTCAACTGTCTATTCAACTCTCATTTTGGAATTTTTCTGTAAGCATGATTCTAGCATTATTTTAACGGAAGTTTAAATAAGATAGAATCTTTTTGTGTTTGTTCACTGATGCATTTAAAGCATTCCCAGCAGTAAATGGTACAAGAAATATATTTAGTACATAATTTTTGAACTGATGAATCAATCCTGACTTCTTTATCTTTTACTTCTCTCTTTTATTTTATTATCTTGTTCTTTTAGAATGTGTCTTCCACTTTATTGTTTTATTCCCTCCCTTGGCTGAATGCAACCCCCAAAAGCTTTTACAAGAAAGTGTGTGTAACGGCTTTTAATTTTGTTTTTGTGTTTTAAAAAATTACATGGTCAAAGTGTTTTTATTCTATATTTAAACTAGAATAATTCTTTATGCATAGGGTTCTAGGTTAGAAATCATTTTCCTATAGAATTTTGAAGTTATCGATCTATTGATATCTTCATTGTACTCTTACTTTTGGTGAGAGCTTGCCAGGGTATGGAACTATAGATTTAAAGTACATTTCCCCTATGACAGAAGTGTTTGATATACTGTATTCTAGTTCTAGAATTTAGGTAAAAATGCCAGTGGCAGTCATTAACTTTGTATGTATTTGTTCTTTTTCTCTGGGAGCTATGGGCTCTTCTATTTTCCCCAGTGTTCCAAAACCTCAAAAACTTTTGTCTTAGTCTGCATCTATTTTTAACCATTGTACTAGCTACAATGGATGCTTTAATCTGAACACTTTTACCTGTCCAATTCTCAGGAAGTTTCTTCAATTGACTGGATGATTTTCTGTCTTCATTTTTCTCTATCAAATTGTTTGGATATTAAATCTACTGGATTGATTGATTCTAACATTACGATTCTTTACTGTTGATTTTTAAATCCTTCCAGTTTATACTGTGTGTTGTTTATCTTCTATTCTTTTTATTGATTGTTTCCTTTCTATTATAGATGCCGTTTCTGAGACCTCTTCTGTTGTCTGGTGTTTGTATCATCCTCTTCTTGTTCATGGATGCATTATCTTCTCTTTTCTTTCTGAGGTGATTAAATGGATAAAATGACAATCTTTGGAAAAAGCTTGCATGACTCTCTCAGGTAAATTAGTTGCTTTCTCTGATGGATAGCCAAAGATATATTATTATTTCTGTCTGTTATATATATGTTCTATTATACTTTTCCCATTATTTAATGTTATCTATAAATTCCCAAAATCCAAATTTCTCTGGAAATCTTAGTAGAACTCACATTATATTTATGCATGTTCCTCACTGCAATCTAAAATGCTCAAGTCATAAGCTTCCTTAATCTTTTTTGAATAAGGAATGGAAAAAGTCACACAAAGTACATACTTGCTTTTACCTTGTTTATAATTCTTTCTTTAGCAATTGATAAAGCGCCTGTTATGCTTTATATTCTCAGGATACAACTTAACAACAAATTGATGGAATTTGAAAGAGATTTTTTTTCTTACAAAACATTTCAATGGCCCTAAATTTTCAAGCATGTGCTTTGTACTTGAGAAGCAATTCACCTATCTATTTGGCAACAATATTTCTTTCATATCTACTTTGGTGCTATGGAGAAGAACATTAAAACAAAGTTTAAAAAAATCTTGGAAATTTAATCATCCAGTTACTTAGTTAATTATGAATATGTGCAAATCTGAATTGAATAAATAAGCAATTCCATGAAGAATGAGGCTCCGCTATTTTACTTGTAATTATACTTACAGCTCTCAAGGCATCTACTTATTGTCAGACATTGCTTTTCTACACAGATATAGTCTAGATAGCTAATAATTAGATGCAGCCAAAATTTAAAAAGAAATTAAATGAAATCTTCTTGTTTTAAGCTAAAGATTGCACAAATTACTTCTTTTCTAAATACTGTCTGATACCCACCATTCTACACAAATAATTTTTACATAGTTGCTCACTGCCTAGAAAAAATAATGCTTGCCCTTGTGAGACATTGATGCATCAATAGTGCTTCATTATTGGTTCAAGTATTAAAGTCACATAGTTATTAAGGGACACACTACACAATTATGTATCCATTATTTAGTGCAGAGATTTGGAACAAAAGAGACAAGTCAGTAGAAACTTGTGCAAATTTGAGTTACTTTTTATGATTTCCTTAAAAACCAGAAAAAAATGAAAATAAAATATGGACTAATTTTGCATTGAAAGAGGGATATATTTAATGTAACTATATATTTCACTTCTTGAATAACATATAAAAGAGTTGTTTAAGTCACATTTAAGTGAAGACAATTTTCTTTAAAACATCTCTGTTAAATTTTGGATAAAGTGCCATTGGCTTTTTTCATTCTTCATTTTCTCTCTCTTTTCTTTTTTCATCTAGTCTAAGTACAGAAGTCACAAAATAGATAGCATAAAATATTTATTCAGCTCTTCAAATATCAGTTCAAAAATGATCTGATAAAGAAACATTTTCAAGCACCACCAAACAGAGACGATTCAAAGGACCAACAAGCAATTTAAATATTTCATGTAATATTTAGTTTTAAATATCTCTATGCATATCTATTGGTCTCACTATTTTCCCAAAGTCTGACTCCAGAGCACTGATACCAAACTCATTTGAATATTTGTGAATGTATGGATTTTTTCTTCCTCATTAGAGTAGAATATATAGATTTTTCTTTTCTCACTATGGTTCAGCTCACTTATACCTGTTAAATAACTGGTGAGAATGTATTGACTTCATCTTTACCCTTAAATATAAAATTTAAGTAAAAATATCAGTTACACTTTAAAAAATCACAAATCTTATCCACTGAGCATTCAGTTTAGAAAATATTGTGCATATCATAAGAAATAAAACTGTATGATGTAAGATTTGTGGCTTTCTTTAGCATGAGGGATAAATGTATTTATATTACAGTGTACATGTTTGCTTTTGACAAATTTTTTTTTTAGTTTAAACTTTCACAATGATGCCCAAAATATTCACTTTTATGTTCTCTTCTATCTTCTATCTTAATTCTACTTTGCATCCAAGTATCTGGGATGAAAGGAAAATTAGTTGAAAGTTTTAGGACTTTAAGTGAGGAGATTTTTATTACTACCCTGAAAAATAAATAAAAAAGGAAATATCGTGAAAACAATGGGTTCTAGGGGGAAAAAGCTGATATTTCTAATACAGTAAGAAACAGACATAATTGTCAACTGTCAAGGAGGTCATTTTACTAGCACATCCTATGGAGTGACTGAGCTGTTAACAGCAGAAGGCTATCCTAATGACAAACACACAACCAAAAGCCCCAGACAGGCAAACTGTTGCACACAGGGCAGTGTAACTAGAATCCACTTGTGTTTGAGCCTCTGATAATATTCTGACTGCACCTTGTATTATCAAACCTCGATTTCAAAGTATACTTTCAGAAATACGGAACCTTGAGATGTTCCCTGGCTAGAAGCTCTTTTGACAGATTCAAGACTGCTGAGCTAGGCTTTCAAAGGGCCACAATAATTTTACTTCCAGGAAATAGCATCAGGTCAACAAATTACTTGTTTGTGGTCTGTTTGTTTTCTCAGGTCTGGATTTTCTTTGATCTTGGGTAGGCTCAGACTAATTTGGAATAAAATGAAAACAGTTCTCTGCTTCCCCACCTTTAATCAGTAATGCCCCTGACTGTTTTAATTAGGAGCAAAAGAACAGTTCTCTGTCAACTCGAGGCAAAGGACACGCACTCCTGCAGTGGTGGAGGGAGTGGATTCCAGGGTGGAAAGCAAGGCACTATGAAATAATGTTTAGCCCTATTTTCTTGGGAAAAAACGAGGAAGGTTTTGCTTCACTCTAGTTTAAATCACAGCACACCCTTTCCTCTTTACTTTTTGTTACTTCTCTTCTACCCTCCAGTAATTTTTCCAACCCTGTCTCTGTTCCCAGTTGGTACTTTAAGGTACTGGCATGTTCCACAGGAGAATCCTGATTATAATCCTTCAAGCACCTTGCTGAGTGAAGCACAGGTTTTTGTTAAAAACTATATAAAAGCTGTGTGGCAAAGACGGATGCCTTTTGTTCTTTGGTTGGAATCAAAGCATACACAACTTTAAACCATCTTTTATGAAACCTGCACTTTGATTTCTCCTTATCATTTCTCTTCACTAAGACTGCTGTAAATTAGATATAGCAACTCTTGTTTGCATTAAACAGCACATTACTGAGAAAACGTATTCAAAATGCAAGATTTCATAAGCTGGACCAGCAGCTTTAAAAGGATGAATGCAGGTTTTAGAATTTGGTACCCTTACACAACACAAACGTGTAATGTTTTCATGTAACTATACAGAAGTCCATGTTTGTTCATATCATTTTCTCATTTTGGTTAGTATTTCTTCTTCACTTTCTTATGAATTATACATAAGTGAGAAAACAAGCCTTTTTTTCATGTACAATGATCCTATTTTCCTGAACAGAATTCTGGCTGAACAGTGTTAAAATTCAGGTTCCATAATAAGCCAGTGGCAGAGAAGAAACAGGGTGGAAATTTAACACACCCATTTATTATACACTGCAAAGTGCAACAGGGACAGAGGCCTCATGAGGTTTCTCCTCAGTTGTGATCGTTTTCTCTACAATGTTGAACTAGAGGCTCTTGCTCTAGAGACTATCTGGACACTTACTCGTAGCTCGGAGTCATTATGGAGCTGCTATTCAAGGAACAGGCTCATCTGGGTTATAGTCACTGCTCTGTTCCTAACTTCTTGTGTAAAAAACTCTGGAGCTTAAATTTTTCTTATCTATAGTATAAAAATATGTAAATAGTTTCTAAAATTTAGAATAGTTGGATAATTTTAATTCTAAATGTAACTGACAGATGGTGGAATTTCTCTCTTTTTTTGGCAATACTCTTTTTAAAGTTCAGAATAGAGATTTTGATCATCTCAATCTCTGAATCGCTCTACCCCTGGTATCAGCATGTTTAAGTCATTTGAACACTGTACATACTATGAAATTCTATAAGAAGATATGTAAATGAGCCAAATTTACAACTTTGGACAGAGAAACTGATTTTTTAAATACAGTTAATAATCCACAAATGATGGAGAGGCAGGTTTTCTGCTAGCTTATAGTTATTGTGGTGGAGTTGGGGGCAGTTGTACTTCTCTTTGTATTTCCTCTGGCCAGTAATATATTTGTCCTCTAATGAAGTACTTTTCAATAAATGTTTAGTGTCTAAGCTCTCGTGATTTTGGTATTCTCAGCATTTTCTCACTTTTCTCATTTTTCAGCAGAACTGGCTGTGAATTAGAATCGTTTCTATAAAGTTGCTATAAAATTGCCACCAACAACCAAAACTCAGCCAGCTGACACACTACCAAAAGTGGTGTAATTATTACAAAATGCCCTCACATATTTTTGTGTGGCCCTACATGAACAACAACAACAAAATTTGGGATGCTCTCCTTTCCATTTCAAGTGGAGGAGTTAGTTCAACTAAGCAAATGGTCAAGGATAATAAGATTCCTGAGAGAGGAAAGAAAAACAGGGACAACTGTATTTATCTTTTGTAAAATCGAGTTTATAAGAATATGTCTCAAGATCACCGTTAATAAAATGTCTATTTTGTTTTCTTGAGAATCTCCATGAAGGAATTAAGGTAAAAGGTCATCTATAGATGCCCTAGGGAGATAATAGCACAATTGAGCTCTTGCTGCTTCTGTTTCAAGAGTGCTGCAAACACACCATTCAACCGTTTGACTCTATTGGACCTTGTTAGAGTCCTGAACCTGATTCTTGCAGTTCCCAGAAAAGAAGAGGAATGTGGTTTTCTGAGACTTTTCTCTCTCCTGGAGTCCCCTTACTGGCAGCGTGAGGTGGGAGAGCATGGTGCAAGCCTCTCAAGAAGTGAGACACATGAACTTTCTAATTTTTTTTTTTTTTTTTTTTTTTTTGACTGAGACTCACTCTGATGCCCAGGCTGGAGTGCAGTGGCACGATCTCTGGGCTCACTGCAAGCCCCGTCTCAGGTTCAAGCAGTTCTCCCACTTCAGCCTCCCCGGTAGCTGGGATTACAGGCACCTACCATCATGCCCAGTTAATTTTTGTATTTTTGTGAAGACCAAGTTTCACCATGTTGGCGAGGCTGGTCTTGAACTTCTGACCTTAGGTAATTCACCCGCTTTGGCCTCCCAAAGTGCTGGGATTACAGGTGTGAGCCACTGCACCTGACCTACACATGCATTTTGTAAATTTTATTTATTTATTTATATATTTATTTATTATTTTTGAGACGGAGTCTTGCTCTGTCGCGCAGTCTGGAGTGCAGTGACACAATCACGGATCACTGTAACCTTCGCCTCCCGGGTTCAAGTATTTCTCCTACCTCAGCTACTTTCTAGATTTTATAGGACAGGAAGTTGCCACATGACAAGAAGGAAAAAGGACATTATGATCAGAAACTGCGTAATTTTTACCTGTGACCCTGGGACTCATTTAAACTCTAATCAAGCAGAGAAAACTATGGTAATCAAAATTTTTCTCAAAACAGAGTATGCATGTATATGTCATTGATTTTGTTCCCTAATTCAGCAAAGGAATTACAAATAGATATTTTGCTAATTCTACAAGAAGAAAATGTGGAAATATAAGCTAACCAATGCTTCATTTCTGATATTTCTTACCTAGTATGGTGATTAGCTTAGGTGTTTTTAAAACATTCTCCAAAAAGCACATCCCTGACTGATTTTCTTTCCATATGTTCTGTTGATTACTGAGAAAGAAGTGTCAAAGTCTTAACTGTAATAGTGGATCTATGTGTTTGCTTTATTTATTTATTTTTAATTTTTTTATTTTCATGGGTTTTGGGGAACAGGTGGTATTTTGGTTACATGAGTAAGTTCTTTAGTGGTGATTTGTGAGATTTTGGTGAACCCATCATCCAAGCAGTATACACTAAACCCAATTTGTAGTCTTTTATCTCTTACCCACCTCCCACCCTTTTCCCGGAGTCCCCCAAAGTCTATTGTATCATTCTTATGCCTTTGCATCCTCACAGCTTAGCTCCCAATTATGAGTGAGAATATACGATGTTTGGTTTTCCATTCCTGAGTTACTTCACTTAGAATAATAATCTCCAGTACCATCCAGCTTGCTGCAAATGCCATTAATTCATTTTGGCTTTATGGATTTTTCAGTTCTTTAGTTGTTGTAGTAAAATACACATAATATAAAATCTATCATTTTAACTATTTTAAGTATACAGTTCACTAGTATTAAATACATTCATAATGTTGTGTAACTATCACCACCGTAACTCTTTCTGTCTTGTAAAACTGAACTCCCCATTCCTCCGTCTCTCCAGCTCCTGGCACCAACCATTCTATTTTTTATCGCTATGATTTTGACTATTCTAACTGCCTCATATAAGTAGAATCGTACAGTACTTGTCTTTTTGTGACTGGTTTATTTCACTTAGCACAATGTCCTCAAGGTTCATCCATGTTGTAGCAGTTATCACAATTTTCTTTCCTTTTAAGGCTAAAAAATATTATATTGTATGTATAGACCACACTTTGCTTACCCATTTATCTGTTGATGCAAACTTGGGTTGCTTCCACATTTTGCTATCATGAGTAATGCTGAAATAAATTTGGTAAATATCTCTTCAGGATCCTGATTTTAGTTGTTTTGGATATATACCCAAACATGTAAATGCTATATTATATGATAAGTGTATTTTCAATTTTTTGAGGCACTATCATACCTTTATCCAGCTGTAAAATGTTACATTCCTATCAATAGTACACAAGGTTCTAATTTCTCTATATGCTTGCCAAAATTTGTTATTTTCTGTTTTTTTTTTTTTTTTTTATAGTAGTCATCTTAGTGGGTATTGGGTGCTATTTTCTTGTTTTGATTTGAAGTTCTGACGATTAATGAACATGGAATAGAATAGAGATCTCATAAGTAAATCCTCATATGTATAGTCTGTTTTCTTGACAAGGTTACCATGATTATTAGATGAGAAAAGAACAATCTTTTCAACAAATGGGTACTGAAAACTATATCCACATGCAAAATAAAGAAATGGACCTTCTTCCCTTTGCTTTTCTTTTTCTGTTTCCTCTTCCCTGCCTTCTTTTGTTATTTGAACATTTTCAGTTTAACCAAGTTTGGGTTTTGCTTTTGCTGCTACTTCTTTTATTTACTGCGGGCTTTCTATGCATTTACAGGACTGTTGCCTTGTGCCAAAAGGGGTGAATGGAGTGCCAGAGATTTTTGGTTTTGTTCTTTGTTTTTTTTGTTGTTGTTTTTTTCTTAGTGTTTATGATCCATTGTCAACTTTCATAATCTCTGCACACCTTCACTACCGAAGGAGTCTCACTACATGCTATTGCCTTCCCATAATGGTAGACTGCTTTTAACCTTTTGCTGGATTCTGGGCTAGTGGTGGTGGCTGGCAAGGATTCACTGTTGTCCAGGTTCAGCCCCCACTTAGATAGATCTTGTGTGCCAGGCCTGTGGGAAGGAGGGATCTTTCTCAGCATTCTTACTCTTTCACCTCATGTCAGCCAGATATGTCCTTAATCTGTGGTTGGTCCTTACAAGGTATTCTCTGATCCTACTCCATGATAGCAGACCTCTAATTGGTGATAGATATTAGATTCTGGGCCCAGAATAGTTTTTACAGGAATTTTTCTTCTGCTTTTTCAACAGTGACAATGGGTCTTTGCCAGTGTCCTTAAGGTGTGGGTTGTTGTCCCTCCACAAGGTGCTGTAGGTTTTTGATTCAAAGGAGAAAAAATTCTCAATACAATTGCAGGAATTTGTACCTCCCAGGCCCCAGCAGCCACAGGTCATTTTCTAGAGTCTTGAGTTGGCAAGAAGAGCTCTTTTTGGTCTGTTCTGTCTCAGACTATCTCATAAATCACTGTGGGAGGTTCTTTTAAAAAGAACTTAACGAGAGTACCTGGGCTCTCAATTATTTCAGCCATACATGAAAGTTATCTCACCCTTGGCCTTTAATAATTTTATACAATTTCAGCTGATTTTTAAATTTTCTTTTATGGCAGCTGCTGAATAGCCTCTTCATTCCCTAATTCTTTGACCCAATAAGACTGTTATTCTGTTATCTCTTGTTATAGGGGTGTGTTCCTCTTTGGAATTTAAGTAACTTGGTTGGACTGCAACCTCACGTATTTGATGTGCTCAAAAATGTTATACTTTTATAGATTTTTTGCCTTTATCTCATTGTTAGAATGAGAGCAATGTTCTTTCCAGCTTTCTACATCTTAGCCAGAAACAGAAATTTCCTTCCTTTGATATGACTTTAACTATAAGATATCAAGATTACTGAGTTAGTATGTAGCCACAATGCACTGGGAAAGTTAATTAGCTCTTACTAGCTTTCTGCTCATAATGCCTTAACTTGAAGAAGTTAAATAATTTTGGAGAGGTCAGATAATGGGAACAATCAAATTTCTAATATATACATCCAATATAATCAGATAAGTAGAAAATAGTTAACATCAACAATTAAATAAAGTCAGAAAATAGATCCAAGCACTCATACATTTGTCTGTCAAAATAAAAGCTTCAGTGGAATAGACAGCTTTTACCATAATAAACCATAAAGGTAAATCTCTTCCCCCTCACACACATTCTGTTTTTTTGTTTTGTTTTGTTTTGTATTGTAAAATTTTATTAGAAACATTTTTCTTCATGTACCATTGAATTTCTTCAAGTTTTACAGTACTCTCTGAAAGTTTTCAATGAGCTTCTATTACAACTACTTTTAAGTGTAATATATAACAATCAAACTAGAATCCAAACAACTAGAATCTTAAACTACTATACAAAGAAAGGGGACATTTGCAATTTTAAATTCATGGATAGCCAATCAATCAACAAATCATCTTAATTGGTGTCAATAGAGGCTTAGTTCAATTTTCCACACCTTATAGATACTCCAAACATAGTATCATCAAGTGGCAAATATTCATATAGAGGGTTGTTTATGTTCACTGAACTATGTTTAGGCAAGAAAAATGACCTGAGAAATTTATCAACCATTTAGACAATGTGTACAGAAATAAAATGGCATTATCCACTAATGTTTAGTTTAACATAAAATTAGATTAACTAGAACATCCTATTCCCAAAGAAATTCAATCAATAGTAGTTTTATAATAACAAGAATATCTTAGAAATATTTATGAAAATTTCTTCTGAGAAGGTAGTGAATTTTCATCTACATACCTTAAGTTATTCCTCCAAGATCCTATAAAGTAGGAAAATGTTTTATTAACACCACTTGACAAAGTACACTAGCAGTTAAGTGTCTTATCATAGGACATTTTGGTAGAAAGCAACATAATTATATTTGTTCAGACAATTACAATTGAATTAATTTACAACTGCATGTAATAAACCATCTAAGCCATTTTTATAACCCTTTAAAAATCCCAAGAATACACAATGCATTTATACTGCTGAAGATTAGCTAATAGTTAAAGATAAGAAACAATCAATAAAAGAATTATTGTACAAGAAATACTACTGTATAATTGTGCACACTTATTAGGGTTTAACTCTTTCCTTAATCTTTAATAAAATTCATCTTAGGAAATATCTAACTTCCATCTTCCTTCTTTTAATTGCATCCTTTACTTTACTGTCAGATATAATTGCCTTATGAACAAATATTTGATTATCCATGAAACTGTCCTGCTCTTTTAAATCCAGTCTAAATTATTTTCTGAGTATCAAACTGATGTATTTGCCTGTTTTTGTTTTGTTTTGTTTTTAAATGGAACAGAACACAGTATCTTTTGGATAGCTACAAGGCTTATTCAAAAGTAGTGCTGAGATGAGAAGTAATCCTTTTTAATGTTTTACCAAAGAACTACATTAATGTTATGAAGTGCCGATAACTGCTTTAATCTTTTATCTTTCTTTTAGCCAAAAACAAAGTGATGAGTTCCTCTATTCTTAGTCTATAAATTTGTTTAATTTTTTTTAATAAACTCTTAAAAATAATCTGAATTTTGAGTGTGTATATAAATAATAAAGATGGTGTTTGCTCACAATAAATGCAATACTACCATCTCATCCTTTCAGTGATTCACATCAAACACTGAATATTTGCATTACAATAGGAGAGAAAAAAAGATCGAAGACTATTAAAAAAGGCTAAGAGTTATGGCCCAAGGATTTAGGTGCTGCATAACTTCTTCCGAAAACCACTTCTGTATTCAAAGTGGAAGATCTTGAGATCGTTTTGTTAGGCGGCCATTGTCTTCTTTCAGAAGGTGTGTGATTTTGTATGTGTATTCATGTGTATGCCCACATGACACAAAAACTTTTTAGATATGCCGCAGAATAGTGACAATAAGAGTGGGAAGGGGCCGGGTGCGGTGGCTCACGCCTGTAATCCCAGCACTTTAGGAAGCTGAGGCGGGTGGATCACAAGGTCAAGAGATCAAGAGATCGAGACCATCTTGGCCAACATGGTGAAACTCGGTCTCTACTAAAAATACAAAAACATTAGCTGGGCGTGGTGGCACGCTCCTGTAGTCCCAGCTACTCGGGAGGCTGAGGCAGGAGAACGGCTTGAACCCGGGAGGCAGGGGTTGCAATGAGCCGAAATCGCGCCACTGCACTTTGTTGAACAAAAAAAAAAAAGTGGGATGGAGCAGCTCCATTTGCTGCTAGATATCCTAAATAACAAGTTATAAACAATAGGTTAGACATTTTGGACAGTCATTCCGAATTCTACCATCTCTAGGTAACTATTTTAATTTTAAAATCATTTCTCTCCTGAAGACGTTTTCATTTATGTGGATAAACATTTTTTAGGAGTTAAGAATTGTAGTCAACGGTGTACATGTTTATAAATCTCTGAACATAGATTGTCAAATTGCTTTCTAATGAAATTATATCAATGTATATTTCAAACAATCATATACAAATTGCTGGTCTCACTGTAAAGACTTGTATTGTGGGATTAATCTTTAATTGCAAACCCTTTTTCTAACACAGTCAAAATTCTTGGGGGATGGGCAGACAACTGGAAGGCGGGTACCCTGTTTTGTCTAGAAACACCCTTTGTTTATAATGTCTGCTCTGTTAGCTTAATCCAGACCTCACCATTTTACTTTGATCCCTCATAAAACTCAAGAAGCAACATTAAGCACTAACACTGGGCTCAGTGCGGCGACTCAGTTATAAACCCAGCAATTTAGGAGGCTAACACGGGAGGATAGCTTGAGCCCAGGAGCCCAGCCTGGGCAACATAGCAAGACTCTGTCTCTACAAAACATAAAAAATTAGCCAGGCTTGTGATCTCAGCTACAAGGGATGCTGAGGCAGGAGGATGGGTTCAGCCCAGGTGTTCAAGGTTACAATGAGCTGTGATCACATCAGTAAACTCTAGCCTGGGCACCACAGTGAGACTGTCTTTAAATAAAATGATTAGCCTCAAAGGAACCCCTAATATGTCAGGAAGATGAGACAGTATCTAATATGAATTATTTTTTTACAAGGTGGAGGAAAGTAATTTATATTCAAGAGAGAGATTGTTGAGGTAACATTGGAGATGTTTGTACATTTTGAGTGAGTCAGTTCTAGCTGGGAGCCCATTTGTCTCAGCATTACTTGTGACTGAGAAAGAAGAGAATTTTGCCTCTAGGACATTATTTCAAGTTTATTTAAAATTACATGCAAAAGTAGTCACCCACAGATGGTTTCTCCGTAGCCTGCCCAAATTGAACAGATAGTTCCAGAACTGTTCTGAGTGGTGGATAAATGCCCACTTTACAAATCCCCAGCTGTCAGTCTTCAGGGAATAGAGAGAAACGGAATGCAGCTGAGAGAATCTAAACTCATCCTCAACCCTTGGAGGAGGTCTCTTCCCAGGGCAGGATTCAAGTGCATCTGCTTTGCCGCAAGGCAAGTTCTCTACCAAATGAGAGCTCAACCCAGAAGATTTCAAAAACATGGGGACTTCTAAGGCCACATTTGACAAACACTTTAAAATGTGTTTTTGATGCTGTTGATCTTTAACTATGCTTTTTTTGAAAAAGGTCTCTATTTGGAATCCTGCAACTCTCTCAGACCAACCATAGGTCATCATTGCCAGAACTACCCCAAACTACAGTGAACTCCTTTCGGTGTTTATTATCTGTATTGCCATTCATTGCCTCTTATTGCTTTGTTGTGGACGTTTTGTTGTTTTTGTAAGCAAGTTTTGAACTCTGGGAAGATTATAAGCATCTTGGGGTTAGGAGATAAATATGTTATCTCAGTCTATTTGCTTCATGGCTTTAAACAAAGTAAGTTCTAACATTGCATATTGAGTACTGTACTTGTCACAATTCTCAACATGTGAAACATAGCATTTGTGTAGCTTCTTGGGAACGTAATTTACAAGACCATCTAGAGTGTTTATGATTTCATCAAGGAGTATTGTTTCCTCTCATTAACTACTGAGTGCAGAATACTTAAAGTGGAAATAGTTTTCACTAGAGAAAAAGGAAAAGGAAAACCATGTTGATTCTTACTGCCAGTTACCACAGACTGTAAGCCTACTGCTTCCAGACAGAGCAAACAAGTCAAAAGTAAAAGTTAGACCTTTAAAACATTTTGAAACTTTTAAAGAAGTAATATTTATTGGAGAGAACCAATTACGTGAGTTTTAGAGGGAAAACTGCTCAAGTTTATCACAACAGAAAAAAACTGGCAGTCTTTGAAGCATTTATCATCACTTCTATAAACTGTTTTTAGGTATAGACTGATCATATACGTTGCTCAGGATGGCCCTGGTTTGTGTTTGATATCCTAAGACATTATGAATAGCTCCTCCCCAGCCCTTCCACATGCAGCATGTCACAAAGGGAATACTAAATTTTATGACTGCTGCACCGATTGAATGTCTTAGTCAAGATGCCTACTTTCAAAGAATGAAAAACAGAAAACCAAACACTGCATGTTCTCACTCATAGGCGGGTGTTGAACAATTAGAACATGTAGACACAGGGAGAAGAGCATCACACACTGCAGTCAGTTGGCGGGGGAGCTAGGGGAGGGACAGCAGGGTGGGGAAGGATAAGTTGAGGAGAAATATCAGATATAGGTGATGGGGGGATGAAGGCAGCAAATCACCTTGCCATGTATGAACCTATGCAACAATCCTGCATGATCTGCACATGTACCCCAGAACCTAAAGTACAATTAAAAAAAAAACACTCAAATCAATCAATAAAAAGTGGTTTTTCCAGATTAGATAATTGTATACCTTGCAAGTTTTGAACCACTCATCAGATATTGGGCTTTTTAAATATTTTGCCAGCATTATCAAATAATAAAGGTAAAAATAGGTATTTCTGGTTAGATTGTGAACTAGTTTATTATGGATAAACTTTCAAAACAGATTTTAGTATTTCTTATATTTGTGCTCTGTTCACACAAAGTTAATTAGGATCTGGTATATTTAAAAGAATATGCCAGAATGTTTTAAAAGAATGTTTATATTCTTCAATTAAAAACAATTCTTTAGAGAGAAGATTTAGATCTGATTCTAGCTATTCAAACTGAGGAATGACTGACAAGATATTTGCAGGATGACTTTATAAGTCCCAAGGGATGACGAACATGTGTGTATTTCATAAGAGTCTTATTAACAAGCAAGCGGCTCTTTAGGTCAAGAGCCTGGTTTTTTAAAGTAATGTCAAACCCATCTGATACTTTCAGAAGCATGTGCATTTAAGTTCCATCTAACTATGCAAGCTTATGTCAATCAATTTCTAGTTCCCAGTTTCCAAGGATATTAGAAGAAAAAATAGTTCATTACTTGAAAATTCTAATTTTCAAAAGCGAGGGCTATCTACTTTCTCTACAAACAGGATTCATAGACTTTAGACTGAACATGGTGTCATAATGCAGTGATGACAAAATGCTATTAATATTAGAATCATTTGAGAGAAATTTTAAATATAAAGATTCCTGAGCATCAGCACAGACAAACTGAATCAGAATCTCCTGTATTGGGGCTCAGGAATCCTTAACTTGTAGAGCCACCTTTGGAAGCTACTGCCTTCAAAGACGTAGAAAGGAAGGACTTACCTATTATTTTTCCTCAAGATCTTTACTGAATTTGCAGATACTTGGAGTAGGACAATCATCACATAGCTTCAAGAGAGAATCATAGTATAAACACCATGAACAGGTGCTTGACCAAGGTTATCCTCTCCTGACTACATTTACTTGATGCCACTTATAGTTAAGAGGCTTATGCAAAGAGGCGTGTGGGTTTAGGAACCATTTGCAGAGAAAAAGGGAAAGAACTAATATGTAGAAAATACATTATGTGTCAGATACTTATTACTTTATATGACTTATATAATTAAAACCTCTCACCACACATACTAGAATGCATCATTAGTATTATTCACATTGTATGGATGAGGATTTTAAGGGAGAGAAGAATGAGACATTCAAACTAGGTCACAAGGCAGGCAAATGGTACAGTTGGGAGTCAGACTTAGCTCCAACTCTTCCAAAAATAGCAGGAGAGTCAAAATCTTTTTCATGTCTTTTACTTTTCAATATCTACAATATGAATATACTGGTCAAATATAATGAA
Organism: Ateles fusciceps; assembly: GCA_036589455.1. NCBI lineage: Eukaryota > Metazoa > Chordata > Mammalia > Primates > Atelidae > Ateles > Ateles fusciceps. Next base: position 10,647,360 of record JAZHEH010000222.1, read on the forward strand.
ACTTCATTTATTAGATACAGTCTGCGGAGAGACAGGCATATCTTCTCTAATACATTGAGAAATTTGAAATATGTGATCACTGGAATAAGGGATCTGCATGATACCACAGTCTCCATCTGATGTAGTTTAATTTTAGGAAATGTATGATCAATATGTCAGTGCCCTGATTCTCTCTTATTATGAATTTATCGTAGCATTAATACTTGGATCATTAAAATCCAAAGCCTTGATTTAGCATCTTGTATTTATTATTAGCTTATAGCTTATTTCAAGAAAGCAAAGTGCTTCATTTATTGAAGAAAATCTACAAAACAGTTATTTTTTAAATTTAAGATTGCAAAATTGCTAAATATATAAATATAGCTGTTGCCTTTATTTGCTTCTTCCATAAATATGATTTTTATGAGATGTTTCATAAACACTTTTACACTGTTGATGGGAGTGTAAAGTAGTGCAACCATTGTGGAAGACAATGTGGCGATTCCTCAAAGACCTAGAAATAGAAATACCATTTGAATCAGCAATTCCATTACTGGGTATATACCCAAAGGATTATAAATTATTCTATTATAAAGACACAAGCACATGTATGTTCATTGTGGCACTGTTTACAGTAGCAAAGACTTGGAACCAACCCAAATGTCCATCAAGGTTAGACTGGATAAAGAAAAGGTGGCACACATACATCATGGAATACTATGCAGCCATAAAAAATGATGAGTTCATGTCCTTTGCAGGGACATGGATGAATCTGGAAACCATCATTCTCAGCAAACTGACACAAGAACAGAAAACCAAACACTGCATGTTCTCACTCATAAGTGAGTGTTGAACAATAAGAACACATGGACTCAGGGAGGGGAACATCACACACTGCGGTCTGTTGAGGAGTAGGGGACTGGGGAAGGATAGCAGAGTGTGGGAAGATTGGGGAGGGATAACATTAGGAGAAATACCTAATGTAGGTGACTGGGTGATGGAAGCAGCAAACCACCATGGCATCTGTATTCCTATGTAACAATCCTGCAAGATCTGCACATGTACCCCAGAACTTAAAGTATAATAATAAAAAAAAAATTATTCTGGAATTTGAAGCAAAGCACTTTATGTAAAGTTACAAGCAAGTGGAGGGCAATACGTTTTAATACTTTAGTACTCAGCCATTTGTGACCAACTTCAATGGTCATTGTCATCTTGGCATTTCACAGAAAAGGAAATTGTTTCTATCCAGACTGGACCTTTACTTTTCCCATTCATTTATTCAACAACATCTGTTTGTTGTTGTTAATTTAACATTAAACCAGTAGCTTTTGGCTTACTTGGAAAAAGCCTGGAGGTCAACTTTACACATTGGATTTCTATAAATTCTGTGAAAAGAAAAATCAGATCCCATTTATTTTAAGCTTGAGCTCATCAATCATAGGGTCTGGCATCAAACTAAGGCTGTTCTAATACTTAATAAATGAATGAGCAAGTGTGCTGGGGAGTTCTTCCGTGAATGTTTTTTTTTTTTCCTATTCATTCTATGTATTCCACTCTTCACCAACTCCCAAACAAGAGACGTTACTTTCCCCTTTTGAATGAGTCAATGCAACGAGATATCACTTCATAAAATAACCCTGAAGACAAATTAAAACGTTCTTTCTTTTAAAATATGGCTACAACAGTGGGGAAAAAGGCAGTCTGAAAGGTTGTAGGCTCTTCAGATGAAAATGAGAACAAGATAATATTCTCATGCTATCTTATGAGATAAAGGGGAAAATGAAAATGAGAATAAGATAATATTCTCATTTTATCTTATGAGATCTTATGAAATAATCGAACAACTTGCTTTCCCAATGCGGACATATCCTATCATAAGATGCAGGTGTGTTTTCAGTTGTTGTTTTGTTTTTTGACATGTGCGTAGAACACACGTGCACCAAACAAAGTAATCACAAGTGCCCTTTCTACAGAGAGAACACCTGGCTTTGTGGAAAGTTAGACAATGCCTCAGAAAATGCATAAAATAAACTAAAATTAAGCACTAAATTCAATACTAAAACCCCTTCATCTCGAACGCAAGTAAGTTACCATTTCAATTAACATGCAACTCTAATAACATATGCCTAAGGTTTCCAAAAACCTACAATCTTGAAAAAAAAATGATCCCATGACACGCAAGTATCTGAGTTAGCAGTTCTGCTTCAATGAAGAGAAAGCAAAAATGAAAAGGGAGCTAACATCTATTGAGCACTTAACATATTCCAGGTACTATGAAAGGTACTTTATTTGGGTCATCTCCTTGTCTTTAAACATGAAGGAGCAAATGGCAAGGTGAGAAGAAGTAGTATTCTATATTTCAATAAACAATATTTTTTCATAATTATTACTTGTATCTGGCATTCCCTATCCACCAGTCTAGAAAAACATGTGTCTAAAACAAAAGAGTAAAATACATTTTTTTCTAACTTGCTGATAGAAGGTTGATCATTGGAACTGTAAATGCATTGAAATGCCTTCTGTCTAATTTAAAAGGTAGATTTCTTGTTATAGTCAAACTGCCATCGCTTATGCTCATATCAAAATAAATTGGGATGAAAATATTAATTTTCATTTCTGTTGTTCTTTTTATATCAAAAATAATGTTGTCTCCTGTTCTCTCAATTTCAAATTTGAAAATCAGAGGGCACAGATATGAGAATACATATAGATGCTAGTCCAGCTCTGTATGTATATTGTACCTTATATAATTTATAAGGTATATTATGCCTTACATAATTTTACACTATTAAAACATGATCATTGACCTTGGACAAGCTACTTAACAGCTCGAAGTTGAAATTTTCTGAACTTTGAATGGAATTTTCTGTAATATGCACTGTATAGAGTTGTTGAAAATATTATATAATTCACATTATTTAGCATGTGGTAAATTCTAATGAATATAGGCTATTTCTCCTAGTTTGTACAATACCTACCCAAACGGTGATATCTGGGAAAGAAATTTAATGGTGGTCACAGCTTACCAAAGCAATTTTCTATCCTGCCGAGCTCCTATCCTGTATTCACTGAGAAGTGTCTGATCTGAGGGTGTACAGTTTAGGCCTAAGGAATAACTCTCACAATATACACAAACACATCCATATGCAACCAACCACATGAGCCCACACATCATTTAAATGCCTGTACTTTGGATTTTTTTTCCCACTAAAATATAATATTAAGTATATTTATTAACACATTTAAGTAAAACATATAGTAAAAACAACATGAATAATGACATAAACTTATTAAAAGATAATTTGATAATTTAGTTATGTAGGCTACTGATTTGTACACCCCCCTCAATTTCTAGGAACTAAACATATAGGAGAAGATATTATGCTTTGGGGCATGTCTGGATTTCAAAATGAGTCTTAAGATCTCTTTTAATATCTTTCCTCAGGAAACAAAACATTTTATTTAAAAAAAATATTTATTAAAATTGCTGGATTATTATATATCAGGGAAGACAAAACACATACGTTACAAACTTCTTTGAAATAAGACTAATGAGAAGTCTTTTGCTGGTAAAAATAAAAGATTTTATTATGCCACAATCCCGTTTGTAAACTGGTTTTTAATTTAAATGTAACTTTTTGCACCAAAGTATTCTCTTATAAGCAGATGTAACACGTGTTCTTTACACTGGGCATTGAAATGTCTATAGTGTTCGAGTCTTGAACTATCTCTTCTCTCTCTTTTCTCATTCATAAATTCCTGATGTATACAATGATCTGTTTCATCAAGTCTATAACCAGAAGCTTATGTTCGAGGTGAGAACTTTTAGGAAGTGTTTGTCTTAAGCTATCTATATAGCTTATTGCAATGGTTAATTTTTGTGTCAACTTTACTGGACCATGGGGTGCCCAGATATTTGGTCAAATATTATTCTGGACATTTGCGTGGGGGAGTTTTTGAATAAGATTAAAACATCGCTCCTCAGCCTTTTGGCTAAGATCAAGTGAATAAGATTAAAACATTTAATTTGGTAGACTTTGAGTAAAGTAGATTGGCCTTGTTAATGTAGGTGGGCCTCATTCAAACAGTTGAAGACCTGAAGAAACACTAGTTTCTTCAAAGCAAGAGAGAACTCTACAGCAGACTGCCTTTGAACTGGAACTGTACCACTGGCTTTCCTGAGTCTCCTCTGCGAGCTCACCCTGCAGATTTTGGACTTACTAGCCTTCATATGACATGAGCCAATTCCTTATAATAAAACTCTTTGTGTGTGTGTGACCCAACCTCTTTCCCCTCCAACACACACCCTATGAGTACTGGCTTACTGGAGAACTGTGACTATCATACTCAGTTTATATACAATGGAGAGGTAATTTTTACTGTCCCTTTATAATAACTGATTAATGCTGTCAGCTGTGAATTTTAGTGAATTAAAATTCTTATCAAGGGAAGCAAATATGAGAGATTTGGGTATGAAATAGTTTTGGTATAAGTATAAAGGAAATACAAACTGTCACTGTTTGAAATATTTTTAACACAACAAAAATTGTACAAAAACAATTAATAAAGATAGAAACAAAAGAGGAAATTGACTTTGTTTTGAGGTGACAGTGTAGGGAGTCAGGGGGAAACATGCAGGATGTAACCCTAAAATTTTCTTTGGATCATGTCAGTGGGAGAAATACCATGTCACTGATGTAGATGGAGAAAGGTTTAGAGCCAAGTATGTATTTTCAATGATCATGAGAAATCTAAGGAAATTGTTTAAAAGAACTTTTAAGAATTATGTCTGGAACTTCTTTGTAAAAAAAAAATCGAGGACAATAAGAAGAAAATACCAGTAAACAAAGGAAGCATTGAAACCATCAGATCAGATTAAATTTGTGCAGAATAAATGTAGAGAAAAACCAAGGTAAAAACTAATGCTTGAGGAATTATTTCAATCCAGTGGGAAGAGAAGAAAGACAAGTTAGTAAAATAAATAAAATAAACATTCAGAATGTAAGAAAAGAATTAGGGAGAGTCTAATGTAGCCAGAAGTATATATACCAGACCTTAGAAAATAGTTTTTACCTTCTCAGATTTTTCTGAAGTTAATATAAACAAATACATTTTCTGTCTCTTCTTCCTTTAATTCCATTGTTATCTATTGGTCAAAGCAATATGAACCAATTCTAGTAGAAATTACGTTGAAAGTTCCAATAAAATAGGATTTTCTTTGGAGTCATCCAAGAAATAGATTCTCTGAGCAGAGATTTACACTTATGTATGGTACTTATAAAGATTACTTGCAATAAGTTTGGCAATGACAAATTGCCTACTATAGTAATAGCTTCATTATATAGTATTATTACCCAGAAAATGAATTTTAATTGAGAACAATTTTTCTGAGTGGTAGAAGTAAAAAGATTTTCCCGGCAGTTTATACTTGCTCTGTCTACTTAACAGTGATTATTTTCATAACTTTCTTTTGACCCAAGGCTTTCTATGCTCTATATTTTCCTCATGCATACAAAATTATTTCCACTGAAGGAACACAGCATTTCTCTGCATTTAATCTACATTTATAACCAAATTACCATATGACACTTATATATCTGCATCTCATTTCAGAAAAAGAAAATTGTGCTTGCAAGAAAATTTATTGGCAATAAAAAGATGTGATTTAAATTTACACAAACACATGCAAAAATTCAGGATAAGGTCATCTCCTGATAGCTTCTCCCATTTACAATATTTGTTCAAGGAATGAAAGCTACTTATTCCTTCTTAAAGACATTTTCCTTCCATTATGGTTTGAAATTGTCAAATAAGAGGAATGGTCAAATCTCAAATCAAAAATTCTTTCTGAACTGTACTACTTCTCCCTGATTAAGTATTTAATCCTCACGTAAAGGTCTCTCTAAAGTTGAGGTCTTGACAGACTCCTTCCTGGTGTATCTTCCAGATGGAAATGCATTGTTAAAGCTTTCATGTAATAAGAACACAGTTGGAATCACATATTTGATTCATTGCTGTAATTTACAACTAGAACCTAGGAGTTGCCATTGAAAACTGAGATAGTGACTCATAGTAATTTAAGAATTATGACTTTTCTGGATGTTTCCTACTACCTTCATATTTGTAGAAAACAGGAAATATCCATTTTAAAAAGATTCCATACAAATGTGTGTTTAATATATGTAACTATGAACAAATAGATGCACAAATTTATACTGTCTTTAGTCATTAATTATTTTTTATTTTTATTTTTAAACAGGCTTCTCTCCTTCCAGGCTGGAGTGCAGTAGTGCAATCTCAGCTCATTGCAATCTCCATCTTCTGGGTTCAAGGGATTCTCCTTGCCTCGCCTCCTGAGTAGCTGAAATTACAGATGCCCGGCTAACTTTCATATTTTTGTAGAGATGGGGTTTCACCATGTTGGCCAGGCTGGTCTTGAACTTCTGACTTCAGATTTTTTTTTTTTTTTTTACTTTAAATTCTGGGATACATGTGAAGAATGTACAGGTTTGTTACATAGGTATACATAAGCCATGATGGTTTGCTGCACCCATCAACCCATCATCTAGGTTTTAAGCCCAGCATGCATTAGGTATTTGTCCTAATGCTTTCCCTCTTCTTGTCCCCCACCTCCCAATAGGCCCTGATGTGTGATGTTTTCTTCCCTGTGTCCATGTGTTCTCATTGTTCAACTCCCACTTATGAGTGAGAACATGTGGTGTTTGTTTTCTGTTCCTCTGTTAGTTTGCTGAAATGATTTCCAGCATCATCCATGTCCCTCCAAAGGACATGAACTCATTCTTTTTATGGCCGCATAGTATTTCATGGTGTATATGTGCCACATTTCTTTATCCAGTCTATCATTTATGGGCATTTGGGTTGGTTTGGTTTTGAAAGTGCAATCCTTCTCAAAAATCCCCACTTTTCCACTTTCTGAATTAAGCTCACACAGCAGGTTGGCATTTAAGACATCCTACTATCTGGAACACAATCCCCAATTTTACCACAATCTATATCCTGTAGATTAACTGCATTATTATTGTTATTAATCTGTTTTTAAGCCGACTTTGAATATATGAGCCTCACAGAATTAGAAGATGTAATGGCATTCTCTGGGAAAACTGTCCTGTAGATGAAATAATACACCAATTTCAAGATCTCCCTGAGTCCATCAATTACTTCCTTTTTCCATCAACCGTCTTTGTCTATGTGTTTCTTTCATTGGATTGAAGATATTTACATTTCTCATTTACATCAATATGTTATACTCATTTTTTTTCTAGAAACAGAGTCTAGCTCTGTTACCAAGGCTGGAGTACAGTGGAATTTTTTCTGTATTGACTGACAGCTGGATAAGAGCAGTCAAAACAGTCAATTACATGGATATTTTAAGTGTATATTATCAAATAAAAAGATATTTTTTAAAATAGCATATTTGATATCACATATACATGCATTAAGCCACGATAACTTTTGGAAAATTGTATTTCAGTTTTTTAAATTAGATACCAGTTATCATCACTCTTTATCTCATTTAGCTGAAGAAAATGCACATGAGTCATAGGAATCTCTCCTCCCTATTATAGGGGAAGCAAGCAAGAAACAAATTTTGTTCTTGTGAAAGACTTAATTGGGGAAAGAACAGAGGATGGAAAGCCCTAATCTGACCTTCAAACAAAAAAGTCCTTTGAAAATAATGAAGTAAGTAATTTCCTCCCCTATATTGGCATTGCCATCTCAATCTCTAAGAATTTCCTATTCACTCCTTGACCTTTCAAATGAGGTCATCACCAAAGGAAATGTCTTACTTCAAGAGTAACAGCAGACTCTAGAGATCTTAAACAGTTTGAGAATATAGACCTTGTTACATCCTGTTCTCTTGAAGGGGAAGAGTTAGAAAGAGTTATTTGCCAAAGAAATAACTTTTCAATGAATGTCAAAGCACTTGTGTGTGTTCTGAAAGTATAAAACTGGACTTTACATAAATTCTAACATTTCAGCATATTTTAAATTGCCTATATATTGAAATAAGACTTTAGCTACAGAGGATTGTCATTTATTGATAAGGCTATATCAGATTTAGAGACAGTCTATAAAAAAACAAATGTTGAGCTGAAAAACATATAAACTTTTCTCAAATAAAATATGTCTGTTTGATTGACTGTATGATTTCACCTTATTCAAAGGACAATGATTGTCTACAAATCTATATGGTTTGTAATTTATATGAAAGTTTTAGAAAAAATACATATAATTTATAGTGATCATATATAAGTAGCTATAGTGTTAAAATTTCTATGATATTATTTTACTTTATAAAATAATTTGTATCTGATTTATGGTGTCCAAGACTTAAGAAGATAATTTAGTGAATTATATTTACCTTGTACAGCACAGCAAAAAAAGATAAATATAGAAATAAATGATGAAATATAAGATATTCTAGGCATGAAAAATAATAGTAATTAAGGTTTAAATTAAGAAATCGAGGCAATGATCATTGTTTTTCAAATTGTATCAGCTTTCTTTGTCTTGATATAAACCAGAACTGTTCTAAACACGATTCTTATATAGTTGGTTACTATTTTAAAATGGGAAATATTGAATGTGTTAATAAACCTTTCTGAAGCCATCTTAGGTCATAGCCCCTCAGAAGTAGAATCTGAACTCGGGATTTGAGAGCAAGTGATTCAATAAAGAAGTTCTGCCAAAAGAAACCAAAAAGAAACCTCTCAGAAAGTGTAGGAAACACAACTGGAAAAAATAAGTCAAGCAAGGTTGTGATTTCAGGTGAAGTACCAGCCTTAGCCTGACTAAATGGGGAGCTCTGGAGGGTAAATTGCACTTCATAGTTGGTCCCATGGGGGAATCAGCCATCTTAGTAAAATAATTACATAATTTGTCTTTTTGATTTTCTTAATAGTCTTAGGCAGAAAAAAAAGTTTTATAATGTATAAGAACACTAAACTAACTACTGAAAACATTTGTATGTCATTTTTCATCTACCATATTTTTCCAGGCAATATCAGTAGAATACTACCCAAAAAGTTTTCTAAGCCATATCAAACACAATCAATATGTGTGAAATCAAAGCACAAAAAATCAAATTTCTGGTATTTAATATACTAGGTTTATACAATTTATAATTTGATAAATGTTACATACTTATTCTTTCTCTGAGTGTATTACATAATTACATGAGTTATATTGAGTCATATGCTACAATATGTTATTTAAGAATAGTGTCCTCTTCAAAACAGATTTGAGAATACTTAAAGCTTGATTTAGCTCAACTGAATAAATGAAAATCTTAGAAGTGTAATTGTTGCTAGATCCAATGAGAAAAACTATCCAATATGATATATTTACCTGCTATTATTCTTCTCTATTTATCTTTATTAATATTCTAGAGTTATTTAGAATGGATTATAGTTGAAATATGAGAAGTCCCGGGAAAAACTTATTGGCAGCCACCTAACCACTTTTTTATATTCTACCTGAAACTGACTTTAAGGAAGAACAATCAGAATGCATACTTTAATTAGAAGTGAAAGAAAAAAGTAAGTTTAACTTCATGATATTCAAGAATTTTTTTTAGTTTAATCTTTATTATGTGACCTTGCAAAAGTGAATTCATGCTGGGTGCGGTGGCTCAGACCTGTAATCCCAACACTTTAGGAGGCCCAGGCGGGTGGATCCCCTGAGGTCAGGAGTTCAAGACCAACCTGGAAACATGGTGAACCTCTGTCTCTACTGAAAATGAAAAATTAGCTGGGCCTGCTGGCATATGCTTGTAATCCCAACCACTTGGGAGGCTGAGGCAGAAGGATTGCTTGAACATGAAAGGCAGAGATTGCAGTGAGCTAAGATCACAGCACTGCACTGCACTCCAGCCTGGGCAACAGAGCGAGACGGTATCTCAAAAAAAAATTTTTTTAAGTGAATTTATCCTTCTGAGAGTTAAAGTAATGTCTTTATTTTTATTGATAATTAATGGTTTATTTGTGATAAATTTTGATAAGAATTTTTATCTGTGACTTCATAAAGAGTTAACGGATGAATATGAAAGAATATGTTTTAGTGTGTGAATCTTATGTGGTAGGCACACTCAGTAAATGTTAGATCCTCTCAGTTATTTTTTTCTTTGTGACTCAGAGCCTGCATTAGGTGGAAGTAGCAATACTAAATTACTCTAAGGAGACTAAAGAGGACTAAAGGAGTTAAAGATATGAACTTCAGTATCTTGCAGGAGAAAAGGTTTTAATTTACGCCGACATGTACAAAGCTGATCTGGTGTATTTTATTCCACAAGTGTATTTGAATTTTAAACAATAAATGTTTAAATAAATGTCATTACATATGTTTATCCAACATATTCAAGGACAGAGTAGAGTAGAACTTTACATAGAAGAGGAATTTTCCCAAGGTGACAAAGGGCGTGTGCCATGCTGAGGGCTGCAGGGACAGTAGTGTAGAAGGGCTAAAGAGTGGCAAGAGTGCTTAACATTTGGGTGGCTGACACATAAACTGTAAATGGGATGTGAGGCAAGAAAAGCAAAGGCTAGGCTTTAAAAGTGAGAGTGAAACTTCAAAAATCTTGTGTGAAACAAAATAATAATTAATAATAATGGTTGACATATGGATTTCAAATGATACTCCAAGGCACCATTTCTTTTCTTTTCTTTTTTTTTGGGGGGGGGGTATTAATTGTCTGACTCAGAGTCAATTTTATTTCACTCCTTGAAATATATATATATACACACACACACACATATATACACATATATATACACACACATATATATATATTTTATTGCACTTTAGGTTCTGGGGTACATGTGCAAAACATGCAGGATTGTTACATAGGTACCTACATGGCAAGGTGCTTTGCTGTCTCCATCCCCCCTGTCACCGATATCTGGCTTTTCTCCCCATGTTATCCCTCGCCAACCTCCCCTAACTCCTGCTGTCCCTTCTCTATTCCCCCACCAACAGACCCCAGTGTGTGATTCTTCCTTCCCTGTGTCCATGTGTTCTCATTATTCAACACCCATTTATGAGTGAGAACATGCCGTGTTTGATTTTCTGTTCTTGTGTCAGTTTGCTGAGAATGATGGTTTCCAGATTCATCCATGTCCCTACAAAGGACACAAACTCATTGTTTTTATGGCTGCATAGTATTCCATGGTGTATATGTGCCACATTTTCCTTGTCCACTCTATCATTGATGGGCATTTGGGTCAGTTCCAGGTCTTTGCTATTGTAAACTCCAAGGCACTATTTCTTGGTGTATCACATTCAGTCTAAGAATGGGAGTGAGATTATAGGAGTAGGAGATGCACCATATTCACATGAAAATAAATATATTGAGGAATAAAATGAGAAATTAATTTGAGTAGTATGAAGCTTCAGAGATTTGTAATTACCACAATTATAGAAGGTAAATAAATCATCACCCTTAATGATAAATGAAGAAACTAAATTTAGATGGTCAAGATAATTTTCCCAGGATTATGTAACTGACAAGTGAGGGAATGGGAAATTTATCTATCTAAGCTTTGTTTTTCCAACATGCTGTACTATATATTTAGAAACAAATTTTTAGGCAGAAATGGTAAGTCATTTGAATATTTAAAATAGTGAAAAGCTACAATCACGCAGACACACACACACACACACATTCCACAACTAGGATGGTAGAGATATTTTGGCATTTGAAATCATCCTAGTAAAAAATGATAAAGGTCCAAAACAGTGTAGAATTATTTCCCTTTACTATCAGAGGTTAAATTGATCTTGAAAACATAACTTTCTTTGATAGTGAAGTATTATCATTATTAAGTGTTTATAAGGTATATGTGAGTAAATCACAAGTGTTTATAAGGTATATGTGAGTAAATCACATAATTACTTTTAAAGATAACTCATGAATGTGAAAAGATATGGAGGGGCAAATAAGCTAATGCTTTAAAGTTTTAATATATTTTTAAGTGTATGAAACAAGCAATTTATTTTGATATAATCAGTGGTGAAAGCAATGCCATCAAGCATTAGTGAAGGCTTTTAGCTAGAATCATGTGCTATGTAAAGCTGTTGGACAGAGTTTAAAGGATCAGAATGTTGGAGGATATAAAAAAATGGCAAATGCCCAGTTGCTTTTGTAAGGGATTTTAAATTAAAGCAGCAACCTTTTAAAGCATCACACAGTGGGCAGAATGAAAATGAAGGCTAATTAATCTGAATTCTTTTTTAGTTGTACAGCTTTGCAATAATCTTCCATGGAGTTCATGACCAGAGGATTACTAGACCTTGAGAAGTGTTTGAAGAAGGGGTCAAGGTGGGAACCAAGGCAACCATCTGAAACAGCTGGCCTGCCTGGGGCATGTCTGAGTCAGATGTCTACTTCTGGTCTAGAGTTAGAATGATGTCTAAAATTAGGTATTGGGAGCAATTTATCTATGTTAAGAAGATGTTTGTATATGATTGTATGTATATATGTGTGCTATAAGAACAGGAAATAATATCTTAATTGTAATAGAAGATCCTATGACAGCATGTTTCAAAAGCGTTAAAATTCATATCATTTTACACATTATTTCAATTCTTACTAATTTATATTAAAGATATTATTAGAGAGAATGTGAATATTTATTAGTATACTGTTTATTGCCATTTTATTGATAATAACAAAGCATTCCAATAATTTTAATTGTTAGTAGTAGAGGAATGGTGAAACAATTCATGGAATATTTATGAAATAGAACGTGTACAGCCATGAGAAGTCATGCTATAGAAGAATATTTAATGACACAGGTGTAGAGTAAAACTAAAAATTATTATAAATAATCACATCTACAAACTGATAGTATAAAAGTATATTTAAGTAATGTATATGCAAATTATATATGTATTCATAAAGAGACAAGTAAGAAATACTCAAAATATTTTAGATTATATTATCTAAATGAGTTCTATGTACTTTTTTCTTTATTCTATTAGAAATTTACTTATTTATATAAAATAAAATTGTTTTTCATTTTACTAAAAATACTGTTTTGAGATATCAACAGTTGGAGAAAGCATGTTAGCAATGAATTCAAAGAAAAGTAGCATAAACATAAGAAATACATTTTTACTGCAGCCTGAAACTAAGCCCTTAACCTCCTTAATTGAGGCATGTCAACCATCTCATTACATCTCCTTAGGTTGCAAAATATGTTAAGTACACCTCTCTTTTCCTCTTGTGCTTTTATGAAAATGTTCTCTTTGATATTCTTTTATGAAGTATCAATTTTTAAAAATAAAGTTGTGTATCCACCAACACATTTTCATACATTGGCACATGGTAATTCTAACTTTAAAGTCGAAGTGGACACAGACTAGGACCTGCCCAGGCAGGAAATCTAAGTCTCACAGGGTGGTTTCAACCTCTATTACCATCTAAGAGTCTTTTGGAACGATCTCTATCAGCAATGTATCATTGTACGCATTTTGCCATGCCCACACTAACACTAGAAATTGTCTTTAAAATATTTTAAATGCATACAATACTTATTAAAATATTTTTGAAAAATAAAAATGTTGTATATAATAAATATTCTATAATATAAAGATATACACTGCTATAATTTTGTGGAAGAAAAGTACAATAAGGAAAGCAACCCGAAATGCTGACAATTTTGGTTTTAAGAGTGCATGAGTATACGTGTGAAGAAAAAAGAAGAGAGAGAGAGAGAGCAGGCAGGAGAAACTGAGGGAGAAGGAGGGAGGAAGAGAAAGAGAAGGAACAGAGAAGAAAGAGGAAGATCTCTCTTTTGTTGGTTGATAATTTAATTAACCACGTTTCTTAGAAATATATTATACATTCAGTTGAATAAATAGAATGACAGACACTAAAATATATTCAGTGGAACATAATATCTAATATACTCTAATTCCAGTTTTCTAGCTGATAGTCATAGAAGTCCTAGAGAGAGAAGATGAAAGGAAAGAGAAAACCCTCCTCGTGACTGCTTTCCAGTCACTTATGAGTGACGGTGTTAAAGCCAAATAGGGTCCTTCTGTGTTTTCCATGTTCCACCTCTTTTCAAGCATGTGTGTGAGAGCCAGGGACACCTTAAGGGAGAAGAGAATGGTGACATTGCCCTTCTCCTTCTTCCTCTAAAATTTCTGATTATAGTAAATGGCTTCATTCAAGTTAACCTTGCATTAGATATATTTTAAAATATATGAACTTGGTAATGTAAATATATATGAAAACAAAATAATTTACTCCCATAGTTTATGGCATAGTGATGCTAAATGAGTTAATATTTACTTTATGAAAGAAAATAATTGTATAGAATTTATTCTTAATATTATACTAAACATTTACTGATTAATAATTCAGAGGGTTTTGGTTTAATGAAGTGTTTCATACACCTGTATGCATATGTGCACATGTGTATATGTATATCTATAAAATTTATAGTTACATACATACATGTGCCAATGCCTATGAAGGATACTTATATCATGGCTTTGCATTTAAAATAAAAATCAAGCTGCTATTTCAATTTGAATATACAAGATGAACATTTCATTGAATGTTAGTGGACTTTGATATTTAAATCCATTTAAACTGAAGCATTACTAAGGCTTGGCCCACAGTCCTATACTGGACAAGAAAACAAAACTGCCATTTTGACATAGTGTGTTGATCATTTGAACTTGACTCTTAAAAGTAATTATAAGTTTTATCTGAAAGAATATTTCCATCTAAACTATCTTTCTAAACATCTAAAGAATGCATCAAGCATAAAGATTAGTCTACCTAGTTGAAGTATGGAGAAGGAATTGTAGCTAATAGAGAGGTTAACGGGGAGGCTAATTAATAGGTTATAATATCACTACAAGTCAAAGGATAAGTCTAGCTTGCAGTAGGATGTTGGCATCAGAGAAAGAGACAAATAGATTCAAGAGGAATTGGCAGATAAATGTCTCAGAATATATTGAGAATATATTTTCTCTAGAAGAATCTCTACCCAGTTTAACCCTAATTTCCCTGTGTACCTGTTTTTATGTTTTGTCATCACCATCAAATAAGCAGTGTAAAATAATAAGCCCAGATCTTATTTATTAAAATTTATGGGCCATTTTTCACCAGGAAAAGTGAAGGATCTTCTGAACAGCCTTGCATTCAGCAGAAAAAAATATGCATAATGAGAGCAGTAAGTGCATTTAAAATTGTAGGGTGACACATTGACTTCCTTTGAAAGAAAACTAAGAGGGAAGAAAATACGAGTTTTTAAATATTAAATTACATCAAAATTCCTGATACCCAATTAAGTACACTCCACTGTTCTTATAGGCAGATACCAATACAATAACTTTTAAGTAATTTTTTAAAAATAATTTTTTATCTTTAGACAATCACATTGTACTCATCCTTCCCAAAGGATTTCCCACTTTAAGATCCAATATTTCACACAAAAAGTACACTGATGTAAAAGCATGTAAAGTTATAAATAAAAGCCACAGAATCTGGTACAGCTGGGGATAATTAGTAAAAAACAAGTTTATGCCAGAAATAAAAAGAAGTTGGGTAGACAAATTTTTCTTTAGCCAGGTTTTGGAAGATTCATGGAAAGATAACATATTTACAACTCCCACCCCTTCTCTTCTATTCAATAGAATCTAGCAAAAGAAATTCCATCATATAACACATCTTAAAATCACTAACAGTAATACTCATAATTCAACTGAGAATTTTTAAATAAAATTTGGTTGATTCTAATAACATTTTAATAATCACTCAATTTTGAGGTTCTCTGTATCTTTTCCAGTCAATCCTGAAATTTAAAGATACTATTTAAAGACCCAGCACAGTCCTTTCACATGTCTGTATCATTTGTAACCTTTTATTTTCTGTACTTGAATGCTAGTGTCTGATATTGCAAGATTACTATTTTACAAATACTAGTTCACATATTTTCCTTTAGAAGCAAATCTTGGCTATGAATTTAATGAGATGATGTTGCTGTCATAAAACCAAATTTCTTATCATGATTGCATTCAATTTAATAAATAGTAATCAGAATCTACTCTGTGTCAGATAGCTATGTAGGATACAAATCTTTCTACATAAGACTCAGTTTCTATCCTCAAGTCCCTTGCAGTATAGCTAAGTAAGAAGACGCAATCTGTGTTTCTCCTTGATGATTAGAATGTTCCATGGTCTGGGAATTCTGTGCACTAGACATTGTCTACACTTGATTGCTATCATTCAACAAAAGACATTTTTTAATTGGTGAACTGAAAATATTTCCAATTGTATATTTTATTTCTGTTCTCATTGCAAAAGTATGCAATCAATGGGAAATTAATCATAATGGGGAAACTGATTGAATATAATAGTGTAGTTACACATACACACATATACGTATATATATATATATATATTATATTTAAGTGCCTCACATGATGTTACACCCAGTTGTTCTATGAAAAGGAGAAAACTGGATTTGTTCTTGTGAAGCCAACTTAGATTTATGTTGGTTTAAATTTACTTTTTATTTAATCCATGCACTACTTCTTAAATTATCAACATATATCAACTCAAAAGGATAAAATTGCATTAATTTATGATGCCAAGGTGAAGAGTTTGGTCTTTGCTTTTCTTTCAAGCTGGAACATCATTTGAATACTTATACTTTAAAATTCACGAAAGGATATTCTAACAGGTTCACTGGAGCTTAATGAACAGTTAATGTATTTGTACTGCAGTGACAGGTAAGGAAATATAAGTTTTTTGCAATGTTTCCATTTTGGATTTTGCTTTCCTTCTTGACATCCTTCCCTTCCATTATACTGTTATCTCTCTTACTTCTAAACATTTCCTCTTGTTTTCCAGTACAATCTTCCTGCTACTTTTTAATGTTGACATTTAGATTAGGCCAGATGTATGTTCTTTGCTTAATCTTTAAGAATCAGGTAAAGAATAACCAAGGATTTATAAAATGTTGAATTAGTGAACTTATTAGATATGACCTCAGGGGCAGTTAAACTTTATATCTACTTAAGTAATTTAAGACAGGAGTCTTAAATCTTAAACAATTCTCTAAATCTGCACCTACAATATTGCAGAATATTGGAAACAACCATTTTAATATCTAACATTTTTTTATTATTTTCTGAAGACTTTTTGTATAAAACACTCTCGATAATAGGTTTAATACAATTGCCTTAGGGAAAAATATAGTATTATTTCTACTCCAGCAGTGATAGTGGAAACAGACTCCATTACATTTTACTTTCTTGAAAATGTTAAAGAAAGAAACACATACATATTACTAATATTCTCCAAATAGGATACTTGAATATAATTACAAGGGTCTTCAAAAATCATGTAACAATTGATTTAGAGCAATTGCTTTTCCCTTCAATGAACATCTTGAAAGCATTTTTTGTGTGTGTGAAGAAACAAGTTTCAAAACCATGGTAAAATTTAAATAAGCTTTTATTTTCTGTAAATTAAAATTATGATTTAAGAATATTTATTCCTTGATATGTCCCTATTGTATTCTATAATCAAAACTCTAGAACAAAAATAAAGTGTCTCTCATTCTAGTTTCCAAACAGGATAACACTTAACATTTATTCTATTAAAAGTCCTGTTGTAAAACATTCCACTATGGAACACTGCTTACGATTGGGAAAATTCTTTCCTCTCTAATGCAGAAAGTGTTCAACCCTGACACATGCATGGCAAAGACATCCAGGTTACACAATTGTCCAACCCCCGACCCCGCCAATTACTCAGACCAGGATCCCCAAAAACTTTACGTGCCCCCATGGAACTTGGCTTCTGCTATGCTCTTTAAAACAACATAGTCCTGACTAACTGCATTCCACTGCTAAAGAACAACTCTGATTCCAGATAATCAGTCACCCCAGGTCTTTGCCTTATCACCACCATTTGTTCAAAACAGGGACTCTGTGTCCTTTTAGCTCCTCTTCGTCAGAAGCACGTTCCAGATGAACACCACTCTTGCCCTTCCTCTCATGGGTCTTTAACCCTTATAAGTGTTTGCGCCTCTGCCTTGGATGGTTATTTCTACCAATCACGTTAAAGTGACTAACAGAATGTTTCAGTTTCTTCAATGTAAATGATATCTTATGGATAGCAACTATAAATGGGTGTTTTGGTTTTCATTCCTGGGTTTTTGTTGTTGTTTTTATTTAATTAATGCTGTTTTATTTTACTTCTTTTTAGCAGCACAGTCTCACTTGCCACCCAATCTAGAGAGCAGTGGCATGATCATAGCTTACTGCAATCTATACCCCCCTGGGCTTAGGCTGTTCTTCCACTGCAGGCTTCCAAAGTGCTAGGATTACAGGCATGAGCCACCACACCTGACCAAATACTTAGCTTTTTGAAAGAAAGGATTTTGTCATTATTTATGAACAAATCTGCCCATTCCCTTAATAAAATCAACTAGGTCAGTTACTGGTTCAGGGCTTAAAATAAATAAATAATATGCAGTTATATTATAATAGATACTATTTTCCAAGGTTGGCAATAGTAAACAATTACCTTTAAGAGAAAATAATTAGAAATAGAAACTTCAAGTATCATGCCATAGTAAAATGTTGCCCTCTGTGGTAGATCAAAGAGAACCCAAACATATTCCTATGTTTTGTATTGAGAAGTGAAGATTAATTCCCCTCTCTTTGAATTTGTGCTGGCCTTAATAATTTGCGTAATAGAAGGCATCAGGTATACATTCTTAGACTTCTCAGGCTAGCGCAGAAGAGATCTGATAGCTTCCACTAGATTTATTGGAATGTTGGTTCTCAGATCATTGAGTTGCCATGTAAGGAGTTAGACTATCCTTAGAAACCACAGGAAGATCCTGAGACGACCTGAAGCAAGAGAGAGACATAGCTGTCCTCAGCTGTTTCAGGACTTAAGGGTTGAGTCATCCTACCCGAGGTTCCAAATATTGGGATCAGGTATGTGTTATCTTTACTGAATTCTGCCCAAATTGTAGATTCATAAGCAAAATCAACAATTGTTGTTATTTTGCTCCATTAAGGTTTTATTTCTCAGGGGAGAGGTGTTACTCAGTATTGGCTAACTGGAACATCTTCCATTATTTTCAGTTACATGAGTTTGAAATTATGAAAATTATTGGAGAGTTTCCTTATCAAATCTTTCCTATGTAGTAATATAGTTGGAGCCATCATGAGGACAAATTTTGAAGCAGATAAAACTTGTCTTTTTTGCCCTCTATGTTAAATGTCTCAATTTCTCTCTTTCTATAGAAAATGTGTGTGTGTGTGTGTGTGTGTGTGTGTGTGTGTGTGTGTGTGTATTCTCCACCTGTGTCATTTTCTACCAACTGAGCAGTTTAACAGAGACCTAAATCTTCCCATGGACTGCTTCTCACTGCTTTCTCCAAATAAACCCTTCAGTTAGAAAATATAATTTTAAATGTATCTAATTTATGCATTTTTAGTTGTGACTGGTCATTCCTACTTGGTAATTTGTTTTAGGATTACTTCTTCCATTCTACAAATATCATTTTCTCTTCTCACTATCTCTACATTAGTTCTGAAACAGATCGTTACTAGATCACATCCATTTATCCTAAATTCACCCAGGCCACTCTCTACACTGCATTCAGGAGTCTTTCCTGAAATGTAACTACTAACACTAACCTGCTTTGTAATCCTCCCCCTCCACACATCATGTATATCACACACACAGACACACACACACACACACACACACACACACTTCTTTAAAAAAGAGACTAAATTCTTTAAAATATTTTACATAGTCTTTAAAATTTGTCTACGATTTTCGCTTCAATCTCATTATTCTCTCACCATTACCCTAAACTCAACTATATTTCTAATCGCATTATAAATTCATAGCTCCTTGATGTATGCACTCTCATTTCCAAGTCTCTGAAAATGTTTATTTCAGGGGTTTGTCTGCTCTGTGAAACTCACTGAATCTCTTTGCCTTTTCCTGTACCCTTCAACCTTCCAATTGTCCAACTGTCCCTCAGTCAAAACAACTATTGTGATAAAGACTTCCTGGACTCATCTCTCTTAATGTTAATTATATAATCTTTCTATTTAATCCCATGGAAGTGATAGATATCACTACAATATCCCTAATATTATTATTCAGTTTTCAGTGTACCATGAACATCTAAGTGCCAATAGTGACTTATTCACAATCCTTTGAAATCCCAGTGCCCTGGATAGAAAAGGAAACAAGTCAGTTAGATGGATAAATATATAAGTGAATGATTATTTTTGTGTATCCATGTATTTATGTATTTAATAAATAGGAAATATAATTTTAATATCAAACTGTTATTTATTATATTAATATTATTATAGCTATTTTTAATCTTAAACTGAAAGATTTCTAAATGCATTTTTGTAGGATTACTTCCTAATTCTTTCCCCTTGGGTAAAAAAAGCACACAAAAATTTTCCAGTTTTACCATGAGCTCACATGTTTTTATAACATTTCTGTAAATTATCACTCTAACTAGACTACTTGTTTATGTAGTAGTATAGTAGTTTTCCTTTAAGGAATGTATAAGTATTATATATTGTTGTTAACAAATTAATAAGATTTTTGTTGTTCATAGCATTTATAGAGCCCTAGATGACCATTGGGAAATTCCTTCAAATAGTAATCTAAAATATACTTCAGTGAAGTGACCCATGTCATTGGCAATAAAGTGGGTCATTATTTATGACTGTTACCCAATTCTTTACATTTCATTTAATTACTTTACCATCAGAAACTACTTATCAAAACACAGCCAATACCTGCTGAAATATACTTTTTAATCTATTAATTCATAAGTTATATAAAACGGTGCATCTTTTTTATAATGTTAGATCAATACAACCATAACCATTGGTTTATTTCTGAAAACAAAAAAATACTTATTTTTTAAAACAAATTATTATTTCTTAAAATAGCATTTATTTTTTAATGTAGTCTGTTGAGCATGTTTCATGTTTAAAATATTAGATTTGTAAAAGAGATATTGAGCTAAGTGGGACTATTGCTTGGAGAAAAATGGGGAGAGAAAATGGAAAAGCAAGTAGAGGTACTAATATGAACCAGGAAAGGCTGAATCACCTCTACCTGCAAATGACCTGGGGTATCAAAAGTGTTCCTCAGTTAGGAAACAGGACATTGATAAGGTATCCTATCAAGATGAAAACGAGAGCATCTAAATTAAAACTTTATGACATAGCTCTTGACAAAAGCTTGAGCAATACAACTGTATTCCAGAACAAGATGGCCTCAGCCTTCATGAATGGCTCCCAAAATGAAAATAACCATATAAATCAGCATAGAAGATTAGGTGTCAAAGCCAAGTTTCACCAAATTTAATGACTCCATTTAAATGTGGCTATTGAATGTGTTCTTGACAAATGAAAGAGAGTGTTCAGAATTTTTCAAAATGAGTATAAATAGATGCAACATTTTCCTAAGAACTAGTCTGTATCTAGAGAGAAGACAGAATCAGAAGTTTGCAGAAAGAGAAATCTCTCTAAAGTCCCAATAAGTGAATTTTATTTAAAATTTTTTTCTTGTTTTATTTTTATTTATTTATTTATTAAGACAGAGTTTTACTCTTTCACCTAGACAGGAGTGCAATGGCGTGGTCTCAGCTCACTTCAACCTTCGCCTCCCAGGTTCAAGTGATTCTACTGCCTCAGCCTCCTGAGTAGCTGGGATTACAAACGCCTGGTACCACACCCAGCACATTTTTTGTATTTTTAGTAGAGACAGGGTTTCTTACTGTTGTCCAGGGTGATCTCAATCTCCTGACCTGTGGTGATCTGCCTGCCTCGGCCTCCCAAAGTCCTGGGATTACAGGCATGAACCACTGCAGCCAGTCCAAATAAGTGAATTTTAAATCACTCTTTAGCAACCTACTGGAATGACATTATCAAACATTCATCAGATATATTTAGGATAAGAGACATGAAAAGAGACGGCATGCTTATAACTCATCAATATAATCAGATTTTGGTTAAACTGTAGAAAGAAAGTTATACTGCCTTAATTTGAATTTATTTTTTTCTTATGTCTTCAGTAGGAATTTATTTTGAAAAATTTATACACAATTTGCTTGTAGGTGTTAGGGAATCACTGTGGTTAAAGATTATAGGAGGCAAAGAAATTCTCATTCTAGATGCAGAAAAGCCTGCAGACTGAGCAAGACAGGTGTAAATGCAAGATATAAGAAACAGGTCTAGGAGTGGATGGTGACCCCTTTCTACATGTTATTCAGCTATTGTAATATACATTAATCAAATTGAATAATATATGTCATTCAAACCTACTAAACATCAAGCTACAACAAATGACACTATGAATATATTCTTCATTGTTCCTCTATTTATGTATTTAATATCAGTTTCAACAAATGGAACTAGAGAGGGCATATAAATATCTGTATTGCTCTTAAGACATACCCTGTACCAACCATAGTGTCACTCATATAACATTTAACAAATATTTGTTGAATGAGTAACTGAGTGGTACAAATTATTTGCAATGTTTTGGTAATTACACATCAATTAACAGCATATTC
The DNA here is from genome assembly GCA_036589455.1 of Ateles fusciceps. Classification (NCBI taxonomy): domain Eukaryota; kingdom Metazoa; phylum Chordata; class Mammalia; order Primates; family Atelidae; genus Ateles; species Ateles fusciceps. Next base: position 10,669,967 of record JAZHEH010000222.1, read on the forward strand.
ACTTTCTTAAGTGCGGTGAACTAATAATAGGTATTTGATTTTTCACATGTCCAAAATTGATTTCAGCTTTTCCCCAACCATATTATCCTCTTGCAAACTTTCCCATTTCAATAATCAACATCTCTGTCCTTTCTGTTTCTCAGGGTCTACCTTCAAACTAGATATTTATGGAGCAAGTTCCTTCTCATCACCTGCGCTGTTGTTACCATTGTGATCCAAATCTCCATCACCTCTCAATTAGATTATTTCCATAGCTTCTTGGCTGGCCTTTGCTTCCATCCTGTGCCATCTACTTTTGGCATAGCCACCCAGTGTGATCCTCAAAGAAACCTAATTCAGATCATAGTTTTCCTCTCTTCTAAGCTTCCATTGGCTGCCTTACAATGGCCTTCAATGCCCTAGATGATTTACTCTTGAGCTAGATGTCTAAGTAACATTATCAAATATCCATCAGGCAAAGTTAAGATGAGAGAAATAAAAAGAGGCATGATACTCTGTAACTCAACTGCTCTCAATATAATTAGATTTTGATTGAAATACAAAGAGAAATTGTATTCTGTTAACTTGGATATCCTTTTTTCTTCTGCTCAGCCTACCTCTTACTGCTGCTCCCTTTGCTCATTCTTCTAGAAACACACTGGCTTGTGAACCATTTCTTAACCATGCCAGGTTTGCTTCCAACCCAGGCCTTTGAACTTTGTTTTCTCTTGCCTGGAACCATTTTTCTTATAATTATTCCCATGGCTCATTTTCTCATTTCTTTCAGGACAGGACTCAAATATCACCTTCTTAGTGAAGACTTCTTGACTTTCTACTTACGTTTTTCACTTTTCTAGCCTACCTTATCTTCTTTTCCTGCTTTATTTTTTCCTGTAGCACTTAGAACCATCTAGTGGATTTTAATATACATCTCCCCCTCACCCATGAGAGAAAGAAAACCTCAGAAAGACAGATAGGACTGTTAATTTTGTTTACTACCATACCTCCAGAACCTAGAACAATGCCTAACACATAAGAGATATCAGCAAACTGACACAAGAACAGAAAATCAAACACCACATGTTCTCACTCATAGGCCGGTGTTGAACAGTGAGAACACATGGACATAGGGAGGGGAGCATCACACACTGAGGTCTGTAGGGGGGGGACTAGGGAAGGAACAGTGGGAGTAGGGGGTAGGGAGTTGGGGAGGGGATAACATGGGGGAGAAATGCCAGATATAGGTGATGGGGTTAGAGGCAGTAAACCACATTGCCATGTATGTACCTATGCAACAATCCTGCATGTTCTTCACGTGTACCCCAGAACCTAAAATGCAATAATATATATATGTGTGTGTGTGTGTGTGTGTGAGTGTGTGTATACACATGTATATGTATATATGTTTATAAAACAAACAAAAAAAAGAGATACTCAAGAAAGTCGGGCGTGGTGGCTCATGCCTGTAATCCCAGCACCTTGGGAGGCTGAGGAGGGTGGCTCATGAGGCAAAGAAATTGAGACCATCCTGGCCAACATGGTGAAACCCCATCTCTACTAAAAATACAAAAATTAGCTGGGCATGGTGGCGCATGCCTGTAGTCCCAGCTACTGGGGAAGCTGAGCCAGAAAAATTGTTTGAAACCAGGAGGCGTAGATTGCAGTGAGCCAAAATCACACCAGCCTGGGCAATAAGAGCAGAATTCCACCTTAAAAAAAAAAAAAAAAATTGGCGAGAGATACTCAATAAGTATTTGTTGTATGAATGCATGAATGTCAGGAAAGCCTCATCACCATTACTCATTCTATTGCTATATATAAGGCAATGATAATTTCTTTGGTTCATCCAGAAAGCTTTAGCAAGACTGATAACATTCCTAGGGAAGCACTCGTGAACTCCACACTGCTTAACAAAATCCTTTTCTTGGCTTCTCCTCTTTGTCACTCCTCCTCTTTTGCTTTTCTCTTCCCTATGCTACCTCCTAATAAAATTCCTTGCTTGAATTCTGTCCAGTGCAAGTCTCACAAAAATAGGTTAAACAGATCTTTCCAGACAACTAGTGTTTTCTACTGTCCTGGAATTTCACTCCAATGCGGTATATTTCTATTACACTACATTTTAATGAAATCTTTTCCCTGAATACCCAAAAAGTTATGTTCTGTATGAGCATGTCTGCTTTCAGTAGACATCAGTGGTGAGCCTCTGTAATTGTTTTCTTTTTAATAATAAAAGAAGAAACAAACACAATGGACAATCAAACAAGCTCGCTTGTTAACTGAGTAATTTCCATGACACACAGTTTTCATCTCATTTTATTATGTTAAAAAATAGAATAACACAGTAAAAACCCTGTCTCGAGGCTTCATTACAGTATAATTATGGATTTAGTTATACTGCCCACCACCTCATATCCCTGATGTATCATATAGCTCAGCATATTACACAGTTCTTCAAGGATAAAAAATATTTTTCCCAATCTATACTTAATTGTATATTGAGTACACCACTGAGAATTTCCCCACCATCATCTCAGCACAAGGGGGGCAGTGTCTGTACATTGAGAAGTTATTGGTATTACTATTATTTTTAACAGCCTATCATCATGCACCCTCGGGAGTGAAAACATAAGAACAGAGTCGATAAGGGACCCTTCCGAATACGGAAGGAGCAGAGTGTCTGTGGAGCTACATATACTCAAAAGCTATGAATTACTTCAAGAGAATCAAAAATGTACTAAGCAAAATTTACAATTGAACTGTTCACTACAGTTTCAACAGCTGTAATGTTATGCTGCTGATAAAGACATACCTGAGACTGGGGCAACTTACAAAAGAAAGAGATTTAATTGGACTCACACTTCCACGTGTCTGGGGAGGTCTCACAATCATGGCGGGAGGCAAGAAGGAGCAAGTCACATCTTACCTGGATGGCAGCAGGTGAAAAAGATAGTTTATGCAGAGAAACTCCCATTTTTAAAAACCATCAAATTTAGGGAGACTCATTCACTACCAGGAGAACAGCGCAGAAAAGACCCGCCCCCATAAATCAATCACCTCCCCACCAGGTTCCTTCCAGGACCTAGGCGAATTGAGGGGGTTACAATTCAAAATGAGATTTGGGTGGAGACACAGCCAAACCATATTATCTTCTAAAGAATAATAATATCAGTAATAATAATAGCAAAAATATATAGGAATTATTATAGCAAATAGTAATAGATGACATTAAATGAGCACTACTATGTCCCACTGATCTAATTATTTTACTTGCAATAATTTATTACAGAAATAATTATTTGCAGGATCTGAATTTTAAGGGAATACATGTCATCAAATCTGAGGGTTTTTTAAAGATTATTATGCTCCCATTAAGCAAGGGAACACTCACTGCTGTTCTTGTCTTTGCCTTCACCTAAGAAAATAATGAAGGGTGGTAAACAAGGATGAGAAGGAATTCATTTATTTCTTTTCCTGAAATACAAATGAAAGATTGACAATGGAAGTTGGAAAAAAAGAGGGGAAGTGTAGATATTTCAAGGACATAGATATCCCACGGAATACCTACGAGCATGGAATCACTACGATATGCCAGGCACTGTATTAAGTATTCTACAGGCATTTCATTTAATCATTACAATGCCATGTGAGGTGAGGATCTATCACCCTCTTTGTAGTGAAGAGAAAAAGAAGCGGTTAAAAATATCTTCACCAAGGTCACACAACTAATAATAAATAGTGGAAATGAAGCCATAGTCTTGTCAATCTGGCTTCAGCACACAACTTTTAGTTCTCAGGCATATACTATGAGCATTTTTAATCTTTTAATTTAAAATATTTTTATTTTTATGTGTTTCCCCATGGTACTGAGCAGTAAAAATTTACAATAAAAAGAGCCTGGGTGGTTTTCCTTTAGGGCAAGTAGGAAGTAGGGAATAGGGGAAATAGCATTCCATTCCACAATCTACTTTGTAGAGAAGACCAGACAGCAGATGACAGTAGAAAAGAATAAAATAAAACAGGATGATGTTTTTAAAGACCTATTATAAGTGGATAAACAAAGGACAAAGCAAGAAAAAAAAAAGATAACGTTTTCCTACTTTGTTTTTTTTTCTTTTATTCCTTTTGTTAAAATCTAAAACTTTTTCTATTCTGAGTATTATTTATTACTTGCACTTGAAACTATTACTTACATGATCTGGTGGAAGATTAAGACCATGCGTGTATAGTCTATCCACATAAGATGAATTCTATCCCTTATTTGTAACCATGAAAGAAACTATGTGGTTTTCTTTTCTTTTTGTCACCAACTCAAAAAGCAAATACATACACTCATACACTTAAATTTAGTAAAGAGAAAAATGGATTTTTTTCTCTTTACTAAAGAATGGAATGCGGCTCAAATATCTACACATTTCTCATGACCTTAAATAATTTATGAACACAAAGTATACTAGTACTTGGTTATACTTCAGAAAATAGTATTAAAAATGTATTTTAACAGTGATTTATGAAAATTTTAGAAGATTATTGAATGTGTTGTAGACTCCATTTATTTTCTATTAAATACAAATAAGATGTTTCTTCCATGAAAACTAGCTATTACACTGTATTTGAATTTAAATCCTGGAACTGTATTAATGCAGAAATTACCTTACAAGTTGATCATTTAGCACATAATTTTCCCAAATGCAGACATTTTGATTAATAACAAACGCTAAATTGAGGATACAGCATATGATAAAAGCAGTTTGAGTCAAATTTTTCCCAATGAAATCAAACAACAAATTGTGTTGATTTAATTGTGAACCTATACTTATGGAAATAACATGAAGAAATGAATTTTTCACTTTCCTGTTACACCGTTGCCCTTTTTTCCAATCCAGAGTTATAGAGGAGTTGTAAGGCAATTAAGGGTGTTACAAGGGACTTTTGGGTGCAGCACTGGAATTTTAAAACAAGTTTAATGGCAATTTTTGATAAGTAATATACTGTAATATACCTTTTAAACTCTACATGGACTTTAAAATCTTTTATGGAAAATTCTCAAGTTTCCACAATAAAAAGAAAACTCTGCTTTCTTTGGGAATATTTTTAGGAAAAATAACTTAGTTTGATTTTCATGGAAAAATACCTAAATAGTAGTTGCTGTTCGAATTTTGTCACGTTTCTTTTTGTGGGTCTTTTGAAGTAAATGAACAGGTTTATGTAAACATTATGATTTGGCTTCTCCCAGATGTTAGAAAGAAGCATTGTGTAAGTAGTGACGTACTTGGGCTTACGTAAAGAAATCGTGCCATTTTTTCAAGCCAGATATACCTTCTGTATCAACAAATGGAACACAAATCTTCAGTCTAGGAGTTAGAGGAAGGGAAAAGGGGGAAAAATTATAACACTTAAATAAAATCTTTGTATTTTAGATTTGTTGACCAGAGTATTATATATATCTAATGCTACCAAAATTATGATGTTATCACATATTCACGTTAATTCAATAAATGATGGTTATCTGTAGCAGTCAGAGAGGACAGAATTATTACTATTAGGGATTACATTCTGCTTTCCTGGGATTACATTCTGCTTTCCTGTGAAATAGCAGGTATGCAACACATATTTTCTATGCACACCAAGGTCTAAAAATGATTCACATTGAGAAGTTTGAACATTATTACATCTTGACAGCAGTCATGAAAATTGTTAAATGAAGTTTCTTCTGTTGCACTTAAAAATTACTCTTTAATCCAAGATGTGATTTTAGTTTCCATGAAGCTTCTACCCACATATATATTAATATCTTCTTAACTTGCTGTATAATTTCTTGGTCTTTTAATATAGTATCTTATATTATGTTAGTCTTTCATTTCTATCTGTTTACTTAGAGGACACATTCAGTTACCTGCTAGTCACACCACAAACCTTTGTGCAGACACTTGGAACCAATTTCTAATTGTTTTCACAGCTGCTTATCTTGGAGTCAGCTATATAAGAAAGAGACACTGTAATTAGTGAAGCTGATTCCTTGGTGAGCTGCTAACATCGGACTGTTTTAAAGTCTCTTTTTTGTGAATTCACACACAAATTCTTAAGCAATAATGATAGCAGTACTCTAGAGATTTAAAAAAAAAAAAAGAGTATGTAGAAAAGCCAGGTAGAGTTTATTAGATGGTATATTTAGTCATTTTTAAACCAAGGTAGTTTTTGGGAGGAAGGGTTTTTGTTGATGATGATGATGATTATTTGTTTGCTTGTTTGGAGAAACCAGCAAAGTAGAACTCCAAAATCCATCTCTTAGCAGTCTGCCTCAGGGTTTTCAATTCAGACACAATGGTATATGGGCTGACACTTCCCAAATCATTGAATGCACACCATTAAAAGGAACTACATGTAGCCAGGAAATAAGAAAACATTTTATGACTCTCTAGAAGACACACCGGGTGTCTGCTTCTACATGCCTTTTCTTTTCTTTCTTTCTTTTTTTTATGCTTAATCTCTAGAATAATGCTGACATCACTGCTTAAAGGTCTGAATGTGAATGAGAATAATCATTTCACACAAAATATCCCCAAAGGGTCTGTCATCTGGCAAACAGCAAGGAATATCTTCTGACATCTTGCTTTGCAGAACAGCAATAATCTCTCACCACCCGTCAATTCCAAATGTCTCATACCCTGCCCCTGGTGATTCTTGGCAATCGGCACCCAGTCCCTGTGTAATAGCACTTCTGCCTGCTTCTAATGTAGTGCTTCAAGCCGTCCTGTTGCTCAGATACCAGACACATTGCCTAAAATGAAATCTTAGAGGTACTGTCCACATCCTGTCAGTAGACAAAGGAATCTGAACTGCTAACACTGAAAATAAGGTGCAAGCGGGCATAATATGAATCCTCTTTACATCAGGGACTTGCATACGTGCTCTTTGGCATGTTTCCCTGTATAAAAAAATAAGTTCTAAAATATGCTAATGACATCATCGAGTTAGATAAAGAGGAGCAAAGAAAACCAAGAAGTTTCAAATGATACATTTTGAATTTAGCAAAATGTGATTTTACTAGGAAACATTAATCAAATGTAGAGGCAAATCAAACTCATTCCATAGTTCTCCCTAGGAAATAATAATTAATAAGTGACTGAGCTTTGAATTCTACCAAACTTTGGTTAAGGAGGAAAATATAAGCCTTAACTGTAGGCAGTGGTCTTGACACATATTATTTTTCTCGTTTCTGGAATTCTTCTTGCCTCATGATTCATTGATGGGGTCCCTATGAATGAATAGTTGCATAATGGTGAGGAGATTGTGTGTATATTTTGAAGCTTTACATTTTTTTCTGTCTTCCCTGATTAGTCATGTCCATTACCCAGCTAGCTCTAAAATTCACAACCTAATTGCTTATTAGTTTAGTTTAGTGAAAAATGATTTAAAAATTATTCTTCTACCTTTAAAAAAAATCTAATAGCCATGATGGTCAAAAGATAAAACCACTAAACATTATATTTAAAAAACATAAAAATCATATTTAATATAGTGGGAAATACTTTAAAATAGAAATGGCATAAATGAGAGATTTGTTCAAAACTTATACTTATTATGAAAGTACAAATGCCAAGCAGCAAAACTTGTTTAAAAGTCAGTGTTATTATTTTTGAAGAAAAATTATTTGATAATTACATAGCAAATTTCATAAAATGGGTTTTTACCAATTAAAAAAAACTAATACAATTTGAAAATTCTCACTACATTTTAAATATAGACATTTATAGGCAAATAGTAGTCATAAATATCAACAAGTTACCAAAAAAGCCACACAATTTTATTGTATGAAAATTTGTTTCATGCACACATTATAATATTTCTTATGATATATATTCAGAGCCTTTCAGGTTCCATGGCAACCTACCCTCTGAGTATCACCATCCTGCAGTTTTCTGGGGCATTCCTTCGGCAGCAGACACCCTGACACTCAGCCTCTACTCCACGTGCATATCACCATGCAGCCCCTCACTCGGACTTGCTTAGTTCTGCCCAGTGGCCTCCTGGAGTTGGGTTCATAGGGAAGGCTCTGCCTTTTATTCTGTGTACTCGCTAGCCTATGCCCTGCCAGAACTTCTATTACAATCCTTGAATACATAGACACTAGTTTCTATGTCCTGAAACCCGGGGGATCCACACTCAGTTCTCTAAAGCATCCTCTCACTGTGGTCCTCAAAGCATTCTCTCACATCATCCTTCTACCAGGGGTGGATTAGGAAATAGAAAGCATCCACTTCTTTCCACTTCCTGTTAGGCATACAGCTATCTTCACAGAAAATAGTACTTACAAGTTCAGCAAATCTAGCTGATGATATTCTAGTACTTCTGTATAAAATATATGCATAAAACCTAGTTTTTGCCTGAGAGTGAAGATAATGGGCACTATCCATTGTAACCACCCATTAGACAGAAAAATACGTAGCTATAGCAATCTACACATATAAATGGAGAGCTATTTAGATACATCGATATCTAGATACATAGATAGGTACATAGACACGCAGATATATTCCAAACACTGTTGCCAACTGATATGATTTGGATCTGTGTCCTTGCCCAAATCTCATGTTTAATTTTAGTCCCCATTGTTGTTGGTGGAGCCTGGTGAGAGGTGATTGGAGCATGGGGATGGATTTCTCATAAGTGGTTTATCACCATCCCCTTGGTGGTGTTCTTGTGATAGTGAGTGAGTTCTTGTGAGATCTGGCTATTTAGAAGTACGTGGCGCCTCTCCTCCACCCTCACCCCCCACTCTCTCTTTCTCTCTCTCGCTCCTGTTCCCATCATGTAATGTGCTTGCTCCCCATTTGCCTTCCACTGTGATTGGAAGCCTCCTGAGGCTTTGCCAGAAGCAGAAGCCACTGTGCTTCCTGTACAGCCTGCAAAACCATGAGCCAATTAAACCTCTTTTCTTTATAAATTACTCAAACTCAGTTATGTATTTATAGCAATGCAAGAACAGGCTAATACACCAACTAAAGGTATGTTTTGTTACTAACGACTTGAGTATTCTCAACTATTTATGGCATTTATCAATGGTTCATTACAAAAAAGGGATTTAATTTTTTACATTTTCTGTGCTTTATTCATGATAAAAAGAACCAGTGAAAACTTGTTCTTTTCATTGGTTCTTTTTATCATGAATAAAGCACAGAAAATGTAACTTTTATGTTACAGGCTAAAACATTTAGATTGCAGGCTCTTTTCTTCCCCCTCCTGCCCTTAGCCTCCCCCAACCATACATATCAATAAAGGGAAGAGAAAGACAAATGAATTCCCAATGAGCAAGAAGTTGAAAAAGGATAATAAGTTTCTTTGTTGGTCAAGTCTAAAGTCATTTTGAGTTAATTAAACAAACACAAGCTACTACTAAGCCAATAGAGGATATATTAAGTCTTTTAAAAATATAATTGTGATTTTTCTTCACCAGATTTCTGTTGCTTGTTTTCTCATTCGTAACTAAAATTGTTAGACCTGTTAAAATATAGAAACACTTGGGAAAAGAATTCCAGGACAATTGCTCCTGAGAAGTTGCCATCTTCCCTGGAAGTTTCCAGTAAGCTGAGTTATGCTCATTACAGGATGAAGGACACATAGACCCACAGTATCATTCCTTCTGTGTGTCTTTCTATTCTCGTTTTCCAGGCTATTGCATACAGCAACTATTCAAACTTTTTTTTGGATCCCTTCATTAGCTATCGTTTCCAAAAGTTTGGTTAAAATAGTAAGCTAAGCTGAGCAAGCAACATTTTGGCCTTTTAATTTTATTGGGCACACTGGTCATTTATTGCCCCTCCCCCACCCTATTCCCCCAGCACCAGCGCCGAGCATTCCCTGGATGGGGATTCAGCTGGCTGGCCAGTGGCCATTTCACTGCATGCCACACATCTGCACCCTTGGAATCTGAGGCCTTGTCTTCATTTTAGGGCACTAGAAATATTTCTGCCAAAACTCCAAAAGCTGTTTCTTTCTTTTCTATTCTTCTCTTTTTTTCTCCTTTTCCTTTTCTCTTTTCCTTTTTTTTTTAACTTTCTGAGAACTATATAAGCAACACATACATTTGATTGTCAACAGCTGACACTACGAAGCAAACATATATGTAAGAGTAGATTTAAAAGGTCTTAATGCACCTCCTAGCTCTATCTCTGACTCTATGATATTGTAGAAGTCGCTTAAATCTGTCTACTTAACTATAAAATGAGACCAGTTATAGAAGTGTGTGAGAGGAGAAAATAGTTGATACAGGTGGAAGAGCTTTGGAAATCCTGCATTCTTGCATATGCATTGTATTAGCATTATTATTAGATCAGATGGCCCCTCATCTATGACTGACCAAGGTGCAGGGTACATGAGCTAAAGGAATCCAATTCATTATCCCAAGGCTGTATTGCAATGGATTTTATAAAGGCTAAGAAAAAGCAAAGATGTTTTTAAGTCTCCATCAGACTAAAACAATAAACAAAAAATTATGGTATCCCTAACAATGTCCTGGGTTAATATTTTATTCCATAAATCACGATTTCAGACTCTTTACCCTCTAAGAGATTGAAATTGAACACACTTTCATAGGTTTTGAATTTCATAACTTCTAATCTATGCTCATAACCTGGAAAATGTCATCATACTGAACGCCCACATGAAAGGGTACTTTTAGGACCTGCCAGTGACAGTTTATACACACCAGTCCCCCTTTCAAATGTCACTTCCATTACTATGTTACATCAGAATTGCAAGTGAAATGAACACGCTGTAACCTAGTATTTTAAAAGGTTATGTTGAAGGAGTAGAGAGGCTTAAATTAATTTTCCCTTTTCTCATCCAGTAGGCCTTTACTCAATAGGATTTCCTATAATTCTATCTTAATCCATGTCTCTGTAGATGAACCAAACAGACCACAACATAGAAGAGCCTGCCAAAGTGGCTTCCTGCCAGCAGCCCTCTCTCCTCTTTAAGATAGACTTCAGCTTAATGATTGTACAGTGATCCAAATCAACGAAGAAAGCAAAGAACAGACACGTATCTCATTATCTTCTGCAAAGATCTATTTGTTTAGCCATGTGCAAATATTGCCCTAAAATGGTAAGCTGGTTGGCACATATTAATCATTTACCAGGTCTATTCAATTCCTAAAATGAATGTTAATTGAATATGCAGGGGGGAGTTGCATGGTTGTTTTTGCTGCTGGAGACTTGATATAGGCAGAGAACAAGGAGAAAATTATTTAGAATATCCAGTGGAATCCATCATTATATTTTTGAGACTATTAATTAGCCAAAGATAGTGAAAGTATTTTCTAGCAATACTAGTTAAATGAAGCAGAAAAGTTAAATGAAGGCTAAAAGCCCACACAATGCCATCATGCTCTAAGTATTGTTCTCAATTATTGGAAGTACATATATTATAGAAGTCAGTATGTATTTCCTAATGAACTGCTTCACTTGAATTATTTCATGCCATAGTCTTATCCTTTCCTACAGTTTGGCAACTGTTGAGAGGTTGGAAAAGACTGTATTATTTATTCTGAGGCCAAAATATAATCATACTTGGGGAAAGGTACTAGATGTTTATCCACTGAACATTTATTACAGCAAATTTTCATAATCCATAACCCTTAGATGTTTAAATCTAAACTTTGTCTTAATTGAATTCAGCATTATTAAATTTAAATTTGTTCCACTAAAAAATTATTTGGGCTATGAATATATTGGATGAAAACACCAAAATGAGACTAGATTTTTATCAACTTATTAATGAACAGGTTGATTTTGAAAATGTTATCCTTTTAACTATCTAGAAGAAATTTAGAAAATGTAAAGTATCTTATAAATTTGAAAGTTGGCATATTAGATTCACTTTAACTGTACAGGAAACTTTTTCAGAATATGAATCAATAAACTAAATAAAAAGAGGTTACTTCTGTATCTTACATATATATTATCATTAAGGAATGAGTCTTCTCTTAATAGTCCATACAATCACTTCTTTTAATCACTTATATATTTACAAAGAAAACTACAAATCTTACACTTTGTATATATGAAAGACTGTTAAAGTATGATATGTACCCATATTATAATTTAAGAAAACAAAACTAAATTATGAAAGAATAATCAACTTTGTGATATTGTCCTATGTAAAATTTCTCCTACTTCACAGTTTATAAAATACAGCTTCTCTATTTAAAAAAAAAAAAAATTCTCTCAGCTCTTCAAGATCTTACCTACAAATAAAAATATCTGTACATTCATCATTACTTTTTTCCTATTACCTAAAATAAAATTATTCTCTGGAAATTTTGCTGTTAATACTCTTTTCCTACTGATACAAAAAGGAATGTATCTTCTTGTAATCACAGCCCTTTGGGAGGCTGAGAAGGAGGATCACTTGAGCCCAGGAGTTCAAGACCAGCCCGGGCAACAACATAATGAAAGCCCATCTCTACAAAATTTTTAAAAAGTAACCAGGCATGGTGGTGCATTCCTGTTGTCCCAGCTACTCAGGAGGCTGAAGTGGGAAGATTGCTTTGGCCTGGGGGATTGAGTCTGCAGTGAGCCATGATGGTTCAACTGCACTCCAGCCTAGGCAATAAAGTGAGGCCCTGTGTCAAAAGAAAAAAAAAGAACAAGAATAGCCACCAAGCAGGGTGCAACAATTTATGAGAAATAAATCTCTTCTTTCCAAATTTATGAACTCATAAATTCTTCAATTGACAGAATCCTCCCAGTTTACATGCTGCACATATTTTTAAAATTTGTGGAAATTGGCATTTATTTTTTATTCCTTGGTGTCTATCTCCATAACTTAGAAATCAGTCATATATGTCTATTATGCAGTTTCTATATTTCATCGTGTTTTATAGCAATTTGTGAATTTATATTATCTTACTAATCAATAGTACCCTCTTGAAAGCTGTCTCTTGCTATATTCTTTGGCTTCGTATTTCACATAGTGTCACACATAGAATCCTTCATGTAGTGAAAATGCAAATACCTGTTGATTGAGTAATTGATGCCTAAATCTTAACTTGTGAAAATTTGCATGTTGAATTCAGTTGCTAAGGCAACTTGGATTTTAGAACAATCAGGAAGGAGCTCTTACAGCAATCCAGAAACAAGTTTATATAGATTTAACTTAATAGTTTTAATGTGAAAATTGAAAAAAGTTGTGAGTATACAATATTTTTAAAAAGAAACAGGACAGAATTTCATGGCAGAAAGGATCTAGGGAATGAAGGAGAGTGAACAATATAAGGTGGTTCCATTAATTTATTCAATCTGAGGAACTGGTTACCAGATACCATAATGAGCAAGTGTCAGAGTTAGACAAGAGAGCTAATGGGCTGGGGCATATGCCTTTATAGTAACTGGTTCCAATGATGGCTACAATGTGGAGTGAAAGAAGGCAAAATAGAAAAGACATGAAAAGAGAAGCAAAAAGTCCAAGAGAAAAGCTGGCAGAGATAGAAGAGGAGTTCAATTACCATTTGAGGAAATCTGAGAAAGTAATGTTTCCAGAAGAAAGTAATCAATAATGAAGAAACAAGATTGAAAGAGTGGTCAAAAATGGTAAATGGCTTGATATTAGCAGGTACATAATCATTGTCCAGTTCATAAAGAGCTGTTTTGGTTGAATGATAGCATTGGTATTACCTGAGAATTGAAAAGAAAATTAATATATATTCCTTTGTACTCTTTAAATTTTTTTAAGGTAAGGTTTTTGTTTATTTTATTTTGTATTATTCTGATGGATATACATTTTACTAAATGTATGATTTTTCATGTAAAATATTCTTCTCTAGAGAGCCAATCAATAAAATAAAATAGCTTTATATATACAACTGGATTATATGTGGCATAATAAAAATAAAACTGGTTACATATAGCAACATGTAGTATGTCTTAGTCTTCAACTCATACTCTGAAAAATTCATATGTCAAGTAATGTGGTCCCTGCTTTCCATCTTATCTCTGAATTCTTGATTTAGAGTATCCATATATTCCTTGTTCAGGTGTTCAGTTTAGCCACTGAGGTTTACAGAAACAGATGAAGAGTGAGGGGGGATAACCAGGAAAATTGGCTATCATTTTTGGTAGCTGACTCTTTGTAGAAAATTGTCTGATATCACTCGTCACACCCTCCAGCTGCATACTAAAATTGTGGAGTACTGAGTAGATGTTCTCATAGGGCATAAGCCAACCATCCTCTGGGTACTGGTTTGTATAGTCCAGAACTGACCCTGCTGAGGTAACAATGATCTCTTCTGAATTCCATATGATGGCAAGAGGAACAAGAAGGCATGAAGACTCACTGATTCATACCACCCATTCAGTTTCATCCTTCACAGAGAATTATCTCTAGGCCATTTAGTGAACAAGACATTTCAGAACTCAATAAATTTCAAAGGCATATACATTCAACAATTGGATCAGTATTACCTGAAGACAGTTTTCCAGAGATAGCTTGGGTGGACCATAGCTCAGAGATGCTAAACCAGTATATATATATCTGAGGTAGAGTCCAGTAGACTACACTTTTAAAGAGCTCCACATACTTTTTTAAAAGCCTGTTTCACAGCAAGATTTTAGAATGAATGAGTATTTTACATGACAACTTTTCTCAAAATCTTGGAGTCTTAATTATAGCATGGAATATTAGTAAATTATGACTTGGAGTAAATAAATAAACTTGCTTAAGATTTTTTGAATTATAACTTACATCTGGACTTTGGGGTCAATACCTTTACTATACCACAATTGCCTTCCATGGGAATACGCTTTTGTTTAGTTATGTTTATCACTTTCTCGGAAGATATTATTCTAGCTGGTGGGTTAATACACCAAGGTTATCTAACACTCCCACTTTCTCCTAAAGTTTTGGTCAAGGTTTTATTTGCTTGTTGATTTACTTCTCCACTGTGGCTTACTGAGCACAACAGGGAGTCTGTCTTGTTTTCTTCCCATCCCTAGTCCACTATCTGAGTAAAATATTCATATGAGATCCTCTTTCTCCTAAGGAATCATTTTGTATACCCAGCCTTTTCTAATCACTTAGTAGTAATTTAACCAATTCTCCTGGCCAATACTTGAATCAAAGTGATATGACAAATTAATTCACACTAACCTGCTAATGAATACAAAAAAAATATAGCATGATTCTTCAAAAATACATAAGAATTGAGTGCACTTATAAAAAATTGAAGAAAGTGCAATCATTGAACGATAACAATTTTGCCTAGAAGAGACATCTAGAACCATTGATATTTATAATGCAGCTAGCATTTTGACTGGTGTATTAATATTCTCCAGAGACATAGAACCATATATATATATATAGATAGATAGATGTGTGTGTGTATATGTGTATATGTATACAGATGTATACATAGAACCATATACGCATATATACACATATATATGGTTATATATGTGTATATATGTATGCATATATATGTATATATGCATATATATATGCATATATATATGCGTATATATACATGCATATATGGTTCTATTGTATACATCTGCATACATATACACAGATGTATATGTGTATGTATATACATGTGTTTATATATACACAGATGCATATATACCCACGTGTGTGTGTGTGTGTATACATATATATACACACATATATAGCCTGTTGATAATTCTGGAGAGAGAAAGAGATTTTAGGAAATTAGATTACAAAATTGTAGGGACTAGCAGTTCCAAAATCTGAAGGATAGGCTAGCAGGCTGAAGACCCAGGTAGGAGTTGATGCTGCAGTTTGCATTTGAAAGCAGTTTCCTATTAAGGCCTTCAAGTAATTGGATGAGGCCTACCAACATAATGGAATGTAATCTGCTTTGGAATGTAATGGAAGGTAATTGCTCAAACTCAGCTGTTTTAAAAGCTAATCTTATCTAAACAATACCTTCATAATACATGAAGAATCATGCTTGACCAAATATCTGGGTACTGATGCCTAGCCAAATGCACACATAGAATTAACCACAATACCTGGTAATACATAAAGACAATTCGTTTTACAAATTAAAGTAATCTGAGATTAAAATTAAGACAATATATCTTCATGGAGTGTTACTGTATCTCATCAGTCAGCATAACATGAAATGAGACTACTAGGACAGGGCTGATGGGAAAGCTGTACTATAGAGAAATAACATTTCACAATAGCATTTCACAAACAGAAGTTCATTGACCTGCAGGATCAGAAACTCAATTAAGTAATCATGAGTTACGTTTTTTTGTGAGATTTGAAAGGCGACATTATAATTTACTCCAGGGCAACCATAAATCTGAATTTCAGAGACAAACTTCCAGCAGCAGCAAACATGGGCATTTGAATGTATTCTAGGCAAGCGACCAGAGTATAATGTAATAAAAATTTCAAAGAAACTGATATGTAGTTCTTTGAAAAAATGTCGTAATGCTTCTAACCCTCTCCTTTCTCTATATCTTGTGTATATACGCAAGATACCTAAAGGAACATTCTTGTGCTCTTTCTTACACAATTTTATTCTTGTATCATTTTTCTTTTTCACACACACACACACACACACACACACACAAGTGTTATTGAACCATGTTATTATTGTATGAGAGTCTTGATGGTTTGCTTGCTTAAGTAAAAGCTATGAAAAACGTATTTATCTTGAGGATACTGGAATCTGCAAGAGGGTGAGAGAAGTTCCTAGGTATTATTTTTGGCTTATTTCTTTAGTTTGAAAAACAATCAGAACCACTCAGCATCTCTAGAACTGATAGAATAGAGGTATGGGCACAGAGAAGTCTTCCGGAAACATACACCTTCTAACATGGCTGGAGCTGAGGCCCAGCACTATTATAGATGGAGAACATGCGTCTACTCTCAAGTAGGGGGATGGGCCCAAGAATACTGAGTCAGAGAACCAAGTCAGGATTTCAGGCACATTGCGTTATGAGATCCTTGGGATGTCACTTTTCTGGCCTGAAACCTCTGTCTGGTGGTGCTTTCTCCTGAGTTTTGCTCAGCCCGCTGGGATTGTTCCACTCACTCCACCTGGCAGGCTGTGCTTGGCTCAAGCTACTAGGCTGCATCCCATGCCTCCCAAGGGTGACTCAGGCATGGAGCAGTGAGAGGTGTGTCAGCAAGCATGGGGTCCAGCCTCTGTGCAGTCAGACCTGTCAACTACTGCAGGGGGGCTGGCAGCTCCAGGTGCTAGTATGGGTGCCAGCTCTCTGCAAGGCTGTGGCTGGACAGGCACCCCACAAGCAGCTTCCTCAGCTGGGACTGGGGCATGTGGTGGCCTCTAGAAGTTCTGAGATGCCAGGAACCACAGGACCTTAAAGAGGGCGTAACAGTCCTGGCTCAGGGAGCTCCCAGGTCTGGGCTCCTACAAGGGCTGCAGCTCTTCTCTTCCTCTCTTCACCCACAACGAGGTGAGCAAGGGGCATGTTTCAGTCCTGTTCGTGGTGTAGATGTTCTAGACTTGCCATTCGGCAGGCCTCAAGTTATTGTCCTGCAACCAGGAAGAATGAGGCACACAGACAAGTGGAGGGTCAGTAAGAGGAGGAGGAAGAGCTTTACTGAGCAGTAAAACAGCTCAGAGACCTGCTGTGGGTAGCTCCTTTCTGCAGCCAGGGTGTCCGGATGAGTGTGCAGCCCTCAGCAGAGTGTAGAAGGCCCTGGCGTGGGTTGCTACTCTCTGCAGACAGGTCTCCCTAGAGTGGAAGCTCCTGTCTGCTGCTGGTTGTCCCAACATTCTCTAGCTATCAGCACAGAGAGTAGCTCCTAGCTCCTCTCTGCAGCTGTCATCCACTCTGCTCTGGCTGAGCCTGGGGCTTCCATGGGCCTCAGAGTAGGGAATGGCAAGCTGATTGGTACATGGACAGCCATGGGCAGGCCCATGAAAAAGCACCACGAGATCCTCCTCAGAGCTGGCAGCCCAGCCCCAGGCTTCAGGCCTTCCCCAGCCTAAAGGTGGGGGCTTCACTACGGACCTGCCCACTTCTGCCCATGAATCTATCATCCTCCTACTTCTGTTCAAGGCACCCAGGCTGCCTGACTTTGCTCCTATCTAATGGCACCAAAAAAAGGGAGAAGACAGACATCAAGACCCACAGACACTTTAGAGCCTGAGGGGACAGGGGGACCTTCCTGGACAAGAGTGCAGGGAGGCCTTCCCGGGCCCCCAAGAGTGTAAGAGGCCTGAGTCTGCAGCGCTGTTTGGGCAGCTGCAGCGGTGCCTGGGAGCGAGGCGGGACTCCTGCCTGCTCTATAGAGCAAGGCTGAGTATGCAGCCGTGGTTTGGGCAGCTGCAGCAGCACTCAGGGAGACCCCACCCCAACTCAGAAGAGGCAGGGCTCCAGTTTGGCCCCAGTGCCCCCCTGGCTCCACAGAGCGTGCAAGCCCCAAACCGCACCTCCCTGCTCCAGCTGGATGATGGCAGTGTCAGGTTGTCTGGAGGGCTGCTACCATCAAGAGAAACAGGTGAAAGTAAAAGTAAGCCATAGTGCTTACCACGGTTTCAGACAGGGCAGAAGCCAAATTACAAAAACATTGAGCCATAAGGTCAAAGATATACTGTTAAATTTTGATTTAACTAATTACTGCATGACTCAAAAAAATGTATGTCCTAGAAGATAACAGCTGAGCCAGAAGATCTGAGTAAAATAAATCAGCAATTAGGAGAGAAGAAACAAGACAGTGGGAAACAAGGGACCAAGACATAAGTTAGGTGTGGAGTACCCAGTAGCTCAGTCAAGTGGGTCAGTAACTGTACGGGTCACTGCAGAAAATATTGAGTTCAGCTTCCTCTTAAAATCCCTCTGGAACCTGTATTTAAAAATAAAACACTATCCTAAATATTTTATATGGATAGAAATTTGTTTTCTTCCCCCAGATACGTGTGGTTTTGTTTCTTGATTAAATTATAATCCTTTATGAGATTTTGGTACCATAAACAGGAGTACAGTTAGTTCAGTATAATTTGTAGACAATAGAAAAGAGTGAGTATATTTTTCAATCCTGAGAAACATTGTACCATAGAGCTTGGTGAGAATTCTGTATCCATCATATCTAAATATACTTAATAAAGATATAATTTGACACTACAGATGCTATGTAATACATATAGTTCTAAACACATACACACACACACACACACACACACACACACACACACACACACACACACAGATGCAATCATAGTGCACTACAGCTTCAGACTCCTGGACTCAAAACATTGTTTTCTCATGATGCTTTTTTTCATTGCCCATCCCACTTTTTAAAAATGTTTAGCAGTATACTCTTAGTGACATACTTTTTTTTAGCATTTCAATTCCATTAAAGATTAAATGTATTGGCCGGGTGCAGTGACTCATGCCTGTAATCCCTGAACTTTGGGAGGCCAAGGCAGGTGGATCACCTGAGGTCGCGAGTTCAAGACCAGCCTGGCCAACATGATGAAACCCCGTCTCTACTAAAAATACAAAAAATTAGCCAGGCATAGTGGCAGGTGCCTGTAATCTCAGCTACTCAGGAGGCTGAGGCAGGAGAACCGCTTGAATCCGGAGGCAGAGGTACAGTTAGCCAACATTGCGCCACTGTACTCCAGCATGGGCAATAAGAGCAAAACACCATTCCCCCCACCAAAAAAAAAGATTAAATATATCACCATTTATAAAATTACCTCAGATATCAAAACCTGTAATACAGTAGGCTTTGGACATTCAGAAGGAATCCTGAGATCTCTACAAATTCTCAAGTTCACAAAACATGAAATTTTCTCCCTAAAATATGGACAACACATAACACAGTGCCACAAAATCAGGTCAAGACATAGAAGCTTGGCGGTTTGTGTGCACAGGCCTTGAGCTAATTCCCAGAAACTATTACAAGAGTATCACAGTTTCTCAGATTAGTGCCTTAGTAAAATTAAAGTGAAATTCTTGGCTCTTTAATCACTGATTACAAAGAATGTTATACGTCTGCTCTATAAATTTTTCGAGAATTTGGATTTTGTGCAACTTTTTGTTTATAGATCCATTATTTTCAAGTAAAGCCCACTATTTTCATCTAAAAAAAAATTCTCAGGAAACCCTTGTGCACTGTTGGTAGGAACGTAAATTTGTGCAGCCATAATGGAAAGAAGTATGGAGGGTTCTTGAAAAATTAAAAACAGAGGGCCAGGAACAATGGCTCATGCCTGTAATCCCTGCACTTCGGGAGGCCAAGGTGGGCAGATCACTTGAGCCCAGGATTTCAAGACCAACTTGGCCAACATGGTGAAACCCTGTCTCTACTAAAAATACAGAAATTGGAGAGCACGGTGGCACTTGCCTGTAATCCCAGCTACTCGGGAGGCTGAGGCGTGAAAATCGTTTGAACCTGGGAGGCATGTGTCACAGTGAGCTGAGATTATGCCAGGGTACTCCAGCCTGGGCAACAAAGCAAGACTCCATCTTAAAAAATAATAATAATTTTTTTAATTAAAAATAGAACTACTATATGACCCAGAAATCCTTCTTCTGGGCAATACCCAAAGGAAATGAAATTGGTACTTCATAAAGATACCTGCACTCCTATGTTCATTGCAGCATTATTCATGATAGCCAACATATAGAAACAACTTAAGTATCTGCATATGAATGGCCAGATAAAGAAATCATGATATACATACATACACATATAATGGAATATTATTCATCCTTTAAAAAAAAAAAGAAGGTGATCCTACCATTTGAGACAATATGGATAACCTGGAGAACATTATGCTATGTGAAATAAACCAGACACACACACAAAACTACTGCATGACTTCTCTTATGTGTGGAATCAAAAATGTGTTCAATAGGGGGTGGGGGGAGCTGGGGAGGGATAGCACGGGGTGGGGGGATTGAGGAGGGATAACATTAGGAAAAATGTTATCCCTCCCCAATTGGGGGATGACTGGGGGGATGGATGCAGCAAACCACCATGGCACGTGTATGCCTATGTAACAAAGCTGCACGATCTACACATGTACCCCAAAACAAAATATAATAAAAAAAAGAAAATGAAAAAAAATAGAAACTGGGATTAAGAACAGCAGTTACCAGGGATAAAGTGGGTTGGAGATATGAGGATATAGGACAAAAGGTACAAAGTTGCATTTACTTAGGATAACTGTATTTAAGATCTAATGCACAGCATGAGGACTATACCTGGTAACAGTGTATGGTAAGAGAGCAAATTTTACGTACTCCTAGCCACAAAAAAGCTAACAATATGAGATGATCGATATGTTTATTGACTTGACAGTAGTAGTTTTAACTATGTATATGTATATCAAAACACTGTTGCACAGTTTAATATATATAATTTTTAAAAGTCCTTTTTCTCCAATATCTTAAAATATATATATTTTATAGTATACATAATTATATATTACATGCAAAGTATTAAGCTTTCATATTTCTCAACTTTTTCACAACATTTTAACTGATACTCAATTAAATACTAGCATTTTCTATTTACAGTGAATTTGCACTACAACCCTGCACGATCTTGCACATGTACCCCAGAACTTAAAGTGTAATAAAAAAAAGTCATTTAATTTTATGAACTCTAATTTCTCTTCAGAATAGAAAAATCATATTCATTGGATATGGAGTCATCCCTCAGTACCTAGGGGAAGATTAGTTCCAGACCCGCTCCCCCACCAATATCAAAATTTCCATATGCCCTAATCTCTTATATAAATGACATAGTTTTGGATATTACAAATATACTTCTGTATAATTTAAATTATCTCTAGCTTACTTATAATACCTAATACAATGTAAATTAGATGTAAGTAGTTGTTATATTGTTCTTTTATTTGTATAATTATATTCCCCCAGTATTTTCAATCAGCAGTTGGTTGAATCCACCATATGGAACCCACATATACAGGGAATCAATTGTTCTAAATTTTCTCTAGAAATACAGAAGTATAATTTAGTATTCTATAATGTTTATAAAAATACATGATCAATTTGAAAGTGATCTTAATTTGAAATTTAGACTAATTTTTGTTTTCAGAAGACCTGCCAATGTGACCCTTGATTGTGTGATTGAAACTCTTGTTTAGAGTCTAATTTTCTTCATTTAAAAAGAAATAGTAGCCTATACTCCCAGTTCCTCAGAAGGCGGAGGCAGGAGGATTGCTATTATCACACTTGTGAATAGCCACTGCACTCTACACTGGGCAATATAGTGAGACCCCATCTCTTTAAAATAAGAGATAGTTAATTTCTGTATTATAAAAACATGCTATTAATTAATGAAAATTGATGTTCTGTGATAAATACCAAGAATGATAGTTCTTTTATTTTGAGTTGATTAAATTTGCAACCTAAATGTAGGAGATAAAATAAAATTTCCAAAAGGACTGCAGTACTACTAAATATGTAACATGATGCAGGTTGTTCATGCAAATTATCTGTTTATTTAAAATATTAAACTGTATTAAGTTTAAAACCTCATTATTATTACTATTCCAATTATAATAATCACAATGACAATAAAACATAGCAATTAATAAGTATTTAAACAAACAATAGAAGCAGCGAGTAGAAACAGCAGTTACCAGTGACAAAATGGGTAAAGTGCGGCATTACTTACAAAATTTACATTTTTTTCTTAATAATCAATCTATGCGAGATCACTGCTTAGAATACTGAATATCAATAATGTTAAAATACATTTAATAATCAAAGTTGTCCTAAGAAGTCATGACTATTTCATCATCTTTGTGGTAGCCAGAATTACTATATATAACACTCATGTCAAAGACTGCTATTAACTCTCCCAAACCCATTTTCATTTTTTCTTCACAGTCACAGGGCTAAACCCAATTCCTCAGTCTTCCTTACAATTGGATACATTTATGGGATTGATTCCTAGAGCATGGAATGTTAAATAGAATTGGTATATACCATTTCTGTACCAGGTCCACAAAGGGGTCCTGCAAATTTTCCTTATGCTCTTTTCCTTCTAGTTCACAGGTTCCAGGATAACCAGATGACCAAGGAATGTTGGTCATCTACGTGTTGAAGATTGGAGTGATGGTAGTGCCTCAGTCAGCCTGGAAGGCTGTATGGAAGGAGGTTGCCTGGCCACACTGTCATGTCCCTCTCTCCCTAAAAAAGAGACACATTTGCGTTTGTACAGGGCAATATATACATTTGGTCTATGTATACATTTTGGTCTATGTGTTCTGTTATTTAACATTATATAATGTTGATGACCTTGTAATGATACCAGTAAAGAACCGAAATAAACAGGAAAAAATTAACCTGCTACCTACCTTAAAACACAAAATATAGAGCTCCTGTCATCATGTTTCCTACTGATATATAACTTCAAATAATGGGTCAAGAAAAAAACTACATGTATGAAAAAATGAGATCTGTGTTTCGATCCAAGTCTTTCTTTTAATAATCCTACTACTTGAAACCATAGAAGGAGACAGGAACTTCCTTCCATGTTTCTTTTTTCTTTTTCAAAACTATCCACTAATCTTTTAATTAAAAGTGAATGATGGAGAGATGGCAAGTGAGCAGAGAAGCTGAAGAACACAGCTCCCTTATGTATTTGCACAACGCTAATCAGTCTTCACATCTTAGAGGGATCTGTATTAGTTACACGGAATCTAATCTGTTCTACTAAAGCTGATGCTGTCAACTGCCATGGTTAGCTCTTGTTCATCATACTTATAGACACATTTTGATAAAATACATAATCTAGAAGAGAAACTTCTAAGAAGATTTTACATTCTATATAATGCTAACATTTTAGATAATGTTTTATGCTAATTTAGTCTGTATGTATTGAAAGAACTCTAATTTTCCTGGGAGTCCCTAGACAGCACATTTAATTAATTTTCCTCTCAATTCAACAAGTTGCCTTTTATTTTAGTCATAGAATCAATCTCTTGGTAATAATATATAGTGAAATCCAGGCATGTATGATAAATCCAGCAAGTTTTTATTTTAAAGTGAAGGAATTAAAATGAAAACAATACATAGCGCTCTCTGTATAACAATGACTGAGAACAGGTAATGAGTGCTCTTTATATACAAGGCACTGTGCTGAGCATATTTTATAAGTTATTGGTTTGATTCCATGTAATTATGTATTGCAATTTTACCTTTGAAGAAAAGCCTCAAAAATGGCAAGTGGTTCACCCACCCACATGTAAATGTCTGTTAAGCGTCTGAGATTTACAACCCATGAGTTCTACCATTATTCACGCGGTCTCTCAACTCCATTCTGTCTTCATGTACCTCCAAGCCCAATTGATGATTCAAGGCACTGGATTTAATGTATTCACCCCAAAAATATTTATCAAATGCTTATATGTGCTTGGCTCTCATCTAGGGGTGCCGAAGTCACATCAGTGAACAAAATAAACAAGATCCTCGGTCTCATCAAGCTTATATTCATTTCCCAACATTGGATCTAAATTTCCTTGCTCTGTACTCCTTTCATTATAGAAGACTTACGAAATCCCCAATCCGATTAAATCTAATTCTGTACTTTCTATTTGTCACCCTCGCATGGTAAAACCCGTAACTGCTTGCCAGATTTTGCCATAAATTACTAACCATGAACTTCAAGTGGTCGGTTAGTGATCAGCACCCATGCTTTAGTATTTGTCTGCTCCTCTGCATCTTTCAGTTTCCTAAAAGATTTTCCATTTTTCCCCATCTCCTTCCTGTAACTCCTGCCCTATTCTTATCTCACCTAATGACTTTGGGTCTTTTTATAGAAAGACAATGGTAAAATTCAGAAGAGTACTTGTACAAACTGGCCCCATAAAAATCATCACTCTACCTGTATCTCCCCTGACTCTCGACCATCCTTCCTACCACTGTGCATTTTTGTTCTCATTAATGCTGAAGATTTTTCCATGCCTCTGTCCAAGGAGGACATCTTTTCACTGCATCCCTCTTGTATCATTCTAACATTTGCCCTCATTTTCTCCCACATCTCTGACTTTCCAATTTTTCCCTTTTAAAAAGATAATTCCCATAAATTTACAGCTATAATATATAACAGAAAAAAGCCTCCCTTGATCCAAGGTCTTCTTTCATTTCCTGCCTCATTTATCTCTTTTTCTTCACATTAAAGTGTCTACAACTATTTCCGGTTTCTCCCACACAATTCTCTCCTTAATCTGGTCCTATAAGGCTCTCAGTTCTACTACTTCAAAATGAGAGTCTCCACCCAAACTACATCATTGATGTCAAAGTCGCTAACTTCAGGTCAGTTCCTAGTCATCTAACTTGACCTCTCTGGTGCTTAAATTAGCTGATCCCTTTCCTTCTTGAAACACAATGTCCAGTTTATTCCCAGGATGCCATTTTCTTGATTCATCTCATGAGATTCTGCTCAGGTTTCTTTGTCTGATCTTTCTTAACTATCCAGCCTTTGAAATTTTGGATGCACTAAAACTCAGTCTATTGATATTTCCTTTTAAAAATACCCATTGCCCTACTGAGCGCATTCAGTCTCATATCTTCTACATATGGATGATTTCCCAAATTATGTTTCCACATTTAAATGTCTACACTAAATGTATGCTTGGTTATCTAAAAACCATCTCAAATGTAACATGTCCACATTCGATCTCCCTCATACCTTCCTCTTCGAATACAATTCTGAAGTCTTCTTCTCAATAATGGTAAATACTCTCTATGGCCATATCATCCCGAACATGACCAATCTTGTTAACAATGGCAAATACTTTCTTCCAGATTCTGATGTGGAAAACCTAATGTTCATCCTTGACTTACACATTTCTCTTACATCATGTATCTCACCAACCCCTGTACTACCTGTTTTAAGCCACCATCACCTTACACCTCCATTATTGCAATACACTCCTTAGAAGCTGCTTTTTGCCACCACCTTATACATCCATTCTTAACACAGCATCCAAAATGATCATTTTAAAATTAAAGTTAGATCCTATCTCTCTCTCAGTAGAAACCCTCTTTCTTAGAGTAAAAGCCAGGTCTGACAATGGCACTACAAAGTTGTCCATCTTATCGCCTGACCTCATTTCTTACCTCTCTCTTTCTTTAGCTCTTTTCCTTACACACTGGAATCCTTGAATTTGACCCAGATCCAGGGCCTCTGCCTGGAACATTCTTCTCACTGATAGCTATAGAACTAGAATATAAGGTAATTAACACTTGCTGCTTTGAAAAATATACTACAAATCTAAGTGGTTTAATACAATAAGTCTATTGTTTTTGTTTTTTGCTAATATTCCAATCCAGAGAGAGTACGGCAGCACCTCTGGCTAGCTCTCTTCTAAGCAGAGATTAAGTCCTTGATTTTGGTCCCATAGAAGGAGAGAGAGAGAAAGCACAGAGAAGAGTACATTGTGTTTTAAGGGTCTGACCTGAAAATGGCCTATATTTTTCCTTCCCACATTTCAACAACTACTGCTCAGTCCCATGACTAATCTATCTGCAAAGAGCTAAATTCAGAGGCACAAAGCTAGCCTAAATGTTTGAATGGTCCCCCAAATCTCTGCCACATGGGCACCCTACATTCCTCAGGAAGGCCAGGAAAAAAATTTCTGGCTACGCTGCTTATAAGAGGAACACTTCCTGAATTAAATGTTGCTCAGTAATCTTAAGTCCTGTTTTGTTTTTTTTTTTTTTTGCTTGTTTGTTTCTTTGAGATGGAGTCTCACTCTGTCACCTAGGCTGGAGTGCAGTGGCGTGATCTCAGCTTACTACAACCTCCGCCTCCTGAGTTCAAGCAATTCTCCTGCCTCAGCCTCCCCAGCAGCTGAGATTATAGGTTCCCACCACCACACCCGGCTAATTTTTGCATTTCTAGTAGAGACGGGGTTTCACCAGGTTGGCCAGGCTGGTCACAAACTCTTAACCTCAAGTGATCCTCTCATCTCAGCCTACCAAAGTGCTGGGATTACAGGCATGGGCCAGGTCCTGTTTTTTTAATGCTCCTGGACACCCAGCTCAACAGCATGTTTTGCTTTACTTAAAGTTAGGTGAAATCAGGCGATTGAGCTGTTAGACAAGAAAATGCATGTAAACTGAGTAGAATTGATCCAACCTTGTAATCCTGCTTCCTTTAAATGCCTGTGTGCAGTGCTCTACTCTCTTTCTTCAACCACCAACTGAACACAGGATTCTAGAATTCTCAGGAGGGCAGATACAAGATCAGGACAGTGGATTTCCAAATGACCACATAGAGGGCTTCCCATTATTAAGAACCTTTAGTATTGGACTTCTCATAAACACTGAGGAAATGGCTCTTTAGGAAGCCACTAAAATGTTTGGATTTTTCTGTTATAGAAGTTAGGTATAGCCTTCCCATTTGAATTTCCTATTTCTCTGAATGTGCTTTATTTAAAACCACATCAGTTATCACCATCTGACATATTCCATATTTGCCTGTCACTTTTTCTCCTGTGTTTTCTGTCCAGAAAAAATGCTAGCCAATTATAATCCAAGAGCCAAATCTAGCTTGCTTTCTGTTTTCATATATAATTATTTATTGGAATATAGCCACAACTATTTATTTCTGTATTTAGAGGAGAGGAGCTGTTTCTATGTTACAACAGAGGAGTTTAGTAGTTGCAGCAGAGAAACTGTATGATCTACAGACAATGTTTACTCTCTGGTCCTTTACAGAAACGGTTTGCCAATGTTTGTACTAGAATGTAAACTCCAAGAATGTAAAAGCTTTGTCTCATTAGTTTGCTCTTATATACCCAGCATTAGAACAGTGTCTGATCCATTCAATATAATATTTGTTAAATGTATAAATGAGTAAGTGAATGAGTGTGTGGTAGGTCAAAAATGTTCCAGAAACAAATATTCATATCTAAATTTCTTGAACCTCTGAATATCACCTTGTATGAAAAATCAAACAAACAAAAATCATAGCATGTGATTAAGTTAAAGATCTTGACCTAAAAGATTATCCAGTGTTGGCAAGATGGACTCTAAATACAATCACATGTATCCATATAAGAGGGAAGCAGAATGAAATTTGACCACCCAGATAGAAAAGGAGAGGGGATGTGATGACACAGACAGAGGTTGGACTGATGTGCCATAAGCCAATGAATGCTGGTGGCCACTAGAAATATCATCTAGAGGATAATGAATTATCTGTTTAGAACTTTCCTGGTGGCCACACCCTCCAGATCCCTTAATACTGATTCCAGATTTATGGCATCCAGAACTGTGAAAGAATAAATTTTGTTATCTAAGCCACCAAGTTTCCAGTAATTCATTACAGAGGCAGCGGGGAAACCAATACACAGGGAAAGTGACTTAAAACTACTTCTAATTCCAAAATTATGCTCAAAATGCTCATGCGAAAACTACTTCTTGAGTCAACATTAAGTCTATATAAGTGCTCTTCAAATTAATTATCACTATAACTAAGTCTCATGAGGAAAAATATTTTGGCTATTTTTTTGCTAACCAATAATTTATAGTAAGTAATTTGTAATTTATAGTTTCAATATGGATGAAATTAAGCACACTTGAGATTATTTTTATATTAGCACTTTATAAATTAGTTGCTGAAATACTCTGTTTTGAAACATTAGATACAAGTGCCAGGAATAATTCTGATATTTTCTTAAACATATTTTAGTAATTTATTGAATTGCATTGTTTTATGATTATAAATTATTGTCAAACTATTAAAATTAATTGCTACTGAAAAATAAGAATTGTGAATGTCTTCAGGGTGAGGTCTGAGCATGTAGAATTTTTTTTTTTTCCTTAATAAAATGATACTTAGGAGAAGAAGTTCCCTTCTCCTTCAGAAAATGTGGTCATGATCATTTCTCCCTGCAAAGACCTGGAAAGGCCACAGTCTTTTTGGAGATGTGGACTTACACTTGGCTGACAGGCTAAGTCTGGGACATGCAAAGATAAAAAACACCTAGTACATGGATCGTGTCACTGAGCTACTGAATCAATCATGGAACCACCCTGAGTCTGTACTTTGTGTTCTCTCATAGGAAAAATGTTCACTTTGGGCTGTGTATCCATTACTTGAAGCTAAAAATCTCCCCATTTAGGCGGTGATCACTACAATGGGTTATTTATGGTTCTGAGTTATGAATTCATTTAATTATAAAATGATATAGCAAAGTCCACAATCATATTTAGCAATTAATAAGGGTCTGACTAAATCTACTTTAGGTTTCAGGGAAATAATATGGAAACCAAGATATTTAATTGTCCATCAGCCATTTGAGAATTTTATTTTTCCCACATAAGGAATCAATTTGTTTAGGCATGATGGTGACTTCAACTGATGCCTCTAGTGAGCACTGGCTGTACTCTTTAATTTCACACACTGAAATGGACAAATGGGCAGAAGCTTCTTCACAAAAAGCAAATGTATCTCTGGTTTGCCTGGTAACTTTCATGCCTGTAATAAAATAAACTTCAGTGTATCCTTTTTTATAAAATTCCTCTAAAAATGGAAGACATCTTAAAATGTTGGCATGCATTCAATGAAGTGGTATTCTCTCCAAATTTAATATGCAATTAATATGTACTAAAACTGACATCTTTGAATGTATGAAATACCTATGCGCCACTCCAGACTTACTGCCACTTTGACTGTATATCTACTAATCTAACAAATAGTGAGCTTCTTTGGATTTTGTCAAAAGCAAATATCTAAATATGAGGACAATTAATATTTCCAACTGATGCCTCCTATAAAACTAAGCTAGCATTAATTTTGTCTCCATGTCTTATTCCTCATACAGTGTTCTGGCTCTGTACGAATACTAGACTTCACGTGAAAAAACTAAGGATTCAACTGAAGATGATTTATTAAGTTGGTGATTTATTTAAGTACATTTATTGTCATGTTTTGCAACATATAACATAATGAAATTTCCAAAACAACCAGGAATTGTTTTCTTCTATTTTATATTTTTTTGAATTTCCTGTATGAAGGAATCATTTAACCTTCCAGTTTAGGCACTATATTGTTTACCTCATTATGCAACAGAAATGTTTTGAAACTTATGATCTGAAACTCAGAATTCAGTCTCAGCTCCACAACTTAGTAGTTACTTAGCTCTTCCAATCTCTGCATTTGTATATGTTTGGGGATAACCATAATTAAGATACCTTACCTTAAGTGGTTTTGGGGATTAAATACCAAAATCTGAAAAGTATTTGTTCATGTTTAAGTTCT
Source organism: Ateles fusciceps (assembly GCA_036589455.1). Lineage (NCBI taxonomy): Eukaryota > Metazoa > Chordata > Mammalia > Primates > Atelidae > Ateles > Ateles fusciceps. The sequence continues at coordinate 10,700,201 of JAZHEH010000222.1, forward strand.
GTATACAGATATTCCTCAGTTTTGTTGCAATTATAATAAATGTAACAGTAAAATTAATGTGGTGATAGTTAATGTCTTACGTATAGTAAGAAACTGAGTAATCAAATTTTGTGTTCTAATATCCAAACAATGACCAAATTGGGTGCTATCACCTAAATGTGTCCCCCAAATTTATTTGATGAAACTTGACAGATGACATAATAATATTAAGAGATGGGGTATTTAAAAGGTAATGAAGAGATTCAGGCCCTTATAAAAGGATTTGAGGGTATGGGTTTGTTCCTTTCTGTACCTTCTACATGTGAGGACATGGTGTTCCTTCCCTTCTGAGGAAGCAGCAACAAGGCTCCATTCAGTTCTCTTACAATGGTTTCTTCATTTGTCTCTTACATAGTTTCATTCTAATACAGAATAAGGAATGACATATTCTGTGAATTTTTGCATGATTAAGTATGCCAATAGTGCCATTTTGTAGTTGGATAACAACTTGCCTGGTGATAATATTCTTGAGACATACTTGTTCCCTTAGAATTTTATAAATATTCATCTATTATCTTCTGGCATGTCATTTTTCCATGGAGGCATTTGAGCCCAGCCAGATTTATCTCCTTTGTAAGTTCTTGGATACCTGATGAATTCTTTCTTTATCCTTGAAATTAAATCACTTTACCAGAATGTCATAAAATTGGTTCTTCTAATGAATTTCTTGACAACGGTATGCCTTTAAATCTATGAGTATTGTTTTTAATTTCAGAAACATTTTCTTCTATTACATAATGATTCTTTTTGATTTCATTTGTTGTGTTTTATTTCAGGTTTATCATTTATCTTTACTTTGGATCTACATTTTCTGTATATTATTAACATTAACTTCTTTCTACTCTTTTTTTTTTTAATTTATTAACCCCTTTATTTCATTGAGACTACCTCATGACTTTTTCTGTTACTAATTTTGTCATCCACACTGTCTAATCTGTTTCCTATGGTTTCTATTTAATTAGCTCTGTAATGTCGTCATTTTGGTTCTCCATTCATTTAATTTTACAATTGTCTCTTCAGTTTATTCACATTGCTTATATTTGATGTATTATTTAATTAAAAGTGACATTATCTTTCATTTTTCTTTTGTGAAAACATTCTTCTGTTTTTTTCTCAGTTTTGTCAGAATAACTGAGGCTTTTTTTGCATTTTACATCTGTCTTTATTTTTAATGTAGTATTTTGCATGATTGCATGGCTTGCATGCTAGCATGGCAAACAAAGAAGAAAATTGCTGACATTAGAACTGAAAGTTGGGCCATCACTAATAATTCTATGGACATTCAAAGAATATTAAAGTAATAATATTAATAACTGTATGATGAACAATACTATAACTGAGATAAAATAGAACAATTTCTTAAAATACACAAACTTCTGAAATGCAGACAAGAGTCAGATCATCCAAACGGATCTATATCTATTAAATAAATTGAATCAATGCATTAGTCACAATTCACTAGATAAACAGAATCAAAACAAAATCGAAAGACTAATCCACCTATCTATCTATCTGATATGGTTTCGCTCTGTGTCCCTACTCAAATCTCACCTTGAATTGTAATAATCTCCACGTATCAAGGGTGGGGCCAGGTAGAGGTATTTGAATACTGGGGACAGTTTCCCCCATGCTGTTCTCATAATAATGATTGAGTCTCACAAGATCTGATGGATTTACAAGCATCTAACATTTCCCCTGCTTGAACTCATTCTCTCTCCTGCCACCCTGTGAATAGCTGCCTTCTGCCATGATTGTAAGTTTCCTGAGACCTCCAAGCCATGCAGAACTGTGAGTCAATTAAACCTCTTTTCTGTATAAGTCATCCAGTCTCAGGTATTTCTTCATAGCAGCATAAGAACAAACTAATGCAGTAAGTTGGTACCAGGAGTAGGGTGCATCTGTAAATGTAACCAAAAACGTGGAAGCAACTTTGGAACTAGGTAACAGGCAGATGTTGGAACATTTTAGAGGGCTCACACAAAGACAGAAAAAAGTGGTAAAATTTGGAACTTCCTAGAGACTTGGAGGGCTCAGAAGACAGAAAGATATGGGAAAGTTTCAAACTTCCTAGAGACTTCTTGAATGGCTTTGACCAAAATGCTGTTAGTGATATGGACAATAAAGTCCAGGTTGAGGTGGTGTCAGATGGAGATGAGGAACTTATTGGGAACTGAAGTAAAGGTCACTCTTGCTATGCTTAATGAAGAGACTGATGGCATTTTCCCCCTGCTCTAGGGATCTGTGGAGATTTGAACTTGAGAAAGATTATTTAGGATATCTCGTGGAAGAAATTTCTAAGGAGTAAAGCATTCAAGAGAAAGCAGAGGATAAAAGTTTGGAAAGTTTTCAAGCTGGTAATGTAAGAGAAAAAAAATTCTGAGGAGAAATTTAAGCCTGTTGCAGAAATTTGCATAAGTAAAAAGGAGCCGAATATTAATCACCAAGACAATATGGAAAATGTCTCTAGGGCATGTTAGAAACCTTCATGGTAGCCCCTACCATCACAGGCCTTGAGGCCTAGGAGAAAACAAATTGTTTTGTGAGCCAGGGTCAGGGCCCTCCTGTTGTGTGCAGCCTAGGGAATTTGTGCCCTATATCCCAGCTGCTCCAGCCATGGCTAACAGGGGCCAAGGTGCAGCTCAGGCCATGATTTCAGAGCATGCAAGCCCCAAGCCTTTTCAACTTCCATGTGGTATTTACCCTGTGGGTGCCCAGAAGTCAAGAATTGAGGTTTAGGAGGGACATATGGAAACACCCGGATGTCCAGGCAGAAGTTTGCTGCAAGGGTTTGATCCTCATGGAGAACTTCTGCTAGGGCAGTGTGGAAGGGGAATGTGGGGTCAGAACTCCCACACAGAGTCCCACTGGGGCACTACATAGTGGAGATGTGAGAAGAGGGTTACCATCCTCTATACCCCAGAATGGTAGATATACCTTCAGCTTTCACTGTGTGCCTGGAAAAGCTGCAGACAAACTCAGGAGGAAATACTTATGACAATTACAGTCCTTGCTTCTGCAACTGGTCACGTGGTAGTAGCTGGTATTGATGACTACCTTCTACTATTCATTCTGTATTCCCTTTGCCTTCAGCAAGCACCATAGCAGGTCATGGTTTTCTTCCCACTGGAGTGACATAAATCTCCATTCTTGAGGATCTAGGCCATTTGTAGTCCTGCCTGGATTGAACTGTTGTAGTTTCTCATTGACCTTAATAACAAAGCATGGTAATACTAACAGATGCCCTAATGGATCTCTTGTATTTTGTGCATATTCTTCCTTACCTTTGTTATAAAGTAGTAGACAGATTTTATCTTGATAGTCCATGTCAATCACCCCAGCCAACACTGTAACTCCCTCCTTAACCCTCTTGGCTTAAAGGCAGGAGGAGCCCAAAGTGTCCAGGTGACAATCTTAACTTCCATTTTAATGGAATCATTGTGTGTCTCCTGGTGGCGGCATTCCTTCCTTTGAAACTAAGAGATCTAGGCCAGCAAAATGTAATGTCATGGGTAAAGGGAGCAAAAATTTTTCTAGTGGACCACTAGGGGTGACGGTAGGTGGTGGCACTTCCATGTCCACCCCTTGATTCCTGTATCCATGATTCTTGGCTATGAGAGAAATAATACAATACATTTGTACAACAACTACAATATGTTGGATGCTAATTCAGAGCATATACAGCCTTCTGGGGAACTTTGCCCCAGCCTTGCAAAGTATTGTTACCTAGTTGGCATTGTAATTGTGACCTCAGAAGGCCATTCCACCATTCTATCAATCCAGCTGCTTCAGGATGATGGGGAACATGGTAAGACCAGTGAATTCCACAAGTATGTGCTCACTGCCATAAGTGAGTGCCTTGGTCAGAGCCAATGCTGTGCAGAATACCATAACAGTAGATAAGGCATTCTGTGAGTCCATGGATTATAGCCTTGGTAGAAGCATTGACTTCAGACTATGCAAACCTATACCTGGAATAGGTGTCTATTCCAGTGAGGACAAATCTCTGCTCTTTTCATGATGGAAGAGATCCAATATAATCAACCTCCCACTAGGTAGCTGGTTGATCACCCCATGGAATAGGCCATCACTGTTGTCTCAGGCAGCGTGGGATCTATCTCCTCAGACAAAGGTAGAAAGGCTGATGGCAGCATGGATCAGGGAGGGGATGCTGCCACTACTGGACATGGAGAAGCTGTTTCTTCTGGCAAAGAGTCTCATCAGAGTTGACAAGCTCAGTGTGCCCACCTTCTATAGGGTCCTTCCACACATTTCCCTTCCAAGTTGCAGGGTGTCATTCCTTTCCAATTAATGCACCCACTTTAAGGGTAGACACCTACGGAGGCTATGCATGCGTCTATCATTGCAGGTAAGCCACTTGCATGATAACAGCTTGCGTCTGTTTTTCCACAATTCAGCTTGTTCTCTACAGGAAATAAGACTCCCACTGAGGGTAATCTTAGCAGTTTTGACATTTAGTTTCTGCTTCTGAAGCTGGGAGTTAGAATCCCTGATTTCACTATTTTCTTTCGTCACTGTCCAGTAAACTTAGAAGCAACCAACGAACTTTATTATGTTTCTTGGCTCTCCACAATTAGTCAAAGGTATTATGTATAGAGTGACTAAACTCCTTGCCTCTCATAAACAGTGAATCAGGAGATAACTTGTCTTGCATAACTCTCTAAACAGTTCATGCCAAGGACTATTGGTGTTCTCCATACTATTAGAAGTAGAGTCCTTAGCATTTTGGGGTCTAAACATATTAATCTAGAAATCCTAAAAACAACAGAAGAACGCTATTCTTAATATTTTGTTCCTCTAGAAACACTCCTGGTAACAAAATCTGTATTAGTCAGGGTTCTCTAGAGAGATAGAACTAATAGGATAGCTATAGCTATATCATATATATATTATATATATAAAATATATATTTTATATATTATAAAATAATATATATATTGTATTATGTATATATAATATATATAATATACTATATTATATATTATATGTTATACTATATTATATATTATAATATGTTATAATATACTATATATTATATATTATATATATTTATATATTATATATTTTTATATATTATATATAAATATAATTATATAAGTATATATATGATTATAGAATATATTATATTACATTATATATTATAATTATATTATATATTATATATAATATTATATATTATATAACATCATATAATATATATTATATATAATATTATATATTTTATATAATAATATATAATATTATTTTATATATATAATATATATATTGATATATATATATGATATAGCTATAACTATCCTATTAGTTCTGTGATTCGCAAGTTAAGGCTACTTCATAAACTCCATTTATATGTAAAGGGAAGTTTATTAAGTAGTGTTAATTCACACAATCACAAGGTTCTACAATAAGCCAGTCCAAGCCCCAAAGCTGAAGAACTTAGAGTTTGATGCTCAAGGACAGGAAGCATCCAGCACAGGAGAAACATGTAGGCTGGGAGGCTAAGCCTGTCTAGCCTTTTTACAATTTTCTGCCTGCTTCATACTCTGGCCACACTGGCAGCTGATTAGATTGTGCCCACCCATATCAAGGGTGGGTCTGTCTTTCCCAGCCCACTGACTCAAATGTCAATCTCCTTTGGCAACACCCTCACAGACACATCCAGTATCAATACTTTGCATCCTTCAATCCAATCAAGTTGGCACTCAAGTATTAACCATTACACTGTAGCTTCTTTGTTTTGGCCAATTTCTTCCATTTGCAATGGGTGTATTTACCCAATGACTGTACCTCCATTGTATCTGGGAAGTAACTAATTTGCTTTTTATTTTACAGGCTCATAGGGAGGAGGGACTTGCCTTTTTCAGATGAGACTTTGTACTTGGACTTTTGAGTTGGTGCTGGAATGAGTTAAGGCTTTGTGGGACTGTTGGGAGGGCATAATTGTGTTTTGAAATGTGAGGACATGAGATTCGAGAGGGCCACAGGTGAAATTATATGGTTTGGCTCTGTGTCTCTACCCAAATCTTAGCTTGAATTGTAATAATCCCCATATCTCAAGGATGGGACCAGGGAGAGGTAATGTATCATGGGAGTGGTTTCAATGCATTTCAATGAAAAAGTAATAGTCTTTGCAATAAATGCAATAAATTGTACTGCAACAATGGGATATCCTTCTGCACATACATAAAAAAATGAACCTGGACACATAAACCTCAGAGCTTCACAAAAATCATCTTAAAATAAAACATAGATTTAAATGCAAAACTACAAATATAGGAGAAAATTTAGGTGACCTTGAATTTGGCAATAAGATTTCAGAAATATTTTGTGAAAACTTAGAGGTTACTAAAGTTAAAAACTTCAGCTCTGTGGAATTCACTGGTAGGATAATTATTAAAAAGTAATAAAGTCGGAGAAAATTTGCAAGACATACATCTGATAAAAGGCTTGTATCCAAAATATACAATAAACATTTAAGACTCAACAGTAAGAAAACAACCACATTTAAAATTTGGCAAAAGACTTAAATAGACACCTCACCAAAGAAGATATACAAATATAAAATAAAGATGGTCAACATCACTTGTTACTAAAGAATTGTAAATTGAGACAATTAGGATCCACTATTCATTTATTAGAATTGTTAAAATCCAAAAATCTGATTATACTTAATACTGAGAAGAATGCAGAGCAACAGGAACTCTCATTCTTTTCTGGTGGAAATGAAAAACAGTACAGAGTCCTTGGAAGACTGCTTTGCAATTTCTTATCAAGCTAAACATACAATTCAGCAATCATGCTCCTAGATTTTTACCAAACTTATTAGTTAATTTGTGCCCACAAAAACTCTATTTGTATTTGTATAGAGGCTTTATTCAGAATTATCCCAAAATGGAAGCAATCAAGACGTTTCCCAAGAGGTGAACAGATAGTCTATGATACATCCATATGATGAGATAATATTTAATGATAAAAACATATGAGCAATCAAACCATGAAAAAAGTGAAGGAATCTTAAATGCAAATTGCTAAGTGAAATAAGCCAATCTGAAAAGGATACAGACTATTGATTCTGATTATGTGACATTCCACAAAAAGAAAACATATCAGGGGTTGCCAAATATTTGTGGGGGAGTGGAGGAGGATGGAAGAATTATTGATGCACAAAGGATTCTTCTGTCAATAAAGCTATGCTGTACGATACTGTAATGGTGAATACATGGCATTATGTATTTGTCAAAACCAACAGAACTTTACAGAAGAAATACTAAACCTTAATGTATGCAAATTTAAAAAGAAACATGTAGCATGCCTGGAGATCCCTGAATTAAACATCAACTAAGCAAAAATAATAATAATAATAAATCTAACTGTATTTCACATGTTTGACACAACCTCACTGAAGTGGGTAAAGGGAGAAAACATGCTAACCTAAGTTACTTCATATATGACATAAATGAATTCTAGTTGTCTCACAGACATGGAATTTAGTTAATAAAAATGTTTAAGAGTTAATTAGGTTACAAGTGTTCTGCCAAATGATTACTGCCATTATCTTGGGAGTAAGTTAACTACCTAGGAAATGGGTTCTTGATAAAAAGATTAGTTCAGTACTATTCCCACTTCTCTGTCACATGCATACATGCTGTTTTGCTCTTCTGCTTTCCACCACGGGATGACACAGAAAGAAGGTCCTTGATACATGTAGGTTTCTCAACCTTAGACTTCCCAGTCTCTAGAACTGTAAGAAATAAGTCTTTGTTCTTTATAAATTACCCAGTCTAAGGTACACTACAGCAGCACAAAACGGACTAAGACACTACCCATCTATCTATATGTCTATGTATCTGTCTAATCTATCTATCTATTTATCTATCTATCTGTCTGTCTATCTACCTACCTATCTATCATCTATCATCATCTATTCCCACCTAAGCAGATGAAAGTAAGCTACTTTATAAAGCAGGAGATAATACACATACCAAAGCACTCTCTTACTTGATACAGACTGGTATACTAAAGGTAGCGGTACACTACTTTTACATCTCAATGTTTATTTGCTGGTTGGTTTTTCCCAATTGTGAACAAAATGTTATGCAAAATGGTATGTTGTTGTAATAGCAACTAGCTAAGCTATTAGCAACTAGTTATGTTATTATGATGGCAACCAGCATGGAGTTCCAACATCTTTAACTTAATTGTAGAAAGACATGAAGAAAAACCTTTGTTCTTACATTCTTGCAAGAAGCAATATGTTGAGAATGGTTTTTTTTCTCTCTTTCTCTATGTGTGTGTGTATACATTCATTAATCTATAAATTAAAATTCAGTTTTTTTAAAGAATGAGTAAAAAATGGGTGTTTCAGTCAACTAAATATTCTAATAATTCAATATTTTATCCTGTGAGATGTTCAAATATCAAATATTTTAAAAAGTCACAATAACCCCATAAAATTACCAGCATAGCCACTCTTCTTACTCATCTTTTGTCTAGATCACACCTACAAGACTGAACATGAATTTGATCATTTTTTATCTTATTCACACACAAGCTTAGATTTGATTCCTCATTTTATATTTATAAACTATTTTTGTCTTATCTCTGACTTCTTTGTATCAAATTGAGTTTTATTCTACTGTTTTATTTAAGCCCTTTCTTTCAACTATACCGAAAATTATACCTAAAATTACACCAAAAAAAATCTGATTAGGATGATAATTCATAGTCACATAGAGTTTTGAAAATTTTGTGGTGAAAAATGTTTGTTTGTTTAAAACTGTTGACTTAGAATTGGACTCCATTATTGTATAATGACTGAAACCAGAAGTAACATTTTTCAACATATCTCTATAAAAAGAATATTCTCTGATATGGTTTGGCTGTGTTTCCACCCAAATCTCATCTTAAATTGTAACTCTCACAGTTCCCACATGTCTTGGGAGGGACCCAGCGTGAGGTGGTTGAATTATGGGGGTGGGTCTTTCTCACTATTGTGAATGAGTCTCAGGAGATCTGATGATTTTGAAAATGGAAGTTTCTCAGCACAAGCTCTCTTTTTGCCTGCTGCCATCCACATAAGATCTGACTTGCTCCTCCTTACCTTCTGCCATGATTGTGAGGCTTCCCCAGCCTCGTGGCACTGTGAGTTCTCCATTAAACGTCTTTCCTTTATAAGTAACCCAGTCTCTGGTATGTCTTTATCAGCAGCATGAGAATAGACTAATACATTCTCATTTCGTGTGTTTTAGAGAAAAAACAATAAGGCAAAAAAGAAATTTCATTTTTGAAAATAATTATTGCTTAAACTTTAGATAAATGGGAATTGATTGTGTTTGCTTACCCTAACATGGACTAGATGCTGGCAAATTATAACAGCAATTTTGTTTCTGTAGCCTCAAATTTAATCTTTCATTTTGTCAGATGTGGCTGGGATGAACAATTTCCAAAAGAAAAAGAAAGACTAAAATAGTGAGCCTTAAAAAAATCCTATTTCTCTTCTAGACTTGGATCTCTAAGTACCAGTCAAGGAAAAATATCTAATTTCTTCAAGGAAAAAGAGTTCATATTTCTTTTGAAACATATCATGTTGCCATAGTTACCTAATGCTCTCATTTTATTTCCTAACAATAATATCACCATCTAGATACACATAGCTTGCAATAGTAAATGTTTTATTGTGGAATTTTATAAGGACACAGGATCTGCTTCCAATGACTTTCAAAAAACTGGAATAGAAGAATTCTTTTTAATAAATACACCTGAGTTGAAATTAAACGTTTTCTGAGCAAGAGCATAGGAGAAAAGGAGGAGCAGAGAAATTGAAAAAAGACATACAGTTTTAACATTTCAAAGGTGGAAGTGATTTAAGTTAGGATTTGGGCATGGTTGATCTTCTCCACCCCAGTGTATATAAACATTCTCATATGGGTTGCCATGTCTTCAGGAGTGATACCTTCATCTGGACAGGCCATTAAAATTAAAACATACTTACACATATACACATGCACACCTTGGAATAAGAAAAATTATAAACCAGCTTATTTTTGTTATTTGTCTTGCCAAATATAAACTTTAGAGACAAAATTTTAAATAAAGCAGCTACTGGGAAAATAAACAATGCGATCCCTGTGTACAGAATTACGTAGTTGAGGTTTACGTATTTGAAATCAAGCTCTAAGTAGAAATGAATCCGTTTTCTCTTTCTTTTCTCTTACTTTTTAAGAAGCTATCACAAGAATTCTTATTTACAAGAATTTAAGGTGGAAACATTTACCTTTTGGGGAGTAAATCATTACTAAAAACATATAATTAATGTGGTCATTTTGAACAATTACCAAATAGTTTGGTTACCTCAATGAATTATAAAAATCATCGAATACATACATTATTTGAAAAATCTTGAAAACTAAGAAATTTTGAATATGTAAAAAGTAAATTTCATTGTCTACCTTTATAGATAAAGCATTCATACTAATATTAAACTATAGACATTATTATTAAAATATAAAAATTAATTTAAACTTTAAAACTAAATTTAATTAATTTATTTATTTATGTTTTCTTCTTCACACTTAAAAAGTTTCTTATTCTAGCCTACATAGTGTATCATGAACTGCAAGTTACAATACTTCATGTTTTAGTGCACTATGTCAGGGGGTGGAAGACAAAGGGAGGGAGAGAATTAAGACAAATAGCTAATGCATGTGTGTCTTAAAACCTAGATGTCAGGTTGATAGGTGCAGCAAGCCACCATGGCACATGTATATCTACGTAACAAACCTGCACGTTCTGCACATGTATTCTAGAACTTAAAGTAAAATTTAAAACAAGAAAAAAATAATAACAAAGAATGCGTTATTTAAATGTAATCTTTAGCCTTTCAGTTTTGTTTACTGGAGAGATAATCGCAATATTATTTCTAAATATAGAGAATTCAAAATTATTTAACTTAAAGTTACTTCATTTTATTTGTAACTTTTTACCCATAATTTTTTAAATGAATGATTTATTTAGAGCATTATGGTGTTTGAGAAAAACTGGCCTTCCTTGTAAGTTGACTGTAGAATTTATTGATACAAGCAAAAGATGCATAGAAAATGTGACACATATACATCATGGAATACTATGCAGCCATATAAAAGGATGAGTTCATGTCCTTTGCAGGGACATGGATGAAGCCGGAAACCATCATTCTCAGCAAACTGACACAAGAGCAGAACACCAAATACCACATGTTCTCACTCATAAGTGGGTGTTGAACAATGACAACACACGGACACAGGGAGGGGAACATGACGCACTGGGGCCTAGAGTGTGGGGATTAGAGGAGGAATAGCAGAGGATGGGGGAGATTGGGGGAGGGATAGCATTAGGAGAAATATCTAATGTAAATGATGGGGTGATGGATGCAGCAAACCACCACCATGTCACGTGTATACCTATGTAACAAACCTGCACGATCTGCACATGTACCCCAGAACTTAAAATATAATAAAAAAATTTTTAAAAAAGAAAAAATTTTCATAATTTTATTTTTCAAAAATAAATATGCATATGTGTATGTGTGTATGTATATGTGTATATTTCAATATATATCATATACTTTAGAGAAGTTTTTACATTTAGTATGGCTCTTAGGAATAATGGCCATGATTCCTATTTTATAAATTTTCTCTTGATTAAAAAACTAGCTTTGTGTGGTGATAGATGTGATGTTTTATTGTTTACTTCTTCAAATTCTGTTGGCATTGGCCTTCCTTATGCTTATTTTGATTTATTATTGTTTATATTTTTAATTGTATGGTTGGAAGGATCACTTATCTTTCCAATCAGCCTTGTGCAGGTCTGGATCCCATCTCCTTTCACCTCCTTAAGAACTTTTATTCTCAAGAGGTCAAATGTTTCTTCTGTCTTCTTACTCTCATTTCCCGCTAGTGCAGGCTTATCCAATTATAAACAAAAAAGAAATGATTTTGAAATTATCTTTTTACTTATCTAACCTAACCGATATTTGCAGATTCTTCCTTATCTTTTGCTTACACATTTCTGAAATGTGGCTATGCCTAAAGCCAGATGCCTTTTCTTTTTTCTTTAAATCTACTGCAGTCTTTTTGAACAACCTAGTCCTCTTCTAATTGCTTCACCTCTCACTTATAACTTGCTGACTCCAGAATCTATAACTCTCTAATTTTCTTCTAAGGTCCATATATGTACAATTCCTAATGTATTAATTCATTTGATCCCATTTGACCCTGTTAGGATCTCCTGTTCTCCATCTCAGTTAAGTATTTCTTTTACTCCCTAACCAAAAACATTAAATCTGTATCACATGCCCTTCATTTTTCTATATTCTTTTTCTCTGTGTGACTCTCTTCAATTCACTCTACATCTTTAGCACTATTAGCACTGCGTTATGTCAGTGCCCAGCTCATTTTTGCCATCAATCTATTAACCAATTCTTCAGTCAGCAACCTTAGACTCCTCAAACACAACCTACACTGAAAGCAGGGAAATCATTATAAAACATGCATCTACTTCTGTGACTCATCCTATTTAATTTTTTTAGAAAACACACTATTACATATACTAAAAAATCTTGAATTGCAGAGTATGGCTTAGGTGAACCTTTATAATTTTGTCCTTGCCTGGCAAAAGAAAAAACAAAGCCCTATTTCTGTACTCATGTTCATACTACGCACCCACTATCAAACCCTATTTCAGGACTAACAAGCATGTCTTGCCATTTATCAAAAGAACCATGCTTGCTTCTCTTAAACAAAGCCTATACTGTTCTCATGATCTGGAATCCCCTTCTTCCTCTTCCTGAGGAACACCTATCCATTCTTTAAGACAAAACTCACTACTGATCTCATATGTAAGTCATCCTGGCTTCTCCTCTTTAAATTATAAAGTTTCTATATGTGTCCCAAAGTTCTATTATCACATTTTAAAACCATAGTTTAATTATGATGATGACACTGATTTAACACAATGGTTAGATTTATTGAACACCTACACTATGCCAAGACTCTTCCAAATGATCTACATAAAATGTTTTATTGAAACTTCCCAATTATTTCATGTCAGGTATTCTCATTTCACAGAGCAGAAAACAGATACTTATAGAAATTAAGTATTACAGCAGATTTACTCAATTAGCACATGTCTAAGCTAGTATTTAATCCAAAAACTTACTGAGTCCAAATCCTTTGATTTTTTTTCTATTATATAGTGTTTCTTTCCATTTTCTTGAATTCCAGTTTTGTCTACCAGGGTAAAGTACATGATTACTAAAGAAGGGAGGCTTTAGACTTGCTCTCTCCCTCTCCTCTCTCTCTCTTTTATTTTTTTTAGAATGTATTCGCATTAATTTTTCAGATTCCAGAAATGATGTTTTGCAATGAATGAGGTAATACTTTTCTTTCTATAATGTCTGTGCACCCAGCCTGTGAAATAAATTGCACTGATTTGCGTATTTAATGCCTGTCACTTAAAATGTCTGTGCACCCAGCCTGTGAAATAAATTGCACCGATTTGCGTATTTAATGCCTGTCACTTAAAATTTTTCCAAACCACCTTAAATGTTGAAGTTCATAAAATTGGTAATGATTGATGTGGAACACACACACACACCACTAAGATGTTCTACTTTGTGGTCTATGCATGACATCTAGTGGTTGGAATTGGAAAATTTGAGGAAATTATGATTAGAACCAGGGAAAATACAATCTGTGTTAGTCTGGAGTCCTCACTCCTAACATGAAAGGACACATGATATACATATCCTTTACTTCCAAAGAGGGTGGCCCCTGGAGGGGAAGGCCTTTCTTAATCATTTCTGTTTTTCAGTCTGTGTATTAGGGAATAAGAATTTCTCTCTGTGTTAAGTAATCCGTGCTCACTGGGCTTGTGAAACGTTGGTCTGTAATCAGTATCTACTTTTGATGGATATGACTTGAATAATTATAAGATGTGAATGGGAATAAACCCTTCAGTTTTCTTCTTTACACACAAGTGCTAATGATACTAAATCTATGACCCTATTATTCAAAACTATGTTTAGAAAACTGTTTTATATAATCCAGTTTTGATTCTTCTAAAAAGGTTATAAACTGAAGTAACTGCTTAGCTTTGAGTCTTAGGGATGATATCAGGTGTAGGTCCTTGATAATGCAAGATTAAGGATCTGCCTACCAGAAATTTTAGTCAGCTTAGATAACCGACAATGGAAAATGGTACATGATAAGTTCTAAATAAATGATACAGCCAACGTTGTAGGGATGCTGCAAAGGATTGGAGTCCAAAAGGTCAGAGAAGGGATCATGAAGGAGGATGGATTTGAACTGAGCTGCAGTTAATACATGGGCAGCTTAGGGTGTTGTTAAGCAAACAGGCAATGGAGTGAAAATCCTGGGTGTTGGCTTTCCTTCAGTGTGACCTTTTGCAAGCTATCTAGTTGCTCCATATTTTAGTTTCTTCATCTGCATCACAGAGCAATTCATAACATCTATTTATTGTGGTGAAGATCAGTATAATGTCTCTTGTGGCCAATTATCAGTTCTTTTCATTATAAATAAACAAGTGTTTAGGTCAAATGTGATTCTCTGAAAATGCCTGGAGAGAAATGAGCCACGAGAAAAATAACTAATAATAAATAAATATATTTCTGACATCAAGACATGTCCAAGAGAATTTAAAAAGTAATTACAAATATTTTATGGAAATGTATTTCAAATATACATGCTATAGATTCTCAGGATTTATGTCATGAGGATGGATCAGACAATGGCAATTACTAATAAATATTACTTGTAATTTTAAAGTATTGTATTTAAATTTTAAATATGTTAAATAACATATTTTTAATTTTAAAATAATATATTTTAATTAAAATATACATGCTATAGATTCTCAGAATTTATGTCATGGGGATGGATCAGACATTGGCAACTATTAATAAATAATGATTTTCATTTTCTGTCTCTGCAAGGTACTCTTAGACACCACCATGTGAACCAAATCAAATGTTACATCTTTGGAATTATAGGCTCCCAAAAATCAACACCTAGGGAATAACTTGAATCACAATAACTTTATGCATTTCCGATGGGATAAAGTCAGCCAATAGAAGTTTAGGTTTGCAGAGGCTATTGTTCAAGATTATTGTATCAAAACCAACTCTGGAATTAACTTCTGGGATGAAGAGTAAGAAAAATTAAAATCACTCCACATAGGCTCAAAGGAGACTTTTATTGAAGAAGTGGGTTTCCCCATGGTCTTTGAAGTGGGCGAGGCCTAGTGCTTGTTAAATCCAGGGGCCTTGTGATGAGTGAAGTGTAAGAGAGATTGCTGACAGATTTGAAATCCCACAGTAGTTGTTTTGTCCTTTGCTTTGAGAAGGTTGGTGATAATTAAACTGCTTTTCCAGCAAAGTCTTTGTTCCTAACCCAAGTATCATATTTAAAGAAGAGCCAAGAAGTATAGGCATTTTTTGATGACACTAAACTGACTCTGACCTATCTTCTTCCATGTTTATTTCCCAAAACACACACGTTGTTAGTTGAAGTTATTTCTTATGAAGTGATCAAGTGACTTGGGGCCTGTGTGTATGGGCATATGTTTATGAATGTGCTTGAAGAGCGCTCAACCTTCGTCTTCTCAGGATCATTTAATTTCAATGTCATCTTTGCCTCTTTGCTATTTATCGGCATGCAATAGCTGACTGATTTCAGTGTTGAACTCATGCAAAGGGGCATGTCCACCCTTGATGTTTAACAGACCCGAACTAAACAAAGCATATTCAGTTTGAGTCATTTTGAATATTTGGTCACTTTTTAACTCCATATAAACCTTCTGGTTAAACCTTATTTCAAATAGTAAAAGACATAGCTTGAATATAATGCCTGGCTTATGGCAGTTTCTCAATAAATAGTTTTGATTTATAATACTAAAAGTAGGAGTACATTTGCTGCTGGAGGACTTATAGACTTAAAAAGAATATGTAATATAACTTTAAAACTGAAATAAATAATAATACTATAATAGAGTTTATCTCTTTGTTGCCTGTCTTTTTAGCTTTCTTATCCTTTTAATTTCTGCTTCTTTTTATTTTTCTTATTTTTCTCATAAATAAATAGAACAGATATTCAGCACAGGCTATATGCTAGAGATGTAATCAGCATTTTGAGAGTCCTAACTATTCAAAACCAGTTTTTAACACATTAGTAGGATTTGATATTTTAAACATATTCAGTACTTTGTTAAAATATTTTCATATCTTGATAACATGTAAAAAATCTATTTATTTCCAGTTTCTTTTTGTGTCTGTTCCCCTTTTTCTATTGTATTTGTATTGAAATTTTAATTATAACATATAATATGTATATAAAAGTTTAAATTCCTAACATTTTTAATAACATGTACTTTTTGAATATAACACACTGGAGTTTCATAGAAAAGTCCCCTGTCTTATTAAAATCCACCTCAGGATATGTTTAACTTGAGGAATAACCTAATTGCAATAAATCTGGACTGAGCTAGTGCTTATGATTAGCATGTTGGCAATGATCAATTGATTAGGGATATATTGATATGTAAAAAATATGATGGGGGGGAAAAAGGAAATTGCTACTCCTCAATGTTTGTAAGTGCCAAAACACATGTATTTTATCCTGTGAGAAAAGGGTTGATGTGAATTTGTCTAAACAGCAGGATGTGAAAAGTATTGCTTCTATAAGAAAAATTTAATGCATCCTGGATTCACCCGTATGTAGAAGAAAGCAACTTTATTCTTTTTTTTCTCTGTCTCACTAAATAAAATCTCTAGCAGAACATACCCCCTCCTGATAATTACATGCTCAGCAATTGATGTTTTGACATTTTAAATGGTCCTACTCATTCAATACTAATGCATAGTCCAATCCATTGTAGAAAGTCCAAATGACAGACATCATTCTGTTTAACATTTCTTGTCTCCCCTAATTTGGGCTCACTTCAGTGTTAGGAGCCTGCAGAGGAAGGAGAAGTCCAATGGCTTTGTTTCCTTCTCCTTACCTTACTTTCTCCTCTGCTACCTTGCCTAATAGATAGGGCCCAGATAAGCTGATATTTAGAGTAATGAACACAGGCTTATGTGTATAGTACACCAGAGATGGTGTTGGTACTCTCTGGACTTGGTGAATGAATGTTGAAATTGGAATTGTCTTCCAGGGGGGATGCTATTGAAGGTTACTCTTAGATTCTTTCTGGGGTCCTTCATCCACTATTCTTTGAAATGAGCCATTGGACTTCACCTTGTCTCTTCCTCTTGGTTGGAGTTGCATTTTCTCTCTTGATTATTTTTTATCAAGATCCCTTTTACAATAACATGAGCCTAGCATGTTCTTAAATCTAATCCTTGGGAAATCCATGCTTTTGCTTTGTCATTATAAAACACATAGATCACTTTATTCTTGTTCAGTAAGCTACAACATATTCGTGTCTTCTGAAATCCTGGGCTTAAATCAAGGTCTGAAAGGCTTTGTTTGTTTTGTTGTAAGTGCATGTGTGTGTGTGTGTGTGTGTGTGTGTGTGTGTGTGTGTGTTTATTCTCCTGAAATTCCCCCTCCTCACTTGACTTAAGCTGAAAGATAAGTGTCTGCTTCCTTTCAGCCACAGATGGTGATGGATAAATGGAATGCCAGTCACACTATTCCCTTAAGATAAACTCTCTCCCTCTCCTCTCCCCCTCTCATCCATATCCCTTTTTTTTAATATAATGAGTAATGTATTAATGTCAGCAGAAGCAGAATAAATAGTTTTTGGGCCATCGTTTGGCAAGTACCACATGGATGGTTTAGCAATTGTTTTTAGAATGCTATGAATTTGGGTATACGTGAGTTTTGGAGAAACTCACATATGCAAAAAGATGGAATTACCTATGATTTAAGATCTTTCCAGAGTGATCCTCAATAATGCCATTTGCATTCTTTTAGTTTGGAAAGATCAAAGCAACAAAGACACGGACCCCTGCACAATTGGCTGCATGTTTTGAAAGATAAAGTTCCAGAGGCCAGTAACACACCTCTACATGCTGAATTATGGAGTGGAGGTGGGGAAAATGAAATGAAACTGAGATGATAAGTAGAATAGTAAAAAAAGATATAGTAAATTTCATAATGCAGACACAAATGCTAAAGGGCTTGAGTTTCTTATAAGGAATAGCACTGGAGCAGCAACAGAAGGGAAAATAAGTATCTTATATGGAAAAATATCTTTTTCCTAGATTTGAGAAACTAATAAAATTTAAATACATTTTAAATACAAGATCTTATCTATTATCAAGTGTTCTTTTCTTAATCTCCATTATTATTAAAATTTTGTATAAAAGTGAGAAATGCCAGCTATTGAAATGTAACCATAATGTTATTAAATTAAAATCTGTAATTCTTCTGCCTAAGGTTCTGTTTTACAATGCCTTCTTTCTTCTTTCAAAATCTGTCTCACTCAGTAACTGGCTTATTTCTAAGACACTAGACACAATGATAAGGAAAGAATAATTGTCGTATGCCTAATTTTCTTCAAAAATTATGAATTTCAACAGAAGCTATTGTAAAATTGATTAATATGTTTGAGGATATTGAAGTATATATAATACTTTAATATGAATTCTTTTGACATGTCATTAATTGGTAGTTATTCAAGCCTGGCATTTTCTGCTCTCAAATAAAATAAAGGCATATGGATTAATTTGAATTGTAGCTAATATGTAATTCACAAAAAAAATTGTTCTGACTCTAAAGTCAATTCTTGTATTTGCCTTCCATATATAAACCTTGATAGACAAATCCAGCATTACTCATAATGTTTTAATAGAGTCTGAATTCCCAACATACACTAAACTTAGCAATTTCTCAAAACAGTGATTCTCAGTATAAATGTTACATATTGTTTTATTGTGCTTTGAATTAATATTTCTAAATCCTTAAAAGAAAAGACAAATTAGCAATAGTATAGGATTCAGGGCCTTATATATTTAGGTTTTCCCATACTTAGCATTTTAAAAAGCAACATATTTTTGAGCAATGCAGATTATTTTTATCATTTTATACTAAGTCTTAGATGCTTATACATTTTAGTAAGTTAACATATGGTTTAAAAGATATTCTAAGGTAGGAAAATTGCATGGGCAAGGCTAGAAGAAATGTTGATGTGGTCCCTTAGGGCTGTGGTCCCTTAGAGCTAAAAATATCAAAAAGCCATTAACACCCATGGACCTAAAGGGACAAAGAAAGAGTCATTTGTAGCACACATAGAAAATAGCACACATAGAAAAGAGACATAGTCAGAGCTGCTTGACAGGGAGCTGCAACATTCAATGGATGGATGTGAACAATAAGTGGTAACTCAGCAGAGGGAGCAAGGGGGGGAGAAATGCTCAAATTTACTGTCTATTTGCAGAAGACATTGTCTTATATATTGATAGGATTTGGCTGTGTCTCTACCCAAATCTTATCTTGAATTTAGCTCTCAGAATTCCCAGGTGTCGTGGGGAGGGACCCCAGTGGGAGAAAATTGAATTATGGGGGTAGTTTCCTCCATATTGTTCTCATGGAATTGAGTAAGTGTCACAAGATCTGATGATTTTATAAGAGACAATCCCTTTTCCTTGGCTCTAATTCCCTCTTGCCTGCTGCCATATGGGATATGCCTTTCACCTTCAGCTGTCATTGTGAGACCTTTCCAACCATGTGGAACTGTGAGTCCACTGAACCTCTTTTCTTTGTAAATTACCCAGTTTGAGGTATATCTTTATCAGCAGCATGAAACGAACTAATACAGTAAGTTGGTACTGAGGTAATGGGGCATGGCTGTAAAGATATCACAAAATGTGGGAGCAACTTTGGAACTGGGTAACAGGCAGAGGTTGAAACAGTTTGGAGGGCTCAGAAGAAAACAGGAAGATGTGAGAAAGTTTGAAACTTCCTAGACACTTGTTGAATGGCTTTGATGTAAATGCTAACAACAATATGGACAATGAAATCCAGGCTGAGGTGGTCTCAGGTAGAGATGAGGAACTTGTTGGAAACTGGAATAAAGGTGACTCTTGCTATGTTTTAGCATGGTGACTGGTGGCATTTTGCCCTTGGCCTAGAGATTTGTAGAATTATGAACGAGAGGGAGATGATTTAGTGTATGTAGCAGAACAAATTTATAAGCAGCAAACCATTCAAGAGGTGACTGGATTCTGTTAAAAGCATTCAGTTTTAAAAGGAAAACAGAGAAAAGTTCAGAAAATTTGCAGCCTGAGGTGATAGAAAAGCAAAATCTACTTTCTGAGAAGAAATTCAAGCTGGTTGCAGAAATTTGCATAAGTAATGAAGAGTCAAATGTTAATTGCCAAAACAATGGGGAAAATGTCTCCCAGGCACATCAGAGACCTTTGTGACAGACCCTCCCATCACAGGCCCAGAGACTTAGGAGGAAAAAATGGTTTCAAGGCTGGACCCAGGTTCACCTTGCTGTGTGGAGCCTAGGGACTTGGTGCCCTGCCTCCCAGCTGCTGTAGCTAGGGCTAAAAGGGGTCAAGGTACAGTCCAGTGGAGTGATCTCAGCTCACTGCAACCTCCGACTCCCTGGTTCAAGCAATTATTTTGCCTCAGCCTCTTAAGTAGCTGGGATTACAGACATGCACCACCACACCCAGCTAATTTTTATATTTTTAGTAGAGATAGGGTTTCACTATGTTGGGCAAAATGATCTCGATCTCCTGACCTCGTGATCCTCCTCTTAGCCTCCCAAAGTGTTGGGATTACAGGTGTGAGCCACCTGTGAGTATTTTTTAAAATAAAAAGCACTGCTTTGTTTTTCTCTCAACAAATGTCACTCATGTTTGCAATTTATGACACTTATTCACAAAATTCAGTGGCTATGTATTTTGAACATGTTTAATATTAGTACATTTAGTTATAATAATTCTTAAAACTATTTTAGATATAATAAGGATAGAGGTATTCATTGCTATTATGTGGTTTCTTTCTTTTTGTCTTGTTTCAACAACTGCATATGTAAAGTCTTTAAAGAAATTTATTAATGAATGTTGTGAACATAGTAAGAAATCAGAAAAGTGAATAAATTACCTATTAAAATGGTCCTATCATCTAAGTTGCAGTACATGCATTCATATGAAGGCTCTCAATGCTATTATTTCAAACTCATTTACATGAGCTCTCTTCCTTTTCAGTGACAGTTAAACTCCACTTAAACTGAATCTCCACTTTTGACTCTTTCTGAATCCATTGGAGGAGGTCCACATCATTTCTTGTACTAGCTAACAAGCTGAACAAGCTGCATCTGATCCATGAATCTCAATCTCTAGGGCACATGCCCCTACCCAGTCCAAAGGCCCATGAGCAAAGACAGGGCCTTGAATTGAGCAGTGACACTGGAAAGAGAAATGTTCTCTTTCTCAAGTTGGTTTTGCTGTTTCTTTTTTCCCCCTTTTGTCAATAAATAATCCATTTTTCAGAGGTCATTTCTGCTACTTCCATTTCTACACATTTGCATACACACACACAAATATATTATATGATTTTCCTCTTAAGAATTACTTAGGTTATTGCCATGTTTTGCTATCAGTTAATAATGCTTTGATTCACATACGTAAGTTCATGCTTTTATACGTGTTTAATAATCCTTATAGAATAAATCCTAGAAGTATAAATTTGGGAGCAAAGAGCAAATCTGACATTAATGTTAATGCATAATGCCAAATTATCCCTTTTCCAGGAGAAGCTTTAACAATCTGTAATTCCGCAATAACTTCAAAGAGTGTGAATTTTTCTATATCCTAGACAATACTGGGTATCAGGTCTTTCAGTGTTATCAAGCTAATGAATAAAAAATGTTATAATGTTGCATTAATTCTCATGAGTGTTTGAGTTGGAATATTTTTACATATTTGATAGGTCATTCATTTATTTTCTTAATATAGTTTATCCCTTTTTCTTTTATTTGAACATTTTTAATATACTGGTGATGTTGATATATTAGCTCACATATTTTACAAATCTTTTAGCTCTATATATCCTTCTGACATTTAGTAAGGCAATATAGGTATTTATAAAGCTATTTTCAGGTGTATATTATAGATTTTACATTGTTCTAAAATTATTTCAGTTTATTCTCTTTAATTATCTTGAAGTGTATTAGAATTTCTTGAATTTTCTATATTAGTAGTTCTCAAATTTTATGGTGCATCAGAACTACCCAGGGTGCTTGTTACAGCACAAGTCACTGGGTTCAGCAGGTCTGTATAGAGCCTGGGACACTGCATTTCTAATAAGTCTATGACATGCAGTTGCTGCTGGTTTAGGGACATACTTTGAAAAATATATTTTTGTATAATAATTATTTAATCTACAAAAATTGCATGCTTTATCATCAAAATTAGTTAGGATTACAGTATTTTATAGAAAAATATAAAGGAATGATGTTTTATTATTCATTATAATAAAACAGGTATCCATCTTTTATTATTCATTATAATAAAAATTTTTCTACTATTTTATTATGTATGCTTGCAGTAGGGCTCCAGTGGTGTGAATCTCCTTTGCTAAGTATATTAAAATGTTTGTTTCTGTCTCTCTTAAGTATGTTTATAGTAGGTTTCTACCTGTGGCTCAAAGTAGTAGAGTTAAAGTATCTTATTCTTTAGTTTAAGGAGTCTGTTTTTTAATTGGCGATGAATGCAACATTTTATCAAATTATTTTGAAATGTAATAATATGATTGCATTACTTTTTCAATATTTTCATGTGATGAAGTATGTCAACAGATTTAATAATGCTGAGACATCCTTGTATAATGGAAATAATCTTACTCGGTTGTGATACTCAATATTATTCTGGTATTTAATTTATATTTGATTCTATTTTATTCAAAACTGAAAAGAGTCTGAGATGTTACTTTGCAAGCTCAAAAATTAGTGTGCCAGAGCTATATACATACATACGTATATATATCTACATAATTACAAGTATTCTGATTGGAGAAAAGATTATTTTCTCACAGAAGAACTTGTGCTAGTTCCCCATGATACTACAAGATGTCATGCAGCAACCTTCATACCACAGGGGAGGAGGCTTCAAGTTATGAAAATAGCGCCTATGCAGGAGCTACTAACAAAACTGCCCATGCTCCCTGAGAGAAAGAGAACTTTGTTCCAGAATTTAAACAAATTGTTTCTCAGAGTTGAGACAAATGTCACTGCTTTACCATCCTGAAATATAAACATATGGATACGGGGGAGATACATCTGTATATTTCTCTGGAAGTATCTGTCTCTGACTTCCAAGGATTATTTGCTATTTAATTAACCTTTAACTTAGGTGGCAGCACTCTTTGCTTAGAAAGCTCTGAACATGTAGGTGCAAGGAGTTATTCATGGAACATTGCCTCCCAACAGACCCCAATAATTGTTAAACTGTTGAATCATCATGTTCTTTTAAAGTAACTGACAAAAGATATAAAACTTGTCCCAGAAAACAAATCAACTTTCTGAAGGTTTTTAACTACTGAAGCTCACTCATAGATTCTGATTTAAGAACTCCTACATTTTACTGCCAAGCTCTAAAACACAAATGCAGCCATGCCACCTACTTCCCACTCCCCTCCCCATTTTGATAGTATTTTCCATTTTCACAGGGTCTAATGAACTATGCACTATGTACTTATTCAGATTACTTAGTCTGGCACTCATGGTCACCAACAGCATGGCTCCAATTAAACTTCCAATATGATTTCCCAGTAGAGCTGTTATTCTAACTATCCTAGTTTACCTCATTCTACTTGCCTGCTTTCATTCATCCTTTCTTACTTCTTTTTCACTCATACCTATTAAAATTCTTAACTAACTCACAGGCTAACTCTTACATAAAACCATTTCTAACAGCTCTAATTGAAATACTACTCTAATTATTTTTGGTAGCTATTAAAATAAGTTTGTGGCCTGCACAATGTAGTGAGATTTCATCCCACACACACACACACACACACACACACACACAAAGTTACAAAATTAGCCACAGTCCCAGTTACTTGGGAGGTTGAGGTAGGAGGCTTGCCTGAGCCTGGGAGATAGAGGTTGCAGTAAGCCAAGTTCACACCATTGAACTCTAGCCTGGGCAACAGAACAAGAACCTAGCTCAAACCAAAAAATAGTTTGCATTCCTTGTATAACATTTATTACAATATCTTGGATTATAATTTCTTTAATGTCTCTCACCTCCAGTAAATTGCAATCCACTTAAAGAAATGAGTGTTAAATTTAATTTTACTACTTAAAGGTTTTAGAAAAATAGCTTGTCCATAGTTGGAAATTAATCAATGTTTCTAGGCATTATGAAAACTTTATAATGGTATACCAATCATGTGATACTCATCTTTCTTTACTCAAGATTTACTTTCTCTGAAGAAATTGGAATTGTGGATCAGTGTTGAAGGCACATATCATGAGATATTGTGGAGAAAAAGAGCACACATGAATATTGATGTTTATCCCATGTATTTATGATTTAGGGGTTGAGGGAACTATGTTGATGTCAGAATCAACAGAGTTGGTGCTAAAGGGAAATTCCTCTCTATTTTCAGGCAATCTACACATCAGGGTTAGTAAGTTTCTAAATAAATGCAAAGCTTGGGTGTTTTGTAAAACATAAGTTTCAGTACTGCTATATGATGTTACATCAAAGACTTTGCATAGGTCTCCATCTAGAGCTCTGAAGTGAATAACTGGGTGTGGCAGAATATTGTGGATGTTCTAATGACTGCACTTCATGCATTTCCTGTATTTAGAAATTCTAATATTTCCAATAAGTAAGCAAAGTATTTTGGATTTAAGGAAACACAGTTTCAGCTTTAATAATTATCTTTGTATTTCCTCTGACAGTTTACTGGGTTTCTTTCTTTTAAATCTTCATCTTCTACTTTGAGTACTTTATCCATTCTATTTCTAGGACTTTGTCATCCTCTGCTCATTCTCCACATCATTATATTCTTTTACAAAGAAATTTTATTTCTAATTTCATTCCTTTATACCCTAGATAACTTTTTCCTAATAATTTTTTCTTGTTTTGATTTCAGCTGCTGAAGATTTGATCCAAAATGCTACCCTGGGTTATTCTCAGTGGTATTTGAATTTCTTCATTAGACTTGTCAGCACTGGAAACTAAACCAATCAGAAGAACCCTTTGGTGGGCCTTTGGTTCTGGATTTCATTCAGTGACCCCAGAGCTGCTCATGAAGTCAAACGTTCTAGAGAAGAGGCCTCAGTGCTCTACTAGTTAAAACTGTGTATCCAAGAAAGTTTCACCCATTACATAAGCATTCCAATGTTTCTTTGTCACAAATAAAATATTACACACCTGCGATTTAAAGAGTCTCTGGCTAAAAAAAGTTGTTGCTTCAGTAAGAAAGCATGACTTAGATATACATTATAGTGTTTCTTATTGACATTGAACACACACATTCTGTTTGCTTAATCTATTGCAATCTCCTTTTCTGCCCCTTTTTATATGAAGTTCCTTTCTTGGAGTGAGATGAGGGAATGAAGGAAGTTTTCGATTTAAATAAACAGACTGTAGTAGTTTCCTTAGGCTATCACATGGTAGATGCCCGTGTTATAACACTTTGTCTTAATAAATAACATTATATTCATATATTGAGTTAAGTGGATTCATTTTTGTGTGTGCTTTTAAAGATCGACTTTGAAAGTCTCCCTTTTAGGAGATTTTAGAATTGTGCTGGAGAAATTGGAATTTCACTAACAACGTATAGTCTAAGCAGATAACTGTTTCAGGTGCTCCTTCAAAGCAAATGACCCAGGAGAGGTATAATCATCTTAGTGTGCTTTATGTGATTCATATGAAATTCAACCCTTTCAGAGTTTCAGTTCTTAGCAAAATACCACTTCCTGTTTTTGAGGAAAAAAATGGCATAAAAAGTCATATAAAAAGACTCATAAGGCTCTTGGACATCAAATAACTCTTACAAAACAACATTTTAATGAATTAAGTGTAAATGAATCAGAAACATGTGGGTTGAATTTCCCCCTGAAACACCCATGGGCTTAAAAATTAAGAGGAAAGAAAAAGAATTGCTTGGCAAAAAATCATGTGCATTTTATTGAGCACAAGCCTTTCGGAAAAAAAAAAGAAGTAAAAAGAAGCAGCCTTGATTTGGTTGACTGAATTAAAAAAATATATGACCATAGCCTTTATTTATTTTTTTAAATTCTACAAAAGCCAGATTGCAAATATAGTTATGTTTCTATTTGGGTGTCAGATTCATTAATGTTAGACCATTTTTCAAGGACAGTCACATTTTGATTAACTAGAATTCTCAAGTAATGGTTGTCTTTCCCAGGGTAGAAGTGGCAGCCAGAAGGAGAACTAAAGACTGTAGTTCAAATAAAGTTCATTAGAGCTGAGGTAAAGAAAAACATGGTAATCATTCAGTTCTCTAACCAAGAAGATCCAAAATCCAAAGGAGTAGTGGGCCCGGTGAAGCTAACCACTGAACAAAAGGCTAGAAAAACAGTCCTGCAAGGGCTGGAGCTCAGAAGATAAGGAAAGCTGAAAATAAGTGGAAAAATCTGCGTACTGAGAGGAAGATCTAGGATAAATGAAAATGCTGACAAAAGAA
This sequence comes from Ateles fusciceps, assembly GCA_036589455.1. Classification (NCBI taxonomy): domain Eukaryota; kingdom Metazoa; phylum Chordata; class Mammalia; order Primates; family Atelidae; genus Ateles; species Ateles fusciceps. Next base: position 10,726,936 of record JAZHEH010000222.1, read on the forward strand.
AAACAAAAATTGCAAAGACTGAAAAACTTTGAGTGGTGTCTAGAAATGGCCAAAATACAGCAGGGCATAGGGGTTGGAACATTTCTAGAGACAGGAAAAGCAGGGAAGATATGAATATTCAAAGCCGTATTGTGAACACAGATGTTAATATGAGTAAAAATGTGAGTTGTTGGCTCTGCCAACTTCAATCTCGTGAAAGCCATACTATTCATTGCACCTGTAACATGCTTAGGTTAGGATGTCTTAAAATAACTATGGATGCAGTCGAGATTATTTATGATTCATTTGCAGTGATATGTTTATATTCAGGATCTTGGTGGAGTGAAGAATTTGAATTGAGTGAATCTAAAAGACCCAGTTTCCTGTTGGGGGAAAAATCTGCAACTGGAAGAGGGAATAAAGATGCTGCATAGTAAAGAGAAGGTTGGCAGAGTCACCCTTCGTCATCTTAGGATAACTCACGTCCCCTCTGTAGGTGTTCTAGGTCAACGAACATCATGTTTAGTTCTTTCAGAAATATTTTTTCCTGTACTCTTATATTAATAAACAGCTTGTTTTGTAAAGCAGAGTTAGGTTAGTAAAAGTCTTTAAAAATTATTTTTATTCCCAGGAAATTCTACTAAATGATAATTTGTTGACATAAATGTTACCTACTGATGACACCTATAAACAAAGTATTCAAATTGTATAGAAAACATATTTATTGAGAAAGTTCATTTCTACTTAAATAGTATTTGTATAAGCATAGATTTTAGTTAGAAGCCAAAAGTATAGCTTTTACTGAAATTTGCGCCATAATACTGTCTCTACCTCCTTCACCCTAAAAAATAATTTTAAAGAGAAAAAATGGTAAAGTAGTAACAGAACTGGGCATACATTTTGGGGATAGTAAAATATATTTTGTCTTTAATAGTTTGTTAATTGAAAATCAAAATAACAGAAAAAAAACAAAGCTGAAATAAAAAATGGATTTGCATATGATACAAACTCATATAACACTTGAGTGCCCAAGACATAGCTGATGATAATAAAAATTGAATGATGTGGAACTCAGATCTAGTCATTGAGAAATAACACCCTTAAATACAGATTTTGCCTTTGCCCAGAAAAGCAGGCAGTTTTTTAGTCTTTATTTTTACACTTACATTAAAGAGGTAATGGGTGGTGGGGTAGGGGAAGGGGAAGGTTGTTTCAGGAATTTTTTAAGATTCTATCAAGTTTTATCAGTAGAGAGCCAGTTCAATGTCATCCACCTGAGAGAATCGTGGTCCAGTATTCTCACTCAGTGATTTTATTTTTCTGTAATCATTATCTTCAACTATGTTTCATCAATCTTCCTTTCCTAACCTTTACTGACATTTGAGCAGATTCCAAACTATTTTGGCAACTTTTAATTACTAAAATATATACCTTTTAAAATTTAATCTAAAATTCAATGTAAAAATCAGCTTCTCCTTTCACACCCTCCTGAATTGGAGCTGAAACCCAGATGGTCACAGTAGGCTGCTGAAGCTGCCTAAAGCAAGGTCTGGCTTGGAGCTGTGCCTTTCTTGTCTTCTTCTGGGAGTAGCTCCTCTAGTATGCTGGAGTGGAAGAAATGTGAGCCTACAAACTGAATGTCTTGGCTTAACTGCTCTTGTGCTCCTCTCTCTTCCTGCCATTGCTTCTCTCTCTAACACTGACTGGCCTTAGATACACTCCAGGCCACCATGAGGTGGCAAATTTTCACAAGCTGGTGAAAGAGCCCAGCAAGTGCTGAAGCTTAAAGGCTACTTTAATCATTTTCTGAAGGCTCTGATAGAATGCCCGGATTGCTAACACTCTAAACTTTATGTGAGGAATAACCTCTGTGGGGATCGTTATTTTGCTATAGATTTGATATAAGCTTATCTTTATTTAAGAATACTTTCATGCAGTTATATTATTCAGTACCCATCTCTTTTTGCTTAAATCTTTCATAGTAAGATTTATACCAGCTTTTATAAATTCAAGATAGTATCTAAATAATTTGATGAGTCTCTCCATTCAGGATTAGCCCACAGAGCTATTTCACAATATGTTCTTGTGCTCTTTTTGAATTCTATTTTGTTTATAATTACATAAAACCATAGGTGAATGACCCTGGATGTCATCACAACAGCTTGGACAATGTTATCATCAAACATGCAATATGTGTGCACTCACATGAGTGTGTACACATCTGAGTGTGTATGAGTGTGTGGGGTGGGGACTGATAATGGAGATATGGCAAGGGGAGCAGTAACAAAACAAGCCAAAATGAGATGCTATGTAGTCATTTCACATTAGCACACCATTCACTATCTTTATCCAAAATTGCCTTTTGAAAAATTAAGTTTGTTTAATATACTGGGAAGGGGTCCTAATCAGCTATTGTATGCAAATTCCTGATTGTTTTCCCACTACTATCAGGAATAGTTCAGCTACAAAGTGCATCTCATCTTACTCTTAGGGTTGTTTAAGAACTTAATCCCTGGGAACACCTGTTAGTAGCATGGCTTAAAATCCTCTGTGTTGTTTTCTCCCCTCATTGGAAGCTGTTTCACCCAGCTGCTGATAACTAGAAAAACAAAGCAAATCCCTCTCATGGATGCTGTCCTCTGGAGAAAGTCAAGGCAACATAAAGCCAAAGAACACCCTAAGCCTTTTTGTTTTAAACCAGGAGGCTTGCTGCACTATATTCCTCTTGACTGCAAAACCACAGGAATGGATTAATATCACTAACCACAAGAGACCTTTGTGTATGAATGTGGGAGGGAGGGCATGAGAAGAATATTAATCTATGATGCATGACCTTATAGTTTCTGCAAAAGTTAAAAGCCACATGTATTTGAATCAATGCATTATAAATGTATCAACCATATAAGATGAATAATATGGCTATGTACCAAGAGCTGAGCTCTTTCCCAGAATTCACTATTTTTTAACTCAGGGAGCTTTTCAAATATTACACAGAGATGGACATTCAGTAAATAGAGCAGACTAAAATAATAATTCAAAAGCAAAGTAAAACTCTGACACCAGATAAGCCCCTTCAATTAATCATTTATCTTTTAATATATTACATGTACAACACATGTATGTCTGTAACATATTCACTGATATGTATATATGCCAGTGAGTAATTAAGAAAAACATTAAAACATATTTTATTGTGTTTAAATACTTACAAGATAAACTGTAGAAGCAAAATGATAGTTTACGTGTCCTGCATACTTTGAAAAGAAATAATCAAGGTGCATTTTAGTAATTTAACATACTTATAATACTTTCCTTCGTTTGTTGAAATAAGAATTTTTTGAACATCAAAAATATGAAAAGTGTTTTATTAGGTACTATGAATACTAAATAAAAAAATAAAATGGAGGAAAAGCATATTCATGAATATTTCTTAATAGTCTGGGACTCAAGATCTTATTCCAAGTTGCATTCAGATCTTATTACTCTTCTGCCTGTATGAGTCTCTCCCAGCACAACTGTTTAAAGGTTCTAAAATGAATCATAGATCTCCAAATAAATATATGCCCTTTGTATATAATATCTCCCTCAATCTTTAACTGTCAAAATTCTCTACAGTCTTCAAGACGTGATAAAACTCACTGATGGATTGTTGTAGGTGGGCAGCACAGTGGCAATTAGGGTCTGATCTAGGGTGATAAAAATTGAGGTAAAAATTAAGAAATAGATTCAATAAATTCTACTATATCTAAAAATATAAGATGTGGACATTATCTGTGAGTAATGAAGGGAAATCAGCTGTTTATGGTGATGAAGATTTTAAATCTGGGTGACTAGAAGAATGGTAATGCCATGAATACAAATAGGGATGTCAAAAATATGGGCTCAGTGTGTGAGACAAAGGTGATCAGTTTATTTATTTTAGATGTCTGTGGGACATCTTGGTAATATCAGAAAAACATAAAAAAATTAGGAGAATGTTAGGCTAGGTACGGTGGCTCACACCTGTAATCCCGGCCTTGGGAGCCCGAGGTGAGCAGATAATGTGAGGTCAGGCATTCAAGACCAGACTGGCCAACACAGTGAAAGCCCCTCTCTACTAAAATCCAAAAATTATCCAGGCATGGTAGCATGTGCCTGTAATCCCAGCTACTCAGGAGGCTGAGGCAGGAGAATTGCTTGAGCTTGGGAAGCGGAGGTTGCAGTGAGCCAAGATTGTGTCACTGCACCCCAGCCTGGGAGACAGAGCTAGACTCCATCTCAAAAAAATAAATAAATGAACAATTTAGAAAAACTTTAGAATTGGACTAGAACTAAGCTTTATGGTGCATCCTGCTGGAAAGCAATACTTGAAATTATGAGACTCTGAAGGCCAACAAGAAAAAACATTGATAAACATTTATCTTTAGAAAACAAAAAAAGGTTGAGGAGCTAGCAAACAAGTGACTCAAAAGAAGAACTTTCTTATATCAAATAGATTAAGAAAAGAGTGTCAACATCAAGAGAGTTCAATAATGTTATTTACTGGCAGTCTCCAACCTTTTTGGCACCAGGGACCAGTTTCATGGAAGACAATTTTCCACGGACCAGGGTGGAGCGTGGTTTGGGGATGATTCAAGCGCATTACGTTTGTTGTGTACTTTATTTCTATTATGATTACATTGTAACATGTAATTAAATAATTATACAACTCACCATATTGTAGAATCAGTGGAGCCCTGTACTTGTTTTTCTGCAACTAGACAGTCCCATCTGGGGGTGATGGGGAGACAGTGACAAGTCATCAGGTATCAGATTCTCATAGAGAGCACACAAGTTATATCTCTCGCATGCACAGTTCACAGTAGGGTTCACACTCCTATGAGACTCTAATGCTGATGCTGATCTGATTGGAGGAGGAGCTCAGGCTGTACTTCGAATGAGTGATGGAGAGCAGCTGTAAATATGGTGAAGCTTCACTAGCTCACCTGCTGCTATGCAGCCCAGTTCCTAACAGTTTGGTCCATGCCCCAGGACTGGGGACCCCTGTTATATGTGACAGGTGTCCAGGAATAAAAATAACTAATAGAAGATCACTAAGTGGAAATTGGTCAACTTTAAGAAAGCAAGTCAGTAAAGAGCTAGTTGCGAAAGAAGTCATAGCACTTGGATTTGAGTATAAAAATAATGAGCAAGTCAGGAAAAATACTTTTTTCCTTGGGGTTTGAAAGTGAAAGACATTCAACAGAGATTTTGATAGATTACAGGGGGACTGAATGAGATAGAAAATGCAATCCTTGTTACCTAAATATTTCCATTTCTAAAATTATGTTGAATAGTGAGTTTTCAGAAGGCATCAGCTCATATTCCATTTTTTTCTATTTAGGGAAAAAATAACACCACATTCTAATCCATACTCCCAATATCATAAAACATACTTCAACACCAGAAACAATCTGGCAAAAACTCTGTATAATACAATGTAACTAAGTACCAATAAATCAATAATTTAACATATAATGAACTCATTAGCAGATATGCTTCAGTGTGATACAAAAATACTATAGAATAGTGGATATTGGATATACTTACCTTCATACTGTAAAAACACATATTAAGATGTAAATAAAAATAAAATCATCTGGATATACTTACTTTCGTACTGTAAAAACACATATTAAGATGTAAATAAAAATAAAATCATCTGTTAAAGATATGTCTGGGTTGGACACTTACTGAGGGCACATTTCAACCATCATTTTTCCAGAAAGCTCTATCATTATCCAGCTCGGAGGATTTTTGTTTGTTTGTTTTTGTTTTTGTTTTGAGATGGAGTCTCACCCTATTGTTTAGGCTGGAGTCCAGTAGCACAATCTCAGATCATGGCAACCTTCCTCTACCAGGTTCAAGTGATTCTCCTTCCTTAGCTTCCTGAGCACTGGGATTGCAGGCATGTGCCACCATGCCCAGCTAATTTTTGTATTTTTAGTAGAGACGGGATTTCACCATGGTTGCCAGGCTGGTCTCAAACTCCTAACCTCAATTAATCCATTCACCTCAGCCTCCTAAAATGCTGGATTACAGTCATGAGCCATCATACCCAGCTAACTCAGAGTATTGATGTTAAAAAGATAATAATAGTAATACTTGATTGCCTATATTTCACCAGGAACTGTTATACCACATCTTTACTTATAACAACTCCATGACATAAGTATCATATGATTAACCTCATTTTAAAGATGGAAAATTGAGACTCACAGTTTAAGCAGCAAAATTGTCCAAACGCACATAGTTAATACATAATAAAACCTAGTGAGTTCTGGTATTCTGAGATGAAGACCTCTTCACTTAATCCCTTGGAAATCCTAACTAGTGGAGGAGGAGAGTCACCTTCTATTTGAGTAGGCCTGTCCTTTCAAACAGGTTTTAATGTGATAACACAAACCTGGCTCTACCTAGTTAGAAGACCAATCTCTGATACAGGAACATTAGCCGCTAAAGGATGCCTGCAGATAGTGGGGGGTTGAGGGATGAGATGGTATTACCTGAGACTTCCTTCTAGTAAGTCAGCAAACTTGGTGCCATGAGAGAACTGTTTGTAACATTCCGCCCAAGGTGGAAAGTTCAGTAAAGTATAAGTTTCTTAATGTTTTAAAAGTATTTGCTTAAATATCAGTTGTAGGGAGTAGGAAAAAAGGACTAGAAGTCAGTGTATTCTGGAATTTTCCTAATGTGATGGAGGCTATAAAGAGAGTTCGATTTTATTTTGAATATATGTGGTCAGAGAAGATCTCATAATCTGATCCGTTGTCTAGTTTGGATGTGCCAACTCCCCCACAGATGGCAGGGAGAGTGTTTGGATCCTGATAAGTCAGTTGCTGCTGTAGTGTGGACTACCCAAGTCAAAATTAAATCTTATCCATGTCTAAAGCAAATATTGGAACAAGATGAAAGAATTTGTGCACCTATAAAGATCACAGACATGACAATGTGACCCTAGAATAAGATATCATAAAAGAGGCCTTCTACAGTAGAAATAATATAAATAAAGGAGATTAAGTGTTTACAATAGTTCTTTGAGGGAAATGATCCTCTTGTTGGCACTGCATGAAACTGATTTTAATCACTGTAATAGGCAACATAGATAGATGCTTTATGAAAGGAAAATTCTATAACAGAATATTTAGGAGGAAAATTATTATTTTTTTCTGTGTGACTAGAAGGTCTCATAAGAAGGAAAATCAAGTAATATGTTGTGTGGACTCTGGGGTAATTGTAGTTTGATGAAAGAAAAGGTGGGGGGTGGGGAAGGAGATGTTCTAAAGAAGAGCTGTAAAATCTAACCAGTTCAATTTGCTGCAAAATTGTTTCCTGTTATAAAGTACCAAAATACAAAAGGGATACAGTTTGGTCTAGGGAAATCACACAAAATAAATATCTAAAATCCTTGAAAATTACATTAGCCCTGCACCACAATGAAAACAAAACACTGAGTCAGTGAGAAAATAAATCACTTCTTATATTATTACTTTTCTTCTTGAAATTTGGCAAAAATATAATGACAGTGTATTATTACCTCAAAGTATTCTGTGGGTTTTTAATGTTTTTCTTTTAAAATATTAAACTTACGTTGTGTCAAATGAGTGTTATATAAGAAATATGAAAAGATATGGCTATAAGGATACAAATTTTATTTTCATATTCAGATTCTAAGTTTTTAAAGAAATACTTGTACCATTTTTCTCCTATATGCAAGCAAATAATTTGCTACCAACTAATTTTGCAAAGATTAATTAGCTGCTTCTGTGTAAATAATGCAAATTTAAAGTATTAGCTCTAGGCAAATTAATTAATAGGGTTATCTAGCCAGAATCATAGACAGAAAAATCCTCATAATCATTAAAAAGAAGGCCGAGCACAGTGGCTCACTCCTGTAATCCCAGCACTTTGGGAGGCCAAGGTGGGTCGATCCCTTGAGGTCAGGCGTTCAAGACCAGCCTAGCCAACGTGGTGAAATCCCGTCTCTACTAAAAATACAAAAGTTAGCTGGGCAAGGTGGTGCACACCTGCAATCCAAGCTACTTGGGAAGCTGAGACAGGAGAATTGCTTGAACTCAGGAGGTAGAGGCCCAGTGAGCTGAGATTGTGCCACTGCACCCCAGCCTGGGTGACAAGAATGAAAATCCATCTCAAAAGAAAAGACTAAAAAGAAGAAAAAACATAGAAGAATTATACACAAAAGAATGTTATATTATTGGTTTAGTCACTTACCTAAAACTTACCACTTCCATATGTAGTCTTGTACCAGGGCACCTGAATCAGATGTGCATAGATTCTGACACTATCTTGTCTTCAGATCAATAATGGAGTTCATTATATGAAACGTGCAGTCCAAAACAACTATCAGAAGCAAATCTTCAAAATATGCTAGAATTTGGTTTGCAATGAGTTAATTTCCATGCTTTGGCTAAAGTAGCGAAACAAGAAATGATAGTTAAAATACAGAGAATGGAGAAATTGAGCTCATTTCAGAAAACAGGTCTATTAGAGAGGGAACTGAGAAGGTGTGAAGTTCTCATTAGGCTATCAATGGACACAGCAGGGCATTTCCACCCAATTTTATGTATTAAGCATTTGAAAATGAAAGCATGGTGAAGGGCTAGTTCTAAGAGGCAAAAATGTTCAGTTTGCCCTGGATCCTGACTGGGGCAAAAGTTTTTATAGTTCAAGTGGTTCCAATAATCTGTTTTATTGTTTTAGGAAATACAAATTAGTTGTAAGAAGTAAATTTAATAAGACTTCCAAATGTTTCCAATTACACAAGAGATACTACATTTAAACGTTATGCATAAATACAAAGCATGAAAACCAAATACTGGTTCATTTTAGAATCCCTGTCATCCTATTTAGGAATGAGAAGGGGAGCTGGATTGTTCTTTGGCCATCTAGTAGGGCCATCTAATATGACCACAAGTGTGGACTCATAATCTCAGAAGAATACAATGTATTACTTTTAGTAAGAAACAGAAATCTTGGGAGGCTGAGGCAGGAGGATTGCTTGAACCCAGGGGTTCAAGAATAGTCTGGGCAGCATAAAGACCCCATCTCTACAAAAACAGAAAAAGAAAAGAAGTCATCAGAAAATTATAGATAAATCTTCCAGGAGAAAAGAAAACTAATACTCAGCAATGTCTTTACAGCAATCTAAATAGACAGTTGATGCAAACCTGATTAAAATGATAGAAAATTATATTGGGGGAGAGGCCAGTCAAATGGAGATCTGCTTCCATTAAATAGTTATGGAATTGGTAACATTGTTTTAAACACAGCAGACCAGGAGATACCCTAGAACAGTAGCAGCCTAGAAATGGGCTGGCAAATTCTTGAGAGGAAACTTGTTTTCTTACTAACTTGTTTACTTAAGAATGAGAATGGTGGAAAGATCTTGAGATAAGTTTGTCATACATTTGTTTTCTCAACTTTAACGATTCATTTTAGTAGATGTTTACAATTGATTTTTCAGTAGGTTTCTGTCATACCAGTAAAATATATATATATATATATATATATATATATATATAGCGTTTTTGTCATTCATACAGAAATTAGATTTTTTGCTGTGCACAAGTATGAGTCAATGATTTAGAACCAAAAGTGGGCTGTTTACCTTATAAATGTAATAATACATGAAGAAATGTGTTATCAAACTTGCATTTTTCTAGGTGTAACAAGTGCTGATGCTCCTAGTAAATTCTTGAGGAGTTATAAAGCATAATAACTTTTGTTTTTGAGTATTTTATGTCAGGGGCTCTAGGTAGCTCTTTTTAATGAACTGGCTATACCAGAAATATTAGTACTAAATAAATAATCATATAACTTAAAAATTTATTTGTCATACCTCTAATTCCTGGTTAGAATAAAAGTATTTGTAAAAATAAAGGAGCATGTGTTATTTTTCCTGCTCATTTATTAGTCTGCCGAGACACTTATTTTAAATATTGTGTTTCCCATAAAGTCAATTCACATGAAATTGTGGCATCAGCATAATTCTGATTATGATTCTGAAATTTGCTTTATAAATAAAGTACTATCAAACATATTCTCAAATTTTAGGAGTAAAAGAAAAAAAAGCTTTACTTATTTTTTTACACTCTGATAACCAGAATTAGATTCACTCGCAATGACAGCTCAGTATAAATTGTATAAAATATACCAAATACAGTTCCTGGCCTCATTGGGTTTAAAACCTAATTAAGAAGAATTATTCAAGCTGTCTATTTTAAAACTGCTAATAAAGAAAAAATACATTTGAGTTTTATGGGATTCAATTTAGAGCACAAAACTTTAAAACGTGGCCAGTAATTTCTCCATTTACTATGAGAGGGAAATTGTGCTATGAACCATATCCATAGATTGTTTTGCTTTTAAATAAATAATTTTATAATGTATGAGGGTGAATGGCTGTTCTTTAATTGCCATCATTTCAGCTGTATTTAATTAAATTAAAGCGGAAAGGAAGACATGCTTTTACTCATATACCACTATCTGTGTTAGTAACAGAAGGACATAAAAATAACCCCTAATAATAGCTGGTAGATATCCTTTAAGATCTATTATAAACCTGATCTTATATTGGAGAGAAGGAAGACACTGCTGAAAGATTTGTTTGGTTGGAGAAAAATCAAAGGTTTTGTTTTGCCTTATGTTCATTTGTTTGATTTTGTTTTGAATTTCCCTCCAGGTAATACATAACTAAGACTGTGTACTAAAGTTCTATTAAAATTTTATCTAAAATTATGTAATAGGTACACTCAATGTGTACATAAGAAGTGGTTGGCCTGCAGAACAAAAATGTATTAATTACTGCCATATTTTAAACTGAGCTTTCACAACAATAAAGCATAAAAATGAAGAGCAAGAACAGTTGTTAGAGTTTTGCCAAGGGTTATTTTATAGTTTTTAGCCAGTAAAATTTAATCACTTAGTGCCCTAAAAGCAAAGAGCAATTTGCAAATCTCCTATGGGAATATAAATTCTTTGAAAGGAAGACCATGTCTCATTCAGCTTTGAATGCCTGACAGCCATGGCAGTGTCTGGCCCTGACCAGGGGGGCTGTTGAGACTCAACAGAAATCACAAAGTCACTATAATATTTGTTAAATAAACTGATAGATGTAAAACCGAACAAAGTCACTATAACATTTTTTCTATTATGTCATTTGCATAACAACATTCTAAGCCTTTTTAGATTGCATTATTTAAACTATTTGATTAAAGGAAACTCAAAAGCTAGCAATTCTATACCTTTTGGCTAATGGAATGTACCCGATCATTCATACTTAATTTATACAAACCTTAGTTCGTTATTAACAACGTTATTTTATTTTTAAAAAGTAATCATAAAATGTTCAAGACATGCAAAATCTATAAAGAATGATGCAACAAATACTTGCCTACCTACTTAGATTAATTATTTAAAATATTGTCTTCTAATAGAGTTAAACATTCTATATCATCTTTCCATATTACTTTTTCCAACATAAACACACCCTATTGTGAATCTGGCAGTTTTCATGTTCATGCATTTCTTTACAATTTTATATTATATCATCATATCTATTCTCAATATATGATATTGTTTATAGCTGTGGTTCTCAATGGGTGGTACACAATTCAGCAGAAACATCATTACCCGGGAACTAATTGGAAATACAAATTCTTAGGCCCCCACCTCAGATGTATCACATCAACAACTCCAGGGCTAGAGCCCAGTATCTGAGTGATTACAATCCATGCTGAAGTTCGGGAACTCCTGGTTTATAGCAACACTTTTGAGTCTAAGTAACATCAGAGTCTCTATTCAAGCAGAAATAGCACTGATTTGTGACATCTATTGATTCATTTTCTTCTTGGATATTTTAAAAAAGAATGAACCTCACAGCATGTTTTTTTTAATGTTTAAATTGGACTGGTTGTTTCTTTATCAATTTATTATAATTTAATTTAAATGCTCCTTTAAAAATACTTGGTTGATTCTTTCTCAAGTTATAGTACATCAAGCAAGCATTTTTAAATGTCTTCTAATTTGATCATTCTACTCATAATCTTTATAATTATGATGAAAAACACAAGTCACTTGTTTAATTATATCACAGCTTTCTTAAGTGATGAGGAAACAAACTTCTCAGGACAATTTCTTCTACCAACTTTTCTCACTGGTGAAAAAAATGAAAGATTTTATTTCCATTTTTAATAATTTTATTATTTCTTTTGCAAGTGATTGAAGCTAAGCAAGTTGCCAGACTTGTGATCACAAACATGTTTCTGGCCATTTTATAAGAGAAAAAAAAAGGACAGAAATTCACCCTTTTCTGTCATTGGTCATATCTTTTTTCATATCCCTCTTATATTAAAAAATACAGAGGAGGATGAAATTTCCTGGCTTTTTCTTGGAGACATCCTTTTTTATGATTCTGTCCTTTTAATACTTTGCATTTTCTTTCTGGACAGAGAATTATGTGAATCAAAAGGAAAGCAACTGCCACAATTATTTTATAGGTTATTATAGAATAAAAAATCCTTTTGAAGGGAATAGAAAATATATATAAATGGTGACTGGTAACATTGCTGACACTTTTCTATACTGATAGGAATCCTCATGATTACATTTACATGTTGTCAAATCCTTTTAAAGTTTTTATATAACATTGTATTAATTAATTCCTTTCAAGAGGCTGTATCTATGCCCAACCCTTGCATAGCATGTCTATAATGACAATAGTCACGTTAAAATACAAAAACAGAAGAAATTTGTTTATACTTGGTTGTTTTCTAAGCAGACTCTATTAGGCCAAAGAAATTTAGAAGATATGCTGACACAGTACACACTCTAGAATGTGACATACATCTCATAAACACACAGACTTTCATGTAAGAGATACAAGTTTCTCTGTCTGCCATGATTATTATCTTGCCAAACAACCCACTTTAGATGCAGAAGCCCCTGCACTCTGCATACAGCTTTTAAAAGAAACCTAGAGTATGTTGAAGCTCAGCTGTATCACTGACACTTCCACCATCTTTTTGAATGTTAGCTTGAATTTTTGTGACTCAACATAGGATCAGAATATACAAAAGAAGTTACAACAACATAAAGTAACAACAGTCATGTCAACAACATTTATAGAGGATAGATTAGATAGACAGACAGATATAGATAGATAGAATGAAAGATAGATGATAGATGATAGATAGATAGATGATAGATAGATAGATAGATAGATGATAGATAGATAGCAATGTATGTATATGGCTCTGTATTGCCTCATCTGAAAAATATGATCACTCAGTCATGAAGCATTTATACTTCTGGTATTCTTACTATCAAGAGTCCATTAATGGCAGTTAGATCAGAAAAACAAATATTCTTCTGTCTGGATCCATACTTTATGTAGGATTTCGTTTAGTTTTCAGCCTCACTCCATGGTCAGGGTGCTGATTACGACTGATATGTGGCCCTAAAGGATAAGACATGGCTACCATAAGTTATATAAGCTTAGAATTAAATAAATTATATTTTTAAAAGATAAGAAAGACTCAAACTCATCACATTCTAATTATTTTACAATACATTATTATCTATATTCTTTTTTAAAAATATATATATATTATCGTACTTTAGGTTCAGGGGTACATGTGCAGATCATGCAGGATTGTTGCATGGGTACATACATGGCAAGGTGGTTTGCTGTCTTCATCCCCCCATCACCTATATCTGATATTTCTCCCCCTCGTTATCCCTCCCCACCCTCCCCACTCCCCGCTGTCCCTCCCCTAACCCCCTGCAACTGACCACAGTGTGTGATGCTCCCCCTCCCTGTGTCCATGTGTTCTAATTGTTCAAGACCTGCCTGTGAGTGATAACATGCAGTGTCTATATTTTTAAAATTATGACTATCATATCCATGTGCCACAGTACAACTTTTTAAAATTTTGCATTCAGTGGCATCGTGTTGGTAGCTTGAAAGTGACCATATTGGAGAAATTTACACCAAAAAATCAGCAAATGCAACCTGTCAAGACTCCCCCTACTATATGGCCCCACACACACACTCCAGAGAGCCTCCTGTTCAGCGTTTGCCAGCATATTATGACAAAGGATAAAAGCCAAGAAAGGAATTTCTGGAAATTTGTAATGAACTCTAAGCCCATGTGAAGAAGTTGAATATTCTGTCCAGAATAATGAAAAAAATCACATCAATTTTCTTGATGTCCTCCTGGGTGACTTCTGAGAGAAGCTTGAACTATTTTGATTCATTTAGTAAGAAATAGTTAACACATAAGGAAAAATATAAGAATATTATAACTAAGCACCTCTTATACATCATATCAATTTTATAAATATTTGCTACCATATTTTATTAAAAAAAATAAACTGTTTAGGATACCTCAAAAAGTTCATAGAAAAATAGAATTAAAAGATAAAAATAAAAAATATAAACAGTATTTCTCAATATAAGATTCAAGAAATTCAAAATAAGTAAGTGATACAAGTGATGACACCAGCCATTTATTCCATTTCTAAGAAACTGAGTGCTGGGAATATAGTTATGTCAACGCCGTCTTTTCTTCATTATTAACCGAAGATGAATTGGTGCCCTTTAAAGATTTTTTAATTTTAGGAAAGAAAAAAAAAAGGAACTAATCATAACCAATCGAATTTAATGTGGAGGTCTAAATTTCCTACGAAAAACACAAAATTGCCCTTGTTCCATGAGAGTAATGAGCAGGAGCATTGTCATGGTGGAGGAGGTCTCTCTGGTGAAGCTTTGCAAGGAGTTCTTCTGCTAAAGCATTGGCCAACTTTCTCAAAACACTCCCATAATAAGCAGATGTTATTGTTTTTTGGCCATCCAGAGAGTCAACAAGCAAAATGACTTAAGCATCTCAAAAAACTTTTGCCGTGAGTTTTGTTCTCGACCAGTCCATTTTGGCTTTGAGCAGACGAATTCTACCTCCTGGTAGCAATTGCCTCAATTGTGCTTTGTCTTCAGGATCATACTGGTAAAGCCATGTTTCATCTCCTGTTACAATCCTTTGAAGAAATGCTTCAAAATGTTGATCCCACCTGTTTAAAATTTCCATTGAAAGCTATGCTCTTGTTTGCAGCTGATATAGGTGCAACAGTTTTGGCAATCATTGAGTGGAAAGTTTGCTCAACTTTAATTTTTCAGTCAGAATTGTGTAAGCTGAGCCAATTGAGTTGTTTATGCTATTGGCTATTGTTTCTGCTGTTAATCGTCAGTCGCCTTTATTTGGAGCACAAACAAGATGAATTTTTTCCTTACAAAATGACATGAATTGTCTGCCGCTAAAGACTTCATCTTCCACATTGTCTAGTCTCTTTTTAAAATTTGTTTCCCATTTATAAACCACTGACTGCTTTGAGACATTGTCCCCATAATCTTTTCCTAATGCATCAATCATTTTAACATTCTTCTAGCAAGAACCACCATAAATTTGATGTTTGTTCTTGCTTCAATTTTAGCAGATTTCCTGTTGCTCTGATAAGGGTTTTTTTTTTCAAAATAGTATCTTATTTTTCTTTGTGCTTCAAACTAGATCCTGTTCAAATATGTTATAACAGCTTAGCACAAGTTTATTTGGGTGCAAAAAGTTTTTGAAATCCATGCATAGTATTTTTTTTCCATAAGTTATTAGTTAAAGGTGGTATTTGGTTACATGAGTAAGTTCTTTAGTGGTGATCTGTGAGATTTTGGTGCACCCATCACCCATGTATACACTGCACCATATTTGTGGTCTTATCCCTCACCCCCCTCCCACATTTCCCCTCAAGTCCCCAAAGTTCATTGTGTCATTGTTATGCCTTTGCATCCTCATAGTTTAGCTCCCATATATCAGTGAGAACATATGATGTTTGTTTTCATTTCTGAGTTACATCACTTAGAATAATAGTCTCCAATCTCATCCAGGTCACTGGAAATGTTGTTAATTCATTCCTTTTTATGGCTGTGATACATTTTACAGAGATATAGTTTCTTTATCCACTCGTTAATAAATGGGCATTTGGGTTGGTTCCATGATTTTGTAATTGTGAATTGTGCTGCTATAAACATGTGTGTGCCAATATCCATTTCGAATAATGATTTCTTTTCCTCTGAGTAGATACCCAGTAGTGGGATTGTTGGGTCAAATGGTAGTTCTACCTTTACTTCTGTAAGGAATCTCCATACCATTTTCCATAGTGACTGTACTAGTTAACATTCCCACCAGCAGTGTAAAAGTGTTCCTTGTTCACCACATCCATGCCGACATCTACTGTTGTTTTATTTTTTGATTATGGCTATTCTATGGAGTGAGGTGATATCGCATTGTGGTTTTACTTGAATTTCCCTGATCATTAGTGATGTTGAGCAGTTTTCCATATGCTTGTTGCCCATTTGTATATCTTCTTTTTAGAATTGTCTATTCATGTCCGTTGCCCACTTTTTGATGGGATTGTTTTTTTCTTACTGAATTGTTTGAGTTCATTGTAGATTCTGGATATTAGTCCTTTGTCAGATGTACAGATTGTGAAGATTTTCTTTCACTCTGTGGGTTGTCTGTTTACTCTGCTAACTGTTCCTTTTTCTGTGCAAAAGCTCTTTATTTTAATTGGGTCCCAGCTATTTACTTTTATTGCATTTGCTTTTGGGTTCTTGGTCATGAAATCCTTGCCTAAGCTAATGTCTAGAAGGTTTTTTTCTAATGTTATCTTCTAGAATTTGTATAGTTTCAGGTCTTAAATTTAAGTCCTTAATCCATCTTGAGCTTATTTTTGTATACAGTGAGAGATGAGAATATAGTTTTATTCTCCTACATGTGGCTTGCCAATTATCCCAGCACCATTATTGAAAAAGGTGTTCTTTCCCCCACTTTATGTTTTTGTTTGCTTTGTGGAAGATCAGTTGGCTGCAAATATTTGGGTTTATTTCTGGGTTCTTTCTTCTGTTCCATTGGTTTATGTGCCTATTTTTATACCAGTACCATGCTATTTTGGTGACTATGCCCTATAGTATAGTGTGAAATTAGGTAGTGTGATGCCTCCAGATACTTTCTTTTTGTTTAGTCTTGCTCTGAGTATGCAGGTTCTTTTTTGGTTCTATATGAATTAAAAAAAATTCTAATTTTCTGAAGAATAATGGTGGTATTCTGATGGGGGATTGCATTGAATTTATAGATTGCTGTTGGCAGTATGTTCATTTTCACAATATTGATTCTACCCATCCATGGGCTTGGGGTGTGTTTCCATTTGTTTATCTCATCTATTATAGTTTTCCTTGCAGAGGTCTTTCAACTCCTTTGTTAGGCATATTCCTAAGTGTTTTATGTTTTTTTTTTTTTTTGCAGCTATCATTGTAAAAGGGGTTGAGTTATTGATCTAATTCTCTGCTTGGTCGCTGCTAGTGTGTAGAGAGCTACTGACTTGTGTATATTAATCTTGTATCCAGGACTTTACTAAATTCTTTCATCAGTTCTAGGAGCTTTCTGAAGAAATGCTTAGGGTTTTCAAGCTAAATGATCATATTGTCAGCAAACAGTCGCAGTTTCACTTCCTCTGTACTGATTTGAGTGCGCTTTCCTTCTCTTCTTTGATTGCTCTGGCTAGAACTTCCAGTACTATGTTGAAAAGGAGTGGTGAGTGTAAGCATCCTTGTCTTGTTCCTGTTCTCAGAGGGGAATGCTTTCAACTTTTCCCCATTCAGTATTATGTTGTCTATGGGTTGTCATAGACGGCTTTTATTACATTAAGGTATGTCCTTTGTATGCCGATTTTGCTGAGAGTTTTAATCTCAAAGGGATGTTGGATTTTGTTGAATACTTTTTCTGCATCTATTTAGATGATCTTGTGATTTTTGTATTTAGTTCTGTTTATGTGGTCTGTCACATTTATTAACTTGCATATGTTAAATGATCCCTGCACCCCTGATATGAAACCCACTTGATCATGGTGAATTCTCTTTTTGATATGTTGTTGGATTCAGTTGGCTAGTGTTTTGTTACAGATTTTAGCATCTGTATTTATCAAGGATATTGGTCTGCACTTTTCCGTTTTGAAAACTTCCTTTTGAAGGTTCGTTTCGATTTCTAGTTTTTTTCCACTGTGGTCTAAAATTGTCTTTATTAGGCTCATTTTATGGGCTAGCATATGGTTACTCTTAGAGAAATTTCCGGGTGCTATTGAATAGAATGTGCATTCTCTGATTGCTGGATAAATGTTCTATATATATCTGTTAAGTCCATTTGTTCCAAGGTATAGTTAAACTCATTGTTTCTTTGTTAACTTCTGTCTGCATGACCTGTCTAGTGCTGTCAGTGGAGTACTGAAGTCCCTCACTATTATTGTGTTGCTGTCTGTCTCATTTCTTAGGCCTATTAGTAATTGTTTCATAAATTTGGGAGCTCCAGCGTTAGGTGCGTATGTGTCTAGAATCGTGATATTTCATGTTGGTCAAGGTCTTTTACCATTATATCCTGTCCTTCTTTGTGTCTTTCAACTGTTGTGGCTTTAAACTTTATTTTATCTGATACAGGAATAGCTACCCCTGCTGGCTTTTGGTGTCTATTTGCATGAAATATCCTTTTCTAGCCCTTTAAGTTTAGGTAAGTTCTTATGTGTTAGGTGAGTCTCCTGAAGGCAGCAGATAATTGATTGGTGAGTTCTTACCAATTCTGCAGTTCTTTTCTTTTAAGTGAAGAATTTAGGGCATTTACACTCAATGTTAGTATTGAAAGATGAGGTACCCTTGCTGTCATCATGTTCTTTGTTGCCTGTGTACTTTGGTTTTGTTTTTTGTTTTTGCTTTTTAACTTGTATTTTTGTTTTATGAGTCCTGTGTGATTTACTCTTTAAAGAGGTTCTATTTTGATGTGTTTCCAGGATTTGTTTCAAGATTTAGAGTTCCTTTTAGAACTTCTTGCAGTGATGGTTTGGTAATGGTGAATTCTCTAGCATTTGTTTGCCCGGAAACAACTGTATCTTTCCTTCATATATGATGCTTACTTTCACTGGATACAAAACTCTTGGCTAATTGTTTTGTTTGAGGAAGCTGAAGATAGGGTCCCAATCCCTTCTAGATCGTAGGGTTTCTGCTGAGAAATCTGCTGTTAATCTGATAGGTTTTCCTTTATAGGTTACCTGGTGTTACTGTCTCACAGCTCTTAAGATGCTTTCCTTCATCTTAAGTCTGAATAACCTGATGACAACGTGGCTAGGTGAAGATCTTTTTGTGATGAATTTCCTAGGTGTTCTTTGTACTTCTTGTATTTGGCTGTCAAGGTCTCTTGCAAGGCCAGGGATGTTTTCCTCGATAATTCCACCAAATATGTTTTCCAGGCTTTTAGAATTCTCTTCTTCCTCAGGTACACCAATTATTCTTAGGTTTGGCCACTTAACATAATCCCAGATTTCTTGGAAGATTTGTTCATATTTTCTTATTCTTTATTCTATTATTTCTTTATTATTGGTTGGATTGGTTTAATTTGAAGACCTTGTCTTTGAGCTCTGAATTTCTTTCTTCTACTTGTTCAATTCTATTGCTGAGACTTTCCAGAGAATTTTGCATTTCTAAAAGTGTGTCGAAATTTTCCTGAATTTTTGATGGTTTTCTTCTTTAAGCTATCTATTTCCATGAATATTTCTCCCTTTACTTCTTGTGTCATTTTTGTAATTATCTTTTCCTTGCATTGGTCTTCACCTTTCTCTGATCTCTCACTGATTAGCTTAATAACTAACCTCCTGAATTATTTTCCAGGTAAATCAGGGGTTCCTTCTCAGTTTGGATTCATTGCTGGTGAACTAGTGTGATTTTGGGAGGGTGTTGAAGATCCTTGTTTTGTCATATTACCGGGGTTGGTTTTCTGGTTTCTTCTCATTTGGGTAGGCTCTGCCAGAGAGAAAGTCTAGGGCTGAAGGCTGTTGTTCAGATTCTTTAGTCCCAAAGGGTGTTCCCTTGATGTAGTACTCTCCCCCCTTTTCTTATGGATGTGGCTTCCTGTGAGCTGAACTGCAGTGATTGTTGTCTCTCTCCTGGGCCCATCCCCAGCAAGTCTGCCTGACTCTGGGCTGGTACTGAGTGTTGTCTGCACAGAGTCCTGTGATGTGAATCATCAATAGGTCTCTTGGCCTTGAATACCAGCACCTGTTCTGGTGGAGATAGTGGAGGATGCAGTAGACTCTGTGAGGATCCTTAGCTTTGGTGGTTTAATGCTCTATTTTTGCCCTGGTTGGGCTACTGTCAGGAGGTGGTGCTTTCCAGAGAACATCAGCTGTAGTGGTATGGAGAGTAACAAGTAGTGGGCGAGCCCTAGATCTCCAAGACTGTATGTCATTTGTCTTCTGCTACCATGGTGGATAGGGACGGACCCTCAGATGGGATAGAGCTAGGCATATCTGAGCTCAGACTCTTTAGGGTGGGTCCTACTGCAGCTGCTGTCAGGGATGGGGGTGAGATTCCCAGTCACTGGAGTTATGTACCAGGAGGATTACAGCTGCCTCTGCTGAGTCAGGCAGGTTGTCAGGGAAGTGAGGGAAAGCTGATAGTCAAGACCTCACCTAGCTCCCACACAAACTGAAGGGCCGGTCTCACTCTTACCATGCTCACTCCACCAACAACCAAAAGTTAGTTTCCAGTCAGAGAGTGAGAATGGCTTGAAAATTTGCTCAAGGCTATCCATTTCCCAGCTGCGAGAGAAAAGAGCTTTAGTCCTTCTCCTGCCTGTGAAGTCTATATGACCTATTTGTGCCATCCTCCGAGTTCTGGCCAGGAGGCTTCTAGTCCCTTTCAAATTGTTACAAAGTTCAGCTAGAGAATTCCTTCTCCGTGTACAGTTTTACTCCCTTATCCTCTGGCCACCGTCCTGATGGATCCTTGTGCCAGGCAGGAATGGGCTGCTTGGGGACCCAGTGAGCTCCCAAGGCCTTTGTGCTGCTTCCTGTAGCCCCGTTTCACTCAGCTCTCTAACTTGACTCAGCTTCAGGTAAAGACAGAAACTTGTCGAACAAATAGACCTTCAGCTTTGCCAGGTGGGTGGGGGGCGGTGTGTGTGTTCAGGAGAGGAGGGTCTCCCATTCCCACTTTGACAGTTAGTGCACTCACAGTATTTGGGATGCCTCCTGGGCCCTGCAGGAGCAATCTGCTTCCTTCAGAGGGTCTGTGGGTCCTCTTGGGATGGCTAGTTTGCTGTTAAGTTGATCTGGAGCTGAAATTCACAATGCAAACCTCCGCATGCTGCTCTGCCTGAAGCTTCAATCTCGTCCTGCCTCCTGTCCACCATGATCCCCTGTATCTTGGCACACATAGTATTTTTGATAATACATATTTTCCATGAAGTTTTGAAGAGCCTATGTATAGTTAAATTTATTTTCACCAATTTTATTTCTCTTCCTCATACCCCAGAGTTAACTACTTTTCTAAACTTGGTATTTAGTACTACCATTTTTGTTATTTCACACACTACATAAATAACTATACAAAACTCTGTCTTTTATTGCAGTGATAAAATATATACATATTTTTAGAAACTTCTTGTTGTTCATCTTTATTTGTAATAATTGATCCATGTTGATTCACAAAGCTTTGCTCAGATATAGTTAAACAACTGGAATATTCCAGTATTCCAATATGAAAACACCAAAATGTGTTTATCTAATTTTGATTGATGGTTATTTCTAATTTTGCCTCAGTGAAAATATTTGCTTTTCTCTTTATACATACAAGCTCAGTGGATCCACTAGGCTATATACCTACACAAACATATACATATAATTTTTTACTTTTTGGGTTAGTGGATTTTCCCTATATTTGTGTTGCCAAACTACTTTCTATTATGTTGATACTGATTTATATTCACAACAGATACGGGAATTTATTTTTTTTTCTTTTCCACATCCGTATCTTCACCTGGTACAGTTACCGTTTTAAATTTGGAGGGAAATGGTTTATCATATGTGCTTATTGGATTTTCTCTTTTCGTCAGTGAACTGGTTTTTCTTCCTGTGCTAATTTAAATTTACTCTTCGGAGAATTACCTGACATTTTTTGTGAACATAAAAAGGATCGAATTGTCCAGGCAGACTCACATGGATTAGTGCTCTTATCCCATGTCAGACTTTACTGATAAATACAAGGGTACAAGTAAACACAAGCCACTTCCAGAAAAGCAAAGGAACGTCCTAGGTCATCTATGGCAGATGCCCAGATCCTTCCTTTTCTTATCATCATGCTCTGTCCCAGGTTAATAAATAGGGGGGACAATGAAAAATGTAATTTAATGATCATTGTTTTTAAATACAATATAATTAAATTATTATATAATATATAAACATAATATCCTTATTTAAAACAGCAAGTATAAATACCAAGGTAGAAACCAACAATCTCTCTACCTTCAAATGCCACTCCTATTATCATAAACAGTGCAGTATGAATATTTTTTCATATCCTTCCAATCCTACTAATTTGTGAATAAATAAATTAAGTTTACTTGTATATATTGTGTTTAAACATATTAAATCCTATCTACTTAAAAAATCTAAGTTAGTATTTTATGTCTACATCAAATTTAAGAGAAAAAATAAGAAAATGCCTTCAAAATGAATGATTCCATTGTTAATGTTCATTACCGTTTTGTGCATATGTGCTTTAAAATGTTTTTAGTTTAAGTTTTACTAAAATATTTATTATGATCTGAGTGAAATGATAAGTTTGGTTTAACTGGTAAATTGCTCCATTTTTGCTTAAGACAAACTGTCTGATACTGCTTTTTATATTCAGACTCACTACGTTAAGTGAGAGTTTTCTTAAATAGTCTGTTTCATATAAAATATCTAAATTGTTTAAAGGCCTTACTAAAGTTACTGAAAGTTAATTCATACAGTCTACATTTCTTGACAGTAATGGCATATAAAATCAGCAGTACCAATGCATGAAGAATGAGAGAATTTGATAACTTAACGTTTCATAGATTTATTCTGGAGCTAATTAGTTTACCTTAAATTCTGCTTGATCAAGTAGCAACTGTGGGGCAGAACATTTCTGCATTGAGAATCAGACATTCTAGATTTGTTGGTAATGATAAAATGACTTTTGGTCCTGAAAGGTTACTTACTTTATTCTACTTGTATGCAATGTCTGTAATACTTTTAGGAAATAAAATATGCAATGAAAAGTATTCTACAGAATAAAAATGCTGGCAGTGAAATGTATGAACAGATATTTAAAGCACATTTTATAATTGCTTTGCAAAATTTGTATTACTTTACAGAAAATATAAATTGACATTATGCTGTTAAACTACTATTGACCTTGTGTTGGGATAAGATTTTTAGGAGTATAATTTGTAGTATTTCAAATATTTTTCTGTAAAGCCAGTATTTAGTTATTTCTAAAACTTTGATCTGTTTAAAAATGTTATGATTATAATCTTGATTGTTGGCTCTATAAATCTTGCAGTTCAGGGCATTTTGAACAAGCTTTAGAATTCTAAAAGAAATAATTTGTTTTGAGAAGAACATGAAATAGCCAAAACCCGATGGCTTACCTTTATGGCAGTAGTATTATAAAATATACAGAAACACTTTTTAATTTATGTTTCAGTTTGTATTTGAAATTTATTACATAGAAACATAATAATATTATCATTTATATGTGACAAGATAACCTTTTAACTTTGTGAATGTCAGGTAAATTGGGAAAAGATGCTACTATCAGTAAATATGCTCCCAGCCAGACTGAAACCTGACATTTCTTTGAAAATTGATTATGGACTGGATTCAGTGGCTCACACCTGTAATCCCAGCACTTTGGGAGGGTGAGTTGGGCAAATCACTTGAGCCCAGGAGTTTGAGACCAGCCAAGCCTGGGCAACATAGTGAGACCCTCTTCTCTATAAAATAAAAAGAGAAGAAAAGAAAAAAGAAAATTAATTATGGAAAGATATCAAATTGGAAATTAGCATTGATTAAATGGATTGTTAGTATTACTGTCATTGTTTTCTCAATTAATTGCATTAATATGAGAGACTCCTGAGGGTACATCCTATGGTGTGGTGGAAAGAGTAAATATTAATAATCTGGGATCATAAGAACCAGTTGTATTTCTCAGTACTAGTGTAATTTTCAGCACATGGCATTGTTGGAACTACAGTTATACCTGCAAAATATTAGCTATATTTCTATGCAATTCAGATATGTTGGAAATAATACTGAAAAAACGTATAACTTCACTTGAAGAGTTTCCTGATCTTCTTATCAAGAAAGTATTTTTAGAATGCTAATTGAAAGGAGCATTTAATCAAAGAATCCAATGTGCCATATGTGTAAGACATTTTCTTCATGGTTTAAAACATTTTCACAAATGGCATCTATACACAAAACTGATAATGATGAAACATCTTTAGTCTGCCATGCTTTAAGAAATTATGGTGGGAGTTTATACTTATTAAAAAAAAATCTATGATGATGGTATTTATTTCTGCTTACATAATCTTATGAAAATTGTATTAGTAAGAAGGTATGTTTAACAAATCTATTTTATAAGTGTTACATCAATTTTGCTGCCTTTTCCCAGAGCATTAAGAATGAATGTGACAGATAACATCTAATTTACCCCTAACGTAGAAATTAAATTTTAATATTTATTCAAGTTAATTTTAGTCCAAGTTTTGAAATGTGGTTAGACTAAATCTACAGTTTAAAATATTTTTGAGGGAATCCATGAAATCATCATGTAAAGAGGGTTTTTGCATGCCAAATAATACTTACATTAGGTATCTCTACAAAAAATATTAAGGATTTTTCAGTGTCATGTAAGTCACACAGTACTGAACCATGGCTTTTATGAACCCCCCTCAAATTACCTTGCTGCAATGGATTATATACTGGGCTTCACTTTGAAGACCAACCAACAACTCCATCTGTTCCACATAGAATTGCCATCCTGCTTGTATGTGTTCCATGGTCTACAGCTGATATTAAACACATTCATTCACAAAGCAATTCAATATGTTACTTTTTATTTAAGTCAAAAATAAAATATTATTGTAGCAGTTAAAGTCATGATTACTCTTAAGTTTATCCCAATTTCCAACAAATACTCCTAACAGCCAGCTTGGGTCTCATTGCCATAACATCAGTCTCCATATTATTTTTTGAAGAAACAGAAGCACATGCTGTGGCCATGACCATAATTCTCCTCTTTAGAATGCACTGGCTGGCTTTCTGTACAGTAAATTAGACACTCATTAAGTCATATAGATGACAGATGATAAAAAGATAGATAGAGAAGGTGGGGAAAAAGGGGAGCCAGGCTTTTGGTTGTGAACCTAATCTTTAACTGTTTCTTGTGAACTGTTTCTTTCTAACGAAACAGTTGAATCAGAGAGCAGAGATGAGCTATAGTCCTATCAGGAAAATGATCAAAATTTGGAAAACTGAATCTTGTTCTTAGAATAGTTGATTATAGATAGCTATATTCTTCAAAAATCTTCAGTAAATAGACATTGGAATACAAATGTATTTTAAAACTTTCGGTATATGTTTAGAATGGTATAATAGAAATAAAAGTCTTCATTCTTGACTTTAAGAAATTAAATTCAGACTAGAGGGATATAAATTAATTTTTGAAATTTTTGAGTCAGGAAAACTTTAGCAAAAAACTAATATCATTTTATCACAGTACAGATGAGGAACTTCAGCCTTAAAGATACTAAAATGTGTGGCTAATGAAACAATCAGGTCTAAAACCCAGATTAATAGCTTACCAGTTAATAACTAGAGTCAAACTGTGTGTACTGGTTTATTATTTCTCCCCAATTTACACATTGTTAATATTCAATTTGAGGTTTATTTGTAATTTATAGATAATCAATTTTAAGATTATTAATTTAGATATAAATATGCCTCTTTTAATAAGTTTTTTAAACCTCAAAATACTATAGTTATTTGAAAATATATTGCAGTATTTAGAAGGAGATTCTTTTAAAAGTTTCTAAAGTAACTTATATAACAATAGTGATATTTGTGTTTATATCCACCTCCAAACTACACATTGGCTTATATTTCAGAATACTTTGAAAAGAGAAAATTTATAATAACAGTAGCTGCTGTTCAGAACATCACTGTGTATCTGACAGTGAGTTGAACTCTTGAGGAATGTGTGTTGTATTATAAAATTCTCTGAACTTACCATGTTAAGCACTGTTTGTTTCATTTTACATAGGAGGAATCTGCATAGATTAGAGAAAAAGGTTAAAAGGAATATAAATGAATAAAGGTATGTGTACCAGATGTCCAAGATGAACAATACTATACAGTAAAGTGAATTTCAAGATACATAGATTACATTCAACAAGGCTCAAAATTTTTGATAAAAGGAAGCAGAGACCTCTTTTTCTAGCAGGAAGATATTATTCTTGGGAATTTTTATTTATGCTGGCTTGAATAGTACTGCGGTGAATATCATAAGATTAATTCATTTTAACATCTCTGTAAAAGCCAAGCATGCAGTGTGTCTATGGGGGAATTTAAATCATACATTTTAATACACAGATTAAATTATAAATCCTCAAGTAATGGATAATTAACAGACCCCTTTCAATTTTTTAAATTATAAACTTTTTAATTAGGAAATTTAAGTTTTAGAAAATGTGACATTTTATTTAATTATTTGGTAAATTAACTGTACCTGGGCCTGCCAGGAAAATATTCTGTCATTCAAAGCAATATTATATATAATGTATTAAGCCTACTAATAATATCATCACCATTATTATTTCAAACAAAATAGGAGACTTGTGCAAAGACCACTGTCATCTAAAAGCCATTACCCAACTAGCAATATGATGTCCTTTAAAAGAGAAATAGGAAGGCTTTTACACTGTTGGTGGAAATGTAAATTAGTTAACCATTATAGAAGACAGTGTGGTGATTCCTCAAGGATTTAGAACCAGAAATACAATTTGACCCAGCAATCCCATTACTGGCTCTATATCCAATGAATTATAAATCATTCTACTATAAATAAACATGTACACATACATTTACTGCAACACTATTTACAATAGCCAAGACTTGGAACCAATCCAAATGCCTATAAATAATAGACTGGATAAGAAAATGTGGCACACATACCTCTTGGAATACAATGCAGCCATAAAAAAGAATGAAATCATGTCCTTTGCAGAGACATGGATGAAGCTGGAAGGCATCATTCTCAGCAAACTAATGCAAGAACAGAAAACCAAACACCTCATGTTTTCACTCATAAGTGGTAGTTGAACAATGAGAACACAGGGACACAGGGGAGGGGAACATCACACACTGGGGCCTGTCGAACGGTGGGGGACAAGAGGTGGGAGAGCATTAGAACAGATACCTAATGCATGCAGGGCTTAAAACCTGGATGATGGGTTGATAGGTGCAGCAAACTACCATGGCACATGTATACCTATGTAACAAACCTGCACAATCTGCACATGTATCCAGGAAATTAAAGTAAAATAAATGTTTTTAAAAATTAAAAAAACGACTTTCTAATGCCTTTCACAATACATCTGTAAATCATTGTGATAACAGAACACATTTAGTTATGTCTAAAATATCTCAGGGTACACTTTTAAATTTCAACTTTTCTTCATCTACTTTATAACTTTAAAATTAAAAAAGGTTCATTCTTTCAGATGAATAACCAAACTGTGTGAAGAGTTAAAAGTCTACTCACGACTATGATTGGATTTAACGTCATATTTAAACATCACATTAGTTTTCTATTGCTATGTAATTAATTACTCAACCCTAGCAGCTCATAGGTGAGAAGTCCAGCACAGTGTGGTTGGGCTCTCTGTTCAGGCTGAAGTCAACGTGACAGCAGACTGTGTTTCTATCTGGTGTGAGGATTCTTGTCCAAGTTCATTTCTGTTCTTGTCAGAGTCAGTTCCTTGCAGCTGTCACACAAAAATCCTTTTTTTTTCTTTTTGCTGGCTGCCTACCATAGGTATAAATTTATCTAGGAGAAAATAGGACACTTTAATAATATTTAGACCATTAAATAGTTTAAGCAAAATTCAAAGTATTCAAAAGTATATATTCACACATATATATATTCATAATTCTTATAATCATGTTTGTACAGGTTTTTTATGTGTCCTATAAAGATTTACTTACTTTATGCATTTGATTTGTGTACAGCTATTTTATTCTAACTCATCACTTAGAACACTTCAGCATTTCCTCTCTTGGTTCTTATTCTCCTAACTCCTATCTAAAACCTTTTGGTAATTATTTTTTATTTTAGCTACCTTTCTTTAGTTTTATAACACTAATTAAAATGTTCTGAAATATTTATTTCCAATACTAAGACATAATTAAATTTTCATAATACAATAATGTAAAATATTAATATTAATGTATTTAATAACTAATTATTAAATATAACAATCGTTATATTGTATACCAATTTCATAATTATATTTACTAATGGCTATTGATTTTATATAGTTTTTCTTGACCATATTTCAAAAACTTTCTAGTCCTACTTAAGCGATTTTTTTCTTATATTTTGCTTTGCTTTTTGAGATCCGTATTTTTTTTTTTAACTTTTGATTCATTGAAATGATCTTACAGGTTTTCCTCTAGAATTATTGGTGTTATAGTAGTAGTTGATTTTCTAATATTTAAAGCAAAAATTCAGACATGATCAATAAACAAAATGAAAACAGTTTAAGTGTATAGTTCATTGCATTTTGACAAATGCATATATTTTTATACCTACTACACATTAAGCCTTTGTATTCAATCCCCATTCTGTCATCTCCAACACCAGCAAACCACAGATCTACTCTTAAATATTGTATGAATGAAATCACACTATATGTACCGTCTTGTGAATGTCTTCTCTCTGTCCACCTACTGCTAATGAGATTCATCTGTGCAGTTGCAGCATTGGTAGTTCATTCTTTTCAATACGAAGCATTATTCCACAATCTGCTTATTAAGTATCCTGCTTATAAACTTCAGGGTTATTTTCTGTCTTTGGGTATTTTGCGTAAAGCTGCTATGCAGCATCTTGTTCAAGTCCTTCTGTGGAATTACATGGCTGTAGCACAGGCATTTGTCAATCCTTACAAGAAATGGTTTAATCTTTCAAAAGTAGTTGTACCACTTTATACTCCCACCAGCAATGTATGAATGTTCCAGTTGCTCTACTTCCTAACCAACACTTGGGATTGATAGTTGTCTTAATTTTTGGCATTCAAATGGGCATAGAACGCTGGTACATGTTGTTCTGTAAGTACACTTGGGGGAGCATCCAATTTAGACTTGATGAGGTCAAGTAAAAACTTTTAGAGAAAAGAAAATGTAATAAGAACACTCAAACTGAAAGAGAATAATCTATTACTGTGTGATCCTTAAGTAGCCATAGTGAATAGCTCTTTAAAGATGTTTGCTAAACTTGTTTTACTACTATTTTGGTTATGAGTTTGCAGATTGGGTCTTTTGATTGTGTCACTGTGTGTTTTTTAGTGTGTCTACGTATGTTTATGTGAGTATTTAGACTTATGATAACCTCAAAAATGTATTTGATAACTTTCAATATTTTTCCAGAAACATTCTGTCTTTAATATTACAAGCTTGTGGAACTTTACCTTTTGACTAAAGGTGAATATTAATATTATTATTTTAATAATAAAATATAAAATGACATAATAAATATATTATAAATATAATATGTATATGATAAATATTATATTACTTATATAATATATAATACTCATATAATAACTATAACAAATAAATATAATATAAATAAAATGCCATTTTATTATTTAAATATCTTATTAGTTTAAATATATTTAAATACTACCATTTCAATATAATATTTAATATTATTTAAAAATAATAATTGAAGCTCATAAAATTAGGCAGAATAACAATTCTAGTAGTAGAAGAGCTTCAGTTTTCATTGATTTATGAGATAAAATCTAGAATCCTTCTATATAAAATGTAGATGGAATCCACCATCCTAAGACTTAAGCTTAAGTAAACTGTCAGTCACCAGTATAAAAAAATGCTACTATGTATCATGTTGTAGAATCTATGGCATACTTTATAATAGCTTCAAACCTGTATTCATTTCAGGTTTTTATACTACAACCTCAAGCCTCTTAAGGGAAAATTTTGTGACCCCATTACTTTCTACTCCTGAAGAATATTTGCTAAAATGATGATGATGATGATCTGAACTTAATAGATTTAGACTGACTTAATCTAAAAGTACTTCATAGCATTATTTTACTAATTTGGTCAGGGCAACCTTTCATTTTGCTTCCCAGAAGTTTTCAGCAATTCAAAATATAGGATAGACTGTTGCCCAGATATGTTGTAGTCGAAGTTGATGTAAATCTTTATAACATCTGATTGTATCCAATTAAATAAAAGCTTCCCCCAGATCCTAAAGGATTATTTTAGTAAACACTGTAACTTTGGTGTCAACAGATCTACTTATGCAACTGAAGAGAGCAAATTTTACTTTCATATTCTCTCTCCTCAGTTGGGTGAATGATCAAATTTGTGGTATAGAGGATGAAAAGACTACTTTCAATCTAGTCTAAAGGAACTCTGCTCCAAAACTAAAAAAAACCAACATTAAGGGTTGATTGTCATTCACTCAGTAAAGTTGATGTATAATTAGCAATCTACCTGAAATTTCTCCTAGGCATATTCTATGTGTTGCTGTTAGCAATATAAAAGTGTTACAATAAAGGATATCGAAAAAAAAATTTTCTTCCTTCTTTTAGGCATCTTCCCCTAGAGAAATAGTCCAATGAGAAATAATCTCTGTAGCCCATATTTCCTAAGGATGAAGCTTCAAAAGAGTCCTTATCAATCCTGATATCAAACTTTTCTCTTCAAATTAGTTTCATTTAACAGAATTTTTAAATTTGAAAGTTCAGAAGACTATTAAAATTGGTTTTAGCTGTCTAAGACACACACACACACACACACACACACACTAGAGATAAACATGTTAGACAATGCATCCCAATGTTACTAGAAAATTTGATTAGAATCTTGTGAAATAGTAAACTTACTAAAAATGCCAAATTATCCCAGAAGTTACCTTTTAAACATTTGACCAAAAACTCTACCCAGTCAATTTTTGCTCCTTTTAGAAATACTCTACTGAAAAGCAAAAGTAGAAATGGGGCTGGTACTTTCAATATACAGAATTGCAAATAAGATTAGATCCCAAAAGGCTTAGAGTGGCTTTCTAGGGCTCTCACTATTAGGCGATAATCTACAATTTACCTGTTTCCCAGATTCACCTTGTTATACCTTATAACTAAAAATATAAAATCCAACAATGTATTGTACTCCAAAAATTCATTTCTCAACATCTTTGATTTTTTTCTAGAATCTAAACTTATAGTAAATTGTGAATTAACACAATAGTAAATTGTAAATTAACTATGATAGCAGTATGTGCAAACAATAAGTGAAATCAGATGTATTAATTCTAAGAGAAAAGAGGTGTCAGGATGTTTTCACAGAAGAAAGGCACTAAATCTGGTATGTGAAAGATGAGTAGATTTTTCCTGCAAAGAGCAATAAAAATGAGAGTTGAAAATAATTTCATGAAGTAAAATATTCAAAGAAAATGAAGAATGAATAAAGACAATTGAATTGGTAATTCATAAGGCAAGCTTCAGCAACTGGTAGAATAGAAGATGAATTTTAAGTGTAAAATGAGCAAATTATACTGAATGAAGAAAATTATTCAAAAATTATCAAGAAATAACTAGACCTAGGGAAGACAGTTTTCATTTTAAGGCATAATAATGTTTGCAGATTGAAGGAAAAGGCACAGGGATTAAAATAGTGGAGCATTTTTGTGGCAATGGCATGAAATAAGGAGACAGAACTGGAAAGAAGAGAGACATTTGTTCCTCCTAGGTAGAAAGAAAAATGTAGAAAAAGGTAAAGAAAGAAAATTGGGAGATAAAGAATAATCACAGGTGTAGTCCTTAACATCCTAAATCAAAATTACTGTTTATGTGTTTCTCCTTGCAGAAAGGAAATTTGTAATAGTTGATCTTCGGCTCAATATCCTTCTATCTCCAGCACCTGGCTTATGGAAGGTCTCTAAATACATAATTATGAAATGGATCTATGGAGGTACAATAATTCTTGTTATGTGATTCACTGTTCCTGAAGTTGGAGTATATTGGCTCATCTGGGAATAGGGAAATTGGCAGTTAGTTGAGAGACCATTGGAATACCTGCTGAAAGAAATGTGATAATGATTCAAGGGGTGGGAAAAAGCAAGTGAGGAATGAACAGAATACCATTAACTTGAAGTGGATGCAGACAGCACATTTTTGAAAATGTTTTAAATCAACAACTTCTCCTTGGAGAGCAGATGCAATTACAGCAGACAGCGGAGATAATAAATACACATCAGTACAGTCACAGTAGTGTGGCTGGAGTGTCAGGGCCTTGATTACTATGGGCAGCAGAAGACATAGATGCCTCTGGCATCCTAGCTGGCAATAAAGGAAAATGAAAGCAGAATTAGGCTTCGAGTTAGATAATAATAGAATAATGGAGGTTGGAATTAAGACAGAAAAATAAACAGGCTTGCTACGGTTATGGAAGTGGGAGAGATGAAGCAAGTTAAAAAGAACTACTCTTCTTGTAAGTCCTCATTTTCAAGGAGGGGGAAATGTCAGCATTTGAATTGCAGGAAATTAGAAAATAAATGTGATGATTTTGATCAGGATTATATTTATGCTGGTGAGTAACAGATAAAATGAGAAGACCCTGGCTTCACAGGAGTTGAGAGACTCTGAGCCAAAGTGCTAAAAGGATCATCTATTTAAATGATGGAATTCATAATAGGATTGGAGTGGAGAAAAATTATGAAGCAAGTTCTCAGAAAATGAGAATGTTAGGAGGTTATATGTTGATGGCTTTAAACATAGAGAGAATATATGTTACAATAAACATTTATCAAAAAGTGGACAGTGGAAGAAAAGTTGCCTGAAATTGACAGCTGTGAGTAAGTAATATTTAACACCTAGGAGGAAAAAGTGCCTCCATCAAAATGGTAGTGAGAATTTTATGTATCAGAGACAACATACCTTCTTTTCTCTTTTCTTTTTTTCTTTTCTTAGCCCTGCCTAAGTAGGACATCAAAAAAATTGGCTATAAACTCATAATTGTTCCTCTGCACAGAAATCTTTAGCAAAAGGCGAAAGATTTATTCATTATGAAGAGAAACCAGAGCGTGACAGCACACTTTTCATTGCAGATGAGCAAAATATTGTCACGCAAAATGTGGTCAAGAAAAGAAGTATTAGAACTTGTTTTTTCTAATTGAATACATAATAATATTAATACACATTCTCTGTAAATATTCACGTTGATCATAGGAGAGGTAATCAAAATATATAATATTGACAACTGAATTGAAATTAATATACTTTTCTAAAAAAATCACATTATATGTAATGAACCAATATTGGCTATGTGAAAATTGTCTAGGTTTTACAACTAGAAATGCTTCCTCTCAAACACTTATCAAAATGACAGGTGTATTTTTGGCTGCTACATTTACCAAATGAAAACAGAATACTGACATTCATACACACAAACATGAAAGCATATGTTGAAATTTTCATTCTAGCTATCTACAAAAGAGAAAAGATAACATGAAGTTAATTACCTGTTTCAAGTTGCCTCTGAGATTCCTTGAGCTGAAGACAAATATTCTATTAAAAAGAATCCTTAAATGGGGCATAAGAAACCTAATCTTTTCATAAAGGGTGTGGTCATATTTAACAATTATTATCAAAGTGAATTATTTTTACTTCTAAATTAGTAACTGATTGCATCTTAAGGTTTTTGTTTCTTTGATACCAGGATGTACAATTATTTCAGAAAGCATGATTCGTTTTAGTGTCTGTAAATCTTTGCTGCCAATGAATTAAAATATTTTTGAAAAATGAATATATATTCCTTGAAAGTGATCTATACTTTACAGAAAATTATCTATTTGTGTAAATATAGGAAAACAGCTCTAACATCAAAATATGTGCATCAATTGGATCTAGAGTATTGCATGAGGTTTAAACATTAGAAAAGTATTTATAACATTTGAATAAGCAAAATTAACAAGAAAAAGTAAAACCAAAATATAAAAAATAAAAGTAATATTCCTCATCAGAAAATAAGAAAAAAATACAAGCAACTGTGGTAATACCAAAGTGATTTTAAAAATACATATATTTTTGTTCATTGGTTGTCTTGTTCAATTCAGTCAAACATAATTCAACAAGATAAGCCTCCACATGGAGCTTTTTAAGTTATCATGTGTTGTCTGCGCTGCTTTAATTGTCCATAGTTTCTGGTTTTTCTACTAGAATTCTAGTAAACTAAATGTTGTATGGTATTTTTTTCTAGCATTATTTCTGGAAAATCAGAACAGTGACTAATAAAATTACTCTTTTACTTTTCATAGATTTGACTGAATTTTAAAGTCAAATATGGACTGATTTTGTCCATATGCTGAGATCGCTATTTGGAATATTTTTACAGTATCTTCTTGAAAATTCTTGCTCAATAAGTCTAACATTTGTATCATCTTAGTGTTATAGTCTGTTGATTGTCATTTCTTATTTGGTTTGAGATTCTCCTAGTTCTTAGTATGTCAAGTGACTTTAGACTATAATTTGGACACTACGTGTATTATGATATAAGACTAAAGTTATTACTTAGATCTTTTATTTAAGTCAGTATTCAATCTGTTTAGTTTC
The DNA here is from genome assembly GCA_036589455.1 of Ateles fusciceps. Classification (NCBI taxonomy): domain Eukaryota; kingdom Metazoa; phylum Chordata; class Mammalia; order Primates; family Atelidae; genus Ateles; species Ateles fusciceps. Next base: position 10,761,765 of record JAZHEH010000222.1, read on the forward strand.
AAAACACATGTTCTAGCTCACTTTTGTGAGCTATTGTTCAAATTTCAATTTGTTTTCTAAATCCCAGGCATTAGAGTCCAATATCCTGCAGTCACAGTTGTATGTGACTCTGGTGACAGGACTTTGTCCCACAATCTTCTCACCATGGACTGGGGAGACAGAGGAAAATTATTTCACTGCCACAGAAGATGGTGGGATTCAGAGTTCCAGGCACATGTCCATGGAGAAATGGCACTTACACCTTAATACTGGTCCGAGATAAATGGCAGAGTTCCACAGACAAGCTTCCATAGGTAGGCATGCGTCCTGATAATGAGATGGGGTGGATAACAGGCTTCTGTCCATGTCTCTGCAGGGGTGGTGAGACTGCCTCAATACCGTGGAAGAGGGAGATAGAAGTCTGAGTTGTGCACATCAGGTCCACTGGGGGAGAAGTATGCCACAATTACTGCAGAAGAAGGGGTAAGTCAGAGGTGTCATAGTCTCTATAGGGAAGGAATGCCATTTCATTCCTGCAGAAGGTGGGTGGATGTCAGAGTTCTACCCACAACCTCCATGGTGGGAAGGTACTACTTCCTTACTCCACAAAGAGGGTGGAAGACAGGGTTCTATCCCCAGTCCCACAGTAATAGCACTCATTGATGTGGGGATAGAACACTTTTTTTTCATAGTGTTCCTTCTGAAGAAAGATAAGTATGGTTAAAAAATTTTTGCTATGCTGGGTTACCCTTTTTCCTGGTACTTTCACTAGAAACAGATGATACAGAAGAGAAAGGGTGGGGGGCAAGTGATATAGACCACAAAGAAGAATAGAAAGGTGAGTAATTCCTGATAATATTAGATGAGGTTATTGATTAGGATCTACTTTACACATCTACTACACAGTATAATTGACAAAAGATAAGATCATTTGTAATGAGAAACTATCTGCTGCTTATATAATACAGTGTGCTTTCACGATTAGTTTCTCTATTTAACATTATGTGGTTCTAAACAATCTTTCAAAGCACATATTAATCTGTTTCTCTGTAATATCATCTCACAGACTATAGCATCCTTCGCCAGTTTAAGGGTAAGTTTAGGGTTTTTAAAGTTTATTTATGTTCATCTATATGAGAATGGAGGCCGGAAGACAGAGCTTGGAACATTATCTACAAACAATTAATGTGCTATATTCGTGTGGTACGTGGATCAAAATGGAGGAAATCATGATGACTTATGTCATCATGAGAGCACAGAGTTCTTAAGGAGGTGTTTATACCAAAGATAGGACGGGATATCATTCAGTTTTTTAATTTAGTTAATCATTCATTGGAAGGGTTAGAATGTTAATGTCCTCCCCCAAATGTACATGTTGAAACCTAATTCCTAAATGTGATGGGGTTTAGGGAGGTTATTGGGTTATAAGGTAGCAACAATCATGAATGGTATCAGTGCCTTTATATGGAGCTAAAGATACCAGAGTTCTTCCCTTCTACCCTGTCAGGAGACAGCGAGAAGCTGGCTGTCTGCAACCGGGGAAGAAGGCCTTCCCCAAAACCCAACCATGCTGGCATTCTAATCTTGAACTTCCCGTCTCCAGAACTGTGACAAATAAATTTCTATTATTTATAGGTCATCCAGCCTATGGCATTTAATCATAGCAGTCCAAACTGACTAAAACAACCAGGAAGGCAGAAAATGCTAGTCTTTTACTAAATGACCAGAAAGAATTGAATAAGTGATGAAAAATGTGACAGTGTTAGCTGTCTCTAAATTTCCATACCTCCTTCCTGTATCTGTATGTAGAGCTAAAATTTGTTATTATAATAATAACAAATACTATTTGTTATTATTGTAATAAATTTTTCTAAACCCTCTTTACACCCAGACACGGCCAAGTGACTAACACTTGCATTAGAATGTGGGTAATGGGTATGCATCTGCATTCCAGAAGATGCCCTTAGATAGGGTATGCCATCCTTTTTTCCTCTTCCTCTTCTTACTTCTTCATATTGAACCCTGAAGGGGCAGTACAGCATCTTGGGAAGTAGCAGCATCACCATATAGATGAGTAGAGAAAACTTTTGACTTTGCAGAGTGGGACTGTATTGACTGCTTGAAATTTTACAAAAATGGAGAAAAAATAAATTTCCATCATGTTAATTCCACTTTTATGTTTGGGATAGTCTCATGCTTAAACTCACAGCCTAACTAATGCAGAAAGGAAAAGAGCATGGGGAAGTATAACATTTCTTATAGCTTCAGCCTAGCCTGTCTATATGAGCAGTTGCTAAGTCTATTGAATCATTTCACACCAAGTCACAGAAAAAAAAAGTGTTTTTTGTTGTGTGACAATGGGGAGAGGTGGTAAGAGGGGCATGTCACTTACTAACACTTGGCTTGTTTTACAAGTATTTAAAAAATGTGTCCACTTTTTGGATCCAACAGTGTATTTGAAGGAGAGTTAAATAATCAATATTTGAAATTCATCATTTCTTCTTTCTTGAATATTTTACGACGCAACTCTAATCTTTCACAAAATGTCTAAATGTGAGTGAACTGATACAAAGGATGATCTTTTCCTCGACTGGATAAGTGATGATCCTAAGATGATCAATATGTGTCAGCACAGCCATTTCAAGCAAATTATTTATATTGATAAAAAGCTCAGACCTTAACCCAGCTTGAACTCTTAAGTATTATGGAAATAATAAATGAAGAAATTCATCATTTAATGCCTTTCTTAACAAATAAAGGAAATTATTTTCTTTAATGGGTCTACTAAGTAAAATCCCACAGGAAACTACATATGACCTTGACATGTGATATCTGCTTATGGTAAAGAGAATGTAATAAATTAAAATCTGATGTGACTATATTTATGCTTTTATACATTTATGAAATAAACTCTAGCCAAAATCTACATTTAAAAACCACATTTCTAAAGTTAGATTTTTTAGTGTTAAGTGTTTTAATGATAGAATAAAGCTTCGATCACTTTGATTTTTAAATGAGTGTGAAAATTAAACATTATAAATTTATATTGGAATGAATTATTTATACCTGGGGGAATCATACTCACACTAAAAAAAGTTTTAGTGTAATGTGGAATTACTTATTATTCCTCTCCAAAATATGTAATAAGCATGTTTGGCATGTTTCAAAGTTATGTTTAATAAAGAAAATGCATGTTTGTGTATATGCTGCTGTGAATACAAAGTGCCTCAAAACTTACTGGCTTAAGACAACATCTCTTTTATTGCTAATGTTCCAATGGGTCAGGAACATAAGAAGGAATCAGCTGGACAGCTGCATTCTGTAGCATTAAGAAGAAATCAGCTGCAGGATGCATCCTGTAGCATCTCTTCCTTTGCTTCACTGGAAGGTACAAAAAGTTTACTCACATGTCTGGAGCTGGCCCATGTGCTTCATATGTTCCTTCCTCACCATCTGGGAAAATTGGGCTTCCTCACAAAATGGTGGTCACCTGGATTTCTTACATGACATCTGTCTTCCAAAAGTGAGTGTACTAACATAGGTGACACAAGAAGCTGCAAGTATCTTTAGGCCCAACCTTGGGAAATAAACAACGCCACTTGTGATCATTATATTGGTCAAAGTCAGTCTTCGGGCCTGCTCACATTCAAGGGGAATAGAAACCCCTCATCTCAATGAAAAGGGGCAAATAATTTGTGGCCATCTTTAATCCATTATGTTGTTTAGGCCATATTTCTGATATGAACTTAAACATATAAAGAAGTTACATATATTCATAAACTAGAAAACAGAGAAGAAAAAGAACTTTCATTATAAAATTATCCTGCCAGTTTCTAGGTTCCTTTAAAAACTATTGTCTATGAATAATATTAAAGTTTCAGAAAGCTGCTACTAGAATTTGAAGAGAATGCTGTAAGTATATGCTTTAAATAGTATATTTTTACCAAATGTCTTAAAAAGTGAAAAGAGTGAGAAAGTTTATTGAACTAAGAGAAAAAGAAAAGCCTTAAAATAGATTGCCCAGTTTCTTCATTCATGCGATTATTTTTTCATTTATTCATTCATCCAACAAATATTTCTTGATATCCCATTGTGAGCCAAGAGATTTTGTTAGGCAAGGAGGTTGTAACAATAAAGAGAAAAATATTGTTTTCTTTTCTTCACTGTGCTTACAACTTAATGTTACAAATTACTCTGACGCTTAAGATTATTCAGCTGAAGTTTTCGATAATGTAAACCAACAAAATTCTTTGTATAATCTGTAAATGAATTTTATGTGAAAACTATTACATAAAACAATAAAATACAAATTGCTGGATGCATTCAGTTATTCAATCAAATAAGCATAATTGAAGGTTTTGTTATATCCCTAGTGCATCCTAAATCTTTAGGCCAATGCGTAAACCATGTTTTAACAAAAACAAATGCCTCCCAGCACACAGGACAGCTACAGCTGCTCCGTAGCTCCACATGGGACCATCTTCTCCTTGCTTACCAGCCCATCCCCAGTTCCAAGAAAACATGAGCTTCTTAAAACAAAGCTGAAAATCTAGTGGCTTTCGAGTCAGCTGGCAGTGTTTCTGCATTTTTAAGCAGGCTTGGATATCGGGGGAAGCTTAGTGTTCACTCTGTAACTGACCTCTCTGAGCCAAGTTCAGCGTGGTGTGAGTTATCAAACCTGACAGCCTTTTGGCAAGTCTTTGAAGGCTCTCCGGCCAGACTCCCTTCCAAGCTCAGCTGGGATCAATTAGGATAAATAATAGTTCTTGCAATAGTTAGTTTCTACCATGCTTTTTAAAACTATTTAGTGTGCAATAATGCAATTTATGGCTTACCTGTACCATGCTATCCATTCAAAACAAAATAAAATAAAATCAAAAGGTTAAAATGTCCTGAGAGTTGCAGAACAATACAGTGAGGGGAAAAGTACCAGAGAGGCCAAAATTTTGACAATTCTTTTCTCTCCACATTTATCTAAAACATAAGTAAACATAAATACAAAACTATAATATTTCTTCAAAACCTGGATTCTTACCCCAACAGCAATATTTTGAAAGTCCAGTTAAAACATAAACCATACATACACACACACATACACACACACATACACACACACACACATGCACATACACAATCAAGGACTTTTAACTGCCCTCAGCAACCAAAGAGATCTGCTAGTAAATAAGGCAGATTTTTACTTCAAGGACAAAAAAATGAATTTAAGCTCAAATGGAAGGTACTCTATAGAAACTAGTAGTATAATAACAAATAATAATTTTCTATAGCAAGAATAAGGCCACATTCAATAATGCTAAAGTTCTGGATTCGTGTGAACCTAGTTTTGCTTTTACTGGGTGTGCTTCTCTTCATGTGGCCTGAGGGTAAGGTACTGCAACTATTTCATGCTGATGTTTAAAACTTTTAGCTGTTTGCAAGACGTTTCTTTTTTGACCTTAACTCTTCACTTGCTACTGAAATCATGCAACTATCATGGCGCTTCTTTAAGGACTGTGTAGGTTTGACTTTGGTCTGTCATAAAATGTAACTGCTTGTTTAAAATAACTGTAAGTTAAAATGTTACTCTATATTTGCCTTATAAGTGTTTTCTGCTTCACTTGGAGTCTTCTGTTTTGGCCTCACATGCTTAAATTTTTTACAAGAAAGATTTATTGTTGATAGGAATGTCTGGGTTTTTTGTTTCCTTTTTCATTCAGAGATAAGTTATTTGAAGTCCTATTATGGAAAACTTTTATATAAGTTACAAGAATTAAGATTTTTTTTCCAGATAGATTTTATCCATTAAATGACTATCTCTGTTAACTTAAAATGACAGTGGAAAATGGTATCAATACTGTGGATAAAATAACTTAATAATGTTTACAAACATTCAAACAGTCCCTTGAATGTAAGTGATTGTTGGCTCCTAAAGTCAACTAGAGTATTCATTTGGTAATGTCCCTGGTAACTGCTAAAGATACAGTGATGCTTAGATATGCACCTTTGCTCTTCCAAAGCTTACTACTATGCCTGGATGACTTATGTGCTCTCTCCAGCTCAACCTCTAAATTTACACAGTTGTTGGAGCTGGGACTGAATTCCAAAATACAGTTCATTTTGTAGCATGTATTTTAAAATGAGCACAATATATCATTTGGTTAAGTAATGCATAGAGGATTTCATTGTTCTTCAATAAAAACTCTCTGAATATGGGGGGGGGGGGGGTGTGTGTGTGTGCGTGCACATGTGCTCATGCATGCATACAATGTTAAATGAATCTTTGAAGAACATGGTGTAATATTATATGTTCAAATTATCTTACAGATCTTTTTTTATTGCTGACTTCTAGTTGAAAGCTAATGAAAAATATACTATAAATTCAGGGTAACAAAAATACTATTCTGCTTAATTTAGCAAATATTTATAGCCTTAATATATGTTTTCACAGTTTGAAATATAGGAGACACAAAAGATAGAAGGCTTAATTTCTAGTCATAAAGGAATTTAGAATTTTCATGAAAATTTTCCTTAGGAAAATAATAAAGAAGTAGCAATCAAAAATGGCTAACAATCCACAGTGAGTGCTCACAAATAGCAGTAACCATAACAGAAAGAACAGAGGGCTGATCATGGACTGACATGTTTACAGAAGATTTCATTACAAATGGATAATGGCTTCTAAATAATATAGAAATGACTTTAGTTATAACACATTGTAGCATATTTTACTCCTTCAAATGGTATTCATCAATTATGTTGTCTCATTTATCTATACAATGTTTCTTACACTTATTTCAATAGAAATCGATTATACCCTTAGGAAAAGAATCTTTGATGACTCACTATGTCTATTTTGCACAGATTTTCTAAAGGCAAACACCAACAGAAACCACTCTGTAGTGCAAGGCTAGGACCAGAGTTTTGGGTTAGAAGTGTTTGCTTGTATTTTTATCAGTTTGTTTTGCTTTTTATAGAAATAACATTATTTTTTAGTTAGGCATATTTTTATCTTTTTTTGTATTTATGTTAACTTTATTTAATATTTTTAATTCATTCTTTAGTTTTTCTTCTATTTTTTATTTGGAGCTTAGTGTATAATTTTCAAATTTACATTTTTAAAATAAATGCAATTAATTTAATACTCTTTAAAAATATTTCCTTTAGTGTTTCAGCATTAACATTTTACTATTTAATGCCAATATATAAAACAAAATTAATAAAAGTATAAATCTATGATGTTACATCTTCTGCAATTTACTTTAAAATACTTCAAAGTAAGCAGTGGCATGTGTACAGGTAGAAAAGTTAATTGCAATCTACTACCTAGAGCTATTAGATGACACTTGAAGGATGTTATCTGAAATCTATATTCTATAATTAGCTAACAAAAGCACATATTACTAACTTAATGCAGGTAGTTTGATAGTTTGTCTCCAAAGATGGCCCCCAAGGAGCCAGCCTTCCAGAACCTGTGTAGTTTTTGCCAACAAAGAAAGGTGAGATAATTCTGAACCTACACTTTAAGAAAGGCTGTTGATTTCCAGTTTTGAGATCTTGGGAACATTGAGCAGACATAAAAAATGTCCAGTTACACCTGCTGGAGGGGACTGTGTGAGATACCCTAAGACCATGTGTATTAGTCAGGGTTTTCTAGAAGAGACAGAACTAATAGGGTAGATGTACATATACAGGGGAGTTTATTAAGGATAATTGACTCACGCGATCACAAGGTGAGTCCCCACAATAGGCTGTCTGCAAGCTGAGGAGCAAGGAAGCCAGTCCAAGCCCCAAAGCTGAAGAATTTGTAGTCCAATGTTGGAGGGCAGGAAGCATTCAGCACGGTAGAAAGATGGAGGCCAGTAGACTAGTCTTTTCACATTCATCTGCCTGCTTTTATTCCAGTCATACTGGCAGTTGATTAGATGATATCCACCCAGACTGAGGGTGGCTTTACTTTTACCAGTCCACTAACTCAAATGTTAATCGCCTTTGGCAACACCCTCACACACACACCCAGGAACAAAACTTTGCCTTCTTCAATCCAATCAAGTTGACACTCAATATTAACCATCACACCATGTAACAAAGAAAAAGTCACAGTTGTCTCCATGGTTCAGTTGAGCTTGTGATGACAGCCAATCCAGGCACTTTTTCAATGCAACTACATGAGAAATCCCAAGTGAAACAAACAGACAAAAAAATGAAGCACATTGAGAAGAACCAAAGGCTTAGCAATAGAGAAACAAGCTAAAATAGAGGAAAAATAAATAAACAAACAAAAAACAAAGGAAACAAGCTATCATTGGAGGCTGAATGCATTGCTTTCTCAACCTGATAAAATGTATTTGCAAAACACCCTTATAGTTAATATACTTAACGGTGAAAAAACTCATCCTGCTTAAATCAGAAACAAGGCAATAATGTCCATTTTTACAATTTTTATTCAGCACTGCACTAAAAGATTTGGCCAGTGGAAGAAGGTAAGAAAAAAATAAATCAAAGCAATACATATTTGCTTGCAAATATTGTAATAATTTATATATACAATTTTAAGTAATCTGCAAAATATATCTTATAACTCAAGTAAATTAAATAAGATTACAGGCATGTGGTAAATATACAAAAGTCTATATTTCAATGTAATGATAATAAACAATTACAAAATGAGATATAAAGACACATCTCTTACAACAGTACTGTCCTGGGTTGAAAGACACATCTCTTACAACAGAACTGTGCTGCGTTGAACATTCTCCCCCAAATTTATGTCTACCTGGAACTTGTGAATGTGATCTTATTTGGAAATAGGGTCTTTGCAGATGTAATCAAGTTATAATAGGGTCATGCTTGATTAGGGCTTGACCTGATAAAAAGAAAGAAATTTGGATACCAGCACAGGGAAGGAAGAATACCATATGAAGATGGAGGCTGAGATTGGAAGGGTGAGTTGACAAGCCAAGGAACACAAAGATTGCCAGGAAACAGCAGAAGCCAGCAGAAATTTTATGCTTTTTAATTTTTAATTTTTGATTTTTATGGGCACATAGTACATATATGCATTTATCAGTACATGAGATATTTTGATGTAGACATGCAATGTGTAATAATCACATCAGGGTAAATGGGGTACCTGTCACCTCAGGTATTTATCATTTGTACTACAGATATTTCAATTATACGATTTTGATTATTTCAAAATGTAAAATAAATTATTGTTGGCAGTCTTTACCCTGTGTTTGCATCAATAGGCATTAACTCTATTTTGTACCCATTAACCATCCACACTCCCCACTCCCACTATCCTTCCAAGCCTCTGGTAACCATCATTCTATTTTCCATCTCCGTGAGTTCAGTTGTTTTAATTTTTAGCACTCACAAACAAGTGAAAATATATGAAGTTTGTCTTTCTGTGTATGGCTTATTTCACTTGACATAATGACCTCCAGTTCCATTCATGTTGTTGCAAATGACAGGATCTCATTCTTTCTATGACTGAATAGTACTCCATTGTGTATTTGTACTACATTTTTAAATCCATTCATCTCTTGATAATACATAGGCTGCTTTCAAATCTTGGAAGCCAAAAGAATTTTTGATGAAATCAACCAGACAATTGTCAAATTTATATGGAAATACAAAGGACTTTCAATAGCCAAAATAATTTTTTTTGGTGGCTGTAAATGGTTTTTTATTTTTATTTTTTGGTGTTGTCTTATTATTATTGTATAAAAAGCAAAGCTCCCATCCAGCTGCTTCATTAACATCTTGGATTATAGATGAAATAATGAAGCTCTGCTGGAGTGGGCATAGGAGCTTCTACAGTGTGGGCCTTTGATTTTGAGAACTCACAGGATATGATTTCAAGATTGTAAAGCTGTGTTAAGACAATGCATCAAAGCATAAGGAAAAAGATGGAACAGGATATAGATGAATTAGTCCATTCAGGACTATGAAAATATTCAGGTAGTTCTTTATAGTAGTGAGGGAATGGACTAATTCATCAAAATATTTTTTGATAAGAGAAAAAATGGGGGACAGGTATTATTTTTATCCTCCTTTTATTACAAAATGCTCAAAGCATAATAGCTGACAGGCCAAATAAAGGCTTTGGCAGATGATTATTAAAAGCACATGGACTCAAAGGGCTTGTATGAGTGGGAAAATGACAAATCAATACCAGCTACATCATATTCCTCTGTATTTTACTAATTTCTATTACATGGAATCATTAATGATAGTATTCTTAAACTTCATGCTACAACTTAAATTTTTATTGTAAGCCTGATTTTGATCCTTTAGTATTAGAAAGGCAAACGTTATTTTCTGACCATAATACTGAATAAAACTATTACAATTATTTTTAATATATGTAGCAGTGATTGAGAAAATTTAAAATTAATTTTATATAGTAAGCTGCACTTTTGATTTATCAAGTATTTTCTACTGCTTCATGACTGAAATACTTGCTCTTCTTTAAAACACCCACTTAAAAAAAGTTGCAACTTCTAGAAATGATTAACTTCACGTTTGAACTTAGATTTCCTATCTGGCCAACTGTTCCTCCAAAAATAGGATATAATGAGAAGTGGTTGTTTCTTCTTACTGAAGTTGAACGTAGTATGAAGTAACCACAAGCTACTTGAGGTCTGAGTTCATAAATCTTATGTTCATAATAACAAGTACACCTCTTAATTCATACCTCTACACACTTTTTGATCCATACTTCTCTTAGACTCAATATTAGCATAGTCCTACTACTAGTCCAGTAAGATTAAATTCAAGATCAAACTATGAACATAGAAGACACTTAAGAAGAGGGTTCAGCTGACTTTTTTTCTAAGAAGCCATATAGTAACTATTTGAGGTGCAGAAGAGCACATGGTGACCTCTGTCACAAATTCTCCTTTGATTTTTTAATTTTTATTTTAGGTTTGGGGGGTGCATGTTAAGGTTTTATTCATATATGAACTTACGTCACAGGGGTTTTTTCTACAGATTATTTCATCACCCAGGAATTAAGCCCAGTATTCAATAGTCATCTTTTCTGCTCCTCTCCTCCTTTCACCCTCCACCCTCAAGAGGACTGTGTTTGTTATTTCCTTTTGTGTGTTCATAAGTCCTTATCATTCAGCTTCCATTTAAAGTGAGAATATGTGGTATTTAGTTTTCTGTTCCTGCATTAGTTTGCTGAGGATAAAAGCCTCCAACTCTGTTCATGTTCCCACAAAAGATGTGATCATGTTCTTGTATTACAGCTGCATAGTATTCCATGGAGTATATATATGTATCACGTTTTGTTTATCCAATCTGTCATTGATGGGCATTCAAGTTGATTCCATGTTTTTGTTATTGTTAATATACAATGAATATACAATATTAATATGCAATGAATATACGTGTGCATGTGTCTATATAATAGAACAATTTATATTCTTTTGAGTATATACCCAATAATGGGATTGTTGGGTCAAATGGTAGATCTCTCTTTAGATCTGTGAGGAATTGCCACACTATTTTCTACAGTGGCTGAACTAATTTACACTACCATCAACAGTTTATCAGCAAATGTGCCTTTATTCCCACAACCTGACCAGCATGTTATTTTTTTTGACTTTTTATAATAGCCATTCTAATTGGTGTGAGATGATATTTCATTGTGGTTTTGAGTTGAATTTCCCTAATGATCAGCGATAGTCAGCTTTTTTCATGTACTTGTTGGCCATATGTATGTCTTCCTTTAAAAATGTTTGCTCATGTTCTTTGCCAAATGTAAAAACCATTTTTAGTTTGTGAGCTATAAAAAACAGAACTTAAGTATACAATTACTGTTTTGAGTAAAAGGATCAATTTATTATCAGAAAGTTGTCTCCCCTAATTATGTAATTATAAAATATTTAAATTTCTAAACAGTTTTAAAAATTATGACTTGCAGTCTATATATTCTCAAGGGCCTCTACTTCTCAAGTTATATTGAATATGTGGTAGTTCAGGTAACTGTAGCTACCATAACAGATAATCCAATATTACATTAATTTTATTTCAACAGCAGTTAATGTTTTGCTAGTGTCCATTTACATCAGCAATTGCAGGACGGGGTGTGCTCCACAAAGTCATTCAGAGCTTTAGGCTAAAGGAAATTCTGTCTCATTCAACACATAGCCTACCAATGCTGAGCACACCCATAACACTGACATCTAACAGGCTTACATTGAAGAGAGGTTTGTAGGGGTGCATGGAGAGGTTCTTGGGACCAAAGATTAAGAAAGTGCACCTCACTCTGCTCATATTCTATTGGACAAACTCAGTCAGGTGGCCATACCTAGCTTAATGGGAGGTTAGATAGTATGGACATACTGCACATCTAAAGAAAGAAGAAACAAGTTTCATAAATAGATCAACTAGTATCCAACTCAAGTACATATGGAAAAGGACCCCTTTTATAGACACTTGATTTTAAGCCAGTTTGCTACAATTTAAACTTGTAGCAAAACTGAGCCCTTCCCATAGGCCTGTCAGAAAATATGTTACTACTATCCCACAAACCATCAAACTAACTTCAGCATAGTTATAAAGTCAACCAATTCTGGTCATCTGAAAGGCTTCAACCCTAATCCTGATCATGCCAGGCGAAAGGCTGGCAAGGTAACAAGAGCAGAGGTTTGTTTCTGTCATATCAAATGGCTATTAGAGAAAAACGGAGGTTCTTCTGTAATCCTGAAGTTTAGAAGCTCCACAGCTTGAGGGCTGCGCTCTTCCCCCTAGAGACTTTCATCCTACCCTGCCAGGCCTCCTGCAGCACTGGAATGAGTGTGCAGCTTGTGAGTTTTACACAGTGAATGCTGCACTAAACCTGGGGTAGTATAAAGGTGCCACTTAAACATTGCCCTGATTTGTATGACTTGTTTTTTACTACATGTTTCATTTTTTATTGATTTCATAGTGTAAACTTACCTTAAAATTTATAGACCTCCTATCCATTTTGCTTCACTTTTTTCTATTCTATATTTTTAACCTCATCTTTTTTTCAAATTGTATTTTAAATAAAGAGTTAAGTATAAATGAGAAAAAAGTGAGAAAGAGCCACAAAACTACATATATTAATATAATAAATTTATATTAAAACTAAAATATTTTATTGGTTTTATTTTGGTGTTGTAGTTTTACTGTGATAAAACCATATTGATTTATCAACAACATCCAATAGCATCTGAATAGTTTAGGACAGCAAAGATAGAAAATATAGAGCACAAAGATGCCAGAGTGTTTAATAAATTATTCCAACCATCCATATTTAGGCCAATGTTATTTTAATAAGAAATTTTCAGAGCAGCTATTTACAATGCATAAACCATTCCCATGACTTGACCTTTATTCCATGAATTGACCTTCACAATAGAGTCATTTCCACATTCTTTTATTTCTCTAGGAAAACAGATAGTGATTATCAAGGTAGTTACTGCAAGAGTAAAGATGAGTAAGTTACTTGAATACTACAAAAATAAAGTATCAATACATAATATATGTAAGTTATTTTTTAAAACAAGTACACATAATTTTGACAAATGAATCTTAAAATTGTCAATGGAAATGAATTTACATTAGGTGCCCTTTTTAAATAAATTGTTTCACTAATGTGAATTATTGTATTAAAGAGTACATTAATTCATCCTTTTGTCATTGCTTTTCTATGTTTTTATTTCCGTACCTTACTTTGAGTGGCTAATATATAGAAATTGGAAGCTATTTTCCAAGGGGCAGCATCAAATATCTTGGCTTATTTGCTGTTGGCACGGGGCTGGTCACATATTCATGTTGTTCTTGGACTATTCAGCTGCTCCTCCCAGTTTTTTTGCAACATCTCTTTCCATGAATGAACTTTGATTAAAATAATTTCATGACTTAAACTATGAGGTTGGAGAATTAACTTGTAACAATTTTGACATAAAATGATTTATTGTAATCTCAGGACTGGGTATTTTTTGAGGTTTCTATGTCATCTCCAATTGATTGCAGAGACCAATCATAAGGAATGTAGGGGAGAAAATAATAGTTTCCCCTTTCTCTGCTATGATCCTTTCTGTCACTACAAAAGATAATCAAGGGAAGAGATTCAACAAAATAAACAGCATGGAATAATGCTAGAGTATTTTGATCTAACTTTTACATAGTAAAAATAAACAACAATTGTAGGAGTGCATATTTCTAGATTTGCACAAAAGAACAAATAACATTTATATAGATGCCTACAACAATAACATTATTTGCTTACATCTAGTCAGAAATTCATGATCAGTCTTAGAATCTTCTTCCAGACACTGAGATTTTAATCTGGAAATCTTGATTTTGTTTAAAATTTGAAGGAACGGTTTGGGTATTGTTGTACTTACACACATACTTGTGTGTGTGAAATAAAATAGTTTAAACTTTTAGTTCGAACACACACACACACAAATAAATCATGTCAAGCTTTATCTAATTTAGGGAAAAGGAAAGGGAGCAGTAAAGAGAATATGAAGAAAACTTCTAGTTGTCTTTCGATTGGAGGAGTTGTTTTAATCAATGACTTTCTAGAGTTCTACTTGCCAGTTTAATAAAGTCAATACTTAATAAAGATGATGAAACATTGCATTAAAATAGTTTGGGTGCTAGTACTTCCTATTTTTCAAATTTGACTAGAGTATACTTTGTATTTCATCATAAAATAATGATTGGTAAGCAACAAACATCACAAGTGTGCTGTATTGAAAATGCCTACATCAAAGAAATAGATTATTTATATGATGGCTTTATGACTTAAAACAAATTCCTAGTTACACTTTGTAAGAGGAAAAAATACATTCATTTGAATTAATGATTAATTACTGTTATGATTAATCCATCTGTAATTGAAGTCAAGGTAAAGGGAAACTTGAATTACCCAAAGCCAAAATATTAGAATCACCATAACAAAATACACTTTAACAATATGCTATACTGATTTTAAGTATATCAATACATCATTTTCTATCAGAAGTACTCAGAAATGTCTTTGTATCACTGAATTGCATTTTATTTCTAAGTACTGGAAGTTGTTTGCAAAATTTGTCCTATTCAGATTTTAAATTTCTCCTGTAGTCTTTCTTTCCCTAATGACTTAGTCATATACAAAATGTGCTATACAAACACTGAAATCCCTTCATAATTAAAATAGACAACATGAATGTCAACTATTAAAATGTGTTTAATGTACACATAAGTTCTCAAGGACCACTGAAATATGTAAAGTTATTTGCTCCTCTAATAAATACACAAAATCTCCATGCTTTGTGGTCTATCTGTTTCTTGTTTTATCTGTCAATTCTTAGCTGTCCATTGGTCTGTTTTTCATACCCTGACCTTTTCTGAAAAAGAAATAAAAAAGCCATGTTGGCTCAGTAAATAGTCTAATTTCATAGACTATATTAAGACGGTGGAGACTGAAGGAGCCTTCTTCTTTCTTTATAGACTAATGCCATGATATGAGAGAATCTGGAAGATCACTGACTTGCTCTGTGATCTGGACAAAGTTATTTAACCTACATCGCTTTGGTTTTTTATTGTAAAATAAATAGTTCCAACCAATAATGTCTCCAAAGTCCCCTTCTCAACATAAAATTTTATGATCACATTTTGTATTTTATTTTTTTATGATTTAAGGGATACATAAGCATTTCTGTAACATGGCTATATTGCATAGTGGTGAAGTATGGAAGTGATATCAATGTTAATACTTATTTTGTTCCCTTGAGGAAGTTAAAAAATGAAGTAATTTACATATTTTGAAACAATGAATGCAGAAGCAAAACAATAATTTGTGTAGTTTACTAATTAATGTAAGCTTAAAAAAGGTAATATAAAAAAGCATTCCCACCTTGAGAGTCCAGCTGATGATAGTCACTATTGCAATTAATTTTGCTAGTTGTTTTAGTTTCTTCTTTTAAAAGAAAATTATTTTATGATTACAGAATAAGTATATAATATTAATGGGGTACATGAGATATTTTGCTACAGGCATGCAATGTGTAATAATCACATCAAGGTAAATTGGGTTGCCATAACCTCAAGCATTCATCATTCCTTCATATTACAAGCATTCCAGTTGCAGTCCATGAGTTATTCCAAAATGTATACCAAATTATTGCTAGCTTTAGTCATCCTGTATTGCTTTCAAATATTAGATCTTATTGATTGTATCTAATTGTATTTTCTACCCATGAACTGTCTCCATTTTCCACCCCAACTTCCCACTATTCTTAGCCTTTGGTAACCATGATTTTGCTATTTAGATACACTATTCATTTTTGTCAATTCACTCATGCTGGAGCTCTATTTATACTCCCAAATATAGTTCATCCAGTAACAGCAAAATGTCATTTAGTTGTTGAACCACCCAGTACCCACATAAACTTTTGTCAAAGTTGCATTTTTAAAAGTGATTGACCATTGATTTTTTTTTCATATATTTCTTTCACTTGGATCACAAGCAACAATCAGCCAGTGGAAAGTTTTGCAAAATTCTTGGCTTTCTGTACCAACCTAATAGCAGATGAATATTTCCTCACTACAGATGAAACAAATGTTTTTCTTTGGATAGGTTTTCCCATTAAACAAACATTCGCCATTGAAATCTATGTTTAGATTTGGTCTGTTGGGACACTGCAAGTTAAATAGACACTTGCTGAAATATGTTTTATATTGCTGACTCAGAAACATGTTAATTGTTCTGTGAATTTAGCAACAATCAGCAAGTATTATTTTAAAATAATTACCTTGTCAAAAGGTGGTACTTCTGATGTTTGATTATTTTTGGCATATGAGTTAGACTTCAATCTTAAAAAATTACCTAAGCTATCTGCAGCAAAACATGTAACTGTTGCTTAATTAAATAGGAAAAGGGGAAAAAATAGGATCTTTCAAAAGTTCACACCTATATTTATTTTGGGCAACTTGTCCCTTCTTGACCTCAGTTTCCTGTGTGTAAAATGATGAGTTTGCATTAGATGAGTTCCACAGTCTCTCCAGCCCTCAATTTCTAGGACTCTGTGACCCCATTTACAAGCCTCACTAAGCTAATCTACCACAGATGTATTCTTATCCATTTTCAGTGCGAATAAACATCAGCATTGGGAAACAGCTAATAAGAAGCTAAATGTTTTTGATGGTTAAAACAGAGACTGATAAAAACGAAAGCACAGTTTAGTTCTCGTTAGATAGAAGTGAATTTGTTTAGTCATTCTTTTTGTTACCCATTACATATAAAGTTGGAATTTCCACCTAAGTTCAGTGTATCATCCCTGTTTTCTTTTCCATCTGCACTTTACTTTTGTAGATTCAAATGAGTTGAGATAAGCGCTGGTTTAAGGGAAGAATCATTTGTTCTTGTCCATGCCTCGTATCTTCCCTTTTCCCCTACCCCAAATGCTCTGATGCCCCATGTATGGTTATAAGGCATATGCTTCTTAGAAGTCAATGTGATTACAAGTTAAGAATAAAATGACCTATGGCTAATCCTGCTTTTGCATTTTGCCTTCAACATATCCATTTCCTCCTTCTCCTTTGTCAATAACCCTCATCAGATAAAAATATTTCCAATCTCAGAAAATTAATCATCTAAATCAATCAAGATAATGATTTATCTTTCCAGAAGCTATGAAATTTGCCCATTTCCTTGCTCTGTAACTCAGTTACAGACAACAAGAATAACAGGGAAGTCTGCTGGAGATCTCTGGGGCTGACTTTAGCTTCCTTAATGCAGGGAACCTTGATATACACCCCACTCACTTCTCCCTTCTCGTTTTGACACCTAGAGTTGTAGTCACCAGCTTGTGATCATACAGAAAGGCTAAGAGAAAAACAGATGTAAGGAAGCCCTGATGTTATTGAATAGCTGAACCAAAATTACAACAACCATTAATATCTAAACTTTTCTTCATATCAGAGAATATCAAGATATGTGTTTGTAGTAGATGCAGTGCTGGATGTCCTCAATATCCCCATCAGGTTGAGGTGGTTATTCTCCCAGCTGCCATGAAGGTTATGTGTTGATATATGTCAGAGATCCAGCCCTCTTCATGAATTGTAACAGCTGAAGAATGCTTCCTCATCTAAGGAGATGTCTCCTTCCTGGGGGAAACCCACATCTAATGACAATTTGGTGTGGAACTATAACAATCTGAGTGACTCTCCCCAAAACAGGGTAACTGAAGGTCCCTTTCTTCTGTGAGTCATCCCTCAAACTTGGCTGAGTTCTTGTTATAAATGAAACCCACAGGTATGTTTTATCTGACTCATATACTGTTTTAAAAAATATCACCAACATTTAAAACTGAGGAGTTTTACATAAAAGTCCAGATTTCTGAATTCTCTTGAAAAAAAATTAAAAGATCTGGCAATACCAAGCTGACGTTCCTACATGACAACAATTGGCTGGATCTATGTAGCTTCTCTCCAATAAGCAAAGAATGTGTTCTTGTTGACCACAGTCCCCACCACTCCTTAATATTCTCCAATCCTGGACCTGAGCGTCAGTTGCTATGTATAGCCATATTTGCCGTAAAGTTTTATACTATAGAGAAATACATTCTTCTGTAAAAGACTATGTTTCTATCAAAATCAGTATGATATAAAGTGAGATCTTAAGGTGGAAAAAGGATATTTCCTTATCTAGGTGAGAAACAATCATATTCATTTATCCTTTTTAATTTGCATTATTGATCTAGCCTTGAATCAGGAGAAAATACTCATTCTTTCTTGAAGTTCCACAAAGAAATGTCAATTCCATGAAAAGATGACTTTTTTTTTTTTTTTGAGTCTCACGCTGTTGCCCAGGCTGGAGTGCAATGGTGCAACCTTGGCTCACTGCAACTTCTGCCCCCCCAGATTCAAGAGATTCTCCTGCCTCAGTCTCCCAAGTAGCTAAGATTACAGGCATGTGCCACCATACCATACCAGGCTAATTTTTTTTTTTTTTGGTATTTTTAGTAGAGACAGAGTTTCACTATGTTGGCCAGGCTGGTCTCGAACTCTTGACCTTGTGGTCCACCCACTTCGGCCTCCCAAAATGCTGGGATTACAGGCATGAGCCACTGCACCTGGCCAAATGACCCTTCTTAACCACATAATATTGACTTTAGGATAGGCTTTGGCATATAATAAGTGGATGAATGAATGAATGAATTATAATAGAAAATGATCTTGTACCAACCCATTTCTCACACCGCATAAACCATGAAGGCTCTGAGGGAAGATTTCTGAACTTTAGGCTGTGAAATAAATGTATATATATTAAATCTCTGCAGGAACATTGATAGGTCTCCACCAGCTGAGAACACCACACAAAATATGATGGATCTATGTTTCCAAAAGATGCTCATTAGAGTCTTTTATAGTATCAACCAATAGAGACTTTGAAGGACATGTCCCAGGAATTTATTATTGCCCTTGTCCTGTTTATTTTTTTTAAACTCAAGAGCTAATAAAGACATGGATGATTTACTTAGCATATTTTTAGATAACAGTATTTGGGAAATGAATGCCTTCAAGCTAGATTGCAGGTTCAGTTTCCAAGACTAGAATGTTAACCACACCACTGATTTAGTTTGCAGGTTCAGTCCACACCATAAACTGAGATTAAAAAAAAAAAAGATGTTACATGAAAAGGGAGATATGACTCAAGAAGAGAATCCTTAAAAATATGTGGGAAAAAGCCCAATAGAAATGAATGTGTTATATGGCCTTCAAGAAAATCTAAATAATGTGAAGGTATTAATAGACATATAGAACTTAGGCTGAGCATAGTGGTTTACGCCTATAATCCCAGCATTTTCGGAGGCCCAGGTGGGATGATCATTTGAGCCCAGTAGTCCAAGAACAGCCTGGGAAATATGGTGAGAACTTGTCTCTGTGACAAATTTAATAATTAACTGTAATCGTTAATATTGAATGTCAACCTGATTGGGGGATGCAAAGTATTGCTCCTCGGTACATCTGTTGAGGTGTTGCCAAAAGAGAATGTCAGCAGACTGGGAGAGGCAGATCCACCCTCAATCTGGATGGGCATCATCTAATTAGCTGCCAGTATGGCTAGAATGAAGCAGGCAGAAGTTGGAAAGAGCAGCCTTGTTGAGTCTTCCTGCCCTCATATTTCTCCTGTACTGGATGCTTCCTGGTCTCAAATGTCAGACTCAGAGTTCTTCAGCTTTTGGACTCATGGACTTACATCAGTGGTTTGCCAGGGCCACTTGGGCCTTTGGTCACAGACTGAAGGCTGCACTGTCGGCTTCTCTACTTTTGAGGTTTTGGGACTCGAACTGATCCACCACTGGCTTCCTTGCTCCTCAACTTGCAGACGGCTTCTCATGGGACTTTATGATCGTGTGAGTCAATTTTCCTTAATAAATTCCCTTTCATATATATGTATATCATTAGCTCTGTCCCTCTAGAAAACCCTGACTAATACATTATCCAATCATGGTGGCACATGACTGTAGTCCCAGTTGCTCAGGGGGCTGAAGTGCGAAGATTGTTTAACCCTGAGTGGCAGAGGCTGCAGTGAAAAGAGACCAATCACTGCCCTCCAGCCTGAGTGACAGAGCTCAAAAAATAAAAATAAAATAAAAAATAAAATGCTAGCCCTTTCACGCTATATATTTGTCAAACCTTTTCCAGCTGGTATTTTTATTTCTTAGTGTTGCAAATGTTGGTGGGCATGCACATGTGTTGTGTGTGGTGGTGGTGATGATTGTGTGTGTGTGTCTGTATGTGTGTGTGTGTGTGTGTGTGTGTGTGTGTGTGTGTGTGTGTGAAAGAGTCAATACAGGAATGGCAGAAGCAGAAATACTGAGTCAAAAGCATCTCATAGGAAAAAGTTAAGTAAGTTGGGATTTATTAACTTGAACAAATGATATGAAAGCCATGCATAAGTTTAATTCAAAAGGATGATCAGGTTTAGAGTAATTGGATCTACTTCCTCTGTAACTCTAAGAGGTAAAAGTAATATTAAAGAATAAAAGTTTAACATAATTTTTTTTCCCTTACCTAAAGTAAATAAATAGATAAAATAGACTATCAAAGGGAAATTATTTGTTGTTACTACCCTTTCCTTACTCAACTGAAGCTTGGAGAAGTGTCAGACCATATGAAATTGAAGATCCCTCCCATTACTGGGAACTTGTCATTTGATGAAAATAAAAACAAAAAAAAAGAAAAATGTGTGGTTCTCAACCTTTCAAATCCAGACACTTGATGTTTGTTATCACTTTACATCAGATTGACCTTGCTTTCATGGAATACTGTCATTTTTTTGGCCACTCAGCATCCAAACAAACTTTCTCTTTTTGGGATATTTACTCTCATTACCTCCTGAGAGACTTGTCCAATCAGATGTTCCTGCCTAAGACTTTGAATCTGAAAATGGGGGAACACAGAGACTATGAGTAACTAAGAAATTATTCATAGCACAGCACAACAGTGCTGGCAACACTGACAGTGTGTGATGCCAGCAAGAAGCCAAAAGAAGTGGCCTACATAAATTCCCTTAATTATTGACCATTTTATGAGTCTGGTTCAGCCTCATAAAAATTTTGTATGCTTCTTCATGCAATTCTTAATTGTCCTTCAAAAGTTAACCAGAGACAGTTTCTGTTGCTTGCAGCCAATAAGTTGACCTAGCAAAAAAATTCATGAAAGACTATTTTATAGAAGTCAATGCAAAGACATTAATTTACAGGAAGTAAAACTCTAAGTTCACTTTGCTGCCTTACAGCCAGCATATTCTCTTACGAGAGAAGTCTATATGGGAATCTGTGTTATGATCAGAAGATCTGAGAAAGATGGAATCTGTGAGAGAGTTTTATGACACACGTGGTTACAATTGATCATGGGATCAAACACTAAAACTCTTATATATATATATATATATATATATATATATATATATACATATATATATATATTCTCATTAGCAAAGCTTT
The DNA here is from genome assembly GCA_036589455.1 of Ateles fusciceps. NCBI lineage: Eukaryota > Metazoa > Chordata > Mammalia > Primates > Atelidae > Ateles > Ateles fusciceps. Next base: position 10,783,730 of record JAZHEH010000222.1, read on the forward strand.
TATGCTATGGAGGAAAAAGGAAAAGAAAGAAGAAATTCTGAGTTTCTCTAAATTTCTAAAAGTATCTGGATGTGCTAAAAACTAGTCCTTTTGGTTTCCCCCGTTTTAAATATTTCACGATGATACATTACACTTGGTACATGTTAATATCAATTTTTCCTTTGCTTTTTTTGAAGTGATATGAAGAACCTGTAACAAGGTTTCCTTATAATTCATTTAATTATCATTTTCATATAACATACTTTTCAATACAGCAACTACTTGTTATGTTTTGGGATTACTTTTGCTATTGTTAGAAAAAACCTGTCATTGATTGTGTGCTTCTAGAAGAACTTAAAAATATATAAAGCTTGCTAACAATAAATTATTATGGTCAGTGTTTTTTCAGTGTAGTGATTTATCTAAACTACTCATGATGTAAACTTCTTTCAAAATTAGAATAATTGCCCTCTCTGTCAAATACAATATTATTGTATTTTCAGTGATTATATTAAGAATTAGGCAAGATTAAAAATGTCTTCTTGTGCCATCCTTATTTCTTAAGAACTTAACTGTTGTTGAACAAATAGTATGTGTGTTGGTTATTAAATGTATTCTAAATGCATGAAATAAGAATGTACATATAGCATAGTGGAAAAACACAAGTTTTAGAATCATGTACCATAGATTTATGTTTCTGTTTTGCTACTAGTGTATTCTTTGTCCTTATGTAAGTCAGCAAACACAACTGAAATAAAGTAGTAACTCTATGTTCCTCTTTTGTATAATAAGTATTTTTACATGTTTTGAGATCAAATGATACTGTGTGTGAAAGGTATTTATAAGCTAAAATATTTTATAAATAATAGCTATACTTATTAAAAATTAGAGATTAATAACTTGTTACATAAACCACGTTTGCCATCCAATGTTAGTAAAATAAAATTGGCTTTCTCAAAATTTTATTTCATAAAGCAAAATTTCCTACATTTACTATCCAGTTATCTGTCATGTTTTTCATTATCATCACAAATGGATTCAGACTGGCTACCATATAAGAACTCTCATAAATGCTAGGAATGCCAAAAGTTGCTGTCCTCAACTATCTAATTGTATTCTTAAAATAACTTCACATATTATGAAGATAAATAACTAACGACACAGCAGAACACATGGTAAATAGCACTGAGTTATGCAGTTTATGAGCATAATCTGGACAGAAGAGAAAATCACTGTTGCTTCTGTCCCTTGGAGGGGGATGGACTTTAGCTGAAACTTGAGGGAACAGTGTTCATTCTGTTTAGGGAGCATTGCGAGAAAGAGGGTGTTGCCAGCTATTTGTGTTTTTAAAGTCACTGCATGCATGTGTGGTAATTTGTTATAACAACAATAGGAAACTCATACAAATTTTGATAGCCAAGAGTTATATCCTGCTATAACAAATATCTATAAAATGTCAAAGTAGCTTTAGAATTGGTCAGTGAGTGAGGATAAGAGAATTTTGAAGGTCATGCTAGAAAAACTTACATTGTTTTGAACACATTGTTAGTAGAAATGTGGTTGTTAATTATTCTGCTAGAAAGGACTTGGAAGTGAAGAGAAGAGCACGGTAGAGAAGGCATAAACTGCATTAGAGCATACATTAATCATTATGAACAGATTTAGTGAAAGTAGGGACATAAAAAGTGCTGTTGATGAAGGCTTAGAAAGAAATAAAAAACACATATTAAAAACTCGAGGAAGGAGTTTCCATGTTATATAGCAGTAGAAACTTAGCAGAATTGTCCTACATTCAGGTGAAAAATAGAATTTGTAAATGATGAAATTGAATATATAGGTAAGGATATTTCCAAGCAAAGGGTTGAAGAAGAAGCCTAGCTTCTTTTTCTCTGCTTATAGTAAAATGCAATGAGAAAGAGATAAATTTGGAGAAGAGCACTTTAAACAAAAAGAAACCAAGACATAACGATTTTGGAAATTCTCAGTTTATTCAGATTGCAGAAAAAAAAAAAAGAATGTTAACATTAAGAAATTCAGTAACAAGGATAGATAATCTAAAGAAACAGCCTAGGACATGACTGTAACAACCTTTTTATTTATACATCAGCAGGTTGCTAATGCCTCAAATACATCCAAAGTACTCAGTTACAAAAGGCTCTTTGAAGAGATTAGATTTCTTCAATCAAACCAAAGAGCATCTAGAAAGCTTAAGGTTGCTGTCCCCCACATTTCTCAGCAGAAGGCAAAAACAGAAGACTGATTATCTAAGAAAGATCTGTGAAAGAGTCTCATATTATGGAGTGAACCCCTATAGCATATGTGAAAGACCCACTTGATTTTTGAGAATTTTATATTAGGAGAGACTGCCAGATTGTAGTGAAAGGAATAGAGGAAATATGAAATGAAAGAAGACTATTAAATTTCCAAAATTCTGGCAGAAAACAAGCTTACACAACTACTCAGCTGCAAAGACCTGCCACTTTTAATACACGGGAAAGGATGACTCAGAGGAGGAAGCCACAGGTTTAAAAGGAAAAGCTGAAAGCAACACCATATTAGTCTTGGATCTTGGAACCTAATGGAGCTTCTCTAGCAGAATCTACAAGTGGCTTTGGACAAGTGATTGTTTTTTACCTGAAATTTTCTCCCTCTTGAAAACAGGAATGTCTGTAACTATTATCCTATGCCTGTCCTACCATCATATTTCAGAAACAGATAACTTATTTTTTCACTTTCAAAGATTCACAATAAAGAGAAATTGTGCCTTAGAATGGATTATACCCAGAGCTTTTCTCATGCATAAATTGAATAATTTAGGTTATGTGATCTGACGCTTTTGAGTGGGTGAGGTGACATTTTGGATGTTGAGTTGATGCTATAGTGAGTCCAGAATTCTGGGGAACTTGGTTTAGCTTAATGAATTTTGCAGGTGAGATAGACTTAAATCTTTGAAGTCTAGAAAGTGGAATGTGCTACCCAGAATAATAATCCCCCAATGATGTCTATGTCCTAGTTCCCAGAACCTATAGGTGGGTTAACATATATGGCAGGTGTGATTAAGATTAAATAATTTGATATGAGTAAATTATTGTCAAGGTGGTTCCAATCTCTCTTATCACAGGAATAATGTGAAGAAATAATAAACAGAAAACTTTCCTGGCTTTCCTGTTGTCAGTGAACCAGAAAAATGGTAATGTGGAAAGAACTCTATTCACCACTGGTTGTTTTAAAGATGGAAGGGGTCACAAGCCAGAGAATATGGCTAATTTCTAGAAGCTGGAAAAGGCAGAAAAGAGATTTCCCCCTAGATCTTATGAAGAGAAATCCAATCTGGCTAACACCTTAATTTTAGCTCAGTGAAACTTTTGTCAGACTTCTGACCTATAGAACAATAAGGTAACAAATTACTGTAGTTTTATATGACTAATATTTTCAAAAGCAGCAATAGAAAACAAATGCATGTAAAAGTTACTGCCTATGAAAACTTTGTTTCAGTAATGTATATATACATATATCTCAGCTATATATTTAAATAGGTACATGCATACATACAAACACATACATATACGCTACAGAAGCGGTTCATCCTTCGCAAAGTAGTGTGGAAATGGACTATGCAAACTGAAACCATGAGAAATGATTTTAATAATCAATGGGAAAATTATAATTCTGCCATAATCTTTAATAATTGTCAAAACTTAACTATCTCTCTTATTGTTGGTCACAAATGTACAAAGAATTAAAAGATAATAAAACCAGTCTTATTTAGTATCCTTTGATTTAAAACACTTGAAATATTGACAGTTGAAGTATTTCACTTCCTTGTAAAAAATGTAGTATACTCAACACATGGATGGAAAGTATTGGGCATTACTTAAAGGAATAATATAAGGGAATTATGCTAAATGAAAAAATGCAATTTCAATGGGTAATATATATTTTCATTTATAAAATATTTACAAAATTACAAAATTGTAGAGGATGAGAACAGATTAATTGTAGTAGGACTTAGGAGTTTCAGGGAAAAGAGGTGTGTATGGTTATAAAGAAATAGTGATTCCTATGCTATTGGAACTGTTATGATTGGAGTGGTGGCTATGGAAGGCTACATATGTATAAAATTGCACAGAACTGTATGTGCGCATGTTTACATGTGATTATATGTTTATTGTCATACAAGAGGTTACCATTTGCAGAGTCTAGCTGAAGGGTACATGGAGCCTCCATGTACATTTCTTGTAACTTTCTGTGATGCTATACTTATTTTAAAACTTCAAGTAAATAAAAATCTATCAACAGTTTTAGTCTTCTACTTCTTATATGTAACTCATGATACAGAGTGAGTATTTTTTTTTCTGTCTTGACAACTTGTCATACTCCTACCTAAGCTTGGACCAACTCTCAATATTTGATCCTTTGTGCTTTCAATATCTGGAAAGAAATCCTGAGATTCCTTTCATGTGAAGGTTTTTGCTGATAGCGCTTTTTCCTCAGACATCTTCATAATTCCCTTCACAACTACTTTCTTAATTTACATTGATAAGTTCATCTTTAATAAGTATCTTTGACTGTACACTAAAGTCTCTCACACATCAGCTGTGTCAATATTTTCACCCTTGGCTATTTCTTCTATAATTTTGCTTACATTTAATTTAAATTTTACTTTCAGTGTTAGCACTTTTTTTCCCTGCATCTTTACCCGTGTTGACCAACTCCTTTTTTTGTGTGTGCTTATTCTTTTGTTGTAAACTGTCATCAGCTTTCATCACTGGGAGATCAGGAGGGAACACAACGACATGCCTTGCTATTTACGGGTAAACTGAGTAACAGATCTTCATTGATCAATCACTGACAGACTTGGAAAGAACTGACACAATGATTGGTCACTGGTCATGATGTACAGTGATTTGTGCACTGTAGAGCTAGCCATGAAGTTTGTTCTTTAAGCAATTTCTTCCAGTTAATACATTTTGGCAATTAAAATTTGAACCTTGTTGCCAGAGGACTGATGTTATTTAAGTAAATAAAGCCTGATAAGTGAAATCTGTGTCTATCAGAACTGTAGAACGCAAGAAGTTTCTGGCTATAGAGAGAGCTATATGTATGTAAGTCCTGGGTTACAAAATACATGGATTTTTTACTAGAATTTTCAATTTTAAAAATTTTATAAACATTGGTAAAGATGGCATTTGACTAATATTATTATCTAGCCTACATTTCCAGTTACACATCTGTATTAGTTCATTTTCACACTGCTGTACAGAACTACATGAGACTGAGTAATTTATAAACAAAAGAGGTTTAACTGACTCACAGTTCCACATGACTCAGGAGGCCTCAAAAAACGTACGGTCATGGCAGAAGGCAAAAGGGAAACAAGGCACATCACACATGGTGGCAGGAGAGAAGAGAAAGAGAGAGATGGGGGAGTGAGAATCTGCCAAACACTTTTAAACCATCAGATCCCCTGAGAACTCACTCACTACCATGAGAACAGCATGGAGGAATTGCCCCGATCTAATCACTTCCCACAGTTCCCTCCTTTAACATGTGAAGATTACAGTTTCAAGATGACACTTGGATAGGGACCACAAAGGCAAATCATATCAACATCTAAAATGTACCTTATACACCAATCATGCTATAAAAATTTTCTACTTCCCTCAACATGCCTTGGGTTTCGTGAACTTACTCAGGCTGCAATCTCCATCCGAACTTACATTGCTACCTACTCATCTTTCAGCACACCCTTCAGGAATGTGCCCCCATTTACAGCCTTTTGGGCCCTTCTTCCCATCCTTGCCATCTATTTAAAAAGACATCAGCCTCATTCTACCCATCTGCCTTTTTCTAGTTAGCAGAACCTACTGGGTGACTGCTCTACAGCTTGTTCCCAGCAGTATCATTGAGACTGTAATTATGAATTTTTAAAAATACTAAAGCAAATACAAGTCATGGTCATATATGCACAGAAAACTCATGCTAGTCTGTCTACATATTTTTAAGTGGGCAAAATGTGTGAGAAGAGAAGAATGTGTCTATATTGTGTGCACACACAAGTGTTTTTTAAAGCAAAATCACAAGACTATGAAAAATATTTTGACATGATTAAGGAACTGGCTTAAGCAAAAGTAAACATAAGAGAAAATTTATTTTTGGATGAAAAAACATAAACAGTAGGATTCTCCAGGGATAGATGCTATGGCCAATTTTAATACCATCTTAATTAAATGTCCTTTGGTGTCATTCAGAAACAGAACACTTGGTTAGACAAGCCATTTCGTTGGCTCACCATGGCAAATTTATTATGAAATCTTTCTAAGGGTTGGGCTGTAAACAGCAATGATGTAAAATATTAATAATCTTTTTTAGCGAAAACCAAAGGGATTAAGGTATTTACCAGAAAATCTATTATTAAAGATAAGTCTAAATGCAAAACTGAATTTTTGATAATTCAATCACACTGATATTGTACTTTTTAAATTAAAACTATGAATCATAGCAGCTGAAATAAACTGCACCATCTTATCAGTTCCATTTTTAATTATTCTTAATTATGCATCAATTATAGCACTTGTATTTCAAAGATATTGCTTAAATCTGCCTGAGTGATACAACATCTTTGATAGTCTTGAATATCTCCATATTACAATCATTAAATTGATTTCTACTCATTAGGAATTTTACCAGTTTTCAGAATTTTTAAGAGAATGAAAGATTAGCAAAAACTTCTTAAGTAAAGGAAAATTATTTGGCTGGAAGCTTGCAATGAAATAGACTTACTGGGGGAGAAAAAAAAGATGATTTTTGTCTCAGTATCTCTTATTAAATGCTAAAACAAATGTCTTAAGCCATTTTCTGCATTGAATATTGTAATTGCCAAGATATATCTGCACATTTTAATTTATATTGTGTGGTACTATTTGCATAGACATTTCCCAACAATATCTTTTTAGAGGGTTTCCCATAAAATCAGTACTGTAGGAGGAAAAAAAATTTCAGAATAAATACATATTCTGTTAAATAATTTCAAAGTATTAATCAGCTGAAACTATTATTTGCTTAAAATAATTTACTTAATATATTAATTTAATTATGTATTTAGTAATGTAGACTCAATAGACATTTAATATAGTAATTTTCTTAGTCTATCAGATTATAAACAACAGAAATTTATTTCTCACATTTTGGGAAGTTGAAAAGTCCAAATCAAGGTGCCATCTAATTTGGTGTCTGGGGACAACCTGTTTTCTCTTCTATGTCTCCACATGGTGTAAGGGACAAGGGAACTCTGTGGTCTCTTTTATTAGAGAAGTAGTCCCATCCATGAGAGCTCCACCCTCATCACCTAATTGCCTCTTGAAGCCCCCACATCTAAATACCATCACACTGGGACTCAGCTTTTATTTTAATGTATGAATTTTGAGGACACACAAACATTCAATTTATTGCATTAAGGTTGTGTTATTTGACACTGGGTACTTCATGTTTCACAAAGTATTAAAACAAAATTTCTTTAATGTGTTAAATGTGTCTTTAAATTTTCTACAATTTGTCGTTTGTGCAGATATACAGCCAAATTTTATATTCTTTCCAGGAATAATTTTATAGACAAATACTAAATAGTAAATCCAAAGACCAACAACACCTACATAAAAAGTATCAAATTATTTGTTAATAATCTATGTTTATTTTTCTATAATAAATGAAGAATGACATTGACACTCAGATCAAGGCCATATTCTTTATCAGTAATTAATATAAACAAAATCTTAGCAAAACTGTGTTTTATGATTTATTGTAATCTATAAATTTCTTCCCAATTCAAATTTTTTCAACATGTGTTGAACTTAATTGAAGTTCTTAATTACTTTTTTCTGTTTTATGTATTCTCCACTCTTCCATACTATTATTAATTGTGCAAGACTTTGTAGTTATGATTAAAAATCAAAGCATTTAAAGGGTGAAAGAGTAAATGAAAGTCTTTATTAGCATTGCTAATAAGTTTTCTTACTCTTACTAGGATAATTTTCTTCTGTTTATAATGCAAATGAAAGGATGGACATTTAGGAAACTATTATGAGCTAGGCCCCTTTCTGTCATTGTATATAATTCTTTCCATCATAATGTGAATAGTTATTTTAATCTCTATTCTACTAAGGGGAATTCTGACCTGCAAAATGTTTGCTGTTTTGCTATAAAATGATATATACCAGAAGATAGTGTGGCTGGAAACTGGGTCTCAGATCTCTGTGAATTCTAGGCTCATGTGTTTTTAATATATTACATTTAGTGAACTGAAGAAATGTTTTAGAAGCAGGCTTAGTCTCTTATCTTTCATTGTGTTCTTCCCACAGAGGTGGGCAATGGCTCCTTTATATTTCATACAATGTAATATGCTTTTAGATTAAAATAATAAAACCAACTCCAGAAAATAAAAGTTTAGCTACATTGAGACGGATAAAGCATAATGTAAGACATTTTGAAGATGGGACTAACCATTAGTCCCAGATTATGACAACCATGTTAAACATAGGACAACAACAGAGTGTGCATAGCACAGACTAACAGTGGACTTGAAATCAAGAGGATTATAGAATCTCGGAGGAAAAAATTGTGGCATGGGATCATCCATTCTAACTGGTTTTAGTCTATTGGTAGAGAGAGCTAGAGCCTGGATGCCTGGATATTTGCTTTTCCAATCTTTGACATGGTCCTTTTCCTGGGGCTGTTTTGTGTAAGGAGGGATGACATGAACATCTGGAAATAAGAGGAACATCACAACATGCTGGGAGGGCACATCCTCTGGCACCTAATAATTCACATCAGCTCCAGAGAAAATTTTGTTTGAAACAGTTTTATTTGGAAAGGCAGTTTCCAATAATCAATTTTTTAAGTCCATGGGCATACAACTATTACATTTGAAGGAAGCCATTCCACATACATTATGTTTAAGTTATATTTTAGACCTATCCAAAAATGGCTACATTTCAATTCAACACATATTGTTTGAGTTCCTTATTCAAAAACAAAATGAAACAAACAGCAACTACAACAAGAAAGATACCCAGGAGTTTCCCAAATAAGCTGCGATTTATCTTAATGGAAAGTAAGTTCTAAACTCTGTGCATATGTGTGTATTTCTCAATTGTCTCTTAATTGCCTTCTTCTTCTTTTAGGAAAAATAAAGATAAGAATTCTGTTTTGTGTTACTTGATGAATGACTTGTCATCTCTTTCATTCATTCATGAAAAAAATATTTCCTGGGGGTCTGTTAAGGGTAAAGTAAAGTTCAGTGCCTATTTCTGATAAAGAAGGTCAGGACTTTGTAATTAAGGAATTAGTAGAAAAGAGTAACACATACGAACAAATATAATGCACTATTCAATATGTTTTGTAAGATTTTCTGAAATAAATTTCTTCAATTTTATTGATGTAATTACATGCTTCAGTTGAGGGGTTAATAATTCCTCTCTAATTTAGAAACTGTTGTACCTATGTTTAGATGGATGTGGGGAAGAAATGCACACTGCTATTTTATTCATAAATAATTGATTTGATTAGAATGAACGCTGTAAGATTATTTTGTTATACAAATACTTATAATGAAGCTTTGCTTTTGTTTTCTTTTAAGTCTGAAGAAAATTTAAAATAAACAGAAGCAAAAATTTTAGAGGATATATACATAGAACATTTTAGAGGATATATAAATAAAAGATTATCTTAGGACTGGAAACCATGAAGATATATAAAAATGGGCCAGGACAGTGGCTCATGCCTGTAATTCCAGCACTTTGGGAGGCTGAGGTGGGAGAATCACTTGAGGTCAGGAGTTCCAGACCAACCTAGTCAACATGATGAAACACCATCTCTACTAAAAATACAAAATTAGCCAGGTGTGATGGCGCACACCTGCAGTCCCAGCTACTTCGGAGCCTGAGGCAGGAGAATCACTTGAACTCAAAAGACAGCGGATGCAGAGAGCCAAGATTGATTGTGTCATTGCACTCCAGTCCCGGCGACAAAACAAGATTCTGTCTCAATCTGTCTCAAAACAAAACTATATATATATATATATACACACACACACACATATATAGTTACAAAATAAAAGAAGTTCATACACACACATATGTGTGATTTTTATGTGTATGTATGTGTATGAATTTTTGTTTGTATATGTATCTATAATATGCATGCATGTATATATATGCATATATCATAATGTGTGTATACATATATATACATATATACATAAATATATATGGTCCTCTACTTATAATGGAATTACTTTCAATAAATTCATCATATGTCGAAAATGTATTTAATGCCAATAAATTCATCATAAAGTCAAGGTGTTGTAAGTTGAACCACCGTAAGTTGTGAACCATCTACATTTTGTAAGTTCAAAAATGAGGAAAGTCTTACTGTGTATACATTTACGGAGAGAGAAAGAGAAAGAATGATTCCCACTTCCTTAGTTGCTTTCATTTGCACATTTGCCACTCTGCAAATGTGGTATAGTGGAGTATGGTAGTTGAGATTTGTCCTCTTATGGTCAATTCTAACTCCCCTTTAAAGTTATAGTGTGTTGTAGGTTGAAATGTGTGCCCCTAAAAGATATATGGGAGTCCTAACTCCCAGTACCTCAGATGTAATCTTATGTGGAGGTAGAATCTCCATAGAGGTAATCAAGTTAAAATGAGATTACTATGGTGGGGATTTATTGAATATGACTGATGTCTTATAAAAAGGGAAATTTTGGACAAACAGACAGACAACCACAGTGGTAAGATAATATGAAGCAACACAGGGAGAAGATAGTCATCTATAAGCCAAAGAGAGGCCTCAAACAGCCCACTCCCTCACAGACCTCAGCAGAAACCAAGCTTGCCGACACCTTCATTTTAGACTTCCAGCCTCCAGAACTCTAAGACCATATATTTCATACATTTTGTTGAAGCCACTCAGTTTGTGGTACTGTGTCATGGTAACCATTGCAAACTGATACTCTTTCCCTAGCAAACTCCTGTGTTCTATGCTAACTGGAGTATTTCCAGAACAATGTTGGCACATGTCCCTGCCTGGCCAAACAAAACCTGCATGCTGATAACTCCTCCCTAGGAATTCTTTTATGACTTCTACCTCTCCCTCTGGGGTTTTTATGCTGCAAAGAGAGCACCCACAAGAAAGAAATCCTGGGAGGACAACTAAGGAGATGTAGAGATAAGAAAGGATGAACAGAAGTCAGGAAGAACAGAAGCAATCCAGTATTTTCTTGTCCAGCTGCTGCTTCTAACCAGGTTGAAGAGCCGCACTTGTATTACTCAGCAATAAATTATGGTTGGCCCTTAGATTAACCAAGTTTGAGCTGGGATTCAGTCCTTTAATTAAAAAGTGTTTGATGATTCTAATACTGCATGTGATTAAACGTCTTCCTTCTATACTTAGGTATACACTCGTGTGCATACACATATGCATACTAGCGATGCTATTTTAGGAAGAAAGACAGAGTTTTGGTTGGTTTGAATTTCTGCAACAAGTCTTCCTGCTCATATTTCAGAAGATATGATGATAGCTGAATGCTGCTCTCATTTTTTGGTTGGGTTTTTAAAAATACATTGTTTCTCACCTACTTATCTATGTAGGATGAACTCACTTTAAAGTTAATCAATACTATTGCTACATCTGCTGCAGTATTCAGTGAGCAGATGTTGATTAAGTGTGGTGCTGCTCCCAGCCAAGTTGCGTGCTCTGGAGAGGCCAGTATGTAAAGTTAAGCTAGGAGATGGGGGAGGGGGCCATGGGGGTGCGGGCTTGCTAAGACATATCTGCACCAATGTGATTGGTCTAGGGCTGAGCCTAAACACCGGCAAATGACATATGTCATTTTGGTGGCCCAAAACCCTGAACATCATGCTATATATATAGCATGATGATGATATATATAGCATGGTGTTAAAATACCTTGCTGAGATACCAAGAAGCAATATGCCATGGTATGCAAAGAACTTCCTAGATTCTATATAGAACTTACAAATTAGTTGGCCAAACCTGATAACAATTTTTTCCTCACTTTTATAAGAGATAATTGCACTTTGAGAAGTTTTCTTCAGAGAGTTCTGTCCAATGCAGGAGATGTGGAGGGTGGCCATTTTTTGCCTCAAGCCTAGTAAGAGTATCTTCAATGGGACAACTCAGAGAGCTTGAGAAGTGTTTCCTGTCAATGTTAGATGAGGTTAATTGATGTTGGCCTCTGCCTAAAATATCTAACAGGTGAGAAAAAGGCAAGACAGCTGCTGATGGATGAACCAAAGAAAGTGAGATTGATCAAAGGTGGTCCACACTCTCCGCTTCGGTACTGAAGGAGTTTGCGTGCCTGTGTTTAGGAGGGCTGCCCAAAGGGCAAACAGACTTGAGTAGACAAACTAGAAGTGCTGTCAGATGTGCAGGGCTTGAGAAAGAAGCAAGGGAGAAGCCAGGAAAGGGAGCATCTTTGACTCCAATGGTGAGGAATTGAAGACAATTCAGTTCACCCGAGAAAGGATTCACAGGAGAAAAGTGGTCAGTTTCACACTGTTTTCAGGCCCAGAGGAGCAGGACACAAGCTTCTCCCCCTCGCTCACCTTATGCCAGCCTTTATGGAGGAAGAAACCTCGTTGCTATGGAGGAAAGTAGTAGAATTACAAAGTAGAGAAAGAGAAATATCAGCTGTACACTTGACTCTGCTGGCTTCTCCCTCTGCAGTAGGTATGAACAAAGAGAACAGATAAACCCTATCTTCAAAGTAGTTTATGTTTTTACTATTACATGGCAGTGGGCATATTTATAACTAACCAAAGAACTTTTGATTACCTAAGAGTTGTAATATTAGAAAACTTGTGTAAATATATAACATACGCTATATAAATATAAAGGAACAGTGGGAAACAAGACAGAAAAAGAAAAAAAATTAAGCATAATTGTTTCATCTACTTAGAAGGCACAGTCTATTTATTAGGTTGGTGTGGAAGTAATTTGTGCAAAAGTTATTGCAGTTTTTGTCATTACTCTCAATGGCAAAAACTGCAATTACTTTTGCACCAGCCTAATACACTAACACACCATGGCTTCAAATATGGGCTTTATTTAAAAATAAGCATGAAGAAAAAAGATGTCTAACAAATGTCTGTTGAATGATTACAGGTTCCTAATTAAATGAAATTATTTTAATTCTAAGCTTGATAAACAATTTATGTGTATATTTGTGGAAATATTTAACATAGGCATGCACTATATAATGACATATTGGTCCACAATGTACTGCATATACAATGGTCCTAAAAGATTATAATGGAGCTGAAAAACTTCTATCACTTAGTGACACAGTAGCCATGGTAACGTCCTACACAGTTCAGTGCATTGCTCACATGCATGTGGTGATGCTGGTGTAAACAAACCTACTGGGCTGCCAGGCATGTAAAAAATAGCACACACGTCAGGGCACAGTGGCTCACGCCTGTAATCTCAGAACTTTGGGTGGTCCAGGTGGGCAAATCACCTGAAATCAGGAGTTCGAGACCAGCCTGCCAACATGGTGAAACCCCATCTCTTCTAAAAATATAAAAATTAGTTGGGCATGGTGGCAGGCGCCTGTAATCCCAGCTACATGGGAAGCTGAGGCAGGAGAATTGCTTGAACCCAGGAGGCAGAGGTTACAGTGACCCAAGTTCGTGCCATTGCTCTCCAGCATAGGTGACAAGAGCATGACTTCATCTCAAAAAAAAAAAAAAAAAAAGTAGCACACACTATTATGTACAATACATAATACTTGATAATAATTGACCATGTTACTGGTTTATTTACTATACTTTTGTTATTTTAGAGTGTACTTCTACTAATTAAAAAGGAAAACATTAACTGTACAACAGCCTCAGGCAGGCACTTCAGGAGTTTCCAGAAGAAGGCATTGTTAGAGGAGATGACAGCTCCATGCCTGTTACTGCTCCTGAAGCCATTCCAGTCTGACAGATATGGAGGTGGAAGACAGTAGTACTGATGATCCTGACCTTGTGTATTCTCAGGCTAATGTTTGTTTTTGTTTTCTAGTTTTTAACAAGAAAAGTTTTAACAGTAAAGAAAAAAATTAAAATTAAAAAAGCTTATAAGAACATAAAGAAAAAATATTTTTGTATAGCTATCAATGTGTTCGTGTATTAAGCTGTTATTACAGGACTTAAAAAGTTAAAAAAGTTTATTATAAACAAAAATGTTTCAGTAGCTAAGTTAATTTATTAAAAATTTCTTATAGCCTAAATGTACAGTATTTATAAAATCTACAGTATTATACAGTATTGTACAGCAGTACCCTACGCCTTCATATACACTCATGAGTCACTCACTGACTTACCCAGAGTAACTTCAACTCCCACAAAGTCTGTTCATGGTAGATGCAACTTTTTAAATCTTTTATGCTTTATATTTAATGTACCTTTTCTATGTTTACATATGTTTACATACACAAATACCACTGTTATACAATTGCCTACAGCATTTAGTACAGTAACATGGTGTACAGGTTTGTAGTCTGGGAGCAATAGCCTATGTATACCATGTAGCCTAGATGCGTAGTAGGCTGTACCAATGAGGTTTGCATAAGTACACACCTCGTTGTTTGTACCGTGATGAAATTGCCTAACAAGGCATTTCTCAGAATGTATCCTCATTACTAAGTGACACATGGCAGTGGTTCTTTTTTCCTTATTTTTCTTAATTTGGGGAGGTTCTACTATTCTTTAGAAAGCAAATTTAGTATATCTCGTGTCATATAATTGATATATATTCATTACAAAAATTGCTACAAAAATAACACTTTAATTTCAAGAATCCTTCGAATACATTCTTGAAATAACTTTAGAAAGTGATAAAGTATAGCAAGTAAAATGATGGGATTTTACATAGTTGCATGACTTTTGGCCAGTGCTTAAACTCTTCTGTGCTCAGTTTCTTCATCATAAAATGCAGATAATAATCATAACTACTTCATTAAGTTGTGAGGATTAAATATGTTCATACACATAGAACATTTGGAATACTATCATACAAAAAAAGTGTTACAGAAATGTGGGCTAGTATTATAATTATTTGTCTTACTATGTGTCTACATACTATACTAAAAAATATATGTCATACTAATGAAGAGTGCTTAAGTGTTGATATATTTATACTAACAAGATTTTCATGAAATGTAGGTGATACGGTTTGGCCCTGTGTCTCCACCCAAATCTCATCTCAAATTGTAGTGGAGAGGTGATTGGATCATGAGAGCAGTTTCCCCCATGCCATTCTCCTAATAAGGATAGTGAGGGAGATATCAAGGGAGCTGATGGTTTTAAAGTGTGGCACTTCCTCGGTCTCTCATTCTTTGTCTCTCCTGTCACCTCGTGAAGAAGGTACTTGCTCCTCTTCGCCTTCCACCGTGATTGTAAATGGAGGCCTCCCCAGGTATGCAGAACTGTGAGTCAACTGATCCTCTTTCTTTAATAAATTACCCAGTCTCAGGTATTCTTTATGGCAGTGTGAAAATGGACTAATACAGTAGATGACAATCGTTGATGATTTAAGGACTAAAACAATTATTATTCTTATACCTATTTAGGCAAAGTATTTTCTGAGTCACTCATAAACTAAAATAGGAATTACAGAAATACTGCCTAACTCCATGAGAACATTCAATAAAACATAAACAGGATTTGTAGATTAATTACCACTAACAAAACATTGTTTGCCTAGTTTGTTAAAAATGGAATGTAAAATAAGCACAGATGATTGAAATACTTAATATTATACAAATAAAATTCCTTCAAAATATGACAAAAATGTCAGAGAATATCTTTCAAATTTTATCTTTTTAAGAAATCACCATGTATTTCCTTTTCCCCATAAAAATGCTCCCTTTTAAATTGTTCAAGAAACCACACAGCAAATTGAATACTTAATATACATCCTGATTTATTAATACTTTTAAAAAGCTCTTCATATTTAAGGATAATTCTCCTTTTATAACCTGTGGTCTCTTATTTTTAATACATAATTTTGATTACTTATTTTCCAAAAATACCAAACTTATAAAACATATAATCTCTTAACCATATTATAATAAATAATAGTTTTGATAGCTTGTTCTGATTATTGGAAATTTAAATTGTGCTTTTGTTTTTTTCATGCCATTTCCCTGTGACCTAATTTTTGATGTGTATGCAAATACTCAAGACATATAAAACACACATGTCTTGAGATCAGGTAGCTGCCTGTTCCAGGCAGAAAAATAATTTAGGAATTCCTGTTTCAATAATCACATTCATGGAGTATAGTGACACAAAAATCAAGTCTCACTAACTTTTCATGTATTCTAGTTCTTTCCAGAGACATATTTTGTAAAACCACATAAAGGGCAACATATATGACTAATAATTCCATCATTGAAGAGGATACAATAATTGCAAATATGAGCTCAGAATCCTTCACCAGTCTTCTGATCACGGAAGTGGTAAGCGGAGATAAACACACAGACCAGATTTTATCGGTAGCCAAGTGCTATTGTCTCAATATTTGTGCCCCCCTCAAAAATTCATATGTTGAAATCCTACTCCTCCAAGGTGTTAGTATTAGGAAGTGAGGCATTTAAGAGGATCATGATATCACCAGGATGGAGTCCTCAAGAATGAGATTAGTGCACTTAACAAAGAGACCCCAGGGAGCCCCTTGGACACAGCTAGAAGGCTTCTATGAGAGAAATGAGCCCTCACCAGACACTGAATTTGCTGGTACCTTCATTTGGACTTCTCAGCCTCCAAAACTGTAAGAAATAAATTTGTTGTTTAGAAGCCACCCAGTTTATAGTATTTTGTTATAGCAGCTTAACAAAAAAGTATTAAGACATCAGGGCTGTGCAATCTGTTTTTGTAATCTTAATAGCACAAGATTCCACAATACTTCTCACATATTCTGGAGGTTCAATACATTATTCCTTAAGCTGCTTTTCCCTGGACTTTCCCCTATTTTGTTGATTTTGGTTTTTATTCTTATCACTCTGATGATGTGAGTAGTACAGGAAAACAAACAACCAAACACCCAGGAAGAAATTTCTTTTTAAGCCCAAGCAGTAGCCTCAGTCACTCTGGCCACATCTCCCTTCTCTGAGAATCCTGCCTGTCTGTCTCAACCTCGAGCCTTTCCAAGTGGGAGAGCTGAGTGAATACTCAGGGCCAGGCTTCCTGTACCAGCCTCATCAATGAATTAAAGGGAAGAGAAGAGAGAAGAGAACCAAAAAGGAAATCTCAAAGTAAAGAAAAAGAAACTAAGAAAAAAGCTCCAACCATGAAGAGTAAACATTTTCTAGCTCTTTTCAATTCAAATATATCAGGATGTTTTGAAAGAAAATACAATTAACCAGACAGGGAAAATGAAATGTTTCATTTTTGTCACAGTTTAGAAAGGTAACTGCTGTAACACACTGTGTCAGAATAATATTACAAATAGTTTATAGACATTGCAAATGGGCAGTAAGTAGAGAGTATTAGAACAATATGAAATAATCTCTGAAATCATTGCCTGTCCAGTATCCTTTCTTATTTCTTTTGGAAATACTAGTCCTAATTATTGATAAATCAATGACCCTCACTCCCAGAACATCTGGTTGGCTAGTACCACCCCTGCTCCCTGTGTCTCCCTGATCTCCTGATGATTGCGGCAAAGCAGAACAGAGGAACACATCACACGGCATGGCCGTGCTCATCCTAGGCTCTTTGCTAGAACTGTACAAAAGGAGGTGTTTGTTTTTCCCTGGTGTTATTATGTTGGGAACACAGGAGCCATGAGCTTCTCATGGCCATTTTGTGAAATATTGCCTTAAAAAAGAGCCAATAAATGAGTGAAAATTAGGGTTAGAAAGTGGGGCTGTGGATCCTGCCATGATAAAAATCGGCCCAAGACCAGGACTTCTTGTGTGATCCCATATATTCCTTTTATTTTTAAAAACTTATTGAACATTTGTGTCTAAGATTGGTGAAGCAAGACTTTTATCGCTAAACCAGAGTACTAGCTGATGTGGTCACCACTAGCTCCAATAGAATTTTGTTTAATATTACAAGAGGCAAAGTCGAATTGGTTAATAATTATTTGAAGCCAATGATATAGCATTTTATTTTTTTACATTAAGTTTAATAAATGCTATTAGCAATATGAAATGTATTTTTAAATAAGTTGGAAGATTCTGCTCCTTTTATATTTGAAAGTAAGCAGCATAATTCCATATCTTTGGTTCATAATAGTTTCCTGTTTTCCAACCTGCCCTTGGTTTTCAAAACAGGCTATTCTTTTGCTTCAGGTAATTGCATGTGAAAGAATCCATGAAGCAATCAAGATGACAACATTACTTGCTTGATAATTATTTCTGTAGAAATCATGTTATGACTTTTTCATCATTTTTTCTTGAATTTTCACAAAAAAATAGCCTATGACATTTTATGCTCAGAAAAAAACACTCAAATTATTTTCAAATATTTTGAAACTGGCAAAATACAAAAAGACATTTGCAAAAACCAAGTGTGCTTACATTTTTAATGTGTGTGTTTTTGAGGGAAACTTAATCCATATGTTTCTCATTCATTTACAGTTGACTGGTGACAATGTTTTGTAAGAGTTTAATATCAGTTATTTTCAAAAGTATGATTAAATAATTTATTTTTAACTATAGAAAGTTGAAAGAAAAAACATTTCTATTTGCTTATTCTTTTCGTAAGATGTAAGTGGCATATTGTTAGAAGACTAATCGATGTTTATAGTTTTTTAAATTCTTTAAAAAACTGCTAAACAGTTAAAGTAATAGCAATAACAGTAAAAAATGAAGCAATCCAAAGAAGACAGAACAATCTAAACCAGAGAGGAGAAAATATGAGAAAAATATGCAATAAGAGGAAACAGCCAAGCGATCCAGCCCCTAAGGCAATTCTCCTAAACAACTGCATGTTGTACAGCCTTGCTTAGAAATTGGTTTCATATTTTCAAATGTGGAACGTGAAGACTTTCTACTCAGACAATAGAGAGCAAGTACAGTCAACTCTCGTACAACAGGAATTTGAACTGCGCAGGTTCACTCATATGCAGACTTTCTTCCCTTCTCCAATCCCAAGACAGCAAACTGAACCTGTTTTTCTTCCTCCCCCAACTCAGCCTACTCTACCCGAGGACAACAAAAATTAAGACCTTTATTCACTGAATGAATAGTAAATATATTTTCTCTTCCTTATGATTTAACATTTTTGTCTAGCTTATTTAAGAATGCAGTATATTATACATGTAGCATAAAAATCAGTGTTAATTGACTGTTTATGTGTGAATAAGGCTTCCAGTCAACAGCAAGTCATTGGTAATTCAGTTTTTGAGGGTTCAAAAGCCACATGTGGTGTTTTTTACTATGTTGGTAGTTGGCACCCATAACTAACGCATTGTTCAAGGATAAACTGTACTTGAGTTCTGAATAATTGTTCAAAGAAACCACAGCAGGTCTGCAATCTGCATCGTTGCTCCTCTCCTTTCACTCCATCCTTTAACACATCTGAGCCCCACAGCTGGACCCAACTAGTCGGACCCCCAAGTAGTACAAATATAAGATGAAATCTCACTTTGTGTTCAAAACTATTGAATGCATGTCCTGTAAGCTCTATGCACCTTTATTTTCTAACATTTAGAAGTGAAAATTCAGGAAAAATGATTGTCAAATGATGCATTCTATGAGAGCCAAAGATAAATAGTAATTGAACCTAATATCTCATTTGATGAGACAGTGTGTGCACCATTTGAAAAATAACATATTCTTCATAATTTCTCTCAATTCTGAAAATACAAGATTATTACCATTAATACTTAGCAATTATCATATGTTTGTTGGCTTCATGTATGTCTTCTTTTGTAAAGTGTCTGTTCATATCCTTCGCCCACTTTTGAATGGGCTTGTTTGTTTTTTTCTTGTAAATGTGTTTCAGTTCTTTGTAGATTCTGGTTATCAGCCCTTTGTCAGCTGGGTAGACTGCAAAAATTTTTTCCCATTCTGTTGGTTGCCGATTCACTCTAATGACTGTTTCTTTTGCTGTGCAGAAGCTATGGAGTTTGATTAGGTCCCATTTGTCTATTTTGGCTTTTGTTGCCACTGCTTTTGGTGTTGTGGTCATGAAGTCCTTGCCTACACCTATGTCCTGAATGGTTTTGCCTAGATTTTCTTCTAGGGTTTTTATGGTGTTAGGTCTTATGTTTAAGTCTTTAATCCATCTGGAGTTAATTTTAGTGTAAGGTGTCAGGAAGGGGTCCAGCTTCTGCTTTCTGCACATGACTAGCCAGTTTTGCCAACAAACATATGAAAAAATGCTCATCATCACTGGTCATTAGAGAAATGCAAATCAAAACTACATTGAGATACCATCTCACGCCAGTTAGAATGGCGATCATTAAAAAATCTGGAGACAACAGATGCTGGAGAGGATGTGGAGAAATAGGAACGCTTTTACACTGTTGGTGGGAGTGTAAATTAGTTCAACCATTGTGGAAGACGGTGTGGCGATTCCTCAAGGACCTAGAAATAGAAATTCCATTTGATCCAGCAATCCCATTACTGGGTATATATCCAAAAGACTATAAATCGTTCTACTATAAGGACACATGCACACGAATGTTCATTGCAGCACAGTTTACAATAGCAAAGACCTGGAACCAACCCAAATGCCCATCGATGATAGACTGGACAGGGAAAATGTGGCACATATACACCATGGAATATTATGCAGCCATCAAAAACGATGAGTTCGTGTCCTTTGTAGGGACATGGATGAACCTGGAAACCATCATTCTCAGCAAACTGACACAAGAACAGAAAATCAAACACTGCATGTTCTCACTCATAGGCGGGTGTTGAACAATGGGAACACATGGACACAGGGAGGGGGAGTATCACACACTGGGGTCTGTCGGGGGAAAAAGGGGAGGGATAGTGGGGGGTGGGGGAGTTGGGGAGGGATAGCATGGGGAGAGATGCCAGATATAGGTGATGGGGAGGAAGGCAGCAAATCACACTGCCCTGTGTGTACCTATGCAACAATCTTCCATGTTCTTCACATGTACCCCCAAACCTAAAATGCAATAAAAAAAAAATACTTAGCAATTATCAACACTCCACATACAAGGCTTTCTGCTTGTTGTTTTGCATGTATGATTGCTAATCCTCCAAATAGCAGGAAAATTATATCTTTTTATCCACATTTTATAGAGAAGAAACTCCACAAGGTTCACCCTTCCCCAAAGTTCCCAGTGACTATTATTTTAGGAATCTGGTCTTCAGAAATATTTTCTGCTCTCTCAACATCCCATAGTGTTGGCTATAAGAAACGTATACAATTAATAGGGAAGTGTTTCTATTACAAAGGTGAATATATGTATGTATAAGCATATACATGTGTCTATGTGTCTCTATGTAATGAACATTATGCACAATACTTACCAAAATTCTCATGATCTTGTAGCTCTGCCACCTAGAACACAGGAGGTCCAAGTCCATTGACAAACTGAAGGATCATGTGAAATATTTTCAAGACATAGGCCTGAAATTTGCTTATATCACTTCTCTCCACCTCTTATTGGCCAGACCCAGGTATATGCTGTGCTGAAACAAAGACATTATCACTTCAACAGTCCACTATGCTGGTCATGAAACTGTTTCATTCTTCCCATGTTTTGAACATGCTTTCCATCTCCCCCAAGAGAATCAGTTCTATTCTGTTATCAAGAATGTATAGTAGTTTTTCATGTACATGTATATGGCCCCTGTTCGTCCAATGACCTATCAACTTATCTATGTACTTCCTGTCACTTCCTAGTGCCAGAAACCATACCCGTATTTTTTCATTTATTTAAATCTCAAGACTAGTTTCCTTGTTCCCATCACCATGTGTCTGTCTCCAAAGAATGTTGTTTACCTTAAGATGATCTAGTAAAATATGTAGAAAAGCAACATTTTTAAATTATCTTTTCCCCCAGTTCCTTTACTCAGCTGACAGTTACATTAAACACCAAAGCTTCACTATTTTTCCCCTGTGTGAGTTGACCAAATGGATGAGCATTAAATGACTTTTTCATTCATAGTCTTTATAATCCTCTCTCTTACTGTTTGAAATACAATGCTGCAAGGGAGTAAAAACTCTGTGTTCTCTCTGTTTACTTTCTTGAAACCATTTGTGGACTGTGGTCAGTAATAACCATACACACTGGTGCTTTCCTTTTATCCTCCTCCATTCCTAGATGGATAGGCTTCCTCCCAAGTAACTGCAGATCCTAGTATTTCTCATTGTTTTCTTTCTGTAAATAATAGTGACCATCTTTCTGGTGTCCAGTGCTGGAGTCTTCACCACCTGCCCTGGTCTCTTAAATATTGCCACATATTTTAGTTTTTGTTTTATATTTTCTGAATTCATTAGAATAGGATAAACTGTACTGTAATAACAAACACACTTCAACATCTCACTGGTTTAATCCAATAAAAGTGTATTTCTTGTTTACATCCTAGTCCAATACGTGTACATGTATCTCTGAGCTTTCCTGAGCACTCTTCTCTAAGCAATGATTTAGGCACCAGACTGTTTTCACCTTACAGCCATGTTATCAAGTGTAAGTGGTCTCCAGAGTCACTATGGGCTGGAAAAAGAGAATTTAATCATCACATAAGTTACTTTTAAGGGCTGTGCCTTAAAGAAGCAGTTTCCAACCTTTTTGGCACCAGGGACCGGTTTAATGGAAGACAGTTTTTCCACAGACCAGGAATGAAGGGATGCAGGATGGTTTTGGGATGATTCAAGTGCATTACATTTATTGTGAACTTTATTTCTATTATTATGACATTGTAACACATGATGACATCATTATTCAAGTCACCATAATAGTGAATCAGTGGGGAGCTCTGAGCTTGTTTTCCTGCAACTATCTGGTCCCATCTGGGGATGATGGGAGACAGTGACAGATCATCAGGCACTAGATTCTCATAAGGAGTGTGCAGCCTAGATCCCCTGCATGTGCAGTTCACAATACAGTTTTCAGTCCTATGAGAATCTAAGGCCACCACTGATCTGACAGGAGGCAGAGCTCAGGCAGTAATGTAAGCGACGGGGAGCAGCTTTAAATACAGATGAAGCTTTGCTTGCCTGCCTGCTGCTCACCTCCTGCTGTGCTGCCCCGGTTTTTACTGGCCACTGACCAGTACCAGGCAAATGGCAAAGGAGTTGGGGACCCCTGTCTTAAAGCACCCTCAACATTGTCTACACACTATTGGATATAACTTGGTCACATGACATCAGCATTTAGTCAAGAGCCTGGGAATTGTAGTCTTTCAGATAACAGGAACTGGAATGATGAACACACAGTACTATCTATGCCACATAACTGAGAATATTTTGAAAAAAAAAAACTTTGTTCCTTCATTTATCTTATTTGATATTTGAAGGTTAAAACAAGAAACTCTACTCCATATGCATTCTGCTCCTATGCTGTTCTATTACATTTATATTCACTTTAAAACAAGTAAAACCATAAAGTTCTTTTTTTTCCCGTTTTTCTTCAGCTTTTATTTAAGTTCCAGGGTACATGTGCAGGATGTGTAGGTTTATTAGACAGGTAACATGTACCATGGTAGGTTGCAGCACAGATCAACCCATCTCCTGGGTATTAAGCTCATCCTCCATTAGCTATTCTTGCTGATGCTCTCCCTCCCCATTCTCCCCCAAACAGGCCCCAGTGTTTGTTGTTCCCACATGTGTCCATGCATTCTCATCATTCAGTTCCCACTTCTAAGTGAGAACATGCTGTGTTTGGTTTTGTATGCCGGCATTAGTTTGCTGAGGATAATGACTTATAGCTCCATCCATGTCTCTGCAAAGGACATGATCTTGTTCCTTTTTATGGCTGTATAGTATTCCATGGTGTATATATACCACATTTTCTTTAACCAGTCTATCATTGATGGGCATTTGGGTCAATTCCATGACTTTACTATTGTGAATAGCACTGCAATAAACATAGGTGTGTGTGTGTATCTTTATAATAGGATGATTTATATTCCTTTGGGTATATACCTGCTAATGGGATTGCTGGGTCAAATGGTATTTCTGCTTCTAGATCTTTGAAGGATAGCCACACTGTGTTCCACAATGGATAAACTAACTTACACTCCCACCAGCAGTGTAACAGCATTCCTTTTTCTCTGCAACCTCGCCAGCATCTGTTGTTTCTTGACTTTTTAATAATCACCATTCTGACTGGCATGAGACGATATCTCATTGCGATTTTGATTTGCATTTCTCTAATGATCAGTGATGTTGGATTTTTCATATGTTTCTTGGCCACAGGAATGTCTTTTTAAGAGATGTCTGTTCATGGGCTTTGCACACTTTTTAATGGAATTTTTTTTTCTAGTAAACTTGTTAAAGATTCTTGTAGATTCTGGATATTACACCTCTGTCAGAAGAATAGATTGCAAAAATTTTCTCCCATTCTGTAAGTTGTCTGTTCACTCTAAGGATAGTTTCTTTTGCTGTGCATAACTCTTTAGTTCAATTATATCCCATTAATCAATTTTTGGTTTTGTTTCTGTTGCTTTGGGCACTTTTGTCATAGAGTCTTTTCCTGTGTCTGTGTCCTAACTGGTATTGCCTAGATCTCTTCTAGGGTATTTTATAGTTTAGGATTTTACATTTAAGTCTTTAATCCATCTTGAGTTAGTTTTTGTATAAGGTGTAAGGAAGGGGTTCAGTTTCAGTTGTGTGCATTTGGGTAGCCAGTTCTCCCAGCACCATTTTTAAATAGGGAATCCTTTCCCCATTGCCTTTGTCAGGTTTGCCAAAGATCAGAAAGTTGCAGATATAAATCTTATTTCTGAGTTCTCTATTCTGTTCCATTGGTCTATGTGTCCGTTTTTGTACCAGTACTATCCTGTTTTGGTTACTGCAGCCTTGCAGTGTAGTTTGAAGTCAGGTAGCATGATGCCTCCAGCTTTCATATTTTTGCTTAGGATTGTCTTGGCTATTCAGGTTCATTTTGGTTCCATGATAGTTTTTTCTAATTCTTTGAAGAATATCAATGGTAGTCTAATGGGAATAGCATTGAATCCATAAATTACTTTGGGCAGTATGGCCATTATTACGATATTGATTCTGGCTATCCATGAGAATGGAATGTTTTTTCATTTGTTTGTGTCCCCCTCGGATTTCCTAGAGCAGTGGTTTGTAGCTCTCCTTGAAGAGGTTCTTAACTTTCCTTACTATCTGTATTCCTAGGCATTTTATTCTCTTTGTGGCAGTTGTGAATAGGAGTTTATTCATGATTTGCTTGCCTATTGGTGGTGTATAGAGATGCTAGCAAATTTTTCATATTGATTTTGTATGCTGAGACATTGCTGAAATTGCTGATCAGCTTTAGAAGCTATTGATGTGAGATGATGGAGTTTTCCAGATATAGGATCATGTCATCTGTAAACAAAGATGACTTTCCCTTTTCCAATTTGAATACTCTTATTTCTTTCTCTTGTGTGATTGCTTAGTTTACTCAGGGATTCAGTTTCTTCTCAGTTCAGTCTTGGGATGGTATGTGCATCCAGGAGTTAATTCATTTCTTCTAGATTTTATAGTTGATGTGTATAGATGTATTTATCATATTCTCTAGTGGTTGTTTGTATTTCTGTGGGTCAATGGTGACATGCCCCTTATCATTTCTGATTATGCCTATTTGATTCTCATCTCTTTTCTTCTTTATTAGTCTAGTTAGTGGCCTATTTTATTAGTTTTTTTTTTTTAAAAAAAAACAGCTCCTGGTTAGTTGGTTTTTTGAAGAGTTTTTCGTCTATCTCCTTCAGTTCCACTCTGATCTTGATTATTTCCGGTCTTCTGCTATCTCTGGGGATTTTTTTTTTTGCCCTTGGTTCTCTAGTTCTTTTAGTTGTAACACCGTAACAATAAAGTTCTAAGATATAACTTTTTTATTTAAAAAACATATTTTTAAATGCTATGAAATTTGATATGGCCCTGGGAAATCTGAAGTGCATTGACATAGTTCACTTAACTGGCGATTCCTTTCTCTCCTGCCCACAGTCTCCAAACCACCACTCTTCCTGCTCTCTGTCTTTCTTAAGGGCTAAACATGCAATGTTTCTGGCTTCAGGGATCCCTGGAACTATTTCTTTAAAAATAGTTTTTATGCCATAGCACATATAATAAACCTTAATATTTTATACTACACTTAATGATATTGTTTTGCATACCCAGGCTAATAGAAGAGGCCACTCTCAACATGGAGTAATCGCTGGGGCTGTGTAAGGCATTCAGTCAGATACAGTAGGGAATTTGCATCTTGGGCATATATGTCACCTATATCCAGCTAGATTCGGAGGATTATGCAACTCATATCAACTTTAGGATAGCTCTCACCTCTAGAGAAGGAGGAAAAGGAACTGGACGATCAAGATGGAAAAGGAAGCTTAATTTTATTTATAGTTATTTGAAACATGTTTACAAACTATTTGATTCTTTCTCATCAAAGGACAGTTAATTTTCTCCCCTTGAATCCAAGTTGTCCTTAGTGACTCCTTCTTAGGAATAAAATACAGTTGAAATGATAGATGTAACACAGAAAGGTACGCCATACAAGGTATATGCAGTTTTCATTTTGTTGTCTCTTGGAGCAGTCACTTGGAGAGAAAGCCAACTGACTTGTGAGGACACCCAAGCACCCCCTCTTGAGAGGTCCATGTGGTGAGAAACTGAGGCTCCCTATCAGTCATGTGAGTGAGCAAATTTGGAGCTTGATTTCCCAACCCCAGTGAAAGTTTCAGATGACTGAAACTCTGGCTGCAAACTTGTGAGAGACTTCAAGCCAGAACCACCCCCACTAGGCAACTCCTAAATTCCTAAGCCTTAGAAACTGTGAGAAAATAAATGTTATGGTTTTACACCATTTATTTTGGGAGCAATTTATTATTCAGCAATTTATTAACTAAAACAACATTTGTAATGGTTTATACTCAGAAAATCTAAAACAAATATGTGAAAATAGGATAAATTAAGGTAGGTGGCAGGTATATAAATACCACTTAATGTGCTTATTTAACACTTATATTGAATTTAATATGTGTCCTTCATTGTTCCATAATGCATTTAATTCTCATGAGTACCCTATGTGAGAGATTAACACCCATTTTACAGACAAGTAAACTGGAATCTAGAGAGATGCTATAAATTGTCAAAGGTCACCAATGATTAAATGACACATACAGAGTTTATAACCAGACAATATTACTCCGTGGCTTATAGTTTTAACATTACACTATGTTATGGATTATAACAATGTCAGTTATTTGCAAATCTTTGAAATATTTTATAAATTATGACAAATGATAAGATTCTTTTTTTCATCATTTGATAATCTTTTATATGTGCAAAGATTTGTACTTTGTCTCTTTGTTGTTAGCTTTATCGGCAAAAGGAGAAACTATTTAAAGAGTAGAAGGGAAAAAAGAAGAAAATAAATAATATATATATTTAGAACCGTATTAAGAAACTATTTCTTTTCTTTCTAAAAGATTAAGGCTAGAGTTTTTGCCTTTCATGATTCAAGGGTCATTTAAAATTTGATTATTTTCTTCCTGAAAATCATATTTATGTGTACAATTAGTGGTTATATTTTATTTTCTTTTTAGGAATAAAGTGGCTCCAGGAAAATCCATATTCTAACTGATAAGAGCCTACTTAAAACAAGTGCACCTTAATAAGAAAGCATTGACATTCAAAAGGAAAATAAATTCTAGATACATTACGGAGTCTATTGCTTGAATCTGCCTCTAAACTCAGCCTTGGGTTAATCCAATGAAAGGTAAAAAAAAATTTACTAAAAACCAACAGATTTGCTTTGCTATAAAACTATAAAATGATTGAGTGCCAGGAGGCTTTATCACATACTGGTTGTGGCAGGAGACTCTGTAATCCTAGGAACACAATATAATTTTGGGGGTATCAGAGCAAGAAACAAAAGCAGAAAACTTTGCTATTATCTACACACACACAAAATGGTTTACGAAGGTTACCTGCAATTTCCAGGCAATTGGTACACTCAATAATTCAAAATTGTTAATTGAGATCTAAGATATAGAAGCCAGTGTGCTGACTCCAAGGGTACAAAGTGCCAGTGAGAAAGTAGATACTTAAACTGTAAATACAATGTCACAGACAGGTAATTAAAATCTAGTGTGATAAAGGATCTTCTTGGGAGAAGATATTATGTCTTGAGGGCAAGAAAGGGAATTAATTAAGTTTGCATTTTAAAAATTGGAATAGATGTAGGATGGACTAGAGGGTACCTTAGAAATGCAAGGATTGTAGAGAAATCTTTTCATATGTTTATGATGAACTGAAGGAAGATAATATTCTAATTCCTGTGCAAGTCATATCAGATTCACATTTTAAACATATTTGACATGCATTCTAAAGCAGACTTGACCTAGGGATCATTTAGATTTGAGTGGTAAAAGACGGAGAGTGACAAGGATGGTCTCCATGTTTCTCACTTACATAAGCTTTACTAGATTTAAACAATGTAGAAATTAAAGTCATAGGTGGAGCACTCTCAATGTTCATAATTTTTAAAATTAGTGAACTCAGCAGCTTTGATAATATAATTAGACATATGTAACAATACCTATCTACCTGGGTTGGCTTTATACAATGTAGATATTGATACTAGGAGAACATGTTATTCTTTTGTGTTTATTCATTAACAGCAGTATATCTTTCATATTAAGTAGTCATATAACTTGCTCTTTCTTGATTGCCAGCTTGAAGCTAAAAATGACATTTGGACCTCTTTGCATCCACATAATTACCACCAAAGAGAAATAATTATTTGTATAATTTTAACTACAAAACTGTATTAATTTCAATTCAATTGAACGTAGAGAAGTAGATTAAAAAGAAGCCCTTTAAGCGACAAAGGTTAAACAAAATAATTACAAAATAAATTTGACATCTCAACAATGATACTTATGTCTGCATTTCAGAAATAGCTAGAATGGGGATCCACTTAGAGAATAATAATTTATATTAAAATGATTGTAATCAAATAAAAGAATAACATAAAATAAAAATGCAGTGTGAAAATCTAAGTAGACACTGCTATTTAATTATATTTTGGCTTAATGTTTTAGAAATATAAGAAACAGAAAAATTGCTCTTTTGATTCAATTTGTTGTAGCTTTCTTTCCGCATTCTTTGTGAACTCTTGTAAAAGATATATTTCTGTTATTATAAACATACTTTGTTACTCTCTATCTAATGTTATACATTTCTTTATATGAATTAAGTGTTCTGAAATTAACCCTCTCTATGAGATTTGTGATTATTCAGCAAAATTTTTTTATCAAAAACATCCACTCATTTATATTTCCTTGGAGAGGTTTAGTTTCAAAGGGGCCTTTAAACATTGATAAAGGTCATTAACCTACAGGTAATATCTTACTTTTTAATTAGTGTTTATGTGTGTGTGTTTCAGGTGAAGAATTGTGAAGTGAATATATTGGTTGTCCTCCTGTGGCTGGACTTTGACTCCCATTGGGCCACTAAAGGAAGTACTAAAGCATGTTTTTGGGCGAAAGTAAATTAAACCCAAAAAGATGTAGTCTACAAGAATTAATGGTGAAAAAAAATCAAGGAAGATTTTTGATGAACCTAAATAAGTATTGATCATCAAAATGAGATAAATAAGGTGGGTCTAAAAATATCTGTATTTGTTTTGTCACATCATTCAAGAGTAAAATAGAGATTTTTAAATTTACCTTATAGTTTATTAATAATGTATGCATTTTAAAATTAGTTTCTAAAAGTCTGGATATAGAAAGTCTAACATGAATAAGATACATGATAGAATAAATTATATTACTAGATAAACAGAAAAGAGTTTGTAAGAAAATCAAGTAAGTAAACAAAGTATGACAAAGAGATTCAAAATATATTTATAAACATGATAAAAATAAGTGAATTACGCTGGGCACAGTGGCCTACATCCATAATTCCAGCACTTGGGGAAGTCTGAGGGGGGAAGATCACCTGAAGCCAGGAGTTTGAGAACAGCCTGGCCAATATGGTGAAACCCTGTCTCTACTAAAAACAAAAAAAAATTAAAAAAGTTAGCCAGGGATGGTGGTGGGTGCCTGTAATCCCAGCAACTCAGGAGGCTGAGGCAGGAGAATCACTTGAACCTGGGAGGCGGAGGTTGCAGTGAGCCAAGATCGCGCCATTGCGCTCCAGCCTGGGCAACAAGAGTGAAACTCTGCCTCTAAATAAATAAACAAATAAATAAATAAAGCACACTGGTGAGTTAAAAAAAAAAAAAAAAAAGGACAGTTGTAAGATGTAAAGGGTAATATGATATACTTTATATAAATCTTTTGAATGAAATAAAAATACTATGTTTTCATTGGATACATGCATTTGTAGTACATCTGCAAAAACACAGTAGGAAAAATAAACAGCAAATACAAAACAACACTTATTCCTTAGAAAAGAAAGGTAAAGTACTTATAGTGTTTTATTTCATTTAGTACTAAGTTAACTTTTAATAATTCTGCATGGTTCAGACATGGGTGCTTATTATGCTTTATCTTTGCTTTTCTTTGTGTTTAAAATGTTTCACAAACGTTGATACTCTGTACATTAGAAAGTAGACTAATCTCACATAGATCTAAAAGACCTTTGTTTCATCTTGGATCAGAATATCTTCAGTTTGGTCATTCTGTCGTGCCCCTAGTGTGTGGTACTTGTTTACTTCCTCAAAGATGGCATCTAACCAACAGGAAGGAGAGGGGAAAAAAGATGCAATGAGAAGCTATCTTTTAAAGATATGACACTTCATTTGCAGAGATTGTTTTTTGTTTATAAGTCAGCAGCCAGAACTTAGTCATATAATCAAACCTACATGCAAGAACGCTGATAGTCTTAAGCTGAGGGAACTCATGTTTCAGTTAATACTTTGTGGATCTATTACTAATACACCAAACAGAAGGATGAATATTGCATAAGCATATTTGCATTCTAAGCACATTTTTCTATAAAATCATTAATACAGTGTTTCTAAAAGCATAGGCTTGGACCACTGACTGTTCAGAATATTTTCCTTTTTTAGGGGTAAATGAGGTATAATTTTATGATTCTGGGTCAGAATATTTTAGCAAACAGCAATTTAACATAATAGGACTTTATGCTTATGCAAACTTTATCTCACCACCCTCCTCTCAGAAAAAAAAAAAAAAAAAGCATGCTGAGTGCTGAGTTTTAATTTCAGTAAGAAAAAATAAGCAGCCCAGCAGCCTTTGAAGGGCTTGAGAGACAAGTGTGATTATATCTACAAAGATATTTCATTAATTAAATGAAAAGAATCATATTATTCCTGAGCACCAATCTCCATGAAACAGAGCAGAATTAGAATAGGCAAGTTCTTCCCTCTCCTAAGTAAATCTCTGTATTTTAAATAAAAGCAGTGCCCCATAATTTAAATAGTCAATTCAATTCAACTTTAATTCCTTAGAAGAAAATGAAGATTAAATTACGTACTATAATATTAGTATAGGTAAACTTTTAAGGAACGGTGGTATTGAAAGTGTCAATATTAGATTACCTTAGTTACATTGTTAAACCCATAACCCTGCTACAAAAGGATCTCAGCTAGACAGGATGTTACAGTTTGTTGAATTGTTGTCATCAAATAAAAACCTTCCTTGAGCTTCCACATGTTAGTGTGATAGCAGCTACTCTGATTTCAGGCATCTAAATACAGTCTGAAATTTTCAGCCCTTTTGCTTGTCCAGGGTATCTGCCACTTACAAAGAATAAGGTGAAATTTTAAATTCATTTAAAGTCTTGGTGTCCATAATTTGGTTGTAAAATATGATTATTTTCTAAAAGTTGCAAGTGTAACACTACAACTTTTTAACATATTTTTGAAGTTTAATTACTAATAGCTGTTTTCTGCCTTCAAGAAAAATATCAAAAGCAGAAAGTCCACCAAGACACAAGAAAGCACTGATGTGTTTTAAGACAGCCAAGTTCTGCAATTTCTTGTTAAAGTTTTGTGAGGTGAAGTTGGCTTAACACAGATAGTTTCCAGAGAGGAAGAATTGGCAGATATGATGAACGTTGGCATTGTACTAATGAAAAAATGGACTGTTTCAACTCGTTAAAAAGTAAACAATATGTGTTTGTGTGTTATTATGCACTAATGATCCGAGAGGTATAATTGGAAGCTACAAATGACTTTCATACCTTAAGGAGTAAATGATTTTCCTAAATCACATGTGTTAAATTGTACTATTCAGTACGTTGTAATATTCAGTTGAGAGAGCCTTCTCCTACTTTAAAATGTTAACATTATATGAATGTATAATTTTAAAAGTGGAAAACTCAATGCATGCTGAAAACTAAATATTAAACTTCACATAATTATAACTTGATGTTTCTTTCCAATTATCATATGAAATAAAAATTTAAAAAGTTTACTCAGTGTGTTTTTTAGATACAAGCTAAAGCTTCCAGGTAGTACATCAATAGTGTGGAGTTCTTTACAGTAATTTGAATACAATTATGCTCAACTGCTATCACAGCTTTGGAAGACATTATGTGAGAGAGCAGAAAAAAAATATTTTCTAAAAGACAAAGTGAATGTTAGAAAAACTATTGAAGACTTCAGGCACATTTTAAGGCATCCTCAAAATGCTAAGACATGTTTCTATTTGTGAACAGCAGCAAAACATATATAACCAATTTTATTTTATTACAAATAATTTTAATGTCACACACACACCCCTTCCATAGAAAATCAATTGATATTTTAACTTACATTTATTTTTAGAATTAGCTATGCTTGATTATAGAAACATTTTGTTTTTGAAAAGCATCAATAATAAAGCCCTCTCTTTTCTCCACTGAGTCGATACTGGCTCTCTGAAGCATAAAAATTATTCTTAAATAACATTATTGTGATCTTGTGAGTTTAAATAAATTTCATGATAATGTGGCTTAATAAACCATGATTTCCCTTTCTAGAAAACACAATTCTAGATGGACGGTTAATAATTTAGCATTGCTTAACACACATTCTTGCTTTAAAGAGAAGAAATTGAGTACACATTTACTGTGATTCTTATTTCACTCTTTCAACAATGAGAGAGAGAAAACATGATCATGGATTTAACGGGCCAGCACTACAAATCCACAGGATTCAAAATGTACCATGAGCGAAAAGTCAGAAGCCAGGAGGCTTAGGAAATCCAGTGAGTTCAATGACTCTTCAAATATTTTCAGAGAGCTTATCGCTTAAACTCATAACCCTGATATGTAAAATAGAAGAAAAATTTTTGGCCCTTCTTTCCAGATCCCATTCAAAATGTGGAGAAGAGTAGTCTAGAAGTTATAACAGTTGGGACATTTCAAGTTTCTTGGTCTCAGTGTGAAGCAGAGCTAGAAGGATTAGCTAACCTTCATTTCAGAATTAATATTCCCAGAATGCATGTGTCCTAGATATGTTGACTACCTATGCTAAGATGAAATGTAGAGAAAAGCAAAGCAGGTGGAAGAGTTATAAACACATTCTGATACCAGGAAATAAAGAAAATTTAAAAGGCACATATAAAGTGGTAAGATTAAGGGTTAAAAGCAGCCAAGTATCCCACTGTATTATTAATACTCATGAAAATTGAAAATTTTCTACCGTATATATATATATTTTTTACTAATTTAACATGTTTATTTCTTTTAACTCTAAACACTTTGTCAGTTTATGTGGGGGAAAAAAATAGACCTACCACAGCTTACTGTGGCACAGTTATTATTTCCATGAGTTTTGATTTCCCAAATATGCAAATTTAAACCTAGTTTTAAATCTAATTTATTGGTGATGGTCCACTTGTATTTCTCTAGCTTGTTTACTAAAGATATTGTGTTAATGTTTAAATCTCATTTCTCATTTTAAAATGAAACTCAAACTTTTACATCTATGGTATTATTTTTGATAATATGCACATACAAAACCTTTATGAAGCCAAAAATAATTGGACAATTTTATTTCTGAGAAGCTGCAGGACAGTAACTTTAATAACAGAATTTAAGCTTCAATTTACCAAGTGGTTTTAGTACCTATGAAAGATACGTAACTCCTGGAACTTGCATTTAAGATTCTAAGACTGACTTATTTCCTCTAAAATTCAGGGCTATCGGTGTTGCTGTATTAGTGGTGTAATAAGAAAGAAAAAGTGTCAATGAATACAGCAACAGCCAAACCAGCTCAACTAGGATTGCAGAAAATGGGATCTGCCTTTAGCTTGATTGTGGTAAACATTTTATTCAAGATCAAAATTTTCAAAATTCTAATCCGTCAAATAAAAAAAAAAATTGATCCTCACTGACTCTGTGGAGAATATAAATAAAAAAGGAAAAAGATACCACTAGACTCAAATAATTCACATTCAACTCATCTATTGTCAAACTTCAATTAATAAGTATTGTTGAAATCTAATTTGTGAACAAATGTTTATATAACTTCTTGCGAAAGTTAAAATTTTTACATAGAATATTGTATCCTTTTAAAATTTATCTCTAGAGTAAAATACGATAGAAAATTCTTTGTATATTTGTGTACTTTTTCAAGGCTATAGTGCAAGGTACATTCCTAAATGAATTTGGTGCCTGCATATACTGTGTCCATATAGAGAAATCTCCATTTTCAGAGAATATTTGGTTAAAAAATGAAAAGGCAAACAGGATAAACACAATTACACAAATAATTCTAATGGGTAAGATAATAATGGCTAGCTAAGGAATATAATTCCCCTCAGGGTTGGTAGTACCTTGTGTAATCATCATGTTTGGGGATACATTACTAAAAGAATCTTATAAGATTTTCTTTTTCTTTTTTTTTCTCCTTCCTTCCTTCCTCCCTTCCTTTCTTCCTTCCTTCCTTCCTTTCCTTCCTTCCTTCTTTCCTTCCTTCCTTTCCTTCCTTCCTTCTTTCCTTCCTTCCTTGTTTCATTCCTTCTTTTCTTTCTTTCCCTTTCATTCTTTCTTCTTTCTTTTCTTTCTTTTTCTTTCTTTCTTCCTTTCTCTCTTTTTTTTGTTTCTTTTGACAGGGTCTCTATAATACAGGCTAAAGTGGTGCATAGTTCCCTGCAACCTCGAACTCTTACACTGAAAAGATTCTCCCATCCCAGCCTTCGAAGTAACTTCTCTTATTGCCCTTTCTTGATCTTCTTTGTGAATGATTCTCTCTCTGTCATTTGGATGCTGGACTTCTTTTCTCCTCTGCTGAGTCCTATTTTAGGTCATCTGGCTAGTATTTAAATCCAACTAGTCTGCTCCCTACTAGATAATGTCACTTGCTGAAAATAAATTAATAAATAAACTGATAAAAATGAACAGGTTATAGAAAAAAATGATGAGAGTAAAACTTCTTACAATAAACTGATAAAGAAATGCCTCTTTGAGAGGGACCACTTAAGCAAGGACCAATATCACATTTCTAATATGGCTCACATTAATAGGAAAATTAGAAGTAACATAAACAACGTAGGCAAAATCCCCAGACTAAGAGTGTATATGGTACATCTGAGCCAAAAATAATCAAAAATAAAAATAAAAATAAAATAAAAAGAGAGCAAATGAAGAGTGCCATAAGAAGCTGAGAAGGCATACAGGAGACAAGATCATGAAAATCTTGAAATGAAGGACATTTCTTTATACTCCAATAGCACCAGAAAGACATTTAAGGGGCTGAAAAATAAAGTGTAGCAAATATATTCATGTATTAACTCATTTATTTATTCCAAAGAAATTTGCTTCATGCCTATGTGCCCAGCACTGGGTAAGTGCTGGGGCTATGATAAAAATAAAAATACAAAATAAACACCTTTTTTTTTCCTCATGAAACTTACAGTTTAGTGAGGACTGGAATATTAAACCAATATATGTATGTAAATCCAAACTGATATTTTCTCTGAAGGAAAGAAATGTTATTTCAAAAGGATTAAAATATAGAATCTGATGCAGATTAAGAAGTCGGGAAATGCATCGTAGAGGAAAGAACCATGACGCTGAGATGTGGAGGATGTAGATATATGCGCTGTCACCATTTTCGTGCAGGGAGCGTAGCACATGTAAGATGCTAAAAGAAGGTCAATGAGGCCCAATTGCAGAATGTAGGGGTTATCGTAATGTGGGACAAAGCTGCAGAAATACAAGAAAAATCATAATATGCCATATAAGTCAGGTAAGAATTTGATTTATAGCCTCAGAGCAATGTGAAGCCATTGAAAGATTATAAGCTGTGAGTGAGATAATTAGATGGGAAAATGCAATGGCATGTGCAGAAGAGATTGGAAGGAAACCAGGTTGGATAAAGAGAGACTATGATAGAGATATTATTACCAGTTTCAAGGCAGGAAATAATAGTAACCTTGCTCAAGATGGTAGCAGTGAATACGAACGAAGTGGACAAATTCTACCTATGTTTTGGACAGTATTTGCCACCTTTATTTTTAATCATTCTCTGTTAGTCCATTCTTGCATTGCAATAAAGAAATACCTGAAACTGGCTAATTTATAAAGAAAAGAGGTTTCACTGGCTCACAGTTCTGCAGGCCGCACAGGAAGCACACAAGACACTGGCATCTGCATGGCTTCTTGGGAGGCCTCAGGGAGCTTTCATTCATGGCAAAAGTCTTAGCGGGAGCAGGCAAGTCACCAGGCAAGAGTGAGAGCAAGAGAGAGCGGGGAGGTGTACACACTTTAAACAACCAGATCCCAGGAGAACTCACTCACTGCTGCAAAGACAGCACCAAGTCATGGGGGATCTGCCCCCCACTACCCAAATGCCTCCCACCAGGGACTACATTTCAACATGAGATTTGGGCAGGACAAATATCTAAACTACTAGAACACTCCACTTCTGAGACATTTTTAATAGCCCCTCCTCTATGAAAATTTTAATACAAGGTATAAAGTGTATCTGATTAAGTAGTATGTGCATGACTGTTCTTTGTACATTAAAACAATTTTTAAAAATCCCCCTCCCAAAAAGTACCAATTGTAATCCTCTTAGGGCAGTATATAATTCATGGAGAATACATGCTTTAGAAGTGATAATTCAACAAGTCCTGGCAGTGGTTTGCTCATAGGAAGAAAAAAGAAAAGATTTTCAAACTTCCTAGCTTGCGTAATTTAACAGTCTTACTTTTTTGAGAAAGAACGCTAGAACGGACTAGGTTTAAAGGAGGGCAGGTAAGATAATTTTTGTTTCAGCACATCAAGCCTGAATTATTTTTGAGAATTCCAAATAAAACTTTTGGTGGGAGATGTTTCCCTCTTGGTGTCTGGCACAAGCAGGGAGTACAACTGAAGTGAAGATGCCTTTGCAAATCATTGCATTTCTGAAGGCAACATCTTCCCACTTATAACGTCTAGTAAGACCTAAGCAACCCTGCTGATACCAGTGGAATTGGAAATGGAATGGAGCAAGAACTAAAGAGAATATTTTGACTGGCAGACTCTGGTCACAGAGTCTGAATCAGGAAGAGAAACTCCTTGTGCATCCAGGAAGACTTGGGAGTAGGGCCAGGTTTTGTGTTTTTTTTTGTTTTTTAACTCTCTTGACTAAATCCAGGAGTTGATGGAAAGAATAGATTAAATGCTAACATCTTTCTAATGTCTTATTCTGATAGTAAAAAAGTAAAGAGGTTGTACAAAATTATATTATGGTGTGGAAATGTTGAAAAATAAAACATCTTGGAGGGAGTTTGTTTTTTTCTTCAATTTTCATCTGCAATAGAGAATAAGTTTAATTTGACTTTTTGGAATAGAAGAAGTTATCACTCAAACATTTAAAAGTGTAGTTAAATCTAGAAAATGAAACAGGAAAAAGAATCGAGCAAGCAAAGATTATATAAGACAAAAGATTATATAAGACAAAAAGAAAACTATTTTACTATGTTGTAATAAACATAGTAAATGATAAACACAAAAAAGATAAAAGAACTAAAACAATTTAACTTACAATATAAAATGAGAACATGCCAAATTCTCTAAAACTAAAAACAGTGACTTTCAAATTGTAATTAAAAAAAAATAGTGCCCTCCCCAAGAAATGCCAGATATAGGTGATGGGGGAGGAAGGCAGCAAATCACACTGCCATGTGTGTACCTATGCAACAATCTTCCATGTTCTTCACATGTACCCCCAAACCTAAAATGCAATAAAAAAATAAAAAAATAAAAAAATAATAAAAAATAAAAAAATAAAATAGTGCCATATTTTCTATGGCTTAGTATGTACCTGTGTTTGTTTACCATCCATTAGGCTATTTTACAATTCTTGTACAACGGTAATGCAACTAAATATTTTAAGGAAACATGCGATTACTTTATAATCAATAAAAACAGTAATCCCTTAGGTTGTCTTCTGTGTACTTTATAGCTATTAGTTATTGTAAACAAGGCCCCAAATGTTCATCTAAAGTAGAAAGGATGTATAGGATTGTTGTTGAATGTTTTACAA
The DNA here is from genome assembly GCA_036589455.1 of Ateles fusciceps. Lineage (NCBI taxonomy): Eukaryota > Metazoa > Chordata > Mammalia > Primates > Atelidae > Ateles > Ateles fusciceps. Next base: position 10,822,358 of record JAZHEH010000222.1, read on the forward strand.
CCACTGGTACATGCAGCAAGGGTAAATATCACAGATAAAATATTAAGTGAATAAAATCACAACAGGAGAGGAGTTGTGATTTTATTAATCAATGTACATCTATATACACATACATATTAAAAAACAGACAAAAGTGATTCATAGTCATGGAAGCTAAGAAAGTGAATATTTGGATTAATGACAGGGAGGGGCACAGAGAAATTATTTTTTTTTGAAAAACAGCTTATCCCTATAATTTTCTTACAGCAGTACACAGAATTTTACCAGCTGTTGGAGATTACACATAATGCTGCTATAAGATTCTTATGCATATCTTTTGGTAAACGCATGTGTTTATTTGCTACCATTCAGACATAATTTTTAAAAGTTAAAAACATCACTCTCATACAAGCAAAAATCAGCATGTCAATGATTTAATAACTGATTAAAGAGAGAGCCAGAAATGTAATTTGATAATACAGGCTCAAAGAGCATTTTAAGAACAGAAATTTACAAACAAAGGAGAATCACCAAATAAGCAATAACTTATCTGCCATTGGTGAATAAGAAAATATTTGACAGTGAAAAGGTACAACAGAATTTTAAAGTCTGCTTTTTCTCTGTGAGTTCTTCCTTCTACATAGGAAACAAAGAGCATATTGAATCAGTGTAAAAGCTCCAAGAGACTATTGGACTCCAGATGAAATATTATATATTGATTTTATTTGGTGATAAAAGATTAGGGAAAAATAAGCAATACAGGTATCAGAATATATCTATTGATTACCACTTTTATTATAAATTAGGTACTTCCAGTGTGTAGCCATAAAATTCACATAGGAAGTATCTTCCAGCAATCTAGTCCTCTTTTTATTTTTATTTGATATGTTATTTTATTTTTAGCAACCCGAGACCATTTTTTCCAGCATTATTGATGTATAATTGACAGATAAAAATTGCACATATTTGAGGTGCAAAACGTGATGTTTTGATATATGTATACATTGTGAAATTATTGCCACAGTGATCTGATTAATATGTTTATCATCTTACATAGCTGCCATTGTGTGGAGGGTGGTTGGGGCAGTGAGGATACTTAAGATCTACTCTCTTAGCAAGTCCAAAGTATATAATATGTTATTATTAACTATAGTCACCATGAAGGTTTGTACCTTTTGGCCAACATCTCCCCAAAATATAGTTATTTTTCACATTCAACCTTTATATTAGAGTTAAAATAGATTTTATAAACCACTATTGAAGTAATAGTGTGTTCTGAATTTAATATCAGAGTAATCTGAATTTGAATATACTTACCTTTAGTGGTGGGTTTCTTACTTTCATATGTTTTCATGTTACTAATTAGTGTCTTTTTGCTTTACTGTGAAGGTTTCTGTATATATCCCTCTTTTAAAATCCAGTTTAAATGGTAGCTAAGTCAGAATAATCATTAGATACAATAATATAATTCCTTCTTCAAATTCTCATATAGAACTTCTGGTTTACCCAACCTTTTAAAGAAAATTATTTAAAGAAAGTGGGCTAGTCTTTGACACTGATTTGGGTGATAAGAATACTTATGGCTGCTCCAAAACTCTATTATGGGATTCCCATACTTCCAGAAAAGGCCAGGTCCTTACCAGCCTCCATGATCATCATCCATTATAGGGCTACTTAGAAAATTTATACCTACCACTTTGAGGAAAAGGGGACTTAACTTTTTCAGGATTACCTTTCTGATAGGGTTTTGTTATGTAAGACAACAAAAACTATCGAATTAACTTCTCTTTTCAGCAATGGAAACAGCATTGATAGTTATTTTAGTTTTTATTCTTATTATTTTTATCAGTTTTAATCTGTATGTGTGATGTTATTTACTGTTACATTTATATAACAGTGATGTGATATACTGTTATACTGCTATAACAGTGTATTAATGTGTGTGATGTGATATACTGTTTTATTGATATATTTTTATTTATTTCAAATGAGACATTTGTTTAATGTTCTATAGGGCAAAAAACTTATAATGTTTGGGAACATTCATATTTCTGTACTCAAGGTGTGGGATATAGTTAATGTTTTTGTATGCATCATTGATTAAGAGTTTGAAATGAATGTGTATTAACTTTGTAATTATATTATTTTGAAAGCATAGTAAACAAGTATTTTAAATGCTTTACAAAAAAAAGAACATAAAGTTACTAGTTGCTTGATAAGTTCCTAGATAAGTGACTTGATAAGTTATTTGATGTGTGATGTGCTATACTGTTAACAGTATAGCATATCACATCACACAAGTAACTTATTCTGCACATAGCAGTGCAGACACCTCTTCAAGACTCGGATTGCATTTATTTTATATATCAAAAGTGATATACTGTTAACAGTGCATCACATCACACATTAAATAACTTATCAAGTCACTTATCTGTGATATTCTGTTATAATGGTATAACAGTATATCACATAACACATACAGACTAATCTTAAATTACATGATTCTGATTGCATCACTCAAGAAGACTCATTACTTTAGAAAAATTGCTAACAACATAATTGCCTATAAAATATATACACTACCAAGGACACGAAGAAAGCATTAGTCAAATATCATCAACACCTAACAACTACATTCTACAATTTGGCTTAAACATGACTGTCTTACTTTCTTTTAAAATCTCATACATTGTTATTACTGTAGTCACTATGTTGTACAATATATATCTTGAACTTATTTCTTCTTTCTACTGAAATTTTGTACTCCTTGACCAACATTTCCCCAAACCCCCTCATCCCTCCCAACTCCTAGTAACTAACGTTCTAAATTTTTATGAGCTCACCTTTTTTGGATTCAACATATAAGTGAGATCATGCAGCATTTGTCTTTCTGTGCCTAGTATATTTCATTTAACATAACATATCCAAGTTCTTCCATGTTATCACAAATGATAGGGCTTTATTCTTCCTTAAGGATAGATAGTAGTTTATTGTGTATATGTACCATATGTTATTTATTTACTCATTTGTTGATGGATACTTAGCTTGGTCCCATTTTATGGCTATTGTGAAAAAAAAAAAGCTGCAGGAAGTTTCATTCTGCACATAACAGTGCAGACACCTCTTTAAGATTCAGATTGCATTTACTTTATACATATGTATATATGTACCTAGTAAGGGATTGTTGGATTGACCATTATTTTTAATTTTATAAATGTTACCTATATTGGATGCCTTTCTGGTCCAACTATATTCTATAAAAACAGACAAAAAAATTGAAAACCAAAAATGCTATTTGAGTAGTCTGTATAACTGAATATATATATAATATATATAGTATTTGAGCATATATATACACACACACACACACACACACATATATTTATTTTCAAATGAGTTGTATTTATTCATTGTACAACTCCTAAATAAGGAAGGATTTTGAGTTGATCTCACTTTAGTAAAAGACTCACTTATCTGGATGTTTATCTGAAATGTGGCCAAATGTCTGAAGAGTTGGACAAGATAAAAACCACAGGAACACACATTTATTGTTGAATATGGATAGTTGCCATCCAATTGTAATAATGAATAGAAATCAGATCTTTTGCTACCATGTTCTCTGCTCAGTAGTAATCATAGTAGTTTGTATGTGTACGATGATGAACAGTGTTGTAGTTGTTGGCCTTATTCTGACTTGGATATTGCTGTGTATTGACTGTTACATTGTATACGAGGACTAGCTTCTATGAATAGTGTGTAGCATAATGTTTGAGCCTGAGCAGATTCTAAAAAGCACCAATATGTTTCTAGCATTCAAGAAACCTTTAAGATTTTTTTTTTGAGTATGTGAGACATATAAGAAAATAAATAAATTTACTTTCTTAGAAAAATAAGCACCTCCTATATAAACAAACACAGACCTTTAGAGCAGTATAAATTGTTTGTGAAAATCATTTTAATTTCAGCAAACATACAGAAAGGATTAACTTATTGTCAGATTTGTTAGTTGCTGCTGTGCATGTCTTTTCTCTTTTAATCTACACCAAGAACCCCAGGCTCAAATGCTCATTATTATACAATATTTGGGAGTTTTTATTTTTGATCAAATCTTTAAAAGCAAGAAGTATTTAGAAGGCACAAAAAGTACAAACTCTAAAAGAAGAAAACAAAAATAATGACAATAGCCTTAATCAAAATTAAAGATTTCTTCTCTTTGTAACATGCTGTTAAAAAGGAAAAGACAATCCACAGACTGGGATAAACTATTTTCAATACATCTCAAATATATTTGACTATGTACTTGTATCTATAATGCATAAAGAGCCCTTAAAATTCAATAAGAAGACTAACCAAGTTTTTTTTTTAGTGAAGAAAAGATTGCAGAAGACAGTTCACAAAGATAACAAATAAGAAACAAACAAGCCCCTGAAAATAAGTTCAACAATGTTATCCTTCTAATAAATGAAAATAACCTAAATGAGATAATACCACAAACCTATTAAGATAAAGGTAAAAACATTGACAATACCCCTTGTAAGTAAGGACATAAACAACTGGATTTCTTATACATTGCTAGTGAGAATGTGAAATACATGTGAGTAAAGATGGATACAACTTGATTTCTCATACATTGCTAATGAGAATGTAAAATGGTATAATCACTGAAATGGTTTGGTTCTGTGTCCCACCCAAATCTCAAGGGAGAGACCTGGTGGGGAGTGATTGGATCATGAAGACAGTTTCCCCCATGCTGTTCTCATGATAGTGACTGAGTTCTCATGAGATCTGATGGTTTGATAAGGAGTTCTTCCCCCTTCACTCATTCTCTGTCCTGCCACCATATAAGACATGCCTGCAACCACTTCCCCCATGATTTTAAGTTTCCTGAAGCCTCCCTAGCCATGCAGAACTGTGAGTTAATTAACCCTCTTTTCTTTATAAATTACCCAGTCCCAGGCAGCTCTTTATAGCAGTGTAAAAACAGACTAATATAGAGAATTTGTACCAGGAGTGGGGGAACCACTATAAAGATACTTGAAAATGTGCAAGCAACTTTGGAACTGGGTAACAGGCAGAGGTTGGAACAGTTTGAGGAAACTCACTGGGAACTGGAGCAAAGGTTGCTCTTGCTATGCTTTAGAAAAACACTTGCAACATTTTGCTCCTGTCCTAGAGATCTGTGGAACTTTGAAATTGAGAAAAATGATCTGAAATTAGAACTTATATCTAAAAGGGAAGTAAAGCATAAAAGCTTAAAAAATTTGCAGCCTGACCATGTGGTAGAAAAGAAAAGCCATTTTCTGTGGAGAAAGTCAAGCTGGTTGGAGAAATTTGCATAAGTAACGAGGAGCTGAATGTTAATAGCCCAGACAATGGGGAAAATGTCTCCAGGGCATGTAAGAGATCATCATAGCAGCCCCTCACATCACAGGCCTGGAGGCCAAGGAGGGAAAATTGTTTCTGTGGGCCAGGCCCAGGGCCTATTACTTTGTGCAGTCTCCCAACTTGGCCTGCGTTCCAGCCACTCCAGCTCTAGTCATGGCTAAAAGGGGACAAGGTATAGCTTTAGCCATTGCTGTAGAAGGTTCTATCCCTAAGGCTTGGTGGTTTTCATGTGATGTTGGGCCTGCAGGTGCACAGAATTCAAGAACTGAAGTTGGGGAACCTCCACTTAGATTTCAGAGAATGTATGGAAATATCTTTATGTCCAGGCAGAAGTCTGCTGCAGGGGCAGAGCCCTAATGGAGAACCTCTGCTAGGGCAGTGCAAAAGTGAAATGTGGGATTAGAACCCCCACACAGAGGCCCTACTGGGGCATTCCTAATGGATCTGTGAGAAAAGGGCCATCATCCTCCAGACCCCAGAATGGCAGATCCACTAACAACTTGCACCATGTGCCTGGAAAAGCTGCAGACATTAATGTTAGTCATGAAAGCAGCTGCAGGAGTATACCTTGCAAAGTCACCGGGGCAGAACTGCCCAGGGAAGTGGGAGCCCACTCCTTGCATCAGCATACTCTGGATGTGAAGCAAGGAGTCAAAGTACATTATTTCAAACTTTAAGACTTAACGACAACCCCACAGGATTTCTGACTTGCATGGAGACTGTAGCCCTTTGTTTTGGCCAAATTCTCCCATTTGGAATGAGAACGTTTATCCAATGCCTATACTGTTTTGGAAATAAGTAACTTGTTTTATATTTGTATTTTGGAAGTAACTAACATTTTTCTTATTTTACAGGCTTATAGGCAGAAGGAACTTGCCTTGTCTCAGAAAAGGCTTTGGACTTGGACTTTTAAGTTAATGCTGAAATGAGTTAAGACTTTGATGAGGCCTCCCCAGCATGCAGAACTGTCATTCAATTAACCCTCTTTTCTCTATAAATTACCCAGTCTCAGAAATTCTTTATAGGAGTGTGAAAACGGACAAATACAACCACTTTGGAAAAAGAGTTTTATAGTTTTTTATAAAGTTAACTATGCAGGTATATGAAACACCTAACTCAATTTGAGCTAATAAAACACTTCTAGTAGGTATACTTAAGAATTAGGTGGGAGAGGGGGGTAAAGAATAGTTGATTCATGAGTACAAATATACAGTTTGATAGAATAAATAAGACAGTGTTTGATAGATCAGTGACTATCACTTGTAATTATTTTATATATCAAAGTTTCTTGTAGAGAATAATGCAAATGTGCCTAGTTAAAGAAAAGACAAATATTGAAGGCAATGGATGTAACCCAATTACACTGATTTGATGTTTATCAAATGTAACAAGTTTACATAAGTTAATTTATTACATGTATCCTGAAAATATGTACATCTATGCTTAATAAAAAAATAAAAATTTAAAAAATAGTTGCAAGGAGCTCAGTCAGCTGGAGCATGGCTTTGTTTTGTAATGAGGATATAATAATGAAATAAGGATAATGAGATAAATTGAGAACTTTGGGATAGATCAATATAAGAACCACCATTTTGTTCAAAAGCTATTGTATGTATTTTTATATACATTTTTAGAGTATACTTTTTTACAAAGACCACTGGGATTTCTTTTGTATATTGGAATAAACAAAAGTAGTTTTGTTCTCAAATGTATAATTTGTTTAGGATGTGTTTTAGGTTGCTTAACTCTTTGGCACGAGTTTGCTCTTGTGTAAAATAGGTATTTTAACATATTTCTTATTTTAGAGTAATTCTAAAGGTAAAATAACATAGTGGATATTATAAATTATAAAACGCTAATTAAATGCAAACTTGTATTCAAACTTAATTTCATCAATTTCATTTATATTATTTATGAATATTAAAATGTTTACAATAATTAAACTGAACTGCGGTCATCTGCCATTATAATTATTAGGTAATAGACATCACAACGAATAAATAGCTCAATCTGTAGAAATAAAAAAGGAATAGGTATTACTTATATACTTTTCAAAATGTTTGCTTTGGCTTTATTCCAGTCATCCTGGAAAATAATTCTATGTAGGGTAAATTCTATGTAGGGTAAAGTCACAAAAATTATGGAAAATCTGCTTTTTTAAAGTGCTTCAGGATTCTTTTTCTTTAAACTCTTTAAACCCTAACACTTATTTTATAAATACTCCCTTGGTCACAAGAGGTAATAATTACTGCAATAATAGTTTTAAGTTCTGTAATATATACCATATGAGAAAACAGGATGTGTCAAAAACAAAACCTTCTCAAGAGGTGAATGCTAGATCACGCTTTTGAAATCATGCTTCAATATTTATCCACATGCTTTAGAGAAAAAATTTGGCACATTTATTAAAATGACTGGGATAGAGTCACCTAATTTCAGATATGCTGAACTAGGCATTGTAGTTTATCAATTATATTAAATTATAATTAGTAAAAGTAACAATGCTTTAAAGTTTGGACAACATCCAAAAACTCACAAATGTTGAAATAACAAAACTGGAGATTGAACATGAAAATGGTCCTCAAATTCTAACAATTGAATTATGAATGACATGTTCAGATTTTACTCAAATGGAAACTCTTCAGCTGCTTTCAGACACTGATTTTAGTAAATAAAGTGTCAAACTAAAGAGTTTTGAAAGACCTGGGACACAGTTACCATCTTACTATAAGCCCAGCTGACTAAGACATTAATTGTTAGGTAATAAATATATGTAGCATAAAATCCTTCTCTAACACCTAACACATTATGTCCTGTAACTATCTATTCAAATGTCCATTTATTCTTGTACAAGTATGCACTCCAAAGAAAGGACTGGTGTTCTATTCATCTTTGTATCTCTGTTTCCAGAAAAAGTTTAATAACTGCCATAACCCCAAGTGCAAATAATGTAAATCAAGAGTCATTTCTAAGCTTGAAAGTTTGGTGCTGAACACTGTACACATATTACCTAATTGTATCTTCGCATAAATACTATGAAATATTTAATGGTTTTTCTAATTATTTATAATGATGACAGGTAAGCATGAATATTATATATTCACTTCAGATTAAACTTTAATAATATATTTAACATCTATATTTTAAAACTCAGTATAATTAGCGCTGTGGAAAAATAGTTGCATTTTAACAGGTAAAATTAAACGTAACAGCAAAAAACACAATTACTTTTGCACCAACCTAATAAATGATTCTGAGAAAATTAACTAAATGAAATATTTCAGAAAGTAGACAAAAGACATGAGAAAGATCAGATTCTAAAGGATAATACAAAAGGCAAAGGAATGCAATCAATTCTAAGAAATGTGGCTGGGTGTGGTGACTCATGCCTGTAATCTGAGCACTTTCAGAGGCTGAGGTGGGAAGATCACTTGCCAGGAGTTTGAGACCAGCCTGGGCAATCTAGTGAAACTCTTTCTTTACAAAAAAAATTAAAACTTAGCCAAGTTGTAGTGATGTGTACCTGTAGTCCCAGCTGCACAGGAGGCTGAAGCAAGTGGATCGATTGGGGCTGTAGTCAGCTGGTTGTGCCACTGCACTCCAGCCTGGGCAACACAGTGAGGCCCTGTCTAAAATTAAGTTAAATTAAAATATATAAAATAAAATAAAATCATAAATTACTGCTGCAAGAAAAACAATCAGACCTGTATTTGTGTTGTTACATTAATAAGAATAAACTTCTTGTATTTGTTTTCAGTTGCTCCTATAACAAATTATGATAAATCTACAGTAAGTTAAAAAAACAAATCAACAAAAAACCCACATTATTATCTAACAATTCTGAAGGAGACCAAAGCACAAATAGTTCCCACAGAGCTAAAATCAAGATGATGGCCCATCTGCATTCTCTCTGAAGACTGTAGAGGACAAGATGTTCCTTAATTTTTCCAGCTTCTAGAGGCTGCCGGCATCTTAATTCATGATCACATTCTTCCAACCTCAATTTCTATCACCACATATCCTTCTTGACTTTGTTTTAGGGGGACCCTTGTGATTACACTGGGGCTACCCAGACATGCCAGGATAATCTCACCATCTCAAGATTCCTAACTTGATCACATCTGCAAATTTCCTGTTACCATGATAACATAGTCACAGATTTCTGAGATTAGGATGTGGACATCCTTGGCAAGGAGGAGAAATTATTCTGCCTACCAAATATTCATGTAACCGTTAAGATTTGGGGTTCTATTTACTGTCACAGCATAGCCCACCCTATTGTGATAAACAAACTAATCAACTTTTATCCACCAAAATGTCAAAATGAAAATCTTTGTAGATACGGAATGGCTCAAATAGGCTATGGTTACTCCCCCCTCTTAAAAATATACAGCTAAAAACATATCATTTTATTTGAGAAATAAAGAAAAAATTCCAACTCCGTACTGTAGCCATGGTTTAAATGGACTTATCAGTCATGGACCTCAAACTTAAGAATTTGCATGCAATAACTCAGCCAGTTAATTTACTGCTTTTGTTTCAGTCCCCAAATCTGGAGTATACTTGCTAGAATACATTCCTCTGTTCACAATTTATCCTGACTTTCCTGTTTTAACAAGTATGAAAAAAACAAACAGCTGGTGTGTTCTAGATTCAGAATTGCTAATTCTAATTTGGTCTTTCAAATGATTGACAAAACATTCTTCTTGAATAATTTCTAAAATTAAAATTATCATTCTTTTTCCTCTCAGTGTTTCATGAGGTAACATGACTATCTACTTTGTCGATGAACCTAGAGGTGATATTCAGCATGTTCAAATCCTATGGTAAATCTCCTGTTTCACTGAGTTATGATCATTGTCAAAATACTAAAACCTGTGGCAGCTATCATATGCCCTTTTATTCTTTCCACATATTTGCTTCTGTTACCATATTAGTAGAGCATGTTAACCACTTTAGCAAACAACTCCAATTCTTACTGGCTTCAGACAATTTAGCTTTACTGCTAGTTCATGTCATGGTCTGAAGCAGACTGGCACTATGGGAGTATGCACCAGTGTGCTCAGCCAGCCATCATAAGTACCGCAGACTGTGGAGCTTAAACAATAGGACATTATTTTCTACAGTTCTGGGGGGCTAGAAATTCAAGATCAGGATTCTAGTCAATTTGATTTCTAATGAGAGTTCTCTACTTGGCTTATAGACAGCTGCCTTCTCACTACTTGATGTAGTGGTGGAGAGAAAGAGAGAGAGATCTCTTTCCTTATCTTTTGTTACTCTAATTATTAATTTTTGTGGTTATATAGTAGGTGTATAAATTTACATGGTACATGAGATGTTGCAATACATTATGAAGAATGGGATATCCATTCCCTCAAGCATTTATTTTTTGAGTTATAAAAAATCCAATTACACTCTTTATTTAAAAATATATAATTAAGTTATTATTGGCTATAATCAGCCTATGGTGATATCAAATAGTAGGTCTTATTCATTCTATTTTTTGTACCCATTAACCATCCTCACCTCCCCCTAAATCTCCCACTACCTTTCCCAGCCTCTGGTAACCATCCTTCTCTCTCTGTTCATGAGTTCAATTGTTTTGACTTTTAGATTCCATAAGTAAGTGAGAACATGTGATTTTTATCTTTCTGTACCTGGCTTATTTTACTAAACATTATGATCTTCAGTTCCACCCATGTTGTTGCAAATGACAGAATCTCATTCTTTTTTTTATGGCTGAATAGTGCTCCATTGTGTATAAGTACCACATTTTCTTTATTCATTCATCCATTGATAGACACTTAGGTTACTTTTAAATCTTAGCTATTGTAAATAGTGCTGCAACGAGCATAGGAATGCAGATTCTCTTTGATATATTGGCTTCCTTTCTTTTGGATATATACCCCATATTATCCAGCAGTGGTATTACTGGATCATATGGGTGCTCAATTTTTAGTTTTTGTGAGGAATCTCCAAACAGTGCTCCATAGTGCCTGTACTAATTTTCATGACTACCAACAGTGTATAAGGATTCCCTTTCTCCACTTTCTCACTCATCAGCATTTATTATTGCTTGTCTTTTGGAGATAGGCCATAGTAACTGGGGTGAGAGTATATGTGATTTATAGGGTACAGCCTCCCTCCCAGCTGCTTTCATGGGCTGGAAATGAGTGTCTGCAGCTTCTCCAGGTGCATAGTGCAAGCTGTAGGTGGATCTTTCATTCTGGGATCTGGCAGATGGGGCCCTCTTTTCACAGCTCCACTAGGTGATGCCCCAGTAGGGACTCTGTGTGTGGGCTGCAACCCCCACATTTCCTTTCTGCATTGCCGCAGCAGAGGTTCTCCATGAGAGCCCCACCCTTGAAGTAAACTTCTGCCTGTGCATCCAGGTGTTTTCACACATCTTCTGAAATCTAGGCAGAGGTTCCCAAACCCCAATTCTTGATTTCTATGCACCCACAGGCTCAACACCATGTGAAAACTGCCAAGACTTGCACCCTCTGAAGCCACAGCCTGAGCTCTACACTGGCGCCTTTTAGCCACGCCTGGAGCAGCTCGGATGTAGGGCACTGAGTCCCTAGACTGCACACAGCACAGGGACCCTGGGATCTGCCCACAAAACCATTTTTTTTTCTTCCTAGACCTCTGGGTCTGTGATGGGAGAGGCTGCCACAAAAGTCTCTGACATGCCCTGGGGAGATTTTCTCCATTGCCTTGGGACTTAACATCAGGCTCCTCATTGCTTATGCAAATATTTGCAGCTGGCTTGAATTTCTTTTCAGAAAATGGAATTTTCTTTTCTAGTGCATTGTCAGGCTGCAAAATTTCTGATCTTTTATGCTCTGATTTCCTTTTAAAATTGAATGCCTTTAATAGCATCCAAGTCACCTCTTGAATGCTTTGCTTCTTAGAAATTTCTTCTGCCAAATACCCTAAATTATCTCTCTCCAGTTCAAATTTTCACAAATCTCTAGGGAAGGGGCAAAATGTTGCCAGTCTTTGCTAAAAAATAATAAGAATCACCTTTGCTCCAGTTCCCAATAAGTTTCTCATCTCCATCTGAGACCATCTCAGCCTGGACATTATTCATATCACAATTAGGCTTTTAGTCAAACCCATTCGACAAGTCTCTAGGAAGTTTAAACTTTCCCACATCTTCCTGTCTTCTTTCGAGCCATCCAATCTGTTCCAACCTCTGCCTCTTACCCAGTTTCAAAGTCACTTCTACATTTTCTGGTATCCTTTGAGCAATGCTACACTCTACTGGTACCAGTTAATGTATTAGTCCGTTTTCATGCTGCTAATAAAGACATACCTGAGACTGGGAAGAAAAAGAGGTTTAACCGGACTTAGAGTTCCGCATGGCTGGAAAGGCCTCAGAATCATGGCAGGAGGTGAAAGGTACTTTTTACATGCAGAAACCCCTGATAAAACATCAGCTCTCATGAGACTTATTCACCACCATGAGAACAGCATAAAAGATACTACCACATGATTCAAATTATTTCCCACTGGGTCCCTCCCACAACACATGAGAATTATGGGAGTACAATTCAAGATGAGATTTGAGTGAGAACACGGAAGTAAACCGTATCACAAGCCAAATCCAACATTACATGAAAAAGTAATACACATCACAATCAAATGGATTTTTTTTCTAGAGATGCAAGGATAGTTCAACATACACAAATCAATAAATGTGATACACCACATAAACAGAATTTAAAACAAAAACCACATAATCATCTCAATGATGCAGAAAACAAATTCAATAAAATCCAACATCCCTTTAGATATAAACACTTACCACCTAGAAATCAGTGGAACATATCTTGAAATAATAAGAAGCAGTTTCACATTAGTTTGATGACTTATCCAGATTCAACCAGTTAAATTTTGGTGAGCTATGGAGGAGGGAGGATAACTGAACTGCCTTCTCTCAGATCTACATTGTGGCTGTCTTTAGCTTTACTGCATTTTTCAGGAACTTACTTTGTTTTAAAAGCCCCTGACCTATAGTTTTCATGTTGGATCTCAAATAGAAGCCTGGATACAATGACTGGAATTCTAGAGGCAGGAGACAGGGCATTTCCCTTTCTCTCTGCTTCCTGTCATGTCCCTGGTTATGGCTGCTTCCCCTGTGCCTCTACCTCTTTCTCCAGCCCATCCTTCCTATTTACAGCAGCCGAAGTCAGCCATGATTTCTGGACTCTGATGGTAACAACACCTGCTCTTACTACTCTTTAGGTGTGATGATAACAGCTTTCTTATTGTTGCTAATTTTTGGGTGGCCCCACTCTCAAGTCTTTTACCCAATTCCTATATTAAATAACCTCAGTTTGAATAACCTAAAGTGGTTTTATTTTTCTGCCTAGATAATTGCCATTTGAAAATATACCAATAAGCTTTCCATAAGTCAAATTATTAATCCCAACCCAATGTTTCTATTTCATGATATAGTGTTTTTCCATCATTTGCTTAGAAAGCTATAGTTTACTGTCCTTTATTCCTTCTGTATTACTGATGTATATCCTATGGGCTTACAATGATTGGGTTGTATTTGAGTTTCTAAAGGTGTTTTTCATCACATCCCTTTGATTATAATAAAAAATGTGATAAACAAAATGGCAAATGTAGTGGTTAAGATAAAGGAGTGTATATAATTCCTCTCTGTCTCTCAAAAGCTGTAGGAACTTGAGTTACTTTGTCTCTCAGCTTGATATTAACAGGAATAATAGTTCATCTGACTGAGAATTATCATGAAGAATGAACGAATGATGTATTGCCTGTTACATAGCACTAATAAAAAAGTAGAAATTTTTAAAGCATTATTTGAGAATTTGAAGAAAACATAAGGATTGTTGTGATTGACATAATTGTGAATTTAGAACTCTTTATTTTGAACTGTGAGAATTTAAATCATTAATTAATGTGTATGTGTGCATGTATGCAGTGTCTGTATATATGGCTGCAAATAATATATATGTAAACCTATACCATTATATAATGAAATTCAAATACAATTTCTAAAATCTTTCCATTTGAAACTTCCAGAACTTAAGAAAAAATAATATGCATCTAGAGTTTTAATGCTTTAAAAAGTACATTTTTTCATTAAAACAAAATATCAAAGTGTTTACAAAAAAAAAAAGCATTTTATAAATGCAAAATGTATTACTGAAGAACAGGGAAATAGTTTAAGTAAAAAAGGATTTTACTACCTTAGATTTATTTTAAGAAAATTCGAGGAACTTCAGCTATGCAGAAAACTCCGGGAAATATAATAATTTAGACAATCTCTTTATGTAACTTTTTCTAGATGAGCCAAATTAATGCATAATGATGATGATTTGGTTATCTCTAAAGAACTGCTTCTTTTATCTGCTCCAGTGTTGTGTCATTGAAGACCCTTTCGACAATCATTTCCAGAAAGTTCTTTAAAAATATACTGAAAATGGCACTTGAGAAAGGATGCCTTTTGTCTAAGGCTGGAGAGAAAGAAAAGTTTGAGAACATGACAGAATAAAACAGAGGCTTAGGGACAATCTACAGATGAAATCAGCCAGAAGAAAATTCTATTCTTCCTGCATCAAATACAAAAGAAAGTAAAAGTGATGAATCCAAGGATCTACATAACTATGAAAATTCATAGTAATTGCAGAAACTATCCCTAAAAGCAAACCTGAAAGAAACTTCAAGCTCTGAATGACAAAATTTAGCAGTCAATTGGGACACTGAATTAATAAAAGATTTATATTATGCAAGCTACAGCTGACATCCACATTGTAGAAACAAGTGCTCTCTTCTGACCCGTTCCAAGTATACATTATTTTTAAAAATCCTGTTTCAAAATTTAGCCAAAATGGAACTCGAGAGAGCATTATGTAAATCTCACTTCTTGTTTCAATTCTCTCAAAAGTCCCTAGGTCCCATATTAGTAAAGGCGACATATGTGGAATAAGGTTTATAATGTATATTAAACAGAAACCTTCACGTTAACAAGTCATCCTTGATTTGCCACTTTATAATGTACCTACTACGTTTATGCAAGGTTATAATGTAAATAATCCCCCAAACTCCAAGGAGTATGAGTCTTTGTGTGGAATTCGACATGTTAATATTTCCTTTCTAACCAAATTAACTCCACATGTTTTCTGCTGCAACTAATCTTTTTCCTGTGGAATTAGGCATGGTCTGACTCATTATTTATTTCTTGAACATGACAATTTACTCCAGAGCAGTCCTCATTTCACACAGCCTCAGGCTCCTGGGCCATTTGTGTGCACCCAGAATCATTGTTCATCTTTGTAGTTAGCATGTGGACTCTGGAAGGAAATCATAAGAGTACCAGTATCTAGACTAAGGCAAGTTGGCCAGCCATTCCATCAATGGCAGGCTTTAGATAGTACGTGTCTGGGGGGAGAAATAATTTCTAAGGTGTCTACAGAAACTTAGGACTGATAAAGTACTCCCAAAAGTTCCTAAAAATGAGTAAGATTTATATTAATTGAGAATGTCCTAAATGTCACACCTTTATCCTTACTTATGATATTGGTAATCCTAGCAATGATAAGGTGGAAAATATAACCCATTTTCAACATGAAGAGACAGTCATACAGCTAATCAGCTGCAGAGCAGAGATTCAAAACCAGCTTCTTTGATGCCAAAACCAATGCTTTGAAATGAAGCATTTCTATTACTTCTTCTCAAAGTAGCCTGTGGCAGAGACAAGTAGCGATCACTATGACCTTCAGAGTTATAAACCAAAGCTCAGCAAAGTGAATTAACTTATTAAGACCTCAGAGATTAGAGACTGAGTCTGATCCACAACCTGACTCTAAGGAGTCTCTGTGCTGTTCTTATTTATTTTTTCCCACCATTAAATTTACTTAGATAATTTAGCTGAAGGCCCATCATAGGCCACGATAAGTATTCTTAGGTAGAAAAGAAGGATAGTGGAAGGGTGACAGAAAGGAGATAAGAGACGAAATACGAATTTTGAAGTGAAGAATCTATATGCTATTTGTTCTGTATCCATAACACCATAACATTCATAATAGCATGGTGTCCTGAACATAGTGACAATAGGTATTTAATATGTAATGACTATATAAGTTAGGTGAATAAAAATAAGAACCATTTGATTTTTTTTTAATTTACTTGTTTTTATGCTAAAGACTTCATTTTTTATTATGATTGTCTGTGTATCTGTATACCTTGGTTTAGTTCTGCCCCACCTTTAAGCTCAGCTATGTTACAGTGAATTTCTTTCATCTTTCTGGACCTGATATTTCTCATGAATATAATATAGAAGTTAGATTAATTAAGTTTAAAATGCTTTCAAACTAAGGCGTATCTGGCATAGACAATCTTTTTCAAAAAATGTTTCATTGTAAGATGATGATCTGGTAGTAAAAATTCCATCCATATGTAGATATTGATTGTATTATATGTGATCTCAAAGGTTTCCAGCAACTTGGTACAAGATAGCAATAAAACTTCTGATGTTCTTAACATTTGCTAAGCACCTATTTACTTTATCATTTATTCTTTCTTTCAGCAAGCAATTATTGAAAGACCTCTATGTGAAAGTGCTGGATTGGAAGAATTTCAAAACAATAATAACTGGTGTTCTGAGTTACACACAAGATGCCGGAGAAGGGAAAAAGATGTGCTTAATTTCTCAATCAACAGGGAAAGTTAACATTTGGACTTGAAGAGAGAGTAGGTATTCCCTGGCAGCAGGTAGCAAGAACCGCCCAGCCTCAAGAGCAGCATGTCATGATAGCTTTGGGGGATGCCAAATTTCTTGGTACAGTCAGCACAAAAGGGATTAGTGAGAGTGGAGCAGATAATGCCGAGCAGGTAGGCAGGGGCCACTCTCAGTTTTACTATTATATTGTGGGTTATAAGCAATACTTAAGAACTTTTTGAAGATGAGTGACATAATTATATTTACATTTTGAAAAATCAATATGGCAGTCCGTGCAGGGATGAAGAATGGCAAAGTGGAAAGGAACCCAGTTATTGAGATAGATAAGGTGGGAAAACCTGAAGGTCTCAACTGAGATTATCTCTTAGAGGTAAGATGCTGCATGAGACTTTTGCCATACTCAACATGATTCAAGCTTTCTCTCAGGTGACAACAAAGAAGAGCCTGGGTGTGCTTTACATTAAAACATATTTTCTTAAACAAAAGAAAATGGGAGAAAAGCTCAATGTGTGAGTAAATAATAACTAATCCAAGTAATTAAGGCTTTGAGAAAGTATCACTATGCTATCTTCTGGATGACAAGAAGAATGTGATTGCAGATATTTTAAGTCAGAGTGAAAAGTAAGGAATCCTGGATTGGCAAGGAACAAACTCAGAAAATACACTTCTCTAAAAGAAGGCAGGCATTGTTCCTTATTTGCTGGTCTTTTAGTTACCACTTGATTTAGAAGGAAACAAATAGATGTTTTGCATACTCTAACAGATATTTTTAAAGTAAATAGATTTTTCTTCATATTAGGGGAATGTGTTTGGATTTGAAATTCAAAATTTGTTGTTTTCAAATTTGTGCCTGAACCATCATCCATCTGGTTCTCCTCCTCACACCCACTACACACGCACGTCTATTTCTCCCTTTAATGTTTTTATTTCATTGTTTTCTGCCCGATGGATCAGAACCTTTAAAACCATACATAAATAAAAGATCTAGAACCTGCCTTAACCCTGGTTTTCCCCACCTCCTATAATGCCCTCATGGTTGTTCCAGAAGCTGCTATTAGTAGCCCCCCCCCCCAATCCATTGTGATTTCTCTGCTATGAGAACCTTATGAGCATTCATATCTTTGCTCTGGATCAGAACAAACATGTTGATAAACATTTCAATAGTTTAAAAAAATGTAATTTTATCAGAAATACAAAAAAATATGCAAGTAAAAGAAACGCAGAGAAATAAGACACAAGAAATGATTGTGTCTATCATGAGGAAGTACTTATCTCTGTCAGGAAAAAAACACACCATTCCCATACTTTATTTTGCCCACAAGCTAAACATGTCTGTAAATGTGCATTTGACACACTTAGTTTGACTACATATAAAAAGAATTAGTTTTCTAAGTACAAAGTAGAAACCATGATTTCTTTAAACTGGTAATAAATTAGAAAAAATATTCAACAGAGTGTTGTGATGAATCATTAATATTTTATGACATTTCTAATATTAAACTATTTCTAGTTTTAAGAAGTTTTGACACAAAAAACAATGCATATTTTGCATGTTTATATAACATCTTTTCAAAGTATTTAATCAATATTTTTAATCTAGTTAACTTTTCTCCCACTTTCTTCAGAATTAAAATTCTTTAACTTTTAGTTCAAGTTCATGGGTACATGTGTAGGTTGGTGATATACATAAACTTGTTTATATGTAAACTTGTATCATGGGCGTTTGCTGTATAGATTATTTCAACTGTTGATACTAAGCCTAATACTAAACAGTTATTTTTCTTGATTCTTTCTCCCTCCTTGTACCCTCCACCCTTGAGGAGGAAATATAAAATTCAGAATAAATATTAATTTTTTTAATTGGAATTTAGGTTCTGGGGTACATGTGCAGATCATGCAGGATTGTTGCATAGGTACACACATGGCAATGTGGTTTGCTGTCTCCATCTCCCTGTCACCTATATCTGGCATTTCTCCCCATTTTATCCCTCCCCGACCTCCGCACCTCACCACTGTCCCTCCCTTGACTCCCCCAACAGACCCCAGTGTGTGATGCTCCCCTCCCTGTGTCCATGGGTTCTCATTGTTCATCACCTGCCTATGAGTGAGAATATGCGGTGTTTGATTTTCTGTTCTTGTGTCAGTTTGCTGAGAATTATGGTTTCCAGATTCATCCATGTCCTTAATTTTTTAAAAGAGGAAGCTATAAAGAGCAGAGAAGCAAGTAAACTACCCCTCCCCCGCCTACATTGCCTGCAGTTAGCTAACACAGACTCAGCTAGCGTCCTCCTTCTGAGACAAGGTACCCAAGCATGTCTTTGTACCCGCAGCTCGCAAGCATATTTCTGGGGGAAAAAAAAAAAAAAAAAAAAACTGTTCTCTTTCCCAACTGCCAGTCGTGGGAGCAAGATACCACATAGAAAGTGTATGAATTCTCAAGGTTGTATGCTTATCACAAGTCAATGACTAACTGTCTTTGTTTAAATCTGTTTTTTTTTCCTGCCTTGTCTTTCTGTGCCAAAACTTAAATAAGCAAGGAATTTCCTTTGTGCGGGGTTGGTGGCCATTACAGGCAGTAAGGCCGCCATCAGCCAGAACGCCAATAAAGAAATTTTCTTGTGTCTCTTGGTCTCTCTGTTCTCAGCTTGAATTCCCACAACACCCTGTGATAGGTCCCAGTGTGGGCTGCTCACATAAATGATAAGAACACATGAACAGTGTGTGTCCATGTGTTTTTATCATTTAGCTCCCACTTTTAAATGAGAACATGTGGTATTTGGTTTTCTGTTCCTGCATTAGTTTGCTGAGGATAATGACCTCCAGCTCCGTCTATGTCCCTGCAAAGAACATCATCTCATTTTTTTTACAGCTACATAGTATTCCATGGTATGTATGTAGCACATTTTTTAAGTTTGGTCTATTACTTATGGATATTTGGGTTAATTAGAATCAAAACTCAACTAATGTTACTCATTTCTCTCTTTGAGGTCAATATTTCAGAAGGTTTTGGCCAACTTTCTTTTCAAAATTGTAATGTTTGTCTGTAAGTCCTTCAAGCTCTCTAAGAGCTTTTTAATCTATAAATGCCTTTCAATCTATTTTCATGCTTTTTCTAATGAGATTCAGACTTTGAAAAAAGATTCCTGTTGGTATCAAAACAAACTTAAATAAAAATATATATCTTTCATTATTTTATGATGAGTCTAAAATTTTACTTACCATCATTTTGCCTGGTAATGCTGATTTGATTTTCATATCTTGTCACAGGAAGACCTCTGATGGTATAACCATATTTTATCCTCATTCCTCATTATAAATTGGTTATTTTCATGAAGTACTATTAGTTTAATCACTCTGAAGTAAAGTAATAGATGAGTTTACTGAAAACACAATTCATTTTCTCATTTTGCTGACCAAATGATACTACTCCATGTTCATAAACATGAAACTCTTCAAGGGATCTGCTTCAAGGGAAGGCAAGATGAATGTGCGCTTGGGAGTAGGACATTTAGAGATACGGTAAATTACCTTGTCCAGGCACTGGCCAAGTGGTCTGTGGAAAATCTCCAGGACATCTGAGCTGCATGAGCTAATTTGTCTCCCATGGACTTGTCTCTCAATGGCTTGGCTGTGGGCCTACTAAAGGAAAAATGTAATTGTGTTTTTTACCTTCTCTTAAAATTGCACATGATTTGCACTTTTGAAATCTCATTTTGTTTCCCTTCAGTGGTTATCTAAATTATTAACAAAAGCCAGATTACAATATTATTCATATTAAAGACTGTGTTTATTTTGTATTTATAATGCTCATATAATGTCAAAATTTGCTCTGACTAGATTACACAGGCAATCTACAGATGATCAGGTTTTGGGGTGAAATTTTTATTTTTGTTTGTTTATGAACTGTCAATAGCCATCATGTACTGTTAAAAATAAACTTTTTATTTGATATAGGTTGTTATAAAGAAAACATAGAAGAATTATGGAAATATCTTTCTTATTTTGACTTCATAAAAAACAGCTTACTATATGTAACTCAGTAAAGTTATTACACATTCCTAACAAGAAAGCTTCAGTAAGTCATTTCATTAAGTACAGTTATTTAAATAATGTAAAGTTTCCTGTTGTTATTTTAAAAAAGGTTTGTATTGTATTTTTTAAAAATATGACTTTCATGTAAGGAGGTCAATAATGTAGCACACTTAAGGTAATCTTATCTATCATTTCTTTTTTATCTAACTTCTACACTATTTAAAAATACAAAAAAAAATAATAGTTTTATATATGAGCATTTAGAAATGCTGTGGAATGATTCAAAATTTCCAAATCTGTTTACAAGTCAGGGCTTTCAAGAGATATGAAGTAAGTACAGAAGTTTTCATCAGTCATGCATCTGACATTGAAGCAGATACTAATCAGAGCCCTGGCTGAGCTATCCTATAGCTAAGGGTTCAGCTGTTGTGTATTAAATCAATTCTAAACACACTTTTTCCAACTTCTTCCCATCCAAATATATTTAATTTGTCATATGTCCCTCATTATATAGGAGAGATTTTCTAAGCAAATTCTCTGGCTTGAGAAAAATCTGTTCAACATATTTACACTAAAATGTTGGTGATTAGAAAAAAAAATGAGATTCAACCAATTAAATGAAAGAACTGAAACCTCAGCTATTGACTCAGATTATTTTTGAATTAAGGAAATTTGCAGGTTGGGCTTCCTGATCTTCTAGAATTGTTATAAGTTAATTACCCACCTGTAAATAAGAATATCTTTCTCAGTTATGTAATAATAAAAACAGAAAAATAGAATTTTGCTTTGGTGCATATTTCCCTCTTACTGTTCCCTGGGAAAAGAGACTATATTCCAGGACCAGATTCTTTTATTTTGCTGTCTTTTCTAGCTCTAGAGAGATTTCAAATATTGGGTTTTCCTTCAAAGGAACAGAAATAGCATCAATTCATAACGGCATGCATTTGAGATATAAACCAATCAGCAGGACTTCATCACATTATAATCTAGAAGGATGGGGCAAATAGTAGCTCATAACTATCTAGAATTCCAGAAGAAATGGGAGAGAAATAGAAAGCAAGAAGACAAGAAGCAGTCACGGTTCTCTTATCACTAAAGAGTTTCTATGGCAAATGATCTCAAATGAAACCTGGTGGCCATTGTTCATGTGTTGTGTTCTGCAGTAACCAGAGGTATGCACATTTGATCTAGAGCAATCTTCATGAAGAGGGGACTAAAGCCTCAGAAAGCATGAGTTCAACTGGCCGCAGCTTGCATATCATAAGCATTCACTGAGAAAACATTAAGAACCCATGTGCACAAACAATAAGGCTTAGGTATGGTTGGTCTAATAACAAGTAAAAGAAGACTGTATGATTTTCATAGATGATACAAATTTTTTAAGTAATATATTTTCTCATTTCTTCTTTGTCTGCCAGAGAACTTAGAGCTAAATCTGTATATATAATTTTAGCAACCATTTAAAAAATTATGACATACGTATTTTTACACAAGTTGTTCCTGAAGTGTTGTTTGTATTTCTATTTTTTAACATCTTGAATTATGCTTTCTTTTTTCTCCTATTTTATTTATTGCTTGCACTCTAATAAACTGCTTCCATTGTTTTTGTAGAATTAAAATACACCCAATCATATAACAGTCAAAAAAGAAATAAATGCACATTAACAAAAGATTTGCTACTAATCCCTTTCTTTTCTGCTTATTTAGAAGAATTCAGAGAATAGTTAAACTAAGGAAACATGATGAAAATTAGCAATATTTATTTAACAATAAAAACCAATATTCTACATTCCATTAGCTCAGCTTAACTATAGAGAGGAGTATCTCAAAGTAGCCAAGTCTAATGTGTGATTTAAACTGTACACAACTAAAGGCACAAGATAGAACTGGCTTTTATTTTCTTCTTCGTTCATTCTTTAGTCAGCCTTCTGTCATGAATACTTGTAGAGAGAAAACTTTACACAAGCAGGAGGCAAACGCTGAAGCTGGAGACTCAGTCTTTGACATCTGCCATACAGAAGTTACCAGCCTAAGAATATAGAGATTTCTTACTAATATAATACAATCATTTTTAAATATTAATAGAAAGCTGGAATTTAGTTTCCTTCTCTCAAATGTTCCTGCCTTGCCTTCATTGAACTTCTTGATTTCCTGTCTCTGCTCTTCCCTCTCTCATCTTACTCCAAGACTTTTGTAAATAAACAACATAACGGAGAAGACACTTTCTCATAAGGATATTTTTTAGTTGACTATGCTTGCATAACAGCCAACAGACCAAAATATTTCATCACCAGGAATGTCCAAGTGGCTGCTCAGAACCAGGAGAACTGATACGGGGTCACATGAGATAATGATGTCTGACTAAAGATGAGAATTTGAAAACTCCCTGTACCCTTGGGCTAGCTTAGAAATAGTGATGCTCTGCTAAGAGCTGGCTTTAGAGTTGGGCATATCTCCACTAGAATTTCTACTCTGCCACTTCCTCTTCATGGAAATTTAAACAAACCCTTTAATCTCTTGGGGTCTCAATTTCCTTATCTTTAAAATTAGCATAATCCTTTTTGAGGTATTATAAATACTTCCTTATAAGAAACTCCAAATATCTGAAAAATATGATTTCAAAATTATATATTTGGAATTATGTTATGGCTTACTGGAAAATTACCTCTGTGTACAAGCACTATACCTGCTGCCTGGGGTAAGAAAAAAATGCATGCTCTCTGTCTTCATGTAGCAAAAGCTACCATAGACATAGACTTATACATAACTACAGGACTTCTCATCAAATGTTCGAAGTAATTTTAGCAGTCAGGGATAGTGTTTGATGGTATTATGATCATTTTGAAGTCAGAAGGCTAGGAAAGCTTAAATCCTATGTCACTGTCAGGAATCCCTTCCAAGTGGTTATTAAGTAAGGCAACCAATGAACAAAACAGAACAGGAATAAAGGTCATTTTGTTGGCTGCAAGATTCTGCAACTAATCCTGCTGGTTAAAAAGTAAATTGAAGCCTCTGATTTAGGCTTTAAGTCAGAAAAGGACCTCCTAACACCTCCTCATGTTAAGACATTCACATTTTAGATATTGAGAACAGAAGGCTCAGGTATATCTGCATGAGATAAAAACATATAGCTGGAGTGTTTCTTTTAATTATTCAGATGCAGCATGAAAGACAGAGAAAAGCCATCAAAATTTAAGAGGACTCCCTGACACTGCTTATCAATTCTACAACACAATACAAAATAAATAAATAAATATTGACAATGAGAAGTTCCAGAACTAGACTTCTCACTTTGAAGATATAATCAATGATTGCATGTAATGGCAATGCCCACTACTAATTATGTGCAATCAATATCTATGGATTTGAATAAGCAGGTTAATCTTTCGTTAATCTTTTTCCTTAGGTTGGGAATGGAACTAGCAAGAGGAAGTTGCTAAGAATTAGATAAGGACAGGTAGAAAATACATGAGGAAAAATGGCAAATAATTTTTCCTCCAGTTGGACACAGTATTGGTATAATTGATTATCTGCCCACATTATTAACTTAGAACTTAATATTGTTAAAAGGAAGATGTCTACAGAACGCAAAACATTTTATGTGAACTCCAATACATGACGGTATTTTTCCTTAAAAGGGATAACTAGTAAAACCAGACTAAACATTTATTGTAGTTCAGTCCAGACTTTAATCTAGGAATAGTTCTAAATGGTACCTGGAGCAGGGGGGGAGCCGATGAAATTAATCTATACTATCACAAAAATTAAAGTCTTCTTGATATAAATGAAAAGTATGTTTGTAAAAAATTGCAAGACACACTAAATTTTAGTGTTAGAGATTGTGAAAAAAGATAACAGAAAAAGATCTCATCAAACACTTTGCTGAAATAAAGATATAACATGTCTGAGTGGCATTATACTATGAAAATAGGAAATGGTATCAGATTCATAGATTTGGGGAGCCAAGATGATGGAAGAAATATATTCCAACTGCAGAGGAACATTAATAAAACAGATAAATAAGATTTTTTTTTTTGAAGACAGGGTCAGACACCTGAAAAGAGGCCATAAAATATAAATAAACTTCAACGAAATGACTCACCTCTACAGCAGGTTGAGCCAACTTTCCTTTCAAGGAGACTTCAAAGTTGCTTCAGAGCATCCATGCAAGTTGCCTTGTAAGGTCCTGTTGATGTACTCCCCCTTCCACCTTCAGATCCTCTTGGCCCTGATCCCTTAGGCTCCATGGTTGGTTCTGTTTTCCAGATGCAGAGAATGTAGTAATGATAAGTGCTTGTCTTACAGTTATAAATACCTCTGCTCCACTTCCATCAGTTTATATACTAAACACCACCAGCTGTGTCCCTCTTAACCTGGGATGGAACTGTCATTAAGCCAGACCTTGATTGTCTTTCTCTTCTGGAGTTGGACATTCTGGTCCAGGAGATGTTTTATGCACTGAACCAATGGCCAGCATATGATGGTGTGTCCCCATGTGCTAGACTACATGATTTCAATGTCCAAAGGGCAGATGTAGGATTGGTCCCACTCATCTTTTCCATCGACCTGTGTATTAGTCAGGGTTCTCTAGAGGGACGGAACTAATAGAATAAGTATATATGTATAATGTAATATAATATTATATACAGATATATATATATATAGGGAAATTTATTAAGTATTAACCTACATGATCACAAGGTCCCACAATAAACTGTCTGCAAGCTGAGGAGTAAGAGAGCCAGTCCAAGTCCCAAAACTGAGGGCAGGAAGCATCCAGCACGGGAGAAAGATGCAGGCTGGGAGGCTAAGCCAGTAGTCTCTCCTTTTCACTGTTCTGCCTGCTTTATATTTACTACCAGCTGATTAAATTGCTCACCAGATTAAGAGTGGATCTGCCTTCCCCAGCCCATTACTCAAATGTTAATCTCTTTTGGCAACACCCTCACAGACACACTCAGGATTAATACACTTGTATCTTTCAATCCAATCAAGTTGACATTCAGTATTAACCATCGCAACTTCACCTTTTGTCAACTTGAACCCAAACTATCTCCTGAGCTCACACATAATCTTCAAATAAAGACAATAATAAGGTAATAATTATGCCTAACATAACACAACTATCCTTTATACAATCAGAAATACACCAATTCCCAACCCAATTACTATTATATAAAGTTAACAATATTTAAATGCTGACATAAAGTCAATAAATCTTATGTCACATGATAAAAGAAAACAAGATAAAATAAAGATATTTTCTTAGTACAAGTGTATACACGCACAAACATGTTTTTAACAAAAGCAGCAAGAAACTCATGACATTGCAGTCCTCATGTCCGCAGCTGGTCAAATGGTTGGAAGCTAGTATTGATGACTACCCATTCTGTATTCCCTGTGCCTTCAGCAAGCACTTCAGTAGATCATGGTTTTTCTTCCTGGAGGAGTGACCCAAACCTTCACTCCTGAGGGGTCTGGGCCATGTGTAGTCCTGCTGGATTGGGCTGTTGTAGTTTCCCATTCACCTTAATCACAGGGCATGGTAATACTAAGAGACACCCTAATGGATCGCCTCCATTCCATGCATACTCTTCTTACCTCCGTTATGCAGTAGTAAACTGATTTCATCTTGATAGTCTGGGTCAATCACCCCAGCCAACACTGTCTCTTGGTGGCAGCATTTCTCCCTCTGGAACTATGGCCTCTACGCCAGCAGAACATAATGTTCTGTAATGACAGGAAGCAAAAATTTTGCTAGTGAATCACTAGGGGTAAAGGTGAGTGGTGCCACTTCCACTTCCACTTCTTGATAGCTAAACCCATGAATCCTGGATATGGGAGAAACAAAACCATATACTGGACACTTATTCAGATCACACACAGCCTTCTAGAGAACTTTGCCCAGACCTGCAAAGTACTGTCACCTAGTTGGCATTGTAATTGCCAACTAGGCAATTACAAAAGGCCATTTTCATTGTTCTATCAATGCTGCTTCAGGATGATGGGGAACATGGTAAGACCAGTGAATTCCATGAGCATGAGCCCACTGCCATACTTCTTTAACCATAAAGTGAGTACCTTGGGCAGAGGCAATGCTGTGTGGAATACCATATGGTGGATAATGCATTCCCTGAGTCCACAGATGGTAGTCTTGGCAGAAGCATTATATGCAGGATAGGCAAAGCCATATCTGGAGTAAGTGTTTATTCTAGTAAGAACAAACCTCTGCCCTTTCCATCATGGAAGAGGTCCAATATAATCAACCTGCCACCAGGTAGCTAGCTGATCACCCCAAAGAATGGTGCCATATCAAGGGCTCAGGGTTGATCTCTGCTGCTGGAAAATTGGGCACTCCACAGTGATCATAGCCAGGTCAGTTTCTGTGAGTGGAAATCCATGTTGCTGAGCCCATGTGTAACTTCCATCCCTGACACCATGGCCACTTTGTTCATGGGTCCATTGGGCGATGGCAGGTGTGGCTGGGCAAAGAGGCTGAGTGGTGTCCACAGAACAGGTCATCCTATCCAATTGATTATTAAAATCCTCCTATGCTGAGGTCACCCGTTGGTGAGCACTTACAGGGGATACAAATTTCTTCACGGTTTTTGACCACTCAGAGAGGTTCAGCTGCATTCCTCTTCCCCAAATTTCTTTGTCACCAATTTTCTAATCATGCTTCTTCCAAGTCCCTGACCATCCAGTCAAACCATATAGCCATATACAGATATATGGCTACAGCCCATGTATCTGTATATAATTGCACATCTGGCCATTTCTCCTTCCATGTATAGAGCACAGCCAGGTGCACTGCTCGAAGTTCTGCCCACTGAGAAGATTGCCCTTCACTGCTGTTCTTCAGGGATGTCCTAGAAAGGGTCTGTAGTGCTGCAGCTGTCCACTTTCAGGTGGTGCCTGAATGTCATGCAGAGCTGTCTGTGAACCAGGCCCTAGTCTTCTCTTCCTCTGTCAACTGATCATAGGCAACTCCCTCTGAGACCATCGGTGCAGGCTGGAGAAGAGAAGGCAGGGTGGCAGGAGTGCAGACCATGCAAGGGGGAGCCAGTCTGAGTTCCAAAACTGAGGAACCTGGAGTCTGATATTTGAGAGCAGGAAGCATCAAGCACAGGAGAAATCTGTAAGCCAGTCTACCCTTTTCACGTTTTTCTGGCTGCTTTATATTCGCTGGCAGCTGATTAGATTGTGCCCACCAGATTAAGGGTGGATCTCCTCCAGCCCACACAAATAATCTCTTTTGGCAACACCTTCACAGACATGCTCAGGATCAACACTTTGTATCCTTCAATCCAGTCAAGATGACCCTCAGTATTAACCATCACAATTGTGAGGACTAAGTGTAATAATACCTGTAACGCCCAAAGAAAAATACTTAACCCAGAGCAACTACTCAGTGAGTGCTAGCTCCTATTCTTAGAATACTGAAAATGTTGACTTTATGTTTACATGACATCAATTAGGCTCATGAGATGTTCCTAGGTCATTCAGAACATTTTAAACAATTATCCATTTTCTTTTCGTTCTGCATATAGCTAGAATTTTTTATTTCATTCTTGTAGTTGTCTTGCTTTTTTGCCTGGGTTCCAGAAGATTTTTTTTTAATCCTGGAATGCTGATAACTAACCAGGATATGCCCAATATCAGTCAGGTTTTATGCATATTTTCTGGAAAATTGTGTTACTCTTTTATCTAAAAAAAATCAGTCCTTTCACGTAAGGGTAAGTTTCAACTACTATATCTTTCAGTCCTATTGTTTTCTATTTTTTCTTGGGTATCATATCTCAGGGACAGTGATTATCATTAACTGGGATTGTCTTTTTCAAAAATATACTCTTACTACCTTTATTTCCTTTAAACTCTTTTTTTTCTTTATCTTTGGGCACTATAATTATTTTATATTTTCCCTATTTTTAGTAATTTAATATTTCTTTTTGACTTCATTTTCCCCACACACACATTGCATATTTAAATAGCTTTTTATTTAGTCAATATGTGCAACTCTGATAGCATCATAACTTTAAATTGTTACTTTAGAGCTGCTTCTTTTTCTTTCTTTCCTTTTACCGAGTTACCAATTGCCATATTACCTCCTCTCCTCAAAACACACAAATAGACATAAACAATTGATTATCTCTGAAAATTAGACTATATTCTATTTATTAGGACTTAGCTTAATGCCTGTTAGGACAAATATTTAAATGAGACAATGGAAAACAGTTCATTAATTTTATAATTAATTTTTAAAAGAGAGCCATTATTTTATTAATTCATACATGAGTAACTAACTTTAGTTAATAATTTATCTGAAGTAACTCAACATGTACCCTACTTGGTAATCATAGTTACTTGTTTATAATATTTATGATAATTCATTTCCCAAGTGCTCAAATGTACCCCAAACTTGCTGTTTTGTCTTGCTTTGTAAATCAGAATAAAAGCTGTTGATAGTAAAGGTAAGTAACACAAAAATATTCATTGATGCAACACTTATAAAATCAACACTTCATGTATTTCTAATGAATCACTCTAGTTTTAAAATCTATTTTAAAGTATATTTAAATTTGTATTGTTGGTACAACATAAAGTAACAAAATTCAAATTTTACTGTTCTTCTAAATCTAAATAATAGTACATATAATGTAAAGGTAAATACTTGAGTTACCATTAAATCATTTTAATACATAAATTTCTCCTTCCATCTATTAATCCCACAAACACAGAATATTTAAATTATAGAAGAACACAAAAGAAACAACAGAGGTTATTTTGGATGTACTTTCTTCCCCATTTACCAGGAAATGAATTATCATAAATGTTATAAATAAGCAAGTATGATTATTAGGTAAATATGGTCATGCATGAAGTCACACTTTATCTTATCTATGAAAAATTTCTTTCATTCAGTAAGCAGTAGAAAGGGATACATATTTTACTAATCAAATTTGAAGAAATATTCTAAAACCTGATGATTGTTATTATTATTAGGATCTATCTAACTGGAGACATTCATGGCCAGCACTACTAGTGTCCTGAAAGACGTCTATTCTTGTTTTCTTTTTCTCACAGAATTCTACTTTTCTGCAAGTTAGAAATATGCTCAGTTTAAAATACTTAGCTTTGCAAAATTCACTGCCACTGTAGTAACCCAATGCCATTCTTCTTGTCAACAGGATTTAAGGAGTCTTTGAGTGTGACTTCCCTTCAAGATGATGTGAAAGGGTGACTCAGTTGATGGTTACATTTTAGCCTTTATGCTTTTGTCCTTCTGTCTTCCCTTGGAAGATACATGAAAGGAGGAAGTAGAGAAGCCTGAGGTTAAAGGCCACGTGCTAAGGATGGCTGATAACTGAAAGAAACAGTAGTATTTCACAACATCTATCATTTGCCATGTTAGCCTTGAACACTCCGCTTCCGGGCTTTTGTTATATCTAAAATAAACCACTTTCCAATCAGCCTCTGCTTATCATGTTTCCATTATCACACATTCAATGCAGTCATGACAGAAAATTTTATATTAGTTTGTTTAGAGTAACTTCTTTCATTTATGAGTTATCAGTAGCATTTACACAAACTTTGAAACAAAATTTTATTATTCTCTTCTCTAATTCCATCTTTCAGCACTTAAATTGTACAGATATGGTACTTTAATAGTCCCAATGACATCAGTTCAAGCTGATACAAATTATTTAAACTTCAATTTGAAAAACGATTGGGCGCTTTTAAATATGTAATGATGATTATAAATTACATGAAGTTCTGCTTTTCTAATTCAATCTGTAAACACCGGCATAAATACCTAATGATGTTTCCTTTTGGAAAGTATCAGGGGTGGAAAGGGATGGCATAAAACTTCCTCATTCACCCAGTGATACCTGAGTGATGGCTACAACAGAAGAGGCTGAGTGGTAAGCAAAAATTTCAGGAAGGCACCGCAGAGATAGGAAGAGTATTAATTTTTAATCTTAAAACTCTCTCTTTGTAGGGGCTGGTCTCTGTGACTCAAATATTAAAATTATGACTTGTTCTGTGCCAAAAGACAGCTTGAAAAATGCTAGCAACTCAGCAGTAATAATTACTTGAATTATTATTTGTATTGTTGGTACATACTACAGAACATAAATTGAAAATATTCCCCTACCCTGTTAATTCTTACCCACTAAATTTCCCTTAATATTATGAATGATTAATAATAAGCATCAATATATGTGAACCTGTGCTTGCCCTTATGGGAGGACACAGTTCCTATTGCCAGATGATAGCAAAAGCCTATGCCAAACACTGTAAGGACTTGTAGGATCACAGATCCTCCAGATTAACAAGAACTGTAGAGCTGAAGGGCAACCCAAGCTAAGAGAGGACCTGAGGCTTTCCCAGGCTAACAGAGACAAGTGTCAGGGTGTGGGCAGAGCAAATTGGTCATGTGCAACATAATGAATATAGGCTTTGTTACATAAAAATCAAATCACGCAATTGCAGTGCTGTCACGAAAAAGGAAAAGGAAGAAATTAACTTAAAAACCTGTTGCATATTGCCTTACTTTGTTCCATATAATCAGCACTCATTTATTATTCTGAATTCAGTAAAGTAAATGTTCTTATTCTGTGGAGCATGTTCACTCATATGCAAAAAAACTTCCGTTGTTTTCTTCAAGGTTTAGAAACAGATCCTTTTTGGATATCAGACTATCTGATATCTTGACTCTTAAACTTATGACTAACTTAAAATTAAGATTGTGACATCCTCAATGGGATAAAAAACTATAAGTAGAGGTACTTGTAGTGATTTCTATCAACTAATCTTATTTATCTAATTGTGCCACATTTCGCTAAGCTCTTTCAATCCAAGTACTTTATTCTCATGATCTGCATAAGAACTTCGTGCAATAAATACTAGCAATGTTTCATTTTACAATGAAGACCCTGAGGCACAAATACACGTAACATAAGGCATATAGCACTCTCCATTTCCGGAATTAGAGGAAGACCTAATGCCTATATTGCCAGAAGTTTTTATCAAATTGAGATGGGAAGAAAATTTGGACACCACTTTTGATAAGAAAACCACACCTTCTGAATCATTGAACTATAACCAGATTTCCTACTTGCCTTAGCCAGTATCAAGGATTTACCCATGAAAGCAATTTTAGAAGCCGTATCTTTTGAAAGATCACAGATTTATCTCTGTCTGTACCACCTGAGTAGCACCACTGAATGACTTTACAAATGACATTGATAGATGACATGCCGTAAGGCAGATGGATTGTCAAGTACATTTATTGCAAGAGCATTCTACTCAACTTTCTAAAGCAGTGACGCATACTGAAAGATCTGGAAATGTGCCAGAAAAAGATTGAATGAAAAGGGAATTTCCATTTCTCTCTTGGTTAACTGTTAAGTTCAATTAATCAACATACCATACCTCATGCATTCCAGTTAATCAAATTGTACCTGTATTCAAGCATTTAACAGCAATTATAGAAGTCAACACCTAAAATATATACGTGAGAAAGAATGTCAAACCTACAGAAAACTTGCAAGTATGATAGAAATCACTGCTTTTCCGAATTATTTAAAAATAGTTGCCAACCCGATGTTTCATTACACTCAAGTATTTGCCATAATTTGTGTGTGTTTTTCTACAGGAAAAGAAATTTTACAAATAAAAGAAAGAGAGAGAAAGAAAGAAAGGAAAGAAAGAAAGAAAAATAAAGAAAGAAAGGAAAGAAAGAAGAAAGGAAGGAGGGAGGGAAGGAAGGAAGGAAGGAAAGAAAGAGAGAGAAAGAAAGAGAAAGAAAGAGAAAAAGAAAGAAAGAAGAAAGAAAGAGAAAAAGGGAGGGAGGGAAGAGGAAGGAAGGAAGAGGAAAGAAAGAAAGAAAAGAAGGGGAATGGAGGAAGGGAGAAAGAGGGAGAGGGAATGCATATTCTTAACATAACCATCAGGATTAGGACACTAATGTTGATACCTTACTACAATCTCATTCTCAGACCCTATTCAACTTTTATCTATTATCCCCATAATATCCGGTACACCTAAATGTCCAACTCAAAATGACATGCTGTAATTTGCTGCCATATTTTCTTTAGTCCCCTTCACTCTGACACAGCTCCTCAGTTTTGCTGACTTTCATGACCTTGAACTTTTGAATATTACAAGCATTAACTTTTGTAGAATTTCTCTCAGTATGGGTTTATCTGCTGTTTTCTTGATACTAGATTTAGGTTAGCATCTTTGGCAGGCATAAAACAGAAATGATGAGGTGTTCTTTTTTCTATTAGATTGTGTGCAAGTTTGATTTGTCTTGTTACCAGCTTCCTATTACCTTTATCACTTAATTAAAGTGATGTCTGCCAGGCCTCTCCATATATTCTCTATCCCTTTGTAATTAGTATTTTCTGAGAAGTAAACATCCTGTTCTTCATCAAAATTTCAACTTATTCATTTACTTATTGTATTAGTTCGTTTTCATGCTGCTGATAAAGATATACCCAAGACTGGGCAATTTACAAAAGAAGGAGATTTACTGGACTTACAGTTCCACATGGCTGGGGAGGCCTTGCAATTATGACAGAAGGTACAGAGGAGCAAGTCATATCTTACATGGATGGCAGCAGGCAAAGAGAGAACTGGCGCATAGAAACTCCTGCTTTTAAAAAACATCAGATCCATGAGACCCATTCACTATCCCAAGAACAGCACTGGAAAGACCTACCCACATGATTCAATCATCTCCCACTGGGTCCTTCCCACAACATGTGGGAATTACGGGTGCTACAAGATGAGATTTAGGTGAGGGAACAGAGTCAAACCATATCACTTATTTATACCTATACTGGTTCATAGTTTCCAATTTTTAGTAGGTGGGTTATAATTCTTTACCAACATTTTAATTTTAATCTTCAAACAAACCTTTTTTGGGCCCGTAGTAGTTCTTTCAAGGTGCTTTCTTTTTCTTTTGGCATATTTCCAACATTCCTGGCTCAACAAGATATTCCAAGTTCATCTAATATTTGCTCTGCTCCAGTACTGGAATCAGTCATTTCTTCAAGAGCCCTTGGGGAAACCAAGATCTGAGGGTATAGTGTGTGCTTAGTGCTATGGGAGTATTGCTACTCCAGTCCTTCTGAGTGGAAGGTAGCTTTGTGAATATACGTATACACATACACATACACACATGCACACACTAGCACATACAGACACACATACACAGACAGGATTTTACAACTATATTTATTTCTAGATCTAGCTATAAATCTTGGAAACTGTGAGTTCATACCAATAACTAATTCCAGTCTAACCTCACAGTGCCTATTCTTATTCTCTTTCTTTTCATAAATGCAAATTCCTTCTTCAACTATGAGAAACCCAGATCTCATTGTGCTTACACATTTGCCTCCTTGATAAGATGCCATGTATATAACCAGTCTCCTGCCTCTGCCATGACCCCTGATCCATGCAGGTTTACTTTTTACCCAACTCTGGAAGCCTGGGCTGCCTGCCACATGGAAGTCCCTTATCCCCTTGTAGAACAGTTGTCAGATGAAATACAGGATACTCGGTTAAATTTGAATTCCAGAGAAACAACAAATTATTTTGTAGTATCGGTATGTCTCAAGAAAAGTTATACTCCTTATATGTATAACTGCTATTTCTTTAAAAGCATCAGTATACTTGCATTGTTTATCTGAAGTTTAAATTTAAGTGGGGGGTCTTGTGTTCTGATGCTACAGGTCAGGCTTTTCTTAGCATAGGTCAGATTTTGTATTCATTTGCTGCTCACTTCATCTGCATGTCCCCTCCCTTCAGCTTAGTGCTCTGCCTCCCCCAGCTAAGCTGACCCTCTGTGAGACACAATTTCTCGTTCTGCTGTGTTCTGTGACACCCTGCACTATGTTGGGCTGTGACGCCCAGCCAGCCTGAAATTCGCCAGGCCCTTCCTCAGCTCCGCCACCTGGTCCAGGGCAACCCACCCGTCACATACTGTCATCTCACTCTGAAACCTCACCTCGAGCCACTACATCTCTCTCTAACTCCCTTGAGAATGTCTACGGCTTGCTTCACCCAGTATTTTTAGGACTCAGTGTTCAGGGAGGGAAAGAGAGGGAGGAAGGAAAAATAAAATACTCTGAAACATACTAGAGGATAGATTGCAGAATTTAATACTAAGTGCTCATTTCATGATAATAGATCATCATGAAAAACATACGAAAGTTCTAACAGCAAGAATAATTTATAATTTATATTTTCTTTCAGAAAATATAAATAAAAGGACAGAAATAAACCATTTCAGACTGTTTTTCCCCAAGAAAAAAAATCAAGAGGGAGGGGGAAGAGGAGGAAAAAGAAAAGAATAAAGAGAGAGAGAAGGAAAGAGAAAAAAGGAAGGAAGGAGAAAGGATGGAGAGAGGAAAAGAGGGGAATCTATTATGTATAAATAAATTATATGAAATGCTTTAAAATGCTAAAATTTTAAATTTTATAACTTGAATAAGAAATCTGCACAATCTAGTCAATATGGCAGGGAATGTTGCCTCCCCTATGTATATATTTTTTCTTCCTTTACAAATCTTAATTTTATTTATGCTAGCCAAGTGCACAGAACTAAGTGATAGTTGACAATTTATGTGATCTAGTGAGTCACACATGGGACAATTCTGCACCCCTAGGGAGTGGTTGAAATTCTGTGAATGTATTTTGGGTTTCAAAATTATCGGGAAGAGGAACTAACTTGGTAAACATGACATGAGGCAATCTAATATACTGAAAAATCATTCGTTCAAAATATCAAAAGTGCTTCCATGGAGAAACACTGGTGTCAGCCTAAAGTTGCACTCCATCCCCAGTTTTCCATCCTTTCTTGCAGCTTACACATGGTGACAGTACCCAGTTCTGATCAATGGAATCTCAACAGAAATAAGGAGAAGACCTAGGAAAGCAATTTGTTTCTAATAAAAGATGACATCATAGCCCTCACCATCATTTCCACTTACTTATTCTTTTAAAGCAGTTATCGGTGTCCAAGAGAACTCATAGAGGCACTAAACATTGCACTGTTGAGAGCTGAGCCAAAGCTGCACCTCCCTTCCCCTAGCTATGGGAGGAAAATAAATCCCTATTTGTTTAAGCCACATGAGTCAGTTTTTCTGTTACTTTCAATATAGCATATCCCTAACTAAAACTATGGTATTTTTATTTCAAGAAGATAACATTTAAAGAAATTGATCAAGAAATATTTTGCTTCAGGGATCTCCTGATTAGAAGAGATGACTACAGATTTCCCTTTCAACCTATCCTGATGATCTGTGTTAGAGAATATGACAGAGGGAGGAGAACAGGAAACAAAAGTATCTCCTAGTTTGGTAAAAATGCAAAGAAGACTTCATTAAAGGTTTACTGAAAGTTGAGTGCCTTGAATGCTGCCTCTTAGTGCCCAGTAGCCCAAGGGCTATGAAGCATGAGAAAGTAACATGGAGAAAGGCTAAGAATTTATTCTCTGGGGTCTAAAAGACCTGTTTGTTGATACCTCTTCCTAACTGCTTGACATTCAGCTAAATACTTAGCCTAAGATTCCTCAGTTACATGAAAGTAATAATGGTTGCTACCTCATTTGGATGTTTTGAGGATTAAATGAGGTAATGCTTGCATACTGTGCAAAGTATAGAGTAAGTATCAATGAAAGTAAAATACTGGTGATTTTTCATACTCTCTATATAATTTCAAATTGTGCTTTTTGGATTAATTACTTTTGGCTGTGACTTTTTCTCTTGGTAGTGAATATAAAAACCATGAGAAGAATGTTATCCAGCCAAAGCTGTATACTTTAACAGGATTATAAAGACTTTTTAAAAGTGGCTTTATGTATCCCATTTACAGTTTTATAGTGACAATTTAAGCTGACTAGCTTACACTTTATCATGCATTTATAGATCCACAACTCCAATAAATAAAGTTATCAGACAGGAATACAATTCAGAAATATATTTAAAAAGTAAAGCTTATTTTTCTATGAATTTTACTTTGTTGATTTAAAAGACAAAATGTTATTGTCTTGTCTAAGTGAAATTTCACATCCATGACAAATATGTTAATATTATTTAATCCCATCCACACATCAATTTAAAGATCGAAGATCAAACTTTTATAAAATAAATTGAAATAATACAATGTTAATCCTGTAATGTTTTTGAGAATGCAATTAAATTACAATATATAAAATTCTTACATTTCTAACAAAAGCTAAATAACATGAACATATTGTATAGCGTGATTATAAACTGAAAAAGCAATTTTCTAAATAGGAGATATGATAGAACATAGTTACGAGGATTTAGTAGGTAACGTATTTTGAGGACTTCTTAAAACAATAAACTATATATCTTTAGTATTTTTTAAAGTGCCAAAAGTCTATATTTAATATAGTATCATGTTATATTTTTGAACATATCTGTTTTGTTGCAATGATATCATACAGAAATCTTAATGCAAAGTAAAATGTACACAACATAAAATGCAAGTCTTAAATATATTGTTATTGAATTACACTGCTTATAAAGCTGAGGATAAAAGAAAACTCTCAACTCTGAGTCATGCAATAGATATAAAGAAAATGTGCATATTTATATCTCAAAAGATAAAATTGTAACTGTTACTAAGCAGGAGTAAATTCTTTACTGAATCATCCTTAATACGAACATGTTTTGTCATTAGTGGCTAGATTGCCCAATTCAATTTTCTTACTTATCAATCAGTGCACTAATATTTTAATTTTACTAACCTCTTTGGAACTGTTATCACATCCTGATATTAATGCCAATTGTAGTAATTGTGGGCTAAATTCCTTTTATCTCTAAAACATATCTTCTCCATAAATGTATGTGAACATTTCTGCAGTCATTATTACTAATAAGATACATGTTATTATATAAACAGAAATATATATAACAAATAAAACATAAAATAACATACATTAAGATACTATTGTAAAACCAGAAGTATTTGGAAATTCACCTTAGGAGTTTTAAAAGGAGTTCACAAGGAGATTAACGTTTGTTTCTCTACCGGTCTGTGATATTTATGAAGTCAGACAGATCTACGTTCTTTATTTAGACCTAGGCAGCAAGCCCAATGCTTGGAATTTAATAGAGGATCAATGGGAGTTTGTTGAATTGAAACCAATTGATCCTTATTATGCTTTCTAGAAATAAATAAGGAAAAGAAAAAATTTAGAAGACTTAGTAATTTTTCGTTCACAAAATGATCATTCAAGTAGATATTAACAGAAACAGCTTTCAGGATTCCCTAAGAACCTTTATTTCCTGGCAAGATGTCTGTCTCCTTGTTTCGAAACTCTATGCCATGTTGTAGCTCATTTCTAGAAGTTTCTTTATGCCAGGGTCATTCAGGGTACAAGAGCCTGTTATGATTTTCTTTACCTAGAGCATTACATTAGAAAAAAAAAAGAAGCTTAAGATCACATTAATAATATTAAATAGAAATAGCCACATTTAAACAATGATGTATACATTATGATTAAACTATTTGACTTATTAACTTGTATTGCCAGGGTTTGGAAGAGAATATACAACAATTAGAATTAAGTAATGTTGATGGCATTATGATAATTCTTATACCTACTATTGTAGAAATATTATAATTAAAGTTAAAGCAATTTCTCTGTGTGGTAACTACTTCATATTATTAATTCATATGCAGTTTGAAATCAAAAGCCATCTGCCTTTTGCAAATAAACTGTCCTTAGTCCGCCTCTTTACACATCCTAGATTTATATGGCCGATGTCTTCAAACTAGTATGGGATTTCACATTTGAAGTTTAATTTTCATATAGTCAATCTCGTTTCAGCCTATGGATATCTTTTTAAATATTACTAATTAGCTATCCCTTCTAGTTTTGGATAATATAAAAATACTATATATGAATACTATATGTAATACTGTATGTAACACACAAGCACACAAATAAATTAGATGAAGTCAAATACATATCATCTGTCTCAGTCAGTTTGAACTGCTATACCGAAATATCATAAACTTGGTGGCTTAAACAGTAGACTTATTCTCATACTTCTAAAATCAAGGTGCTGTCAAATTTGGTTTCTGATGAGTACTGTCTTCTTGGTTTGCAGACAGCCACCTTCTTGCTATATCCTCATATACAAAGAGATTATCTGTCTTTTCTCTCTTCTTATGAAGGCACTAATGCCATTCATGAGGGCTGTACCCTCATAACCTAATCACTCCCAAAAGACTCACTTCAAAATATTATTACATTATGGATTAGGACTTCAGCATATGAATTTAGGGGGGACATAAACATTTAGTCCATAGTATCATCTGAAGATGCTTTTCAAGTTGATAATGTTCAAATTTTCAACTCTCTGTTCTTGCAAATGTTATTAGTCTATACATTACCAGTTTATCCACCAATGATTTACGAGATGTATTTCTGATTAACTTATTATAAACCAAGATACTCTATCATAATTATTGTTTTACCAGTTAAGTAATACAGACATAAGAACAATGAGATAGTGCAGGTCTATTTGACAGAAAGGAGTTTTGCAGATATTCTGAAGGGGTCTTCTAACTTGAATTTGCATAGGAATCCACTAAACAAGCTTTAGAGAGCAGGTGAGAATCCACTAAACAAGTTTTAGTGGGTTCTTACGTAATTTTTAAATGCCTTTTTGCAGGAGCCCATCCCTAAAATATGTTGATTCAGTAAACCTGTGGGGTTAATAATGAATCTCCATTTACAGGGACTTCACTTCCCTAGGTTTTTTGTATATTATTGATCCTTGAATCATACTTTTGAAAACACTGGAAGTTTATATTGTGGAGGGAAGACAATATATACTAATTTCAACCCAGAGAATTATGATGTGGACACATCATAAGTGCAATGTCAACAATATTTATTTAATATGTATCCTACACAGTGAAATAGAAAGGAACCAATAACCCAACAGGGAATATATACTTTTATATTATGTAGTAAGACAACACACAAAAATAAAATAAATAAGATGTGACAGTAGGAATAAAATTGTTTTTTCACATAAACCTTGGTTCAGTATTTATTAAATGCAATCACAGAATATAAGAAAATAGCTAAGTATTAATATGTAAAAATTGCAAATGTTGCAATACTGAATATAAGTGTAACCAAGATTTCTGACCATCTTCTAGGCGTGTAACATTTCTTTTTCTGAGTATGTGGACAGTCAACAACTGGAATGGTAATATGCTTTTCTTAGAATTATAAACAAGTTATGTAATAGTTTGGTGGTCCAACGATATCCTCTGATATGTGTGGGTCTCTAAAGATACTATTTGGCTGCCAGAAATTTTCTATTTATAGGAAAATAATACATAATATATAAATTTCTAAACAGTATTTTTTGCTGACTTTTACCTATTTATTTTTATTCAGTTTTATCTGCGTAATTCCTTACAAAATAAAATATTTTTCATTTTTGTGTTATCATGCGACACATCTGAATATCAGATTTTTCCAAAATAATAATTCAATTGTGTAACATTTTGGCTTAAAGCTTTTTAGATTCTTCACATGACTCTTAAGATGACATCCAAATTTTGAACATGACCCACAAGACCACTGTCAGCACAGCCCTCCAGTTGGCCGTCTCCGGGTTCTTCATGCCAGCACTCTGCAGCGTAGCCACGACTCAACAAGAGCTTGGTATGTAACAGATACTGTCCCTAATGTGTTATGGAACAAATCACCTTTAACCCCTACTAAAGATTCCAGGTAGAATGAATTTCCTTTTCTTTTCACAAACTGAGCATTTGGAAAGAAAAGGAACCTTTGCCATGTTTGCCATGCCACACAAGGCCATATCAGTTAGGAAATGATGAAGCTCAGATTTGAATTCAGACAAGTCTAAATCCAAAACCCTAATTCTCACCATTGCATTATGGGGCTTGGTCTTGGATTTTCAAATATGCCTTTGATCTCTATTCTTCAAAATGTCTGGAAAACTTATTCCCAGAGCCTCCTTCACAGGCTAATCCTATCCACAGTTCCTTTCAGCCAGAGTCTAGATTCTGTGTGTATGCTCCCATACCACAAAGCATAATTCCTAATGGACTGTATTGTAATTATACAGTTACCTGTTTGCATCCATCAAAAGAATTTTGTATGAAAGCAGAAAGCTTAGCAATTTTATTCACTAGAA
This sequence comes from Ateles fusciceps, assembly GCA_036589455.1. NCBI lineage: Eukaryota > Metazoa > Chordata > Mammalia > Primates > Atelidae > Ateles > Ateles fusciceps. Next base: position 10,863,701 of record JAZHEH010000222.1, read on the forward strand.
TCTCCAGAGTGTCTGACACATGACATATAAAAAATGACAAATTTGTTGATTGGTTGGTTGAAATCATGAATGAATAAGCCCTTTGTATGAGAAAGGATCAGAAATAATGTTTGTAAATTTGCTTGAAAATGTTTCATAATTTAAAAATTGTGTTGGGATCTGGCAAAAAGGCCAAATAGGAAAAGCCCCTGTCTGCAGCTCCCAGTGAGACGAATGCAAAAGGTGGGTGATTTCTGCATTTCCAACTGAGGTACCCAGTTTATCTCACTGGGACTGGTTGGACAGTGCAGCCCACAGAGGGCAAGCAGAAGTAGGGTGGGGCATTACCTCACTTGAAGTGAAAGGGGTTGGGGAACTCCCCAGCCAAGGGAAGCTGTGAGAGACTGTGCTATCTGGCCCAGATACCACACATTTCCCACAGTTTTTGCCTCACAAAGGCCAGGAGATTCCCTCATGTGCCTACATCACCAGGGACCTAGGTTTCAAGTACAAAACTGGGCAGCTAATTGGGCAGACGCTAAGCTAGCTGCAGGAGTTGTTTTTGTTTTTGTTTTTTTCATACCCTAGTGGTACCTGGAACCTCAGTGAGACAGAACCATTAATTCACTTGGAAAGCCATCCTGTCTCTAGAACACAGAGAATCCTCACCTTTAATTAAATGTAACCATATGAGAGTTTAATTTGGAGTAGAGTAACAAGGAAACTGACTGTGCTAAGCTTGCATTTGGCAAAAATACAAAAGGCAGAAGATGCATAAGGCTTGGAGGAAGCAGTGGTTGCCCATTTTAATTTCCAATTCAGAAGTGGCATTAATACCAATGCAGCAGCAGTTGAAATAAAATCCAGTGCAATCCCTGCGATGCCATGAGAGGAGGGACATATTGGGAGATCTTTAAGTGACCTCTATTGTGACCCCGTTGGGACACTATTTACAGATCTGTTCCTCCAGCACACAGAAAAGATGTCATAGAATTAGACACCCTTTATTCACCACTTCAGATACCCTTGGCTTCATCTTTCATCTTTCTTCAGGATTGTAGCAGCCTACATGATGTTGACACTGATAACCTTTGCACAGGTTCAATTTCATAGCACCTGGTCCTAAACATTTGGTCTGGAACTTTCAGGTTGAAGATATCGTAAGACCCAACCCAAAACCCTAGAGTAAACCTTTGACCACTGGGTCAATCTTTCATGGGAAACCTTTGATTGGAACAGGTGAATAAATTCTTACCAATAAGCACATGAAAAATAATTAATGTCACTACTAGACAGACAAAGTTGAAATCTCAAAGGGAAACTATTTTACAGTTTAATAAATTTTTAAAAAAAATCTTCTAATAGACAAATGGGACCTAATCAAACTCCATAGCTTCTGCACAGCAAAAGAAACAGTCATTAGAGTGAATCGGCAACCAACAGAATGGGAAAAAATTTTTGCAGTCTACCCATCTGACAAAGGGCTGATAACCAGAATCTACAAAGAACTGAAACACATTTACAAGAAAAAAACAAACAAGCCCATTCAAAAGTGGGCGAAGGATATGAACAGACACTTTACTAAAGAAGACATACATGAAGCCAACAAACATATGAAAAAATGCTCATCATCACTGGTCATTAGAGAAATGCAAATCAAAACTACATTGAGATACCATCTCACGCCAGTTAGAATGGCGATCATTAAAAAATCTGGAGACAACAGATGCTGGAGAGGATGTGGAGAAATAGGAACGCTTTTACACTGTTGGTGGGAGTGTAAATTAGTTCAACCATTGTGGAAGACGGTGTGGCGATTCCTCAAGGACCTAGAAATAGAAATTCCATTTGATCCAGCAATCCCATTACTGGGCATATATCCAAAAGACTATAAATCGTTCTACTATAAGGACACATGCACACGAATGTTCATTGCAGCACAGTTTACAATAGCAAAGACCTGGAACCAACCCAAATGCCCATCGATGATAGACTGGACAGGGAAAATGTGGCACATATACACCATGGAATATTATGCAGCCATCAAAAACGATAAGTTCGTGTCCTTTGTAGGGACATGGATGAACCTGGAAACCATCATTCTCAGCAAACTGACACAGGAACAGAAAATCAAACACCGCATGTTCTCACTCATAGGCGGGTGTTGAACAATGGGAACACATGGACACAGGGAGGGGGAGTATCACACACTGGGGTCTGTTGGGTGGAAAAGGGGAGGGAGAGTGGGGGGGTGGGGAGTTGGGGAGGGATAGCATGGGGAGAAATGCCAGATATAGGTGATGGGGAGGAAGGCAGCAAATCACACTGCCATGTGTGTACCTATGCAACAATCTTCCATGTTCTTCACATGTACCCCCAAACCTAAAATGCAATAAAAAAAAAAATCTTCTAGTACCAAATTTTGACAAGAGTGTGGAACAACAGGAATTCTTGGCCACAGTTGATGTAAGTATAAATTATTTACACCATTTTGAAAAAGTAATATGTATTACTACATTGGGTTATTTACCATGCTAAGGAATTCATTTACAGGTACAAAGACACATCCAGAACAAATTCTTGTACATTTGTATTCAGAGGTAAAAATAAGAAAATTTGTCACATTTTATTTTATGAAATCTAATAACTATAAACACTGCATTATATTTTAATAAAATCTGCTGTGGCAAAACCACACAAGTACCACTTACCAGTAAAAATAAATGAAGTTCATTCATATGCAAAAATATGACTGAATTTTAAAACGGAGAATATTGAGCCAAGATAGCAAATCACAGATATACCGAGTGTAAGTAAAGTTGACAACACATAAACTAAGACAATAAATTTCCAATTTTATTTCTGAATTGGAAATAAAATATTCATTTTATTCTCCTTCCTTAATGTTCATGTACATTATTATTTTGTATATGTATCTCACAACAAATTTTTAAATTTTATCTATGAAATGCAAAATAATTTCAACATAGCAGTTAAAGCCTGAATGCTGAATTTTTTTCCAGAAATGAACCTCTATTATACCTAGATGTGTGTCAGCCAAGAACTTACCTCAAAAACTGCTTATCCTTGCAATAACAAAAGGGAAGTTTCTTCTTTAAAAAGGAACATTGGGCTAAGGTGATATACCCTGAAGACGTAAAAATGGCCTGGTATGTATTACAAATAAATGAAACACCACAGTGTATTGAATTTAATATCTTCTGGTGTTTAGGTCTTAATTTCTACTATGAGGTGCTTTTAAAATTTTCAAGCTGTGTTTGATGTAGAAACTTAAACTTGACACATTAAAAAATATCAACTTATTTTGGACTTCTTAAGAAACATGTATTCTATAAAAAAAACAACATGTGAATCAAGTTTTGGTTGATGACTGGAGAGAGTTTAAAAGAATATGAACATTTTGAGCACTTGCCACTATGTTTGAACAATTTTGAATGTCAGAAATGACCGTACTTAACTACAGTAGTATGCAAGTAGGAATTAGATTGTTTTAGTTGTTAATTAACCAGTAAGTAAAAAGGAATTATTTACTTTTACCTTTTATAACATTATCAGTCACCTTTTTCAAAGATCAAGACTTTATATTTCAAAGTATGTCTTACTTTCTAAATTTATTTTCCTGTATGTTTAGCAATGTTTAAAGTTGTTTGCATAATTAAGAACCACATTACATCTCTCTCTCTTTGTCTCTCTCTCTCTCTGTCTCTCTCTCTCTCTCTTGTGTGTGTGTGTGTGTGTGTGTGTGTGTATTTTAAATTATTCAAGTGTCAAATTTGGACAGAATCAATATTCATGACTTTATCTATTTTATTTACTTTTTACCAAGTACTGAATTCCTGTTTTATGTTAGCCTTCACTCTGTGGTGAGAAATTGTAGCACAGTCATTAGAAACAGCAGTACTAGTACTAAACAACCTGTGTTGGAACTGCAGCTCTATAGCTCATTAATTGTGCAATTTGGGAAGTTCACATAATCTTTGTATGCCTCACATACTCAATAATAAAGTGTAGATAATGATGGTGCCTGTATCATACAGCTGATGTGAGGATTAAACAAATTAGTATAGGTAAAGTAAGGGAGTTCACATAACCTTTCTATGCTTCGAATACTCAATAGTAAAGTCTAGATAACAATGGTGCCTATGTCACATGGTTGTTGTGGGGGAGTAAACAAATTAGTATAAGTAAAATTGACTCAAAAAAAATCTACAATATAGTAAGTTGTAGATTTTGAGGGAGTAGTACATACACATAAAATAGTAAGTTTTATACGTTGCTAGTTATTTTTCTTATTTGTACATTTAAAGTCATATTTAGACATGTTAAATGTTATTTATAAAAGTTAATTATTCGATATCAAAACTTTTGAGATACAAAAAATTTTATCTGTCTAGATTATAGATATAGATAATCAGGATGGTTTCATCCGAGAAATAGCATTCTTCCAATGTTGAATTGATTGCTACAGAAAATAGGCTGAGCATAGTGGCTAATGCCTGTGCCTGTAATCTCAGCACTTTGCAAGGCCAAGGTGGATAGATGGCTTGAGCCCAGGTATTCAAGACCAGCCTGATCAATGTAGGGAAGCCCCCGTCTCTACAAAAATTAGCTGGGCGTGGTGGTGTGCGCCTTTAGTCCCAAGTAATGAGGAAGGAGGAGGTAATCTCTTAGGAGGATCACTAGCAGATCACTACCTCCCTAGCCCAAGAGGTTGAGGCCGCAGTGAGCTACAATGACACCGCTGTACTCCAGCCTGGACATTAGAATGAAACCCTGTCCTAAAAAAAAAAAAAAAAGAATAAAATGGCTTTATTCAGTCTCTTAATTATAGTATGTGAAATATGTAAAATGTGTAAACACAATATACATGATTATCAAACAACTCTTTAGTGGCAGTACTACTTTTCAGTTATCATAAACTCCACATTTATTTAATCTTTGTGGTTTTTTTTAGAAGTTGGCCCTCAAAAATAAATGACCAAATTATCTCCAATGGAGCCAGACTCTAACACATATCTGATTAAGTAAAGAATTTCCCTCGGTGCTGGGGTAGGAGCAAACATATTCCTCTGGCCCCTGAGAGAGACAAAAGTGCATAAAGTAGGCCCAGAGACTAAGCATAAATGAATGCTCAATGCACTATGGCATGGTTAGGACAATTCATAGGACCAAACCAGCAGTGGGAGTGGGGCAAAAGCTCAAGTTTGCACAGATAACAAATAATGGACAAAAATCTCATTAAACGTTTTTGCTTGAAAGACAAAGAAAAAAACAAACATACTGTATTATGTAACTTATCCCAAGGCCTGCCAGACATCATTCAAAGTACTTGCTTCACTCTTGGAACTGTGACACTGAGAGGACTGAGGCTGAATATTCCAGAAGTCACTGAAGTACATCCAGATGTTCTTCGTTGCCACCAGCCCTCTGACTCGGCCAGAAGGCAGCAACATGGGAGCCAGAGAGAGTAACTCTCCTTATACTATGCTCTTGCTTTAAAGTAGAGCACCTACAAAGCAGTGATATCACACACACACACCCATCTCTATTAGTCTCTCTGTTCAAAGCATTTATAAAGCTGAGATTGAATTCACAAATTCCACACTGACAGCAAATGGACAGACCTGTGAGTCAGAGTTACTCTAGCAGTCCCAGAAGAAATACTGAAATATAATTTCTTAGGTCTCTTTTCTTCACCAATCACCACTATCATGTTAAATTACTATTAGTACCGTTGAAACGATTCACACTCCATCATATTACAGCACTGCTAAAGATACTCAAATACATTTTTTTTTCTTTACCTTGACATTGCTGTAGTGTCCAGATGTCAAAAGAATTTTAAATGGAAACATGTTAATTTGTTGTTATATGTAACTCTCCCACATATACTTTTAAAAATCACTTTTGTGTCAGCTAATGTGTATGGTTATTTAATGCTGTTTATTTGTGGTTTCATTAAATGGATAATATGTCATAATATTTTAATTAGAAAAGAAGTAGATCTAAAGCTTGAAATTTTAATCAGAAAAGAATAAAATTCATAGATTTTATTTAAAATAATATTTTTAGTATAATTTGAGAGGTTATAATTTTGCATATTATTGAAATACACAAGTATTCTTAAACAAAACTCTATGAATGAAGAATTAATCCTCTGCCAACATTATGTTCCTCATATATTAGATGAAGATATTCTAAATGGTTATATAGTGCCTTTTCCCAAGGCACAACTTATGATCAAATATTTTTGGAGGAAACTCTTACTTCTACTTCTTTTAAAAAAGGATAAATACCTCAACTTCTTCCAGAAAAAAAAAAATCCAAGTCAAGTGGCACGCATGGTACAGAGTGAAAATGAATGGTTAAAGAGAGCCTCATAAAAGAAGCTAATATCACATTGGCTCCCTCTTTAAAATTACTCAAGGAAACAAGCAGCAGACATTACAAGGAAAAGGAAAACATAAACTGCTTATATAGAATATCTAAATTCAGAAGGCCCTGAATAGACAACTGACTTAGAAAGTCATTGTTTCAAGAGAATTACCCCTAATGTTCATAATTTCATAGTTAAGCTTTGTTCTCTCTTTTGTTTTTATGCAGACATTTGAAAGTGAAGTTCATTAACTATGTATACAAATATGTGAATTTTTGTCTTTGTGTGTGAGAGACAGAGTGTGTGTGTAAATATATACACAAATGCTGTATATTAAAATGTTTTGAACTGTTATTTCAGGCACTAGAGTGTCAGGCAGAAGAAAAGAAAACAATCCACAACTCTTAGACTAGGGTCATGTTTACAGTTTCTCCTTGTAGATTAGAACATGCTCTGTGTCTGTACAAAATATATTTTCACAAGTAAGAAATTAAAACAGAAAAAAAGGAACAGTTATGTAGGCATATTTTGCCACCAGTGGTGATAGAAAAAATAAAAACTAAATAATATGTCAGTTGCTAAAAACATTTCTGCAACCTTGCCAAATCAAGTTTAGGAATATGTCATGTCTGCACTTGAACTGTTTGTTCTCAAGCTGTCTTGAAGAATGTAAGCATGGCCAAATGTCCCAGCCTCAGGCCCTGGGGACTCTGCTCACACTCTTGTAATGAAAACATGAAAAACTATGAATAGTCTTCACATGTCTCTCCAAAAGTGACACGTTTTAGTTTTGTCTTCAGTGATCCAAAGTACTTGATATAGAAGATAGCTAGTAGTTGGGGGAAGTATTGAAACAACATAGTGGAATTCTTTGAAACTTAATACTTTGTGTAAATTGTTGTGTTCATCTTTGCCATACATTGTGATTTTATAAATAGAAGCCAGAAAGCATCACTAAACTTAGCAATTCATTAATCAAAACTAAAGTTAAAAATAGGTTAGTCATGTGAGTAGGTTAAATATGCCAGCGATAAATATAAATTCTAAGAACTTCAAGTAGCTTTGTAATATTAACTGCTTAGTTATTTTTCACATAGTCAATAACATTCTAGCCACAAAAGCATTTTGGCTTTACCTCTTTAAATCTTACATGAAATAAAAATTTAAAATCATGGTAAGAAAAAATTACATTAAATATTTCTAATACTGGAAATGACCTCATAATTTCATAGCACTACCCATATATTCTTAAAGACTTTGATAAAGAAATCTAGAAATAGATTCAAACTCTTCTACCATCGTCCAGATTTTTTCTGCCTCAAATTTTTTAGGCATTCTACATGTGATTTTAGATTGATGTTATTAACAAATAATAACCCCGTTTAATATTAGGTAATTTCATATTTGCTATATATTTGAAATAGTTATAATCAATTTGAAAAACAATGTAATAACTTTTATCAGTAATTAATGTAACAGACAAATTTATGTTTTTAAGAATATAATATGATTGGACTTTTAGCAAACTGAATGACTCATCTAATACTTTTTAGTGGCCTCATGACACAAATTATTTTCAACAATAGGTCCCTGAGTTTAAACATAATAACCATTGTAAGATCCAGAATGTGATTTTCATTATAACATGTAATGAGAGGGAACATATAAATCTGGCTTACCTGATTGTCATAGATATTGATTTTAAGAACATTCAGATCCCAGCCATTTTTACATAATAGTGAAGGAAGTAATAAGGAAAATTTACGTCAGTCTCCTCCCTCCGCCCTCCTCCACAGCTTGTTCCCCTACTTCTTTCTCTCTCTCATTATCTATGTTGGTCATACTGAACTGCTGGCCTAAATATTTCATAACTCCTTTGACTCCAGTTGCTTTTACCTTGGCTCATAATTTTTTTCTCCCTTTATTGTTCATATAATACATTTTCCCCCCAAGAGTCAAATATTATATAACACTTGTCCTGAACTCACCCTGACCTTTCTCCCTTCCCATCCCAGCACGTTGAGCTAGCTTTTTCCTTCTTTGCTCACACCACAACTTTGATATAGTAAGAATACTTTGTATTATGTATGCTGGTTTGCACATCTGTTTACCTATCAGACTGTTGGCTTCTGGAGGACAGGGGCATTTCATTCCTGTATACCAGGAGCATCAGGCACTATATGGCATGTGATGAGTACTCCGTAGACTGAATGGCAGACTCTTTAAATAGTTGAAGAAACTTTCTTGGATATACTACTTTATTTGATAACAACAATCTAACAGAACTATTTTTAGGGCAACAACCATATGGGTCTCATGTTAGATATGTTACTATCATGTTGTCTTAGAAGTTCAGGAGAGTTTATTATTATTTTTTCCATTAAGATTTGCTTCTTAAGTGGAACCCATATTGTCTTTTTTCTAATTGTTAAAAAAAATCAAAATAATTTGTCTTACTGCTAACCTATCTGCTCTTTCCCTTAACAAAATATTTTCTAATCAACCCTTAATCCAGTATATGTCTTCCTCCTTATCTTTTTCCTCTTCTTCCTCCTTGTTGTTTCTCCTTCCAACCAGTAAAGTTTCCTTGTATGCTAGAGTATTTTCCATTTTTCCCTTAGACATGCACTCTCTGCTTTACTCTGCTCTATTCCTGAAAGGGTCTTGATTATGAACTTTGTCTATCACCAACCCAAACAACATCCCCCAAAAGGGGACTTATTCTAAAGTGAAGGAAACAACAATGGGTCCATAGCCATAAATATTACTGGTCTTACCACATGCTCCAAAGCCCAAAAGGTGCTGACTTGATATAACAATGTTATGGCCAACTAAGAACCAAATTAACTCATGAAATGGAGAGCAATCTGGTTGAAATTTTATCCTACAGGAAGTTAGTTATATGACTTCAACTAGCTCTTATTATATGGAGCCATTACTCCCACTATCAGAATTTATAGGAAAATGAACCAAAATATGAATCTGAGAGCCATTCTACTATCACCAAAATAACTCACCGAAAAATATCTTTACTTCCAGCCTCCAAAACTTTGGTTAAATGGGTTTGGAGTCATATTTCTTAAGAAGAAATACTTCCATCAGAAAACACAGTCATAGTTGTTTAGTTACAAGCTGAGACTTCCTCTTGGCCATTCAGGGCTCCCCATTTCATTGAACCCACACAAAGAGAAGGGGGTCGCTCATTGACTGAAGGGACTGATTCCAATTCCCAAAAATGAATTTGGGTTTCTGCTACACAATCGGGACAAAAAGGCCTACACATGCAGCCCAAGGGGATGTACCGGGGTAATTCTCAGTACTTTCCTGTCTAAGGGTCATGGTCAGCTATAAAAAACAGTAAGGACAGGGACCACCATGGACCCAGATGATTCAGGATCACTATAGCAAGTAGAGAGTTCCATTCATCTGAGCTGCTGGCAGAGATAAAATAACAGACTGTGTAGTGGAGAAAGGAAGCTATAATGATCCAATTTAGGCTTCATAACTAGCCTCAGAAATGGAACTGCAGTGGGAAAATGTTATTGTAATTATTTTTCATGTTCCCTTTTCCTCACTTTCCTACCTTATCTGAGAACACTGGTGCTACCTTCTGTTTTAAGATTCAGATGAGCAGATCACTGCATTGTTAGCAACACAGCTACTAGGAATGTATTTTGGAAACATAATATTCCATCTGGAAAAAATACTAGAGTGAGTTCAGAGGTGAGCTTTGCTTGATTCTTCCCATTTGACCCTTCAGATCTGCTCTCCATCTTCCTTTACCCTGCCCTGTGTTCCTACAGGATGACCAGTATAAAAGACATTTGTGAGCTCTCTCGCCCTCTGGCTCCCAGTGGGGTTCAGTTAATGGGAGTCATCAGAGGGTCAGAGGAAGGAAAAAGAGTGAGATAAATATTTATTTCCTCCTTTTCTTCCTGTGGGTTGATTTCATGCACCTACCAAAGGCCACAGCTCCTATAGACAATCTTTTTATCCATTATCTGTTGGTTTCTAGTAACCATTCTTTCTTCGAATCACTTTAATGTCTCTTAAGGCCTTGGGGTATAATAGTTCCCTATTTTTACCAACCCCAGTGGGATTACTCTATCTCACATTGCTTTTCCTGTACTTGGTCCAAAGGTTTGGAAGTAATCACCTTTTATTAAACTTTCCTCAATTACCATCTCTTTCTGCCAAAAAATAAAAACCTGTCTGATACAGAGCTGTCAACATCTGCAAATTGTGTTCATAACTAAATCATATTTATCAAATATTTCTTTTCCTTTTATATCATACAAAACAATCATTTTTCAATATACTATTAAAATGAGTACAAAGGCGTATTATCAAAAAAAAAAAAAAGTAAATCCATGGAAGTGCTAAAAGTTGAAAGAGTTTTTGCCATGAGAAGATAGGAAACATTGACTTTAGAAAATATTAAGGACGTAGGGTTGTACGGAAGGATAACCTAGATCAAAGGAATGACATCTTAACATATGCATGGATGAGGGTTGCATGTGATTGAAACTTTTCTCAGTGATAAGAATAAAATAAAATAATGGCTTTAAATGTGAAGGTTTTAGTTATAGAGATCAGGAAAAAGCTTGAGATGACCTTAATAGAATTTAAGTAAAGGTCCATTTACAAAGCTTCTAAGTCATTCAGCGTCTACCCCCCTCCTCAGCATGTGCAGGGCAGCTGACCATAGATGTTTCTCCAGCTGAAGAGCTTACCTTTAATCTGAGCAAAATTTCTCCTGGATGTCTTACCGTGGCAGCTGTAGTGGACAGAGGTGGAGAAAACAGCAGAGAATGGATGGAGCTAGTTATTGAGGAGAGGAAAGAAAAAGCAGCCCTACCTGAAACAAAATTAATCAAAGTATGCCACCCCTGAACTAAATCCACCATCCTATGGTATTTCTAGCCTGCATGCTCTACAGCCTCATAATCTAAACAAAAGCTTGCCTGACAACTTAACCAGCTCACAATCAGGCCTCTGAACACACAGGAGGGGACCTTTAGGGCAACCTACCTACAAAACTGCAAAGCAGTCCCTCCTGGCAAAGGGATCAATCAGCATAGAAGTTAATTCACAGATATGAGTGATACACTGAGATTCAACAACTATAAAATCTCAACAGAGATATTGCAAAAAATAGGAATAATGTGTTTAATACTTGGTAGTAAACTCAGATTTAGCAAGTATTGCATCTCTAAAATAAAAGCAGCTGACATATAAAAGGACAATAAAAGAACATAAAAGAATTATTATAAATGAAAAGTGTGGTTGCCAACATTAATTTTAAAAGAATCAAAAGGAATACTTAACAAAATGGATAGTCCTTGATTAATAATTCATGCGATAAAGACAAGGAAATCTTTCAAAATATAAAATTTAAAACGCTAAAAAATTAAAAATATTTGGAAATTTAAACACCAATGATAAGAAAATATAATATATATTTACTGGAGAACCAGAAGAAAGAAAAGAGACAACTGATGAGTATAAATAATTACAGAAATAATAGAAAACAAGTCTATAAGAAGAATATTTAAATTGAAGGACACTATAGATTATAGGAATAATGAAATCCAGAGGGATAATTGTGAAGTTTCAGAATCCCAAACACCAAGAGAAAACCATAAAATGCATTTCAAGAGAAAACAAACTTACAGAGAAAGAGAATCAGATTGGCGTCAGATTTAGTACCATCACGTTAGGAAAAAAATGGATTTAACCTAGAATTCTAGATTAAATTTTTTAAAATGGCAAAGAAAACATTTTAGGCTGCAAAGTTCTAATGTTCACAAGTATTTTCTGAATATATATATATATATATATATATATATATATATATACACACACACACATACACACATACATATAATCCAGATTTAAAAAAAAAAGAAGTTGGGCCATGAGAAAATGTTCCAAGTAAAGAGTAATATGAAAAGAAATCACAAGGTGATTTGAACATGAGATAATACAGCACCAAAATTCTTCAAGAAGAAAATAGATCTCATTCACTAAATTGTATAATTAAGTCATCTCTTAATGATAATTTAAAGATACATATAACTTCTTAAACAATAAAGGCAAATAAAAGATTCAAGTAAAAAATTTAATTGTTCAAGAATGGCATGGTCCAAATATAAATATATATGTGTGTGTGTGTGTGTGTGTGTGTGTGTGTGTGTGTGTGTATATATATATATATATAAACTTTACTCAAATTATTCTCAAAAATAGAGGAGGAAAAAATACTTCCAAATATATTATGTGAAGCCAGTATTGTCCTGATGCCAAATCAGAAAAAACACATCAAAAAAAGAAAATTACAGGCCAATATCTCTAATGAATATTGATGCAAACATTCTGAACAAAATACTATCAAGGCAATTTCAACAACACATTAAAAGGTCATTCATCGTGACCAAGTGGGATATATCCCTGGGATGCAAAGATGGTTGAACATACACAAATCAATCTATGTGATACATCATAGTGATAGAATGAAGGGAAAAAGCCATATGATTATTTCAATTGATGCTGAAGAAGAATTTGATAAAATTCAACATATTTTTATGATAAAAACTCTCAAAAAAGTAAATATAAAAATATATCTCACATAACAAAAGCCATATACAACAGATTCATAACTAGTATCATTTAGAATGGGGGGAACATTGAAAGCCTTTCTCTAATATCTGGAACAAGACAAGGATACCCAATGTCACCATTTTTATTCAACACAGTACCGGAAGTTGTAGCTAGAGTAGTCAGACAACAGAAAGAAATAAAGGTCATCTAAATAGAAAAGGAAGAAGTCAAATTATCCCTGTTTGCAGATGATGTGATCTTATATTTTAAAAAACCTAAAGACACACCAAAAACCTATTAGGACAGATAAACAAATTTAGTACAGTTGCAGGATACAAAATCAATATACAAACATCAGTACATCTTTATATGTCTACAGCAAACAATCTGATAAAGAAAGCAATAAAGTAATTCCATTTATAATAGCTACAAATAAAATACCTAGGAATTCACTAAAGAAGTGAAAGATTCTACAATAAAATTATAATACATTGATGCAAGAGATTGAAGAAGACACAGAAAAAATGTAAAGGTATTCTGTGTTCATGGATTCGAAGAATCAACATTGTTAAAATGTCCAACCTACCCAAAGTGGTCTACAGATTCAATGCAATCCCTATCAAAATATCAATGACATTTTTCACAAAAATAGAAAAAATAATTCTAAAATTTTATGGAACCACAGATGATCCAGAATAGATAAATCTATCCTAATCAAAAAGAACAAACCTGGAGGAATCATATTATCCAGCTTCAGGGCTATAGTAACCAAACAGCATGGTAAGTGGCATAAAAACAGACACAGATGAGTGGAATAGAGAATCCAGAAGTAAATCTATACATCTACAGTGAACTTATTTTTTCAATGTGGCACAAAACACATACTGGAGAAAGGACAGTCCCTTCAATAAATGATGCTGGGTAAACTGGATATCCACATACAAAAGAATAAAACTAGACCATTATCTGTCATCGTATACAGAAATAAAATAAAAATTGAATAAAACCTTTAAATTTAAAACCTCAAGCTATAAAACTACAAAAAAAAAAAGCATTGAGGAAACTCTGTAAAACATTGGAGTGGGTAAAAATTTCATCAAAAAAGTGGACAAATGGGATGGCATCAAGTTAAAAAGCTTCTGCAGAGCAAAAAAAAAAAATCAACAAAGTGAAGAGATAACCTACATAATGGTAGAAAATATTTTCAAAATACTCATCTCAAAAAATTAATAATCCAGAATGTATATTAGGCGCTCAAACTAATAATGCAATAAAAAATGAAAAAAAAAGATTTGAACAGACATTTATCAAAAGAAGACATACAAATAGTAAACAGGATATGAAAGGATGTTCAACATCACTGATCATCAGAGGAATGCAAATCAAAACTACAGTGAGATATAATCTCACTCCAGTTAAAATGGCTTATATCCAAACGGCAGGCAATGACAAATGCTGGCAAGGATGTGAAGAAGAAGGAACTCTCATACACTGTTGGTGGGTATGTAAATTAGTAATACTACTATGGAGAACAGTTTGAAAGCTCCCCCACTCCCCCAGAAAAAAAGAAAAAAAAAAATAGGGCTACCATATGATTCAACAATTCCACTGTCGAGTATATACTCAAAAGAAAGAAAATTAGTATATCCAAGAAACATTTGCATTCATGTTTATTGCCACACCATTCACAATAGCCAAGATTTGGAAGCAACCTAGGTGTCCATCAACAGGTGAATGGACAAAGAAAATGTGGTACATATACACAATGGAGGACTATTCAGCCATAAAGAGAATCAGATCTCATAATTTGCAACAATGTGCATAGAAATGAAGGCCATTATGTTAAGTGAAATAATCCAGGCACAAAAAGACAAACTTCACATAGTCTCACTTATTGTACAGAAGCTAAAATTAAAACAATTGAACTCATGGAGATAGAGAGTAGAAGGATAGTTAGCAGAGACTGGGAAGGGTAACAGGAGAGTAGGGAGAAGTGGGGATGGTTAATGTTCACACACATAAAAAAATAGGAAAAATAAATAAGACCCAGTATTTGCTAGCACAATAGAGTTACTATAGTAAAAAATAATATAATTAGACATTTTAAAATAACTAAAAGAGTATAATTGGATTGTTTGAAACACAAAGGATGAATGTGAAGTTATGGATACCTAATTTACCTTGATGTAATTATTACATATTCCATGAGTGTATCAAAACATCTCACATACCCCATAAATATAAATGCCTACTATGTGCCCACAGAAATTTTTTAAAAGAAATATATAGAAACTTTGTTTTGAGCAACTGAATTAAAAGGAAAAAACAATTCATTTGCCATTGAATGAACTTAGCACAAATTATGAGCCAAAAACCATACTAGAATGTTTCCTACATGTCAAATAATTTGATTTTCATAGTAGTCTTGAAGTATTTATTATGTGATTGAAACGTACAGACAATGAAATCTGATTCCCTAGACATTTAAATTCCCTGCCTAAGGCCTTCAAGATAATAATGGGGGAAATAGACTCAAGCGCCCAAAGACAAAATGGACACATTGTTTAATGGTAATAGTCATGAAACTATTTTTTTTCTACATATTCAACTTTGTTTTAGATACAGTGGGCACATGTGCATATTTGTTACATTGGAGCATTGTGTGATGCTGAAGTTTGGAATATGGAATCCATCACCACCATAGTGAGCATAGTACCCGACAGATAATTTCTTAACCCACACCCCCCCTCCCTACACCCTCTAGTAGTCCACAGTGTCTATTGGTCCCATATTTATGTCCATGCTGACACTAAATTTAAAATTTAATTTGAATACCCATTTGTTAGGATATTGAAAGCATTTGTTCCTTATCAAGGGAAAAGCTGGATTCAAAAATTAAATTTTACTCATTTAATTATTCAACAAATATTTATTGTGCTGATATTATGGGCCAGGCAATAAATTAATAACACAAAGACAAAATATCTCAGGATTCAAGAAGCATATAAATCAGTAGGTTATTAATCCAAGATAGATGCATGCTTGAAATAAACCTCTTTATCATTAGGCTTTCATCCCTGCTCATTACTGCCTTAGAGATTTTTGACCCTTTGATCATGGTATCCCCATATTAGCCTTCCAGATAATTCCAGGAGAATACCTACAGCCCAAAGATGTTTTACCCAAAGGAAAAAATATTGTTTGAATCCTTGAACATGAATCATTATGGTCAAGATTATTGAAATTTTCAGTACTATATAATATCACTAACAGATCTTATTCCATATAACACTTGTGAATAGGTGCACTGAGAAGATGCAACAGGCCCACAGGACTGAGGAAATTTAGAAGAATATGAAGGTGGGAAAAGATGTTCTTGTAAGTTACATGCTTAGCTATGATCTTACAGAGGAAGAAGAAATTAAAAGAATTGTTGTCATATTCGAAAACTCAGCCTGTAATCCACCATGGGGATTTCATCACATTATTTTTGGAAATACCTGAAGTTACTGGTTCTGTAATACATTATTGAGATATTTAAAAATTAGGGGAAATTGTATGACTCAATCTTGTCCAACAACATTAGTTGGTGTAAAAAATAACAGATTTTATTGTCGACACAAAAATTCCCAGAAGTGACATGCTTGCAAATAGCTACACTTTCAGTCAATTAATTTCTTTGAATTGTGGGATTTAAAGGACTCAGTAAGCATGAACAGGAAAAACCTGTAAGTAAGTAAAATATTAACCACTGCGTTAGACTGGGAATGCCAAATTTCAACAATGTTTTATGCTTCGTTAGTCTGTTAAATTATCTATCAACATAGGCTTAGTAATGAGTTTAAAATCATGATCACATTCTGGAAATTCGGATTACGAATACTAAAGATAATCTCTTTTGTCATAATAGGCAGCATGTATTTCTTAGAGTAAATATAACATAGAAAAATACAAGTACACATAAATAATACAGAATTTATGGTTTAATTTTTTAAATAAACCATTTCTTAATTTAGTTGGTTGTTATTTTTTGTTTTTGTTGACTGTGAAGTTTATTCCTTCATGATGTAATTGCTTTATATAAATGACAGTAATAAAAATGAAATGATCAGTCTTTCGAGAATTAGTATATCATCATATATATATTTGCCCTCTAATTTATAAAATAATTTTCTATGAAAAGACAAGGTATTTGTGTACCTGTAATAATCTTGGCTCCTTAAGTTACCATTAAGAAAAGCCATTTAATATTTCCTAAACCAAATATTTCTTATGCATCATCTTACTGAAATCTATAAGCTAGGTATTTCTATTATTCTCACATTGGCAAATAAGAATCTGAGAGTTCAAAGATCCTTTATCTTGTCAAGGCCACACAACTAGCAAAAGATGAACTGGCACTCCATCTCAGGCAGTCAGAATCCAGAACTGAAGCTTTGAAACACCATATATTATTGAGACACGTTCTCAAGGCACACAAAACAGTGGTAACTATGATGTAACAAAACCTTCTGCATAGAAATATGCTCTACTAAAAAAAAAATTAGATACACACACACATAAACAGAGATATATATACATACATACCCATGCATTCAGGCATACATATATATACGTGTGTGTATATATGTATATATACACACATATATATATACGTATGGTAGGATTATAGGTAATCCTTCTATTTTGTTTTATATGCTTTTCTATAAGTTTTCAAACTTCTACGAAAAATACAGTTTTATTTACTAGCTCAGATTGATTGAAATCATTATCAATTTTTTCTTATAATGCTAATAATCAACTTTGGATATAATCTTAAGACATCAGTGTGTATTTATAATAGTATATGAAAAGCTTTTATCTTTGATCTAGTAACTCTACTTTTAATAATTTCTTTTGGAGATATGAGGGTTGTTAAGAAATATTCTGGTCTGTAAACATTGCCATCACCTGTAATTTGAGTACTCATTCTAGGGAATAAATATTATTCAACTACAACTTTTGCTAATATTTGATTTGATTTCAAACAGGCATTCCTGAATCGTATTCTGTTTTCTTGAGATTTAGGTAAGATAAAGTATTTAGTCTACTGCTTCACAAGATAGACACAATAAATATCAGCTAAGTACAGCCTGTATACATCTGAAAAGAAATATCAAAAGCATCAAGTATTTATTTTTGGAAAATTACATTTTTATTTTTCCCTTTACATTTTTCCAATTGAATAGATACTCTCTTAATATAATTCTATTTAACCATTTGCCCACTCCTCTCTACTCCGTTATCACACTTCCTATGCTGGTTTGCTTGCAGACTGCTGCCCTCAAATTCATTTGAGTTGCAGCTCCCAAGTCAATTGTTTTCCACACATTTGTTACTCTCTTCATGGCTGTTATCATAATCATTAACTTACACATAAATAGATTAAATGTAATTATAAAAATTTGTCATTTCAATGGAAAAAAGATTAAATAATTTGGGAAAACAAAATAAAAATGAATTTCTAAAAGAATTTATTTTAATTTGAGGTGTAGAAAGAAGACAAGTGCAAAAGTTAGAGAAAAAATTAAAACCTAGAAACATTCTGTGCATAAGTTGTCTGGCAATATTCCTAAATTCTGATTCTACTTTTAAAAAATGTCAATAAATGTTTTCTATGGACATAAATATTATTATAATGAAGATAACATATTTTAAATATATATTAAATATGTGACCTAAAATTACCAGTATTGTATTCAAATACTTGGTATTCTATATGTATGTAATCAGATCCCTTAAACCTGTTTTTTTTCTGGAAGCATGCTTATTTTAAAGCATTAATTTTTGTTTATATCACAAAAATAAATGTTAATATCATATGATATGTATATAATTACAGTGAAAATGGATATAAAATTAATATCATGTGATGAAATTCAACTCAATTTAAAAAACAAATTTAAATATACCAGTGATGACTGAATTATTTATACAATGCTGATTACATCTACTTCACAAATTTGATCTTACATTTTACTTCCAAATTCATCATAAGTTTTACAACTTTTCAAAAAAAAATTTTTTTAAATTCTTACACAGAAAATTTTCAGAAATCACAAAACATCACGAAGGAGTCATGTGAATTTATACATCAAAGAGCATTTAAAAATGTCTTAAATTTAAATGAACACGACAATTTGGATTTAGAAAAGATATCCAATCCACATGAGTTCAACATGTCAGTGACAGTTTTAAGGAAAATTAACTTGAATTCAGTATGATTTTAAACAGTTTAGGAACAATTAAAACTTTCAAAAAACATCTAGCTACATCCATTATCAAAATAATTGACTTTCCCCCCACTAATGGCATTTTTAAAACCTAAACTGTTTGATAAAGATTGCCATGCACTATGATTGGTTGTCACATCAAATTCTAAACACTCAATTCAGAAGGAATCTCTGAATTTTTGTTTTTGAGAACACCTTTTAAATGAAACAGTTACACACATCTTAGTGATTCTCAAAAAGTTATTTGTTCGATGTGATTTAATTTTCATACTTCTTTAGGTGGCATTTCCCAAAGGGAAAATTACTCCACAGTATATGTTATCTAGATCAACATTAAGAAAAAATTAATATACCTCCTTTTTCATATCCCCCAATCCACTCTCCCTGAAAATAAACTTAAAAGTGAGTAGATATATTCAGTGCTATGAGGGAAAATATTGTAGTTAGTTTCACATAAGAACTACTGTTATGAATAGTGAGATGGACATAAATACCTTTCCTGCTTTATTTCAAATGGATATTGGAAGATTAGAATGAGAAAAAAATAGATAAAAGACTGTTGAAAAAAAATACGTAGTCTGCGTATAGTTAGAAAAGATCAAAACAAAAGAGCATGTGTGAACAGATGCTGGAAGAAAGTGCTAAACAGGAAAGAGCTGTGGCCCATGTGATAGGCTACATTCACAGCATGAAACGAGAAGTTCTTCACATAGAGTATGTGTGCTCTGAAATGTCAAAGAGTGCATTAAGATATCCTGGCTCTAACTTGGGCCTCTGTAAAAGTCAGTACATTTATCATGTTTAGGCACCGCACTACTTAAAATCACAGCAAAGGATTTATATCGTTTTGGGCTTGTGTTTGGGGTCAAAAATTTCTCAAAATTTTTTCAAGTTTCAGGTTTCTCTTTATTTTACTCAGTCTTAATCAACATATGAGACTCTCTGCTCCCTTTCACAAAACAATGATTTAAAGTACATTAATTAATAATTTATTAAATGTAAAGTCACTAAGGGTATTGTTGATTCTAATTAAAGAATAACATGGGTATAAGGGCAATGCATAGAATGAAATTTGGCTTCAAGAAAGTATATAAAATGAACTATATTTTAAAGAAAATTCAATATTTATTAGAAGCATTACAAAATAAATAAGTAAAGTTATGGTGATAAAAACCAAATGAGAAAAAATATACATGTGCATTTGCCAATTTTATAGAAAAATTGCCAACCATAAATGCGATGAGGGATCTGAATGAAAGGCTTCTACACTATTTATTCCAGCTGCAGTACATTTTGGCTATGGTTATTAGACAACTCTTCATGTTGGTAAAATTGAAGTTTGCATTGGGCATTTAAGTCGTAACAAGTCATAAAAATTAAAAAACAGTCAAAATGAATTATCTTTATATATCAATAATAATTCCTACTTTATGAATGAAATGTAATTTTCATCTACTTTCTAGATTCAAGGCTGGTCTACAAGGCCAACTATAAGGAAGGTGTGTGATTTCATCTGAATACAAAAATTAAAGTAATAACATGAGGAAAATCTCTCTTAGCTATCCGTGATTACATTTTCTCTTCTAAAAATAAAGCAGATATTAACTGACTTGTCAATTAGCCTAAATATTTCTGAGTAAAATTTCAAGCAAATTAAAATCTTTCTCAAAGTTTGTCCTACATTCAGTAAAGCAGATATCACAAGTTACTAATATAAAGAAAAATAATTAAGAAAATTGGAATTCATTTGTGGGGCAAGACCTTACATGTACAACCATCCAATCAAAATCATCTAAGAAATATGATAAATAAAATTCAGACAGTGAAAATAATCATGATAAGATGTGAAAGTATTATCACATCAGTCATTTTCATGCAGATGGGAAGCTAAATCATAGGGTAACATGCAAATCAAAATCAAAAATAAATGAAGAGGAAAGAAGGCAATGTGTTTAGTTATGAAAAGATAACGTGTGAACATTGCCACATTGTCAGTTTATGGGGAACAGGAATGCATCTCAATTCTAAATTTTTTTTTCTTTTCATAAGAAACCCCACAGACTGTTTTTACAACATTTGGCAAAAGTAGATAATAAATATTTGTTGAATGAAATGAATTTTTACCAGCAAAGCATATATACTCATTGGAGAATGTTGCATGCAGACTTTCAGTATAGCAAATGATACATACTGAGCTAAGTAAGCCTTTTCTGGAAAACTGAGCTTTGTCTCAATTAATTTGCCATGGTACTGACTCAATCATACATTGAAGGCTCTCACATGTGACATTTTCTTTCTCTTCCAGAGAGACAGTCTGATCAATATTGTTGAAAATAGTTTATTTCATTGTGTAATTCAATTCTAGAGTTGTCAGATAAAATACAAAAAAAAAAATCTAGTTACATATGGATATGAGATAAAAACAAATACTTTTTAGTATGTCTCATGCAATATTCAGAATACCAGTCAGTACTTGGAACTTTTTACTGAAAAATTATTCATTATTAATCTTAAATTCCAATTTAACTAAGTGTCCTGTATTTTTATTTGTTAAGTCTGGTAATCTTATTCGGGTCAGTATTCAGGCTGTGCCCATAAACTTCACTGAAACTGACAGCATCATGAAACATTTACTGGCTTTGTATTCTAGGGAAGAAAGTCTAGTTAGTGAAGTATTGTGATGATTCCACTCTTCTCACACATTGTAAACATGTTTAAAATGCATTTCTTTTTTATAATATTAATGTAAAGCTAAAGATGTTTAGAAAAAACAACGGGTTTCAAAGTGACTGTCTTTTGCTGTCAAATCATCTCAGTGCATATTATAAATGACAAATAGATGACCTCTCAAATGTCTTAGGGAGACATACGCCATGCTTTTCATATCAAAATCAGACTGAGAAAAAAGGGAAAAAAATGCATTAACTCCATATGTGAAAAAAGAAACCTGTCATAGGATTAATTCAACATGCTCAGTACATGGTGATATTTTTCACAACTTCAGAACATTCTTGAGTGTAACTAAGACACGACTCATTGATGAGCAGTCATTCCGGCCACTGCATGAGATATTGTTGAAAGCAAATGTACAGCCAGAAAATGATTATTCACATACTATCGATGGAGTTGTAGCTCACTTAGCAATTAAGAGTCATTTTATCTCCCGATCTACAAGCATTTCTAATGCATCTTTGAAGTTTTAATGTAAAATTTCATGTAGAAATATATGAGGAGGAGGTATTTTTCTATTCTGAATTATATTTTGTAGCACACACTGTTCTTAATCCATTGTCTCTACTTTAAAAGCATAATTCAAATGCTTGAAACAATACTCTGCACTTATTAGGTAAACTTTTTACTACGTAGTGGCTCTTTATTATGATTTTGACTTTGCCCATAATGGGCTGCACTTATTTTCCCAGAGGAGAAGATAGCAGGGAAAAGAATTTTTTTTTAATTAAAAACTTTCAGTTATCCCCTTTGCCTTGCATGTTTGTTCCATCCTTATTATGGATATGGCATAGAATAATCACTTTCCGGAATGTTTTCATTTAGTATTGTGCTGTAGACACCCTGACATATTTCAGGGCATATTCTGAGCCT
Organism: Ateles fusciceps; assembly: GCA_036589455.1. NCBI lineage: Eukaryota > Metazoa > Chordata > Mammalia > Primates > Atelidae > Ateles > Ateles fusciceps. Next base: position 10,886,552 of record JAZHEH010000222.1, read on the forward strand.
CTTTTGCCTGCTCCCTCCCTCACGCTATGCACATGTGCCACTGGTGGAGTTTCATGACTAACTTTCAAGTCTGCATTTGGTCTTACACTGTGGAAAGAGAAAAGACACAGCTTTATTAGCTTTGATTTTCAAATAGCAATAATGAAGTTAAAATTTCATTTATACATTTAAGGTATATTTCATCCAGAGCATATAATCACTTAGGAGTGTTAACCACAATACATGTTAAAGTGCTTTAGGAATCTATGGAATTCAAATTAATGCTAAATCCTACCTTCAGTGGGGCTAAACTCATGGCTGGGCCACTTTCCCTGAATGCACGCCATCCTCATGTTCCCAAAAATAAACTCAATTATATGTGCAAATAATAAATCTTATGATATGTAATAACAACATCCAGTATGTACATGTTTGTTATTTTACTCAATAAATATTTACTAAATGCGATAGGAATTTTATATCTGCAGTTTCCTCATCTAGGGATTAAATCTACCATGGAGCCAACCAACAACAAATTGAAAATATTCCTGAATAAAAAGGATAGTTGTGTCTGTACTGAACATGTACACTTTTTCCCTGGTCACTATTCCTTAAACAATACAGTATAGCAATTACTTATATAGCACTTACATCATATTAATTATTACAAGTAATCTAGAGATGATTTAAAGCATATGAGAAAATGCATAGGTTATATGTGAGTACTATGCCATTTTATATAAAAGACTTGAGCATCTGCAGATTTTGGTATCTGTGGGGGTCCTAGATCAATCCCCCCACGGATACCAAAGAACAACTATATATACTATGTTCCAGGCCTATTTGTAGATATTCAAGATGCATAAGCAAACAAAGACAGGAATTTCTACTTTCATAAAGCTTAAGTTCTAAAAGCCACATATGTGAAATCAAACCAAAGAAACACAGTTAACTTCCCCACTAGAATGTCACCTTTGAAAGATGATTCTTTCCTCTACCTCCAAGAACAGGGTATGAAACAAAGGAAGGACTGTATGTGCATTTGTTGAATTAATCTGAGTATCAAGAAAAAATGTAATGCAAATACAAATCTCTATTCTGCCTGGGACTTATACATCATACCTATAAAAAGTTGATCACTAAAATGCCTTTTGCCAAACATTTTGAAATACTATTGTCATATTTCTGAATACCCATCTCATTCTTGAATATATACATATATGTGTATATACACACACACACACACACACACTAGTATTTTCATTCTGCAAGAATATTAGACAGCACAGTATGTACATGTCGAGGTGAGACAAAAACAAATAGGCAAGGTATGAGGGCTACTTAACACCTAACACACAAGACTTAGAGTGTTTCTTTAATGTAAGATACAAGCATGCCTTTTACATAATGTGGTAACAGCAAAATAAGCTTAGTAGTAATCACCATTTCTGGAAAGATAACTTAGAACAAATAAGTAAAAAATTCATCATCTTTTATGAGAGAGGACATCATTTTAGAGCTAGGATAAATACAGGTATTGAGTAGAGAAAAGATAAAACAAGTGTGGTAACCATGTACAGAACCTATTCATACCAGAAATAGAGTGAATATTTTTGTGAGTCTAAACATATATTTGTACCCAGAAGCAGAATTCATCTAAATAAAAACCATTATCATGACTGGTTCCATATAAAAAGTGTAATATGTCCTGAAAGTAGCTTATGGTAACCGTGGTTGCCTGATCCATCACTGTGAATTTTATGAAATGAAAAGTTCTGCCTAACAAATGCATTCACTAGTCCTGCTATGGAGGAACAAGACTCTAAAACAAAGACATTGTTTAATATTATCATTCTTGGATTGGTGTATCTGGATATAATATAAGCTATTCTTAAGTAGGCTTTTTAAAAAATATTGAGTTGAGATTTGGGGAGTTGAGGTTTGAAGAGAATGAAGGTCCAAGGCACTCACAACAATGAAAATAGCTTCCTTTAGGAACTTAAAGGCTAATGTCTGTAACAAAAAAGATGTGTGTTGGCAAAACTAGAATAATAAAAATAGAATATGGTATAGAACTGAAACTGCACATTTTAGCAAGCCTTAACAAAATTTTAAAACAATGTGAGTCTATATGAAATGTTTAGTGGTAGGTCCTTATTAAAATTGTATTTATATTTGAGGAAGTAATTTTGATGCTTTCATTCAATTTGAATGCTGCCCATATACACAGAGCTCTTATTAGCAATGCAAATAATATGAAGATATATAAAGAAACATGCACTTTCAGTAACACAGGATGGAAACCGAGAACTCTGTTAATAATGAGTATGAGGAAGGAAGCTGAATTTCAGAGGCTTCGGAGCTGCATAGGAATGAGCTTTTCAGATTAGTTTCATCACTCACTAACTAGACAGACTTAAGAGCTTAATAATTAACCAGAGAGTGTATTTATAGTACTTTTAAAACATGGTCATTCCTAGGAGCTCTGGATTGTTTATCATACTGCTCTGAGTTGACAAGGTCATACAGAATTTTCATGTGAAGAGAGCCTATAACCTCAAGTCCAAATTCCGTAGGTTGTATTGGAGGTATACTGGCATGAGAAAGTGATAACAGAGCAGGCTGGGCTTTTTATCTTCCCCAAATCCTCTGGAACATCTCTTTGAAGGCTTCTTTACCTAGGTGGAATTTTGTCTCTCTTCCATTAAAGATTACTCAATTATCTCAACAGCTTCTATTAGGGTTAAGTGAATTTACCCCAGCCTTCTAAAAGGAAACCAGACTCTTACAAGTTGCTACTATACATTGCTAACCCATGACCAGGTCACATTTTTGCTTATAAAATTTATATGGATTCTTTGCTTCATGAGACGTTCCTCTACTCCACTTTAAGTCTTCTACTGCTGCACTAACTTGTTTTCTTTTTTAAATAATGAACATCTGTAACAGCATCTGTGCCAAAATAAACAAAATTAAGCAGATGATTCTGTGGGGTTATGCTAAACAATTTTTTAAACAGGTTCAGATTTCCTCTGAACGGAGTATGAAATGTCTCCATATGCTGGTTCCTGTTTATTATTGTGTGTCAGAGAGAAAGGCAAAGCTAACAGAGAGAGCTTGAAAGACAGAACATAATTATAGAGTCATTAAAAGTTACTTAACACAGTTTTATAAATGACTTCTTAATTAAGAAGTGTTTTCAATGCAAACCAGGGGTCCTGTTTTCTCATTCAATAAGTTTTGATGTATATTTTCCAAAATGCTTTTATTTCTGTCATCAAGATGAAAGCCAGTTCATTTCAGTGTTGGACTTGCTGGAAGTGTTGTGGTCATCAGTGTTATCAGTTTTGCTCCTGGCTAAAATAAAATCCTGTTCTTCCTCTGCTGTGCTTCTTTTCTGGCTTCGCATGCACAAAACAAACTGTGCAAACATCAGGAAAGGACAATAAAAGGCTAACTCTTTCCATTGCATCACAGATTTGAAACAATCAAGACAAAGGGTGATTAATCCATGATGCTTCAGAACTATTTTGTCTGATAATATTTATACCAGGCTGCTTTGGTTTCTTTTTTTTCTAAGATGTATCTTTCCTTTCTTTCTTTACCTTCAAATTATCTATTTCCTTTGGTTTTAGATGTGTTTGTCGTTAGCAGGACATAGTTAGGGTTTTGTTCTATTTTCTAGCCTCGTCTGAAAATGTTTGTCTTTAACATGAGCATTATTACATTTGCCTTTAATGTTATTACTCTTCTATTTAGGTTTGAGTCCCTGATCCTAACTGGTAATTTCTCTGTCTTCGGCTGGTTTTGCTTCTTTCTCTCCTTTTTCCTTTCTTTTGGGTAATTTTTATTTTTTTTAAATCCTCTTCTAGTGGATCTCTTTCCTGCTCCTGATTTCTGTATTACCGTTGTAAATTTTAATTCAATCTTTTTAAACTATATGACATTTTATTATTGTTTTATAAACAAATATTTGTTTTGATCAGTGATTCTCAAGTTTATGTCAGTAGTTCTCCAAATTGACCCCAAGGAACACCTGGCAAAGCATGATGACACTATTGGGTATTACATCTGGTCGCTGAGGGTAAAAGGTGATACTGGAATCTAGTGGGAAAGGAAAAAAATACTGCTAAATGTCTTGCAATAAACAGGAAACCTACTGTATTATTCTGTTTTCAAGCTGCTAAAAATAACTACCAGAGACTGTGTAATTTACATAGAAAATAGGTTTTAATTGAGTCACGGTTCCTCATGGATGGGGGATGTCTCGGGGAAACCAGCAATTATGGTGGAAGAGGAAACAGGCACATTTTACATAGCAGCAGGAGAGAAAGAGAGTGAGCAGGGGAAATCACCACCTATAAAACCATCGGCTCTCATCAGAACTCATTATTATGGGGGAAACTGCCCCCATGATCCAGTCACCTCACACCAAGTCTCTCTCTCCACACATAAGGATTACAGTTCGAGATGAGGCTTGGGTGGAGACACAGAGTCAAACTATATCAGCTCCCTACAGCAGAGAGTTCCTGGCTCAAAATGTCAACCATACTGATCTTGAGAAACTCTGGTTTAAATTTAGTCATATTTGCCACTTTCTTCATATTGCATTTTTTTTGCTTCCCACACTTTACATCTGAGCTCTCTGTCCCTCTACCTAAATCGAGGGTATACTCTTAAAAAACTCTTTTAGTTTTTAGTTTTTGTTGTCTTCTCTCTCCTTCTCTCTCTCTCCCTCAGCTTCTTTTAACTTTATCTTTATCCTTGAAATTTATTTCGCAAAGTATAAAATTATATAATGGAACTTTTCTTTGGCTTACACATTGACTATGGACAAATAAGCTGGCAACTTAGTACTCACTCATTTGAAAGAAACCTTCCCTTTTACCTCTACTATGAGGCTCTTCCTTCAGGTATTGGATGTACTGCTGTGCACTATGATGTATCTCAGTGTAGATTTCTTATTATTTTTCCTGGGCTTTTTGAATCTGTGAACAAGCATATTTAATCACTTCTGAAAAATTCTTAACTACTAATTCTTCGTATTTTGCCTGTTTCTCCTCTCTCTACTCTTCTTAGAGACCAATTAAACATGTTGAAGCATATTCACAACCTCCTTGTCTCATAACCTCATTTTCATATTTTCTATCTTTTTGGCTCCGTGTGAACCATTCTGCATATAGATCCTAGATTACTAATTATCTCTTTAATTGTGCTATTCTGATGTTCAATCAAATCATTGAGATTCTTCTGTTAGTTGTTTTTTTATTTCCAGAAATTCAATTTGAAATTTTCCCTAAGTCTGCTATGCTTCATTTCATATTTCCTGTTTCTTCCAGATTATAAAGCTAGTTTTTTCATTTCTTTAAAAGAGTAAGAATAGTGAATTTTTATTATCTGTAATCACTACATTTGAAATACATGCAGATCTATATATTTTGTTTCTTTTTTCCTGCTGTTTCTTGCTCATTATATTTTATTTTATTGTGTACTCAGTTGTCATAGAAGCATACGCCCATTTTAGAAAAAGAATATTTATGGTACTCTTTAAGGACTAGACGAAGTTGTCCTCTATCTGTCTGAGAATTCTTCACTTCAAGTTCATAGCTTGGGGATACTGAGAACACTCATCTCTGAGAATGCAAAACTTCAGGGACTGTTTTCTACCTTTTTTTTTTTTTTTTTTTTTTTTTTGTCTACTAAGCTCCCATATGCCCTAAGCATATAACTCTTTAATGACCCAGCTTAATGATGGGAGGGTTTTTAGTACATTTCCCACCTTGATGGGTCCAAGATCTTGACTTTTACTACATTTTCCACCTTGATGGGTTCAAGATCTTGATTCTTTAAGGCCACAAATATGAAGCCCGAAACTGCTTAGATTGTTCGATGCCCTTGGGACAAAAGTGGATTTATTTCTATGTGCCTGTTCATGTATCTGGATACATGCTTCCCCTACAATTTTGTCCCAGTTGCTCGCCATTGGCTAATCTACTCTTCAATACTTTGAGACATACAAAAAGACTTATGTGTTAATGGCTTTTGCAAAAGGATGTGCTCAACTACCTAATCAATATTAAAATATCTTTTTAAAACATAGTGTCTTATATGTAGTGCTCAGTGAATAGCTATAGCTTGTCTGTGATTAAAGTTTCGAATATTCTTGACATAAAGTCATTATTTGATGCACTAAGATATTAGGAGTCTAATGGATAATATTTATTACAACTTAGAGTTATTATGAAGGTTAGATGAAAAAATAAATAAATTGCTATCCACATGAATATATTATGCTTATGTTGGCAAAGCTAAAAATTTGGTATCTCACCCAATGAAAATATTAACAATTTCAGTTAGCTTTTCATGCAATAATAACAGATAACATACAGTTGAGGTTTATCATACTCCAGACACCTGTATTATCTCATTTAATTATCGAACTCTAAAAGATATACCATTTTTCGGAAGGAAAACAAGGGAAACACAAGGAAGTTAAAGTACCTAAAGTCACACAGCCAGTAAGTGATGAAGACAGAATTAGGCCTCAAGACTATAACTCTTGAGCCCATGTTCTTAACTATATTAAATGACTTTATTTCCATATGTTGGCTTCTATAGAGTGAATTTTATTCATGGAAAGCTGGTAAACTATGAAGCCAATGACAATAACTTTTAACATTCCTAAAATCCCTAACAACTATAAATCCATATTTTCATTTTGTCCCGGAGGAGTTACTTGCAAAAGAAATGGATTATTCTCTTAAAAAATTAATTTTAATTCCCAAGACACCTTATTTAATTTTATATCTCTGATCACCAAAATATATAGTAAGATTACTAATGTTGAATAAAATTAAATCTTATTGTTTCAATAGTTTATTGATAATCTGGATTTCTGTTTTATGATTTATCAGCAAAATTTTTTTAAGATTATGATTATAGGAGAACATTCACAACCTCAAAGGAATCTTTGCAAAGCAACTAATCAAACAGAATTAAACCTCACCACATAAAGGGAAAACTTTCTGAGTCATCAGTTCAATTAAATGACAGTTACATAAGAGAAGCCTGAGCGAACTGTTATTAATTCTAGCCAAGAAGCAAAAAGTTACACATCATGGAAAAGAAGAGTGAGCTGTAACAATGGTTTTATTTTTATTTATAAATATAGCAATCCCTAGAGGGTTCAAGCTGATTAGAAATCATGTGCATGTGTAATACAAAGTGAATTTTCCCCAAGAATTTGACATCTGACAAAACATTTTCAGTGCTTTAAAGAAAATGAAAAGGGTAAAGGAAATAGAAAGTTCAGTCAAATATTCCAAATCTTTTCCTAAATCCTCAAATACCAAGGTATTTGAATTAGTTCCTCTCATTTGGCTGATGAGTGAATTGGAATTGTTTTGAAATCAACTGTTGTCAACAGACTCATTAATATTCCAAGAATTGGTCAATAGTTTACTTTTTTTGAGACATATTAATAAAGTTGACTTAAAGAAATTGAATTCAAGTTGACTTAAATAACTGCTATTTTTTTCTATGAAATTTTACGGTAGTAAGTAATCTAGAAGCATAGTCAGTCACTCTTTCCCAGTTGAAACAACCTAAATATAGATTATAAACCTTTTCCTACAGCAATATCGTAATATCTGATGCATATATTTGTTTTGCCTCTAGTCATTAAAATTTTTCCTTTGACTCCATCAACTTCTAGACAGTATATTTGTTTAAAAACCAAAATAAGTAGTGAAGTATGACTAGTAACACAAAATCCAGTTTTGTTATAAACTCCAACTTAGAGAGTCAGGTTTCATTTTAGAAAATATAATGCCCCAAACTATTGCTTTTTTAGAGAAATAAGAATCCACAAAGCAGATACATTTATTTTTAAAAACCACCAACTTCAGTCAATAATTTAAATAATTTCAAAAGATGACTTAATTATATCAACAGCTTTGGGAATGTTAAGAACATCTACATTTGTTGCTGTTATTTATTATTGTTTTGGTTTTGTTGCATTAAAGCAAACTAATATGCCCAGGGAAGGAGTCCATAGACAAACTATAACCTAGCTTAATAGGCAGAAAAGATTGAAAGCCTAACTTAAGAGTATGCACCCATAACAAATGCTGAGTCTTAGCCAATCTCAGCAGCCATACTTCAACCACTCATAGACTGCTGAGTGTTCAAACGGTGTTCAAATAAGGCAAATGCCAACCTGTAACCAATCCAGCTGTTTCTGTACCTCACTGCCTATTTCTCTACATCACTTGCCTTTTTTGTCTATACATTCGTTCCCATCATGAGGCATCCCTGGAGTCTCTCTGAATCTGCTGTGATTCTGGGGATTGCTCCATTCGTGAATCATTCATTGCTCAATTAAACTCCTTTAAATTTAATTCAGCTGAAATTTTTGTGTTTTTTTTTTTAACAGCTGTTTAGTTTTTTTTTTTTAATAAAGATATTACCAGATGATTAGGTTCATTTCCAGTGGAGATTTCGTTTTTTGTGTATGGCAACTGGAAGATGGATAACTAGTGAGTTCCTGTGAGAACTGTCAAAATGGTATTGCTGTAGTTTCATAGAATCAAAGAGATAACATTTAAGATCACATTAAATTCAAGAAGAATTTTGTATGAGTTCAATTTTGATGTCTTTTAAGTAACTAAATAAGGTATATTTTTTATTTTTGGTTTTACTCATGTCTCTGGTAGAAAAACAGTGGTATAGCCATGAATCTCCAATTCAACACTCATCTTTGCTGAAGATTTCCAAGACAGATGTAGCAGGACATTCAAACAAATTCATGTGGCTCATACCAATATGGTTTGGTCTTAAAACCCCATGAAACTGGAGAGTTGTGCCACCAATGACTTCCAAGACTCTTGTTTTGCTCCTCTAGACTCATTGTTATCCCATAAACATCTTTGGTGTTTTGTTCTTATAGCCACAACCTCATATTTACATACATATAATACATGGAGACTCCAAAATATGAACTCTAGAAAAATCATCCACAGAAACATGGAAAGAAATATTTCTTCACTTCAGCTACAGCAGCTGATCTAAGCCATCCCTCACTACCTTCTTTTAACTTGGTTCACCGTCTTCCTGCAAAGAATTATTTAAGATTCTCCATCATCTTCACACCTATCAATATTCTCAGCTTTTTTAAACTCAGTATCTGCCTCCTCAAAACCATCACATCTGTAGCTGTCAAGCAAGCATGTGCTTATAGCACTTCATAAGGAAAAAAATGAATGAAAATCAACAATGACTGAAATATTAAACTTCATGCTTCCCTTAAAGATGTCAACATAAGCTGTTTTAGAATAAAGAGAGACACAAGTGAAATTTCTCTACAAATTTTTTGAGTGTGAGGTGCTGGAGGCATAAAACAGAAACCACTGGACATTCAGCAAGTATTCCAAGAGGAATTACAAACAAATGTGCATTTTTGAAATTCTAAAGCATGTTTAATTACCTTTACTTAGAGGAACAAAATCAAGATAATCCTGTTTATTTCACTGAGAGAAATCTCAAAAACCTGGCTGAGAGAGAGGGACTTATTGAATAATTACTTGAACATCCCTTTTTAAAAATCTAGTTCTCTCAATATTCTAATCTCTTACTTATGCCAATGAAGTACCCACACATGAAGAATCTCCTTCACTGACTGCCTTTTCCTCATCTTTGTCAAAAGACTCTACAAGGAGTTAGTCCATTTGCTCAAGCAAAGTTCATCACATTTCAGGGTTCTCTTTTTAGAAAACTGCAAATGGGAATCTGGCTTTAGACTGTAGTGCTCAGAACCACAACCCTTATATAACTGAACATGTTACCATTTCATCTGGCCACCAGAAAGGCTATACCCAAATGAACCTGCTTTTACCTAGGAAGTTGATAGCTAATAAAATGATACAGGATTTGGATAGTGTTTAAAGCTTTTCCTAAAGTAGTTTCAATAACTTTGGAGGAGGAGGAGGAGGAACAATTGAAAGAGCAAATACAGAGTACATTTTGAGAGGTTTCATGCTAAGAGTATGAAAAAGATAGAAGGAAAAGAGCAGAATTGGCAGTAAGCTTCAGCAGACTTACATTTGTAGACATAGTGGAAGATGGAATCAATGGAAAGGTAAAGATTGAAAATGCAAGAGAAAAATATTGGGACTTGGGGGAGCAACAATAAATCACTTGGATTCAGAATCAATTGTGGTATAGACATAGGAGTCACAAAGATGGAGATAAAAATACAGTATTACCTTTATTAACTTTAACGCTTAGTGGAAAGCACAGGTTTAGATCTAGAAGAATAGGCTGGCTAGCTCAGTTGTTCAATAACATATCTTATCCTCAAAAACAGGCCTCGTATGGTAGACCATAGACTAGACTAGGCCCTACATCTTGCAAATAGGCCGGGATCCACAATCAAAGAGGCTGATTTGGTTTTCCCAATACATCAGTCAAATATCTCATCTTCTTTTTAAGAAACAGATGTACCAGGCGCAGTGGCTCACGCCTGTAATCCCAGTACTTTGGGACGCTGAGATAGGCAGATCCCAAGGTCAGAAGATCGAGACCATCCTGGTCAACATAGTGAAACCCTGTCTTTACTAAAATACAAAAAATTAGCAAGACATGGTGGTGTGCACCTGTAGTCCAAGCTACTTAGGAGGCTGAGGCAGGGGAATCACTTGAATCCGGGAGATGGAGGTTGCCGTGAGGCAAGATCGTGCCACTGTACTCCAGCCTGGTGATAGAGCAAGATTCCATCAAAAAAATAAAAAATAAAGAGACGAGGGATGTAAAAAGATGCCACATGGAAGCAGAAAGAGCGGTGACTAAGTCATTCCCTTATCAAGAAAGAGTTAAGCAAAATAAAGAGTAAGATAAGGAAAACAGGCTAATTGTATATATAAATCTAAAATAAGCCACTCTTAGGGATGAAGTTATGGCATTTCTTGCTGTTTTTTCTCACTTTTCATTTTTTGTCTGGGCTCATAATTTGCTTTAAATAATAAATAATTGCCTCTAATGGTTGGGTTTTATTGCAAATTAATACAATGAGCAAAACTGGTGGATTTATATCTTATGTAAATGGAGAGACTGAAATCTTCATGAAGGATTATTTGTCAGTACCTGAGTTTTTATTAGCTAGGATTAGTAAATGGTCTTTGATAAATGCAATAGGTTGACATGACAATAGACTTAATGTAAAAATTTAGAAGCAGTTAACCAAGAAGGCAACAAGAGGTACAAAGACCTGTGTGACTATGATTTTGAATAAATACATTAAGTGTAATTTATTCTAAATTCGAAAATGCATAGCAATGTTAGAAACACTACATCTCTAGCCACCTGTAATAGAAGCATGAAACCAAGGACTTGATGATAAAACTAATCATGCATATAAAGTAAACCAATATAAGTTTTTAACCATTTTTATAGGTATTTACACATGCCACGAAGTTTGGGAGTGATTACACCCAAAGTATATTCTGTTGTTTGTTCATGAGATCTTGCACAGTATATACTCATAAAGTCAGTAAGTGCAAAGCCACCTAGAAATATAATCTGCATCTCTCTGCAAGATCATAAGACTAATTCTTTTTGATACTTAACAATTGATGACTTTTTATTGCATGAAAAATAAACAACAATTAGAAGCAAAATATCTTCTATATAATTCCAAAACATATTTTTGAATGTTTGATTTGAGTTGTATATTGAATGAATGGACAAATGACAGATGCTTATAGGGAAGTAAAATTCCTGGTTTCAGACCAAAAATGTGAGACAAATTGCTATTTCTGAAATTGTTCTACTTATGCTGTCTAAAACCACGATCTGTACTTAAACGGCATTACGTATATAAAACAAAATATCTTTATCTATCAGAATATCTTTATTTGCTTTTGGGTACACAGTCTGATTTTACTTAGTACCACTAATCTGTTTTCCTTTAGAAACCTGAGCTTATACATTTTTCACCAGAGATAAAGAAATCTAAAAGTTACATTCCTACATTTTAAGTCAGGAATTTTTGAATATCTGTAGACTTTCTAGTAGATTGAACTGTACTGCCATAACACAGTGTATCTCTTCAACTGCCATGACAATTGAACATTTTGCAATGGTTGAGAACAGGTTTTAGGAACAAGTTCGTCTACATGGTCTACATGTTCTCTCCTGTACTGTACCACCAACCAGTCACTTGACCTTTGTTAAGTAACACCTATAAAATGGGGATGCTCACACCTGCATCCCATGGTTTTTCTTCTTCTTCTTCTTTTTTATTTTTTTTGAGTCAAAGTCTTACTCTGTAGCCCAGGCTGGAGTGCAGTGGCACGATCTCGGCTCACTGCAACCTCCCCGTCCCAAGTTCAAGCGAATCTCACCTCACCCTCTCAAGTAGCTAGGATTCCAGGCATCCATCATCATGCCTGGCTGATTTTTGTATTTCTAGTAGAGGCAGGGTTTCACCATGTTGGCCAGGCTGGTCTCAAACTCCTGATCCATCTGCCTCAGCTTCCCAAAGTTTTGAGATTACAGGCGTGAACCACCACACCCAGACCATCCCATGTTTTTGGAAGAACTAAGGATACAGTTTTTTAAATGACCAGCACAGTACTGATACATTGATGAGCCAATTAACTGAAAGGATTTTTTCATTAACATCATAGAATTCCAAGAAAATTTGCTATTCTCATGATGACTAATGAGCCACCTCCAGTAACGATTTTCTCTGATGCCAATACGTATTCTATCACCTAAATAACCTCAATTTAGCAACAAAAGTCAGAAAGTTCACATTCCAAAATCAGTTACCTAACATTTAGTGATATCATCAATTCTAGAAAACTGCTTCATGTCCTTCACGATGAAAGTTTGGATATGAGGACACCTACATGCTCAGAAAAGCCTTGAACTTGGTCTGAAGAAAATCATGTCAGGGTAAGCATATTAGTTAGCCTTCTTTGAAAAACAAAATTAACAGAATATATATGTGTGCCTATAAATAAACATAGATAGCTGGAGTTATAGAGAGACAGAGACAGAGAGATGAGAGGTTGCTGAAGACTGATTTGTTTTAAGGAATTGGCTCATGTGATTCTGGGGGCTGGCAAGCCTGTCATCTATAGAGCAGACAAGAAGCCTAAAACTTCAGGTAAGAGTTGATGTGGCAACCTTAAGTCTAAATTCCAAAGGGCAGCAGGCTGGAACACAAGGAAAGTTTCTGTTATTTCATTCTGAAGGAGAATTCCTTATTCAGGAATCCTGTTTTTGCTCTTAAGGCCTTCAAATGATTATAGGAGATCCACCCACATTATGCAGGGGAATCTGCTTTACTCAAAGTCTACTGATTTAAATGTTAATCATATCTGAAAAATAGCTTCAGAGCAATAACTAGACTGGTGCTTAACCAAACATCTGGGCAACATAACCCAGCCAAGTTGACACTTAAAATTAACCATCACAACGTGTTTCTGAAAAAGCATCACAAGCACCCAATAAATGCTTTCTAATAAAGATTTAAAATATGTACTTCTAACATTACCCTTTAATTTCCAGATACAATGCAGTAGTTTTTCTCCTATAATTTTTTTTTAATCTTCGGCTACAACTATTTAAAAACAGTTTATGCAATTAAGGCATTCAAAAAATAGTTCTATAGCCAGGCATGATGGCAGGTGCCTGTAATCCCAGCTACTTGGGAAGCTGAGGCAGGAGAATCACTTGAACCTGGAACTGGGAGGTTGCAGTGAGCAGAGATTGCCTCACTGTACTCCAGCCTAGATGACAAAGCAAGGCTCTGTTTCAGAAAAAAAAAAAAAAAAAGCAAGAAATAGTTATAGGCTAATACTTGAAATGTTTGTTATTCAGCAATAAAAACTTTCCCTTGAGACTTGGAAGAAACTTAGGCAGCTCCTTTTTAGTTATTAAATGACAACGACAAACAAAGAAACAAACACAAACTGCTTTGGGAGCCCCAGATAGGAGGATCACTTCAGTTCAGGAGTTCAGAACCAATGTGGGCAACATAGAAAGACCACATCTCTACAGAAAAAGAAACAATTTTTTTTCATTAGGTGAATGTGGCAGTGCATACCTGTAGTCCTACACACTCAGGACGCTAAGACAGCAGGATTGCTTGAGCTCAGTTGTTTCAAGCCACAGTGAGCTATGGTAGTGCCACTGCACTCCAGCCTTGGTACCAGACAAGACCCTGTCTCTAAAGTATAATAATAAAATAAATAACTATATAAATAAATAAAAATTATATAACAAAACCAGAAATACTGTATTTAAGCCAGGGAAGGAAGATCTCAGCTGACTACAACCTCTGTCTCCCAGGTTCAAGAAATTTTCCTGCCTGAGCCTCCCAAGTAGCTTGGATTACAGGCCCACCTTGCCCTGCTAATTTTTGTGGTTGATTTGTTTGTTTGTTTGTTTGCATGTTTTAGAGGCCAGGCCAGTCTTGAACTCCTTATCTCAGGTGATCCACCTGCCTTGGCTTCCCACAGTACTGGGATTATAGGCGTGGGCTGCTGTGCCCGGCCAGATATTTCTGTATTTTTAAAACATCCATACATATGAATACACAAAGATTTCTAAATATGCCATACATGATTTTTTTAAATATTGATAAATTGGGCCTTATTACAGTTACCAGTAACCGGTCTTAATTACAACTAAACTCTGTTCACTGAAAACCGCCACTTAAAAAGTGAAAAGAAAAAAATGACAAACTGGGAGAAAATATTTGCAACACATAAATTTGACAAAGAAATAGTATCTATAATACATAGAGAGCTCTTATAAGTAAATAAGAAAAAGACAAAACAAATACAGTTAAGAGATGAAAAATTTGAACAAACACTGCACAAAACGAGATATCATAAAACCAGAAAGCAGACAAAAGGTTATCAGTGTAATTAGTCATCAGAAAAATGCAAAATAAAACCACAGTGAGAACTAAGATACATCCACAAAAAAGACTAAAATAAAACTAGCAATATCAAGTGTCAACAACCATATGACACACCTAGAATTTTTATAGTGCTCACCAGAGGATAAATTGATACAATCACTTTGATAAAAATTTGGTATTATTTTCTGTGTCCTGGCTATTTCACCTTTGAGTATGTACCTAACCAAAATGAGTACTTAACATTCATCAAACTATATGCACAAGAATGATCCTAACAGAGTTTATTCATATTCGTTGTATACAAAACTGGAAACATTTTGAATATCCATGAATAATGTGATAAGTAAACATATTGTGGCATATATTGCTAGTATAGAATGGAATTTTAAGCAGAAAATGGGAAAGAATAAATTATTGCTGCATACAACAGAATGGATTAGTTAATTAATGATTTTTGAGATGGAGTCTCGCTCTGTCGTCAGGCTGTGCAGTGGCAACATAGGCCCCCCGAGTTCAAGTGATTCCCCTGCCTCAGCCTCCTGAGAAGCTGGGACTACAGGCACACACCACCATACCTGGCTAATTTTTGTATTTTTAGTAGAGACAGCGTTTCACCGTGTTGGCCAGGAAGTAGCTATTCTGGAGAGGAGTACTGAGTAGGAGGAAACATGTGGGACCCCTCTAACGTATCTAAAATCGTCTGTACCTTGCTCTGGGTGGTGATTACATGGGTGTAATGTTGTTGTAATGTTGTAATCAGGCAGTTTGTTAAATCTTTGTGCATGTAAATGCATTTAAGATACCTCAGTTGGAAAACAATTCTTGGAAGATACTGCAAATCATCTGGGAGTGTCATCTGGGAAGGCATTTTGAGACAAGGCATAATCATTTTGATTAGATATAAGTTCAGCTCCACAGTTTGAATTCACTAGTGTCTTCAGCTAAAGGCCATGGGTAGTAATGATGTCTCCTGTTGCTATATTTAGCGATACAGTAGTTTTTAAGACAGCTCAACTTTAGAAAGTCGTGAGAAGATTTAGTTTCCTCACTCGTCATAAGAAATGTATTGAAGAAAGTTCATATTTACAATATATTGTTTCTCAAAATAAAATTGTAAATGCGTTTTTTTAATGAATTAATAGCTCTATAAATACCCTCTGACTTGGTAATATATGTAAGCATATATAAAGCTTAATGTAACTATGAAATAACTGATTTCAGGTTTATTTTAGAATTTGATATGATAAAAGCACTGCAAAAATGGCAGTTAAATAAAATCTAGGCTGCGTATTCTCATTCCAGATACTATAAGAAATGGAAAATACCTTGTAAATTGGAAGGTAACCATTGATATATTTGCTTAATATTTATTATAAATAAATGCATAAACAACTTTTTTTTAATGAGAACTCTTATTGAAGACACTGTGTACCATGGCATGCATAAGGTGTCGGGATACAACAATGAGATAAAGATAAAACTCTCAAGGGTTCCTACTGAGAGGGCAGACACACAAATAGATCACTATAATTCAATGTTGAAATTGGGTTGGAGATGTGTGTTCATGGAGAGTTTTATGCCAAAGTCTATAAAACACAGTTCCAGTCCAAGGAAATTAAAAATGTAACCACAAAGTGAAATCCATATCAACTTTAAAAGCAAAATCCAACATTAATTTCTATAAAACTTGTAATTCACGGTAACTAAAGCTTAAATGTCCTATATTTTAAATTTGATATAATCAAATTTAAATTGCAGTCTCTGTGTTTTTATCTAAGTGTGTATGTGTGTGTTTATGTAAAATACAAACCAATCCAAATGAAAGGCATGAGAAAGAAAATATTTTTGTCATATATTTTCTATTCTCAAACTTCCCAAATAAATATCTGTTCATTATTTCAGGTTTAGAGGGCCTCTTTTCCAAATGCCAGTGAGCATGACAACTGGCTCACACTTCAGGACTTTATAGCCCTCTGATATACTTGCTCTCAGACACAAACCAGATACTTCACCATCTGCTTTACTTCATGCTGATCACTCACTTTTTAGGTTAGATAACATCCACAAAAAACCATAAACACATCATATATTACATGATAATTATCTTTCCTTAAAGATAACAGAAAAGGAAACCCATCTTCTGATGTCACTTACTCCAGAAAGCTTCAAATCCAAAAGATCTGTTCCAGTGAAAAATAAATTATAACATAAATGTTGAACACTCAAGAAACCAGAGATAAATTCACATACAATAATTCTCCTGAAATTGTCTTTGCTTGTAGCACAATATTAAATGAGCCCAAGGTGAAGGAAGATAAATAGCATTTTTAGTTTGTTAGAGTATCACACAGATGACTGGAAAATGTCAGAATATATAGCACATTAGAAATGCTTTGTTTGTGTCATAATATTGATTCCTCTGATTATAATGTGATATTTTAGCTCAAAATGTGATTTTTATGGTGAGAATATGGAGAAAACACTTATTGATGAGCCCACTGTTTACCAAAAATAGTGTATTAAGAAGAAAGATGTTAATATTAGTCTGTTTTCATGTTGCTGATAGAGACGTACCTGAGACTGGGTAATATATAAAGAAATGAGGTTTATTAAGCTCACAGTTTCATGTAGCTAGGGAGGCCTCACAATCATGGCAGAAGGCAGAAGGTGAAAGGCATGTATTACATGGCCCAGGCAAGAGAGGGAATGAGAACCAAGTGAAAAGGGTTTCTCCTTATAAAACCATCAGATCTTGTGAGACTTACTACCACGAGAATAATATGGGGGAAATTGTTCCCATCATTTAATTATCTCCCACCAGGTCCCTCCCACAATATGTGGGAACTATGACAGCTACAATGCAAATGAGATTTGGGTGGGGACACAGCAAAACCATATCAGATGCCCTGAACTACATAAGTCTAAAAGCAAAAATCTGAGGTTTTGCAGTCTGTTTATTCAGTGACCATTTTTAGATAACTAGAGTGATTTACGGTCTTTATGCTACTTACTTCATTCATTCTCTAATTTCAAAGGTGTCTTCAACTTCCGCATGAATCACACAATAAATTGTTTAAAAAAACTATATTCTTCTTAATTTTTTAAAGACGTCTTCAATCTTTACTCATGATAATCATACAGACATGGTAACAAGATCCTATAACAAAAATTACCAGATACCAAGTTCTGCATTTGACTCTGCATTTTGAGATGGTTGAGTATATCTTATTCAGCTTCAGTTTTCCAGCCTAACAGAGAACCCAGGACTCAAAAAATTTATTGGTTGAATGAAGGAAATCATAATTAGGAGTGCATTAGTCCCCCTGGAAGAAACTCATTCATAATTCTATGATACAATGTGCTCTCACATAAAAGGATTAAGAAAACAATGCCTACATATTCCCCTCATTTCTCTCCAGTTACAGTTCTACAGCTTTAACTTTCCCTTTACGTCAAATTTCTGGCCAGTTTTCTCTAATTTCAGTATGAATTATGGTGTCTTGGATTTCACCCTAGCTGACTCTTCTTTTCTGTTTCTTTTGAAAGTATCTGTTCTTCCTGTCACTAAGCCCTCTTTCCTTTTCACTCTACATTCTCAAAAGTGTTAATTTCACCCATGTCCAAAGCTCCAATAACTTTCATAGATAACTTATGTATTAAATAATTTATCTATACAATTACTTAATAGCTCACAAACACATAAACAAACCTGATCTTATTATTTTCTTTATCTTCCAATGTTCCAATGCTAGCTAACTCATCATCACACACCCAATAATGAAAAACAGAAAATTAAGAATTACCCTGTTCAATACAAGAAAAAGCTACTACATAGTGTAGGGGTTCTGGGAAGGTAGCAGGGGCTAGAATCTCAAGCACCGGGTATAAGTAGCCTCAAACAAAAGGTATATGTATGGGAAAACCTTTTATTATAGTAAGAGAGTCAGGTTTGATATCAGAAAAATGAGAAATTATCTACCAAATGGCTTTTATTTTCAGTGTAAATTACAACATGAAGTCATCTACCAAAACTGAAAAGAAAAATTTGAGAGACACAAGAGAAACTTGATAGAAATGCTAAGAGGGTTTCAAGGTCTCCTTTGAACATCATGATTATCGATATATAATGAAACATTTTGCCCTGTGGTTGCAGCTTTCTCCATCAGCGCTCAGTTTTTATGAAAACAAGTGAGGGAAGAAGAAAGGGGCAGAAGTAGGTTCACAATTCCTTATCCACGATCCCAAACTCCAAAATTTCCTGAAAACCTTTTTTTTCCCAAATTATTTTGGCTGCAAACCAATTGTCTGATAAGAACTCATGTATAGTCTCTATTTAAATTAGAGTACATGTAATACATTTTTATAAATATATCTATTGTTTTATATTATGAGGTAATGTTTCAGACTGTTAGAGGTGTTATGTAATTTTTTAAAACTTTGAATTCTGAATCATGTTTGGTTTCAAGGGCTTTTTGACAAAGGTTTGTAGATTCAGCATAAGTATCTAGTCAGATTTGACATTTTGCCAAAAAGCTTAATATTTCCATAACTTTTTGACAACCTAACCTCAGGAATGATGCTATGCATGTGCTGAAAATTAAAAAGTAATTTATTAAGTTATGCATTTATATTTGATCTACTATTAATTTTATGAGAAAATAAAGCAATTTTCTGAGGTTTCCCAGAATGCAATGTGACCAAAACTTTTACGGGAAAAGTTTTTTAAGTGATAATTTGGCTCTGAAATTCCCTTTTGGGCTCTTCATGAGAATGGATTTATATAATGCAATATGTTACACTTTATCATTTAACTGCTTACCTCATGTTCTGATTACTATTCCTGTATGAAATATTGTAGTGGCTTAAAACATAACACTTATTTTATTATTGGCTCTCAAGGATTTTGTGTATGGGGAGGAGGGCGCAGCTGAGTGCTTCTGGCTTGGAGTGTCCCATGATGTTTAGTCAGTTGGTAGCTGGGCCTGGAGCAGTAGATCTAGAGATCTAGAAATCTCTTTCTCTGTTTTATCAAGCCATCTTCATATAGTCTCTCTGTGTGAGCGATTTGGACTTCCTCACAGCATCACAGCTCAAGGCTCTTGCACAAGGGTTCCAGCAACTAAAGTAAAAGTAATCTTTTCTGAACTAACCACAAAAGTCACACACTCCTGCTTGCTCTAGATCCCTACACCTTCTTTCATGTGGGCCTCTACACAGAATGCTTCCCTGGCCTGCAATGGCCACCCCCTTCTACTTTTTCAGTAAGTGAACCTCTGCTTATCTGTAAAGTTTTGTCTATAATGCTACTTAAATTTATCTTAATGCCACTTCTTCAGGATAGCTCTCTCCAAATTTTAGTCCTAAATTTCTCTCTCCAATTTTTACTTTCATTCCTTTTCATACCTCTTTATATCACAAATGCAACTGTGATAATTTTATCACTATACTTCACCAAATCTAAGTCTACTGATTTTAAAATACATTGTTTAGTAAAGCTATTGCTAATCAAACTGAGATTCACAATCTTACTAGTTAGATTTTTTGTTTTATCTTAAAGAAAAAGCTGTTTAGCCTTATCTATTTATGTTGTATAATATTATATTCTTTTGCACACTTTGTATTCTTTTGCATTGTTTGAAAATCAAAGATGTTGATTAAAGTATTTATAAAATATTTTCATAATCCCTCAGAGCCCAAATAATTTTCATTACTTTTCAAGTCAGAATGGTTGGTGTCTGTGCTTGCTCACACAATATTTGCTATGTCATCAGGAGCGTTGATGGTGTAATACTTCTTAAAAGTGTTTTCCACTTTTGTCTCTGAGAAATTACTGTCATCCATTCTGGAATTTTTCATGCTTATGCATAGGCAATTAATTGCAACTACCATGGCACAACTACTGGAAAGACATCAATAATTGTACGATGCAATGCTATTACAGAGATGTTAAAAGAAAGAATAATGTACATTTTAGAATCAAGCAATATGATACACATTTATATAACTATTTGATTAATTCCTATCCTTACTGATAAATTTTCACATCTGCCCAAGCAGATTTCATATGTATATTGGGCACACCATTCCACTGTGTCAATCTTCACCAAGAATATTACAAAAAAATCTGTATCTAACAGACCTTTCTCTAGACCTCTCGTGTTGGGGAGTTTCTGATTACATACCTGCTTAGAGGACAGGTATAAGAAATCAGCTAACACATACAAGGGCTTACTGTGAGACAGAGGAGAGCAAAGAGAAACTCCTTTCAGTTGTGCCCTTCTGAGCAGGTGAAGGTGCTGCCTGAGTCTACCACCACACACAGCAAATGAAATTTCTCATGAAATTGAACAAGCCTGTTGTTTTCACTTCACCTGGTTCACACCATCAAATGCAATACCTGTATCTTCCTCAACACCCCACTGTATTCCCTCTTTGGGCTCCTTCATTCATTGCTGCCTATGCTGAATGCCCCTTCCTCCCTAATTATTCTTTCTATTGTTTTCACCTCTAGACTGCATTGCTAAATCACAAATGTTTGTAATTGTTGGCATATCTCTTTGCATATAGTGAAACAGGACTCCAGCCCCAGACAATGAGGGATGAGGCAGGACTTCCTGATGAGTGCTGAGCTGGTAATGCTAGGAGAGTGCTCCAACATCCTGCTACCCAAACTAAGCCTGAAGCCACTCTTAGTCAAACAATCATCTGAGGCATGGGGAAGGCTTACATTCCTCCAGGCCAAGCAAGGTACACAGATTGAGGCATGAGGGACCAAACTCTGCAAAACAGAATTTTGAGAATGGGAGGCCAGTGAAGGACATGATAAATCCCAAGATGAAAGGTACAATCTGAAGTAACTTGACTTTTGAAAACTTAAGGGACCCAGAAGAGGGCACTAGCTTCTAATCCAGCACTGGCACTAACTTGATATCTGAGCTCAGGCTTTGTTGTAAGAAAAGGCTGCCATAGACCGGGTGGCCTGTAAACAATGTAAATTTATTTATCATAGTCACAGAGGCTGAAAGCCTGAGATCAGAATGTCGGCATGGTTGAGTTCTGATAAGGGCCCTCTTTCAGGTTGCAGATCACCAACTTCTCATTGCATCCCCCTATTACAGAAAGAGAGCTAGCCTTCTGCACTACTTATAATGGCACTAACCCATTCATGAGGGCTGCACCCTCAATACCTAATTGCTTCTCAAAGGCCCCACCTCTAAATATCATCTCATTGGAATTACAGTTTCAATATATGAATTTGGGGCAGGAGGGGAGATACAAATATTTAGTCATTTGCATTGGTTAATAATTATTTGTTGAATAAATACAGTTCTGAAATATGATGATTCAACATGGTGAGACTTATAAGAAGAAAGCAATAAATAAAATATTCTGAGACAATGCCAAACAAATAAAGCATCACCGCACAGACTCTTAAAATAATTATGTGGAATTGAATAAACTCTATATGCCAGGTTATATGTTAAGAGTTTGATGCCAGAGTGAGGCACTAATTATGGCTTCCATTTTATACATAATGAAAACGAGACTTAGAGGGTATAGTACACAGAATAGTGTCCTCTCAAAGATATCTCTTCCCCTGATCAGCAGAACTTGTGAATATATTACCTTACATGGCAAAACGGATTTTGCAGGTGTGATTTAAGTTAAGGGTCTTGAGATAGAAAAGTTAACCTGAATCATCCAGGTATGCCAATGTTATCAAAAAATCCCTTATAAGGTAATGAGAGGAGGAAGAAGATGTGAAGACAGAAGCAGAGGTCAGAGAGAAAGAGTAAGAGTGAAAGTTGCTATGCTGCTGACTTTGAAGACAGAGAGTGGGGCTGTGAGCAAAGAAATGTAGGTGGCCTCTAAAAGCTAGAAAAGGCAAGGGAACAGATGCTGCCCGTGTGATTTCAAAAAGAACGCAGCCCTGACAATGCCTGGATTTTAGGGCTCTGACCTCCAGAAACATAATATAATGAATTTGTATTGCTTTATATTTCAAAGTTTATAGTAATTTGTTACAGCAACAACGGGAAACTAATCTCTTAATACTGAGGGATTAAGGAATTTCCTCAATGACCTCATTTACTCAGTGAGGGTCAGCTGGAACCAGGCATCTCTGACACTGAGATTTGTCATTTCTCTCATCTTAGTATTGGGAAAGTCACTCAGAAAATAGATGAATCCACACTTGTAAAATGAAAGTGTCTCAACCTACTCAACAGGAATTCAGCATTTTCAACATGCTGCCAATAATAGTGAAAAAAAAATGAACCAGATAAATCGATATGAATGAAAAACTGCTACCTCTTTCTAAATACAGAGAGAAAAACTATTCATCCAATTTTTCTAAGCATAAATTATCACCAGACATATATCCTTTTACTATGGACTCAAATGTGATCCCTACAGGGAGGGGGAGTATCACACACTGGGGTCTGTCGGGGGGAAAAAGGGGAGGGGATAGTGGGGGGTGGGGAGTTGGGGAGGGGATAACATGGGGAGAGATGCCAGATATAGGTGATGGGGAGGAAGGCAGCAAATCACACTGCCATGTGTGTACCTATGCAACAATCTTCCATGTTCTTCACATGTACCCCCAAACCTAAAATGCAATCAATCAATCAATCAGTCAATCAATAAAAATGTGATCCCTATCAAGTCTTTTTCAATGTCTTCTCTTATGGGTGGCTTATATCCTAAACAGATAAAAACCAGTTTTCTAATTATGTATGACTTGTTGCACAATATATCTTTTTGTATATACACAAAACTCTGAAAGCTTACACAAACTCTGTTAGCTCACGGTTAGCCTCAAATTGACATAAACTTAAGAATTATTTTTTCTACTAAATGTTGCTTAATAATGATTGTTTTATTTTTATTGTCAAATTCTAGTTTTAAAAATGGTTGGTTGGAATGTAAATTAGTTCAAACCCTATGAAAGACATTACAGAGTAACCTCAAAGCACTAAAAATAGAACTATCATTCCACCCAGCAATTACACTACTTGGCATCTCCCCAAAGAAAAAGAAAGCATTATGTTTAAAGACACCTGCACTTGGATGTTTATTGCAAGACTATTCACAATAGAAAAGTCACGGAACCAACCTAAGTGCCCATCAGTGGTTGTTTAGATAATGAAAGTGCAATATATATATATATATATATATATGCGCGTGTGTGTGTGTATTGCACTTATATGTATATATGTATTTATATACACATATATATGTATGTGTGTGTGTTATATATATATATACACACATATATCATACAGCCATAATAAAGAATAAAATCATGTCCTTTGCAGCAACATGAATGGAGCTAAAGCCATTATTCTGAGTAAACTAACTCAGAAGCAGAAGATCAAATATCATGTGTTCCCACTTATAAGTAGAAGCTAAGCAATAGGCAGACATGAACATCAAGATGGAGATAATAGACACTGGGAACTCCAAATGTGTGGAGGATAAGAGGGGAGTGAGGATTTAAAAATTGCCTATTGGGCACAGTGTTTAATACTTGGGTGATGGGTGCACTAGAAGCCCATTCCCCAAAATTACCCATGTAATACCCCTGTAAGAAATAAGCACATGTAGCCCCTGAACCCAAAATGAAATAAAAATTTTTTGAGTCCTCAATATAATCTATTTACTTCTGAGTTAAATACAACATTCGCAGAGAGATGTGTTTCAACAAAAATATATTTGTACATATAAGCATTTTTACTAATAAAAATGGCCTTATTTTGACTAATATATATAATATCAGAGATATTAAAATATACAATATATCATTAAGATATATAATATCTGAGATAGTTTCCCAGATTTTACTGGGGCTTGGGGTAAGTGAAGAATCCAATTCATAGCCCTTGTTTTCAAGGAGTTTGCTTAGGAAATCAGAAGATATGCTTGAAATATAATTCAAAAATCCCTGAATCCAAAACATCCTGAATGTACTATATCCTCTTTTAAACGATTCTTCAAACTGCAATCATACAAGTCAGATTCCAGTTTTGTTTTTCTTCTCTTTTTTCAGTCAGCTCATATCCTAAACAGATAAAAACTAGTTTTCTAATTATGTATGACTTGTTGCACAATATATCTTTTTGTATATACACAAAACTCTGAAAGCTTACACAAACTCTGTTAGTTCATGGTTAGCCTCAAACTGACACAAACTTAGGAATTATTTTTTCAAATAATTCCTCAAATTCGACACAAGCCTTAGGAATTAAGGCTTCATTGCACAACTGGGAGCTGAACTGTTGAAAAGAAGAATGGTGAGTCACTGAATATGGAATATGGGCAATGGCATAAGGCACACAGCTTGGTCAGTGGGTGACAGGCTTTAGTAAATGCAGTGTGTAAGGGGAAGGGACCTGTGACTGGACAGGTGGGTCAAGGCCAGATTACAGAAAACCTTGAACATTGTGCTCTGTGATTTGTATTTGATTCTTCCATGTTGAAGACATTATTTTCTCAAAAATGTTTACCACAATATAGAACTTATGAGTATAGAGAAGAAAGCCAGTTTGCTTGGTTCTTTGCCTTAATTTCCTCATCTTGAAAAGGAGATCATATGTAGACCTTATTCTAACAGAGTGGCTGTGAAAATTAAATGTGTTAATATAGAAAAGTGTCTACATGAATGACTGGCACACAAAAAGTCCTAAAGAAGTGTTTTTTCACTATCCACATAACACAGATGTAAAAAAGAGTTTAGGGAAAGCTGCATGTGATTTCTCCTGACAGATTATTATTTCACCAGCTTTGAGAAATTTAGTGAGGAAAATTTGTTTTCCATGTTTCTTATAGTACTATTCACAATAGCTGAGATATGGAATCAAACTGGGTGCTCAACAGCAGATGAATGGATAAAGAAAATGTGGTGTATATACACAATGGAGTACTACTGATCCATTAAAAAGAATAAAATACTGTCATTGTGGCAACATGAATGAAACTGGAGGATAGTATATTAAGTGAATTAAGCCAGTAACAGAAAGTTAAATACCTCATGCTCTGTCATACATGGAAGTTAAAAAAAATTGATTTCATAGAAGTAAAAAGTAGAACAGAGGATACAAGAGGCTGGAAAAGATAAAGGGAAAGGAAGAGATCTGTTAAGTTAACTTTAGCTCGTTCCAGGGTAAGCTCTCAAAGAGGTAAGTAAATTTCCTCTTCATTTTTCTGGATGTACCATAGTCTTGATTCATTAACATTGAACTGACAGCCAAGAGTACTATAATACATGCCTAAATTAAGCCTATTTAACACACATACATTCTCCAGAAGGCACACCTTTTGCACTTAGAAACACTGGACAGCAGTTCAGCATTGCATTGGAGGGGCCAATGTAAATAGAGAAATATCGACGAAAAGCACAAAAATGTGAAAAAAATGACACTAAAAAGATCAGAAAAAAGACACTCATTTACTGAAAACAGGGCTGAAAAGAGATGGCAAGCCATCACCTTTTTCAACATCAGCTGGGAACCTGTACATGGAGTGACTTAATTTTTCTCTCTGTGTATGTACACAAATGCCTATGAAAGCACTGCCACGTGTTGATTTTGGGGGTTACAAATACATTTTAACAAGTAGGCAAATTCAGGAGTAATGAAGATTAACTGCATACTGATGACATTGTTTGCAAGAGGGTCTTTTTGAATGGAGGAAGAAGATACTGCCAGTAAGAGTACAGATGAAGAGACTGTGACCTCTTTAGATGTCTCTGATTTCCATAAAGACTACAAGATCAATATGACACAAGACTAATCTCAGTAGACTGTATTTGCATGTGTAATAGTTGTATAGGCACTTTGCAAGGGAATGACTTATTAAGTCATTGGTTCCTTCAGAGGATATCTAATAACTGCAAAGACAAATAGCTAATGGCTGGACTAGTACAACAGCACTATCTATGATGCTAGTCACTTTTGTAAAGGGCTGTGTTCATTAAGAATTGTATCATCAAGACACAACAGGTGGTATGTAGCCTAATCTAACATTTAGTTTGTCTAAAGCAGAAATCCAGTTACAGTATAGTTTGGTCATAAAATCTATATATTAGAGAACAATTCAATATTTATTATTAAATCATGTAGTTTAAATAAGAATAGAAGCTATTTATGAAACACAAACTTATGAGTCATATGAATATAAATTATAGGAAATTATACCTGTTGATCTCATATCATCATTCCATAAGATATTTCCCAAAAAGAAATAGAATAGATGATGGATGCTTACTTTTTGATCAGTCTCAAATATTGTTTCTAAAACATTTTTCAAATCAGTCTCTCATTTTAATCCTGCTACCACTTCCCTGGCATAGAACTTCTTTAGCCCTATTCTGATCTTCTTCAACAGCTTACCACTAGTTGGTAAAACACCTTCAAGACCGAGCAACACTGGCAGACAGAGCTGGCAGCTGAAGGGACAGAGAAAGCCAGCTCTCCCTTGGACAGATCCCAACCTGCAAGGACACTTCTATGCCTCCACTTTACACACTGAGAAAGGTTTCTGATGGTTAAGGGTCTCCAAATTTATCTTCTTTATTAAACAAGTTATGATCAGATTCCCTAAAATCTAAAATATTTAATGTTTGAACTCAGGCAATATATTTAACCTCATTAAGCCTGGAGTTTTCTCACCTGTAAAGCAAATATAGGAATATGGACCCATCCTGCTCTCTGCCCTTTTCTGTGCTTATTTGCTTACATGTAAAATAGGAAAAGTAAATGTAAAAATCAAATTAATCAGATGAGTTATGGCATGGGATTCACTTGCAGGATTTACATTGGCTTTCAAGTCAGGGCTGTGCAATGTCAACTTTGGCTATTCAGATACTTTCGTTACTCAATTTCAAGCTCCTAGCAGGGCTACATGGAGATTTTTAGATCTTTGTGTCTCAAATATGTGGGATATTAATTATGCTCTGGTCATATCTGCATGGAAAGACAGTTACACTTCGGTGTACAACATTCAAGACCCCAACTTGATCAGCGTCAAAAATTAATTTGTATTTGAGTTAATTATTTCATCTTTTAAATATTTAGAAGAGGTACATTTATCTTTTAAAAAAAATACCATAAGTGGTAAAAGTTTTTTAGCAAACACCTTTGGTTTGTATACTTCTGAACAAAACATTTTAAACACAATGGAAACTGGACCAGTTTAACTGCAACAAAAGCTTCCTTCTTGCTTGATTTTAAAGAGAAGGCATCTCGTTATGAGTTATGTTCAATGCAAGTTTCTTCTCACTCCACCAAGTTTTTGTACCCTTTCACCTCTACTGTTTTCTTCAAAGCAGGAAATTTCTTTAACAAAAGGAGGAACTTTTTAGATATCAGACAAATTGACCCAGTAGCTGAGAAGCTGCAAAATAGCTTTTGGATGTGATTTTTCGTGATTGGCTGGAGAGACAGTGTGTGCCCCTTAAGTGCTTTTATATCTGTCTGTCTAAGGAAAGATAAACTGCTCTGGCCCAAAGATGAGATAACACTCCTGGTTGTGAACAATAGGCTAGAAACTCTGGTGGGATTGCTAAATAATCCTTCAGTAACTTCCAGCACACTCCACAGGCTTGCTTTGATTAGCAGGAAGGCTCATTAAGCAGAGTGGAACTATGTGATGATGTGATGTTAGAACTGGCGAGACATAATCTATCCTGACCTTTTGACCTTACACACAGGCAGTCTGGGAGACAGGAAAGAAAAAGCTCTTGGCAAATTTCCTATAACAACTTATTTAAGGGCATATCTAATTTTGGATGTGTTTTTTACTACATTTATTTACTTGGCAAGGCACTGAATTCCATAAAGGCAGAAGTCAGCCAGTCTGCCAGCACATTTGACATGATAGATTATCTGTCTACTGTACTATACTCTGATCAGCATTTTGGGTGAGGTTGGGCAGAAGATAAAAAGATCTAGATTTAGCAGTCATTGTTGCATTGTAACAAGAAAAAGTAGTGCCAGCTCCTAAAGATATAAATAGTAAAGGAATTGAGGCCTGAGGGCCAGGGGTGAAAGGCTGTCTAAGCTGAAGCCCTGTCAGTGTTGTATTGTAGTCATTTATATGATGAAATAAATCACTTGAAAACAGGTCAAGGTGAAGTCATAGCACTTGAAACAATTGTTTGTACCTTATGAAAAAAAGGTTTTACTTCTTCTGTCAGTCAACCTCCACATGAAAACCATTACAATTTCAAAGAAGTCTCACCTGTGCCACTAGCTGCTACTAGCTAAGTCTCAGGATTTCCTAATAGTCTGTAACTCTAGAAATACCAAATAGAAAACAATGATACTTAGATAATGATATTTTGGCAGGGTATAAATTTGTTTGGATCTTCCAAGTATTTCTCTTTCCTTTTTGTGTACCTATTCTGACTATGCAGATTTTCAATGAAAGTGCCATATTTGTGTTAATATTGTTGAAATCCTTTCTTTCCTATAAATAATTGTAATCAACTTTGATTTCTGAAATGTTTTGTACTATAGAGAAAAACCTAGATTTCTATCTACATAACATGATACATACCCCACATATACATACCCCACATACAGGTGTACACTATGTCAATTAAAAACCACAAAATTTCTGGAGAAAATGTAATAGAATATCTTTGTAGCAGGATCTTAGAATGGTATCTTAAACAAAAATACCAAAAACACAAATATAAGGCAAAAAATAGATAATTTTTAACATGCCAACAAGGGGATTTCTAGTCTATGAATTATGGCATAGACAAAAGTTAAGAAACAGACGGAAAAAATGGCAGAAGATATTTAATTCACAAAAGGAAAGAAAGATTATACAAGTCTATAACTCAACAAGAATAAAGATGCTCCTGAAAACAAAAGCAAAAATCATGGAAAAAAAAAAAGAAAAGCTAACAGCGCATGAAGACACACTCAAAATCTCTAGATCATTAGTAATGAGAGAAATGTCAATTAAAACAAGGTGTTACTTTGCACCTTTTAAACAAAGATTAGAAAGCTAGTATGTCATATATTGGTGGAAATTCAAGGACAGCCCTCAGGCACTGTTAATGAAAAATGCTATTTTGAAGAGCAAATCTATTTCTCTCTGGATATGCAGGACAGAAAGGTTATAGCCTGCATAGCTCTGCAATTCTCCTGCTGGATACGTGGCTCAAAGATAGTCTCACACAGGTTCACAGGGGATACATGTAAGGTGTTCATTTCAGTGCTAGAATTGGGAGGCAACCTGGGAATCTACCCCTAGAAGAATGCACCAGGTAAAATGTGATAAATAGACAGCATACAATGTCAATCAGTAGTGATGAGAAATGGATTCATTACTTAAAACACCATGATTGAATTTTAAAATATAGTTTAAAGTGAAAAAGCATGCACATTTTGCAAAAGCACTTATAGAAAACATGATGTACATTAAACACATTACAAAGAAAGTCTAT
Source organism: Ateles fusciceps (assembly GCA_036589455.1). Lineage (NCBI taxonomy): Eukaryota > Metazoa > Chordata > Mammalia > Primates > Atelidae > Ateles > Ateles fusciceps. Next base: position 10,916,920 of record JAZHEH010000222.1, read on the forward strand.
GGAAATTGGAGCCAGGATTGAAGAAAAAAGGTGAAAAGGACAAAACAAATCAATGAATTAATTTTAAAAATATAGGAGAAGAAAATGTGGGATGAACAAGAATTCTGGCAGAATGAATAGGAAATATTTATCTCTTTTTTGGTTTGTCATGTTGGCATATTTTTCTACATTGTGCAGCACGCAAGACTCCAGTGCAGTTATTACATAAGCCAGAAACTCTGCAAGAATTTGTCCTTTGGAACTTATGTACTCACTTATTATTTGGTCTTTATGTGTGACTTTTATTCACATATCCAAACTCAGGGATCAGCCACAAAAGTAAGATGAGATGGATGAATTGTTGCTATTGCAGAGCAAAGCCACACTATATTAAATATCTGTAAATTAGTACAGCCACTATGACAAATAGTATGAAGGTTTCTCAAGAAAATTGAAATAGAATTACCATATTATCCAGCAATCCCACTACTGAGTATATATACAAAGGAAAATAAGTCATTATGTCAAAAAAAAATCTGCGCTCCCATGTTTATTACAGTACTATTCACAACAGCCAAGATATGCAATCAACCTAAGTATCCATTGGTGGATACATGAGTAAAGAAAATGTGGTATGTATATACAATAGAACAGTATTCACTCATAAAAGAAGGAAATCCTGTCATTTGTGGCAATATGGTTGGAACTAGAAGACATTATATGTTAAGTTCAATAAATCAGACACATAAAGATGAATACTTCATATTCTCCCTCATATTTTGGAGTTATAAAAGTTGATCTCAAAGAAGTAAAAAATAGAATAGTGGTTACCAGTGATTAGAAAAGGTAAAGGAAGGATGAAAAGAAGGTGGCTTACAGATAAAAAAAAAAAATTAAAGCAAGATAGGAGGAAAAAGTTCTAGTGATTAATAGCATTGTAGGGTGATTAGAGTTAACCATAATTTATTATATAATTTCAAATATTTAAAGGAGAGGACTTTGAATGTTTCTGGCATGAAGAAATAATAAATATTTGAGGTGATGGATATGCTATTACCCCAATTTTATCATTATGTGTAGGTACATGTATTGAAATATCACACCATACCCCAAAAGTATGAACAATTATTGTGACCATATTTGGGGGTACAATGGACAAAACCATATTTAATGCTAATGGTGCAATATTTTTTTGTTGGCAGCGCATCTTCTTACACGTATGGTTCCTCAGTGATTTTCAAATGCTCCATTAACCAGAGGGCAATATGTGGCATTTTTCACTTCAAAAATACAGTTCAAATATCTGGGTATTCTCAATCTTTAAGTATTCTTGTCCAAAACGCATCTCACATGTTTTATGCCCTCTGAGTTAAGAACACATCCAGGTAGATGGAGAACCATGGGGTGGTTGGGGAATTCTGGAAAGCTGTTAGCTGGAAATTGTAGTACCAACTGGGAGCCTGCAGTTTAGCTGCCCTAAACATCCTATTCTCTTAATAAACTTAAGCCTGTAATCAAGGGGAAGGAGGGCCACTGTCACATCCTGCATAGAAAATGTAGCTACTAATTTTAGTCCACATCTGTCCGTTGAAACCTTAAGATCAAAGTCCCATAGTTGAGAGAAGCAAGATTGTAAATGGATTGTTGTTCTGCTTGTCCAAGGACTGTGAGAACAGTTAGAGAGAGAAAAAAATAAAGAGGGAATTATTTCTTTTTTTTCTTTGAGAAAAAAGAGAGACTGTTTTCACTGTCTTTGAGAATCCTTGTGGACTCATTCAAACTAGAATCTTCAAGCTCACGCTGACTGTGATGAATTGTCTAGAATGAAAATAATACCAGCATGGGTTCCACGTCTTCATTCTCTTTCTTGCCTCCACCTCCAGCAAGTCCCAAGTACCTTCAGATCAATCAAGCTCTCCTTTCTAAAAGATGAACCCACTGGGCTAACTCTCCTTTGCTGATTCCAGGATGGAATCTGTGCTGTCTTTGTAACTTCCTGCCTGGAACTGCAATAGGTTTCCATTATCTATGTTCCCCTTTTTCTCACCTTTGACTCTTACTTAGATTGGTGTCTGAATTCCTTTTGTCCACACCTTCTTCTCCAGTGACTTCATAGCTTGTCCAGGTTGTTTCTGTGTCTCACATTGGTTCTTGTAATCTTCTAAGTTTTGTGCAGGCTTTTTATCTTCTGTTTTTTTCTTTTCTAGGACCTATGCACCTGCCTGTTGCAGAATATTTCTAAACTCTAATTTTCATTTGCCAGTGTAGTTTAACCCAGTAATTTGTTCAGTGAGCACTGAATCCAATTATTCACTGGATTTTCTTCCTCCAACTTCTGCTTTAGAAAAAGATATTCTTTCAAACCTGGCTCATTATCATGAGAATTTTCTGCCTTCTTAAACATTTAATCTTCCCTCCCATCTCCACTCTAGTTCCTAGGTTAGCACTGACAATGTGATTTCCCATGATGTCTCTGTTGTACTCTCTTCATTTCTTTCTAGAAATTATTCTCCCATACTGAGTCCCAACTCTGTTTACTCTGATACCTAATCCAGAAAGACATATCCTGGAATATGTAGTAGATAAACTATGCTTCCCATTTATCTTTAATCTGGATGATTAAGCTGTAGAACTTAATCATTTATAGGAATAAAATCCCCTCCTTTATTTTCCATAAAATAAGACAGATGAAAATGAAGAAGCAAAAATAAAATAAAATTACAATCAGATCATCAGCTGTTAGAAGTTAAATTGTTCCCTTCCATTCACCACTGGCAAAACAAAATACACACACACACACACACACACACACACACACACACACACACACCCCTATATATTTAATGTGTGTGTATGTATAGATTCAATATATATATTTAAGATTATATATATTACAGATCAAATTCCTAGTACCTCAGAATGCAGAGTGTGACATTATTTGGAAATAGGGTCATTGCAAAGGTTATTAGTTAAGATGAGGTCATACTTAAGCAGAATAAGTTCTTAATACAACTGATGTCCTTATAAAAAGACAGCAATGTGAAGACACATAAACAGAGAGAGAACTTATGTTCGTTCATTTTCACCCTGCTAATAATGATATAACCAAGACTGGGTAATTCATAAAGAAAAAGAGGTTTAATGAATTCACAGTTTCACATGGCTGGGGAGGCCTCACAATCATGGTGGAAGGCAAGGGAGGAGAAAGGCACGTCTTACATGGTGGCAGGCAAGAGAGAGCATGCACAAGGGAAGTGTACTTTATAAAACCAACAGATCTTGTGAGACTTATTCACTATCACAAGAACAGCAGGGGAAAAACTCACCTCCATGATTCAGTTACCTGCAACCTGGTCCCTCCCATGATATGAGAGAATTATTACCATTCAAGGTGAGATTGGGGTAGGGACACAGAGCCAAACCATATCATTTAATCCCTGGCTCTTCCCCCTCCCAAATCTTAGGTCCTCACATTTCAAAACAAGTCATACCTTCCCAATAGTCCCCCAAAGTCTTAATTCATTTTGGCATTAATTCAAAGTCCACAGTCCAGAGTCTCATCTAAAATAAGCCAAGTCCCTTCTGCCTATGAGACTGTAAAATCTAAAGCAAGTTTGTTACTTCCTAAGTAAAATGGGGGTACAGGAATTAAGTAAATATAGTCATGGCAAATGGAAGAAATAGATTAAATTGAATGGGCTACAGGCCTCTTGCAAGACCAAAATCCAGTGAGGCAGTCAAATCTTAAAGCTTAGAAATGGTTTCCTTTGACTCCATGTCTCACATCCAGGTCATGTTGATGCAAGAAGTGGGTTCCTACAGCCTTGGGTAGCTCTGGCCCTGTGGCTTGGCTGGGCACAGTCCCCCTCCCACCTGGCTGCTTTCATGGGCTGTCATTGAGTGTTTGTGACTTTTCCAAGCGTACCGTGCTAGCTGTCGGTGGATCTACCATTCTGGGGTCAGGAGGGAGGTGGCTCTCTCTTACAGCTCTGCTAGGCAGTGCCACAGTGGGGACTGTGTGTGTGTGCTCAGACTCCACATTTCCCTTTCATGCTGCCCTAACAGAGATTCTCTATGAGGGGCCTTCCCCTGCAACAAACTTCTGCTGGACATCCAAGCATTGTTATACATCCTCTGAAAATCTAGGCAGGGGTCTCCAAACTTCAATTTGTGACTTCTGGGCACCCACAGGCTCAACATCACATGAAAGCTGCCAAGGCTTGGGGCTTGCACCTTCTGAAGCCATGGGCCGACTGAATCATTGCCTTTTTTAGCCACAGCTACAGTGGCTGGAAAGTAGGGCACCAAGTCCCTAGGCTGCACACTGCAGGAGGACCCTGGGCCTGGCCTACAAAACAGTTTTTTCCTCCTACACCTCCAGGCCTGGGATGGTAGTGGCTGTAGTAAAGATCTCTGACATGCCCTGGAGATATTTTCCTCATTGCCTTGGCAATTAACTTTTGACTTCTAGTTAGTCATGCAAATTTTTGCAGCCAGCTTGAATTTCTCCTCAGAAAATGAATTTTTCATTTCTCTTGCATCTTAGGGTGGCAAATTTTCCAGACTTTTATGCTCTGCTCCCCTTTTAAATATAAGTTCCAATTCCAAACAATATCTTTGTAAATACATAAAACTGAATGCTTTTAACAGCACTGAAGTCACATCGTGAATGCTTTGTTGCTTAGAAATTTCTTCTCCCAGATACACTAAAAAATCATCTTTCTCAGGTTCAAAGTTTCACAGACCTCTAGGACATGGACAAAATGCCACCAGTCTTTCTGCTAAAACATAGCAAGAGTCACCTTTATTCCAGTTCTCAACAAGTTCCTCATCTTCATCTAAAACCATCTCGACCTAGACTTCATTTTTCATGTCACTATCAGCATTTTGGTCATAGCCATTCAACAAGTCTCTATGAAGTTCCAAATTTTCCCACATCTTCCTGTCCTCTTCTGAGTCCTCCAGAATGTTCCAACCACTTCCTGTTACCCAGTTCCAAATTTGCTTCCACATTTCTGGGTATCTTCACAGCAGCACCCCACTACCCAGTAACAATATCTGTATTAATCAGGGTTCTCTAAAGGGACAGAACTAATAGGATAGAAGAATATATGAAGAGAAGTTTACTGGGATAATTGACTCACATGATCACAAGGTGAAGTCCCACAGTAGGCCATAAGCTGAGGAGCCAGGAAGCCAATCCAAGTCTTAAAATTTCAAAAGTAAAGAAGCTGATGGTGCAGCCTTCATTCTGTGGCCAAAGGCCTGAAAGCCTCTGGCAAATCACTGGTATAAGTCCAAGAGTCCAGAAGCCAAGGAACATAGAGTCTGATGTTCGAGGGCAGGAATCATCCAGCATGGGAGAAAGATGGAGGCCAGAAGACTTAGCTAGTCTAGTTCTTCCACATTCTTCTGCCTGTTTTTATTCTAGCCATACTGGCAGCTGATTGGATTATGTCCACCCAGATTGAGGGTGGGTCTGCCTCTCCCAGTTCACTTACTCGTGTTAATCTCCTTTGGTAACACTCTCACAGATACACCCAAGAACAAGACTTTGCATTCTTCAATCCAATCAAGTTGACACTGAATATTAACCATCACAGAACTTAGGTAAAGATGGGAAAAGGAATAGCATGATACATATACAAGCCAAGAAATGCCAAGGATTCCTGGTCATTGCCAGAAGCTAGGAAAGAGGCAAGAAATAGATTCTCCCTAAGCACCCTCAGTAGGGACAACCCTGTCAACACCTTAATCTTGGACTTCTGACTTTCAGAATTATAAGACAGTAAATATCTGTTGTTTAAGTCACCCAGTTTGTGCTACCTTTTTGTAGTAGCCCTAGGAAACTAATACTCCAGCTCTGATTGATTCAAGAAATAAAATATTTAGGAGTACTTTTATTGAATTAATAGATTGCTCAATTATTAAAATAAAGAATAAGACTGTTAACAACATGAAAGTTAAGTTCCAATTTGCATAGAAGTAAGTGTTGTGCCTTGTAGTCCTGTTCCAATAGAATGTCATTATTTAGGAAGATCAAAAATGTTTCTTCTTATAAAATATATTTTTCCACAACATAAAACTTATGAATTTGATTATTAAGGAAGAAACATTACCAGCAACTTATTTGGTTTCATATTATAGTGAAACACCCAGTAGAGGAAAGAATGCATTTTTATCATAGCTACATGATCAAATTCTTGAATTAAATTATAATATAACCAGTTTGTCACCAGGAAAAGAAAAAGAAAAAACATGCTAATCAATTACCAGGTCTCCCAGCTGCTTTAGTCTCTTCAAAGTACTCAAGCATGCATACATGTGAGAGACAGAGAGAGAGAGAGAGAGAGAGAGGAGAGAGAGAGAGAATAAACACACATTTCTAACTGTAAGATACGTACAATAATATATAATTTGATTTTTTTAAATTGTAGAAATGTGGATGATATTGACACTCTCATTTATTCTGAACTACTCCTCACAGCCTGCTTTTTTACTATAAACTTACAGCAACATTATGAAAGGATGTCTGTGGATTCTCTAAAGGCTGCAGAATTGTGTGATAATTGCTCATTTCTCTTTTCCTGCAGCCTCTCTGAGACTGGGTCCTTAGTCAGTAGTGCAATAACTGCCATTCCTTGAAGACTTACTATGTGCCAGTCACAGTGCTAAGATTTCAATTATTGGCACATTAAACAACAATGCAAGAGATTTGATTGGCATAGGCACCAGTTGTTCCAGGTTTTTATATACCAGAAGCCACTTTAAACAACACGACTGATACCAGATAACATTTTTTTATTATCACAATTTGTTTTTAAAATGGTGAAAAATACCAGACAGCTTATTATTCCAAGGTAGTGTTTGTTTTGCTTTACAGACATAGCTTGACATTTAGTACAACTGTCAGGCTTGGAATCCTCCTTTCCACCACTGAACTCATTTTGCAACGTGCAATTGCCAAAGGCTGGCAGTCATATAGTTTTGAATTGATATTCAAAAATATTTGTCAGTTTGGTCCAAGAACTGTTAAATATAAGAAATATGTTTACTCATTTTTCCTTTCTCCAGAAGAATTTGAAGAATTTCTAATATGGTGACAATAGGAAATTAAATAAAATCCAAATCACATTTTTATTTTCTATTTTTTTAATATTTGGGAATGCTCACTTATGTTATTCTTCAGATTCATTTCTTTACTCTGAAATTGACACAATTCTAAGAAACAATGTATCTTACACTTCACTTTATAAATCCAAACCAATATGCTTCAATAAAAACATTCACCACTGTAAATTTTGGTCATAAGCAAATAAATCATAACTATTAGAACTATATAAATATTGATGACCACATTTGGGTATAAGTTTGGCTTAAATTATAGATAGTTATAAAATATGATTTAGTAATTTCATTCTTTATGACTTGATTGACATTCTATGAGTTTAACTGCCTTCCTCTGCCTATTTGTTTCATCTGTATTAATATTGTCTTTACAACTGGACTAATGGTTCACAAGGTCAGTTATCAGAAGTACTAATGAAATTAGATATTTGTACAATGCTTTCTACTTCAAAAAATGTCTGCATATGATTGTATTTAGATTTCACAAAACCCTGTCTCTACTTGACCAGGGGAAAAATTGAGAAAGGCTGTGTTATTGCAATGGCACATAATCAATAACTGATAGAATTAGAACAAGATCTAGATTCTATACTCTTTGCAATACCTTCTACTTCTGCTGTATTCTCTGTTACTCACACCCAGAATATCCATAAAATCTAGTACATTGATTTTTATACCATTTATTTAAAAAAAAAAGTCTTGGGAGGGGAGAGACCTTAATATCATCCCTTTCTTCTAGCAGGTAAGATGTTCTTTCTTATTTTAAAAACAGAGAAGACAAAAGCCCATAGAAATGATCTGTCTTAAATTAATATGTGATGAAATATAAAGTTTTCCTTCTTCTGCCTATACTATACACTACCATTATAGCCAAAATTTCTTTTTGTTTAATGTTTATCAGTGAAAGGCTAAAATGTTGTTCATATTTGAGGAAAATAAAATTTCCCCCCAAAAGACTTTGTTTCAAAAGTAGAAATTATACATGGCATTTTATGTTCTTTTCACTGGCAGGCAATCTACAGGAAATTATTAAACCATGAGCCAAACTGAAGGGTCAACTTCCTATTATCAGGACAACAAAAACATTATGGAAACAAATTCTTGGTTTTGAAATTTTTATGGCATAAATGCTCATGACTATAAACCAAAGCTTTTAAGATAAGAAGACTAACTTGTTTCCCAGCATTATATAAAATCGCCATGTTACAATGTATTTCTCTTCTATCAGTTTCTTCTGTGCTATGTGAAGCCTCCTCAAGATGTAGTCACCTTAAAAATGGATCACAGCTATATAGAGAAAAACTTAAAAGTCAAATTGTCATTTATCTTAAATATTGCATGATAATTGACATCCTGCTTTGTTTCGTTTGATGATCTGTATGACTCTTGGAAAATAATAGACTTTCTGAATGACTCTAAAGAAATTTGAAACAAAAGTCAGTAAAGAAAATAATGAGAGTCATACTTTTCTTTGATACCATATCAAACAAACACAAATGCATTTAACCATACCTCAAAAAATTGAGTTCCCAGATTTAGGAAAACTGCACAATCTCAGAACACAGTCACAAGACTATTCCCACTTCAGGTACCAGCTGTCATCGAATGTCCCCAGGACCACCCTTATTTCAGACCAGCTGGTAACAAATTGAGGGGTTACCACAGCCACCTTGGATTCAAAATTTCACTAGAAAGACTTACAGAACTCACTGAAAATAATTATTCTCACAATTGCATTAATCAGAGGTCTAGGGTACAAATTAGTACCAGCCAAAGAAAGAAGCACATAGCCAAACTCCACAGCACCTTCATGGGATTTGGGAATGGGCAGCAAGAGAAAACAATATAAACCTGGACTTAATTCTGCCTACTAGCCAGTGACTAGTAAAGTCTAGTAAAGACTAGTAAACTCTGCCTTCTTCCAGCATCCAGGCAACTGTGGCAAGCTAACTTGCTAACTTATGATTGGTTAAAATTTCATATCCTTTGTAGTTCCTGAAACTAGTTACTACCAGTAAAGTGGCAAATAGGACAGACAAGAACCTTAGAGCTCATGAATTGATAACTCCACAGATTTTTTACATATATTGGTTTATGTGCATATGTAGATTGTTCACTTTTATTTTCTCACTTCTAATTCATTTCTTATCAGATTTTCTCCTCACCACCACGCTAATAAAATAACTCTTTCAAAGGTCTCCAATGGCTTCCAAATTGCCAAATCTAGCAATTTATGTTGAGTCTCATCCTGCTTGACCTTGCCAGGTTGTTAATATGTTCCCCATTTCTGTTTCTTAAAACCTCAGGTGATCATGAAAATACTCTCATGATATCCAGTGAAATTAGTTTTGTACTTCTATCTTTTCAATACTTACAATACCACAACATGGCCTTAATGAGAACACATGCATATGATGGATTTTGTCATCTCAGTTTAGCTGAAACTGGGAAAAATTGACCCTTGAACAATCCATGATTTGCATGGGTCCACTTCTATGCTACTTTTCTTCTGCCTCTGTCACCCCTGAGACAGTAAGACCAACCCTTACTCTTTCTCAGCCTACTCATACGAAAGAAAATAAGACAAAGATCTTTGTGATGGTCACTTCTAATTAATGAATAGTAAATATATGGAACATACAAAATATGTGGTAATTGTCTATATTATTGGTATGGCTTCCAGTCAACAGGGGGCTATTAGTAGTTAAATTTGGGGAGAGTAAAAACTTATGTGTGGTTTTTTACTGTGAGGTGGTGCTGCTAGCCCCACGTTATGCAAGGGTAAACTGAATTTATCCCAGAATCCCCTTCCATACATGATCTGGATTTGAGTTAGATAAAAGAGAAGCTTTCTTGAGTGAAGAGAGCATTTATTTTGGAAGACTGTGGTTGGAGGCCAAGGTGAGAGAAAATCCCAGGGTGTTCACTGGGCTCTAGTTTCAGCTCATTTTTCTACTGTTTTCATCAAGTAACAGCAGCCCAAGCCAACCACTAGCTCTAGCAAGGTGATACCTTCAACAGACCTCTCTTTAAGCACTACCTTATTTAAATCCCAATTGAGTGGACAAGGATGCACATCTTCTGGAACTTTTCTGCAATCTCTGACCTGGCCATCCACAGCAAGCTGTCATGGTCAGTGATTTTGCTGAATATCACTTTCCTCTTCCTGATCTTCACATTCCCAGTTCTTTACACATGATTATAATCTTTAACTTCCATATGAAATTTCTTCTACTCATATCTCTCCTGCTTTTTTTAGACTGAATACTAAAGGATAGATGTGTGAAATTAAAATTTCAATGACTGTTTTTATCAAATAAACCAAAACTTTACATTCTATGGTTGAAAGCTTGGTGTTCCTCTCAGTAGTCCTTGGAATGAAAGGTAAGGGACTGACTCAAAATATGTATGCACCTTTCAAAATCAGCAAGGGAACAAAATTGAATGGAGAATGAATTTGACAAATTGACAGAAGCAGGCTTCAGAAGGTGGGTAATAACAAACTTCTCTGAGCTAAAGGAACATGTTCTAACCCAATGTAAAGAAACTAAGAAACTTGAAAAAGGTTAGACAAAATGCTAACTAGAATAACCAGCTTAGAGAAGAATGTAAATAACTTGATGGAGCTGAAAAACAGCATGAGAACTTTGCAAAGCATACACAAGTTTCAATAGCTGAATCAATCAAGCAGAAGAAAGGATATCAGAGATTAAAGATCAACTCAGTGAAATAAAACAAGAAGGCAAGATTAGAGAAAAAATAATGGAAAAGTGGCTGTCTGAAAGCAAAGAAGAGAGCCCTCACTACAATTTGACCATGCTGACACCTTGATCTCAGATTTTAGCCTCCAGAATTGTCAGAAAATACATTTCTGTTGTTAAGCCACCCAGGCTATGAAATTTGTTATGGAAACCCAAACTGGCTGTTTACATCTTTTATAGGGCTATTACCACAGGCTGAGTTTATCTGGTGGATTCACTTCAGATATTCTGTCTTATTTAGCATTCTTGTGTAGAATCATGTTGGATCATAAACCATAGAGTGCTATGATTTGAATGGTGTTTTCCAAATTTCATGTGTAGGAAACTTAATCCACAAATTATTATGTTGATGGCCTTTGGATGTGGGACCTTTGGGGAGTAATTAGGGTTAGATGAGGTAATCAGACTGAGGACCCCATGATAAGACTTGTAGCTTTATAAGAAGAAGAGAGAGCTGAGCTGGCACTCTCTTGCGCTTTCACTAAATGGTGCCCTTCATTATGTTTTGATCAGTAGAAAAGCCCTCACCAGCTGCTAGTGCCATGCTCTTGGACTTTCCTACCTCTAAAACTGTAAGCTAAATAAATTACTTTTTTAAAAAATTACCTAGTCTGTAATATTCTATTATGGCAATAGAAACGAACTAAGACACAGGAGACACTAGAAAATTCAATGTCTTTGTACACAAATTTTTACTGATTCTGCTATATTCAGCACCATGCCTCACCCTGGCCTGTTAAGGATATGATGCCTCAATATATCACTCTCTGTGCTTTGGGAACTGTCTCACTATTAGTGTCACCTGTGTGAGTGCTTCAAGATTCTTGATTTCTCACTTCCAGTGATGGCTCCTTTTCTATTCTTTATTATTACAAAGATTTTCATCTTTTTTAATGCTTTCGGTAGAGATAAGAAGGAAGTAAATGTGATTATAGCTTGCTTATCAGTAGTACTAATTTGACATACAAAAGTCATTTTGTATTATTCTTTAATTAGATAACAAGAATTGACATATTTCATCAAAATCTTATAAAAATATATTGCTTCAGTGGTTTCACAATTTTAATAGGTTTCTTAATAAATTATTTAAATTAATACAAAGCAATATTTCAATATAATCTGTTTTTAAAATATTAGGATTTCATAACAGTCTGTGAGGAAACTGAGGCATTTACTTGTCCTCCCATCTTATGAATGATAAGACTAGGGCAGGATGTTTCCAATTAGAATTCATCTTCATTCTTTTTTCTGCCTAGTTCAAAACTCTCTGAGCTCTACTTCACTTATTCTCAATAATGCATGAGGCTACTTAATTTTACCTTTTAAAACAATAATTAACTGACAATAAAATGTATTTAACAAAAAAAATTTCTCTTAACTGAAATGTTATGTATAAAATAAAGTATATTTCATAATTCTAATAGCTTCTCTGATTAGATTAACTGTTGGTGATTATATCACATTAAAAAGTGTTTTTTTTTTGATAGACTGGACAGGGAAAATGTGGCACATATACACCATGGAATATTATGCAGCCATCAAAAACGATGAGTTCATGTCCTTTGTAGGGACATGGATGAACCTGGAAACCATCATTCTCAGCAAACTGACACAAGAACAGAAAATCAAACACCGCATATTCTCACTCATAGGCAGGTGTTGAACAATGAGAACACATGGACACAGGGAGGGGGAGCATCACACACTGGTGTCTGTCGGGGGGGGAAAAGGGGAGGAAGAGCGAGGGGTGGGGAGTTGGGGAGGGATAGCATGGGGAGAAATGCCAGCTATAGGTGATGGGGAGGAAGGCAGCAAATCACACTGCCATGTGTGTACCTATGCAACAATCTTGCATGTTCTTCACATGTACCCTCAAACCTAAAATGCAATAAAATATATATATATATATATATATATATATATAAAGTGTTTTTTAATAAAAAATTCAAATTGATTTCCTTTTTTCTTGTACACCACATTTCACATATGGATTTTACTAATTAGCTAATTTAAACTAATTTAGATCGTTAATTAAATTTTAATTTTTCTGGGATAACAAGAAGATAAACTTTGACAAACTGAGAATATAAACAGTATCCTGATGTACGAAATAATTCTTAAAGAGGACTAGGTTTCTTTCTGGGAACCCCCTTCAATTATTTTCTGCCCCAGTCGCTCATAGTGTCCCACTTTTTATGCTTCAGAGTTCTCAAACTCATCTGAGCCTCCAGTCACCTCCCAGAGTCAATTCTACTTGTGCAGCTTTAACATCTCAATTTTCAACTTCCACTTTTTTTTTAACTGATTTTAATAAGGCAGAATAAATCCTGTATGGAAATATGTACTGACCACTGATCTTCCTTGTAAAACTCTGAAACCCTTGAAGTTCATAATTTAGAAATTCTTATGGTATTTCTATTCCTACCTACTTGAGGAATGGGGGGTCTAGGGAAGGAATAACAGGGGTGGGGGAATTGGGGAAGGATAGCATTAGGAGAAATACCTAATGGAGATGATGTGGCAATAGATGCAGCAAACCACCACCATGACACATGTATACCTAAGTAACAAACCTTCAGAGTCTGCACATGTACCCCAGAACTTAAAGCATAATTAAAAAAAAAAGAAATTCTGAATATTTGTTGTGCTCAACTGATATCATAAATTCTAGATTATCATTGATACTAAATAAGCAGACAATATCACAGGACATTTCATCATCTGACCTTGCTTGTCTATCTCTAACTACATTTCTCCCAGCTCTACTTCTCTGGCCATAAAGAATCATGCTTTCCTTTCTTTCAAACATATGCTTTACATATGCTATTTTTTTTTGTCTGGAATTCACTCCAGCTGCATTTCCCATGGCTTACTTATCCTTGAGATATAAAGTTAGCTAAAGCATTTTCCAAAGGATTCCTTGACCTTGAAAGATTGAGTCTTGTTCTTCTTTTACTTTCTGACTTACTATGGATAACTCTCTAAGCAGATTCTCTACATTTTAACAGCACTTTATTTTCTTGTTTACTAATAACCTTTTCAATTTATTTATTTTTTATTTGTAGCATATTAGAAAAATAGCCTGTAAACATTACAAGTGTAGGGGCTATATATGTCTTATTCACTCTCTTTTGAAATTCTGTTTCTGACACAATGTAGGTACATCTTAAGTGGACTAAATGAATTACAAAACACAGTATTGAATGAATGAATAACTGATTAAATCATTAATAACTATGGTATCAATTTCCCACCACATCACCTTGAAATCAGCCTTTCTTAGTTAATCTGGCACACTAGAAAGCTAAAGGCAGATACTATATCTAGCCAATAATTTTATCACCAATTCCAACAGGAAGTCATACTCACAGATATTGTGCTACTGTTAGAATAGTTGTTCATAATCTGTCAAATCATTTATTTTCTCACCTGTTTCTCTTACCCTCTTTGTTCTCATTTTTTTCTTCCACAATTGACTTGTTTTCATTCATCGTGGATTAGAGTCAACCGCATCTTTCCCACAAAGCCTATACTTAATAGCTCAAACTACAGTGACTCGTCCCCAGATTCCTGTTTTTCTCAGCTTTGACACTTGACAATATTCTGTCTTTCAACCTTTTGGGAAGCTATTGTCTTGCATTGTCATCAACATTTAAACATGTGTCTAACTTGTTATCTCAATTAAATTGTAATTTTTAAAGGAAAGGCATACGACTACCTCTTTTATATTCTTAATGTTGATAATGGTGCAATAAATATAATAAACATCTTCATTGAATGAATAAACATATTATTTATTGAATCACATTTTTATATTTAATCTTCTAGGAAATTAATTACATTATTTGACCTTTCCAAAACTTCTTGAAAAAATATGTAACTTTAAGCCATACCTTTCAATAAATAACATCTTTATTATTCTTAACGACTTGTAAGAATTAACTCAATTACCAAAATGACCAAGCTAGCATCAAAGATGTGACCAATACAGTGTGAGAATTTGATTCATTGTATACTGGGCTTTTCACTTGGGTGTTTAACAGGAGAAAACAGGAAGGAAACACACACAGTCAAGTGCTTGCAGTGGAGAAATTGATGTTCAGTGTTCTGGACAAACTTCAAGCCCTCTGTGTTGTATCCAAGCAACACAGCCTCATAGCTAGATCACAGAATCAAGACACCAGAATTGTACTTCTATGTTCAACATTTAGTGCAATCAGATGGAATGCAACATTGAAATATGAAATGTAATGTTTTAGTTAAATCAGTGTTCAAGTTGGCAATTTATTATATGCAGCCTGTTCAGAATTGAAGAATTTGCTATTGTCTAGACTATGCTTCAGACAGTGAACCACAAATCCCAATGTAGAGGCTATTTTGTGGTTGCATAACTTGAATAAATTTCTTGTCTGAAAGTCATTGACAAAAAAATACTAGAATAATGAATCCCTAAAAAAGTCAGATCTTGTCAAATAGAACTTATTTATAGCCATATACTGTGATAGATGGCCAAATTCAAAGCATTTGGTATTAAAAGTCTAAAATCAGTCTTACTACGTACAAGAAATTGTCAAGCTAATTTGACACTATTACACAGCATTCCTTAAGTATGTGCCAAGTTTAGAATGTTCAATTAGACAAACTTATAATATCTAAGCAAAGTTATGTTAGTCTAGATAAGTTACACTTATTTATTGAATTATTCTAATTTTTATAAGCAGATAGCAAGTTTTATTCTAAAAATATTTTATAATGTCTGCAAATGTCATATGCCGATAGGTTTGTGCAAAAAGCCCTAAATTTTTTATCTTTCTTTAGAAAGCAGTTAATCATTGAGATGTGATAATGCCACCAAAAAAGATTTCCCTATGCAGTTCTTGAAGTACATTTTGCTTTTAATAAGTTAGAAAAGATAATTTCCACACAAAGGATACATTCAAATTATTGCAATAATAAATGTTAAGACGCACCACAGAATTAATGAGACCTTGCCCGCAAAAGTAAAGAGCCAATTGGCAATAACGTTGTCTAATGGAGGGGCAGACCACTGGAACTCTCCTTCCCCCGCCAAGAAGAAAGTTATGACCAACGATAATTTGGTCAGGGGGAAAAAGCTCAAATTGCATAATCTGTGAAACAAAAAAGAAGTCTGTGTGCCATTAGTTAATTTCCTCAAACTCTACCAATAAGCTTTACTGAAGTTGAATGAAAGACAGATTGGAAGAGATTATCTCAAAACTCTTTTCCAACTTTAAATTTTATGATTCTGTGACTATCTAGTATATTTAAATCTGAATATACATTAGGCAGAAATAAAACAAGTAAAATTCTCTCCATAATGCTGGCTATATTTATTTTTTTTTCAGAAGCTCAAAAAAAGAAAAATTTATCTTCATTGAACTTTCTTTTTATGTCTTTTCAGCACTGGAACAGTTAGTACAGAGTTTCCTTCCAAGCAGCATTTTTCAATGACTTTTAAAAAATAAAAGGGAGGAATAAATGACTATCTGATAAGAAATGACTTCCTGATGTGCAATGAACATGAGAAAAATTGATTTTCAAGTCTTAAATAAATATATGAATATATCAATTATTAAAATATGAACTATGAGTCCCCATTCACAAAAAATAATTTTACCCTATCTACTTAAGATGAAAAGAGTTCTACTTGAAGACTCTTCAGTCAGTTTTAATGGGATTAGATTCTATAACTGTATTATTGAGAGAAAAATAAAATATTAAACTGTCTGAGATTTGTGGCCATATGTTACTGATTAAAAATTTATCAGCTATTGATGAGATCATTTGAAGGTATTAATTTCAAAGTTTGTATCACATTGAACACAGTTATTTATTTATTTTTTCTAACGAGTTTTTCAGAAAGAGCATGAGATTCAGAAAGAGAAGTTCTGAGTTCACATACAGGTTTTGACTTTTGCAAATAATATATCTTGGGCAAATCACTAATTTGGCTGCAGACATCTTTTTGTGTTTAGGAATTGCTAAGATATTTACATTATCCAATTATATAATTGCTTTGTAATCTATAAAGATACATTTAAAAATATCAGTAGATAATATGGTAGGAATAGCTGGCTATCCATCAAAATCTCCTTCCCTTTTTATTGTATACTAAGGAGAATCAATATTATCTTGCCTGGCAACTGCCTCAAGGGAAGCCATTAGTATTGCCTCAGGCAGCACAGGGTTTATCTTCTCAGACAAAGACGGAAAGGCTGATGGCAGTGTGGGTCAGGGAGGGGATGTTGCCACTATTGGATATGGAGAAGCTGTTTCTTCTGGCAACAAAATGTTCATCCGAGTTTACAATCTCAGTGTCCCCAGTTTCATCAGGGTCCTCCCACACGTCTCCATTCCAAGTTGCAGGGGTCCATTTTTTTTCCCAATCAATGCCCTCACTTTAACAGTAGATACCTGGTGAGGAAAAGAAACTGAGAAGACATTTCAGGTACTACTGGATACTGGCTCTGAGCTGATGTTGATTCCAGGGAACCCAAAATATCATTGCAGTCCTCTAGTTGAAGTATGGGCTTATAGAGGTTAGGTAATAATTAATGGAATTTTAGCTCCGGTTCAACTTATAGTGGGTCCAGTATGTCCCCAGACTCATCCTGTGGTCATTTCCCCCAGTGCCAAATGCATAATTGGCATAGACATACTTAGCAGCTGGCAGAATCCCCCACATTGGTTCCCTGACTCGTAGGGTGAAGGCTATAATGGTGGGAAAAGCCAAATAGAAGAAATCAGAGCTGCCTCTACTTAGAAAAAGAGTAAATCAAAAACAATATCACATTCCTGGAAGGATTGCATAGATTAGTACCCCATCAAGGACTTGAAAGATGTAGGGATGGTGAGCCCCACCACATCCCCATTCAACTCTCCTATTTGGCCTGTGCAGAAGACAGACGAATCTTGGAGAACGACAGTGGATTATCATAAGCCTAACCAAGTAGTGACTCCAATTGCAGCAGCTATACCAGATGTGGTTTCATTGCTTGAGCAAATTAACACATCTCTTGGTACCTGGAGCTGCTCTGCCACTTGGGCCATATGACCCAGCAGATCCAATGTTGCTTGAGGTGTTAGTGGCAAATAGGGATGCTGTTTGGTCCAGAAGTATGTGGATGGACCTCTCTGAGTGGTGAAAAACTGTGAAGGTATTTGTATCCCATGTAAGTACTCACCAAGAGGTAACCTCAGCAAATTCCCAGTTTTCCCATTCCCACAAGATATGACACTGGTCGATTATGTTGAGGACATTATGCTGATTGGATCCAGTGAGTGAGAAGTGGCAAACACACTTGATTTGTTGGTGGACATTTGCATGCCAGAGGATGAAAAACAAATCTGGGTAAAATTCAGAGACCTTCTACCTCAACAAAATTTCTATGCATCCAGTGGTGTGGGGCCTGTCAAGATATTCTTTCTAAGGTGAAGGATAAGTTGCTGCATTTGACCCCTCCTATAACCAAGAAAGAGGCACAATGCCTATTGGGCCTATTTGGATTTTGGAGGCAACAAACTCCTCATTTGGGTGTGTTACTCCAGTCCATTTATTGAGTGACTCAGAAGGCTACCAGTTCTGAGTGGGGTCCATAACAGAAGACTCTGCAACAGGTCCAAGCTGCTGTGCAAGCTGCTCTGCCACTTGGGCAATATGACCAAGATCCAGTGTTGCTTGAGGTGTCAGTGGCAGACAGGGATGCTGTTTGGATCCTTTGGCAGGCCCCATAGGTGAATCACAGAGAAGGCCTCTAGGATTTTAGAGCAAGTCCCTGCTATCTTCTTCCAATAACTACTCTCCTTTTGAGAGACGGCTCTTGGTCTGCTACTGGACTTGGGTGGAAACTGAACATCTGACTATGGGTCATCAAGTCACCATGTGACCTGAACTGCCTTTCATGAACTGGGTGCTTTCTGACCCATCTAGCCATATAATGGGTCATCCACAGCAACATTCCATCATTAAATGGAAATGTTATATACTTTATGGTGCTAGAGCATGTCCTAAAGGCACAAGTAAGTTACATGAGGAAGTAGCTCAAATATCCATGGTCTCCACTTTTGCCACTCTGCCTTCTCTTCCCAAGACTGCACTGATGATCTTATGGGGAGCTCTCTATGATTAGTTGACAGAGGAAGAGAAGACTAGGGCCTGGTTCACAGATGGTTCTGCAGGACATGCAGGTATCACCCAAAAGCGCACAGCTGCAGCATTACAGTCCCTTTCTAGGACATCCCTGAAAGACAGTGGTGAAGGAAAATCTTCCCAGTGGGCAGAAATTCAAACAGTGCACCTGGCTGTGCACTTTGCATGGAAGGAGAAATGGCCAAATGTGTGAATGTATACTGATTTGTGAGCTGTAGCCAATAGTTTGGCTGGATGATCAGGGACTTGGAAGAGCATGATTGAAAAATTGGTGACAAAGAAATTTGAGGAAGAGGTATGTGGATGCACCTCTCTAAGTAGTCAAAGCCTGTGAAGATATTTGTATCCCCTGTGAGTGCTCAACAGGTGACCTCAGTAGAGGAGAATTTTAATAATCAGTGATGAATAGGATGCCCAATTCTGTGAACTCCATTCAGCCTCTCTCCCCAGCCTCCCCTGTCATCACCCAATGGGCCCATAAACAAAGTAGGCATGGTGGCATGGGTGGAGGATTACACATGGCCTCAGCAACAGGGACTTCCACTCACCGAGACTGACCTGGCTGCCAATTTGTCAGCAGCAGAGACCAACACTGAGCCCTCGATATGGCACCATTCCTTGGGGTGATCAGCCAGGTACCTAGTGGCAGATTCATATGGGACCTCTTCCATCATGGAAAGGGCAGAGGTTTGTCCTTACTGGAATAGACACTTACTCTGGATATAGGTTTGCCCATGCTGCCCTCAATGCTTCTGCCAAAACTACCATCCATGGACTCACAGAATGCCTTATCCACCATCATGGTATTCCACATAGCATGATCTCTGACCAATGCACTCATTTTATGGCTAAAGAAGTATAAGAAGTGGGATCATCCTCATGGAATTCACTGGTCTTACCGTGTTTCCCATCATCTTGAAGCAGCTGGATTGATAAAATGGTGGAATGGCCTTTCAAAGTCACAATTAGAATGCCAACTAGGTGGCAATATGTTGCAGGGCTTGGGAAGAGTTCTTCACAAGGCTATGTATTATCTGAATCAGTGCCCAATATATAGTACCATGTTTGTACATGTACACCCTTGTACTAAGAAAATATCTTCATTTTATTTCCTTTTTCCTTTATCCTATAATATAAGATTTATTGACTTCATATCAGCATTTAAGTGGTGTTAATTTTATGTAATAGCATTTGGATTGGGGATTGGTGCATTTCCAGTTGTAAGAAGGTTAGCTGTATTATGTTAGGTATAGTTATGACTTTATCATTTCTTTATCTGAAGATTATGTATAATCTCAGGAGATTTGTATGGGTTCAAGTTGACAAGAGGTGGACATGTGATGGTTAATACTGGGTGTCAACTTGATTGGATTGAAGGATGCAAAGTGTTGATCATGGGCGTGTCTGTGAGGGTGTTGCCAAAGGAGATTAACATTTAAGTCAGTGGGCTGGGAAAGACAGACCCACCCTTAATTGGGTGGGCATCATCTAATCAGCAGGCAGAAAAAGCTGAAAAAGAGAGACTGCCCTAAACTCCCAGCCTACGTCTTTCTCCTGGGCTGGATACTTCCTGCTCTCAAACATCAGATATCAAGTTCTTCAGCTTTGGGACTCGGACTGGCTTTCTTGCTCCTCAGCATACAGACAGCCTATTATGAAACCTTGTGATTGTGTGTTAATATTCCTTAATAAACTCCTCTTTACATGTACATCTACCCTATTAGCTCTATAGAACCCTGACTGATACAGGGAGTGAAGAATAGCTGATGTAGGCTGGGAAATCGGGGACCTATGCTATGCAGTATCAAAATATTTGGCTAAACTGTTGCCTAAGATAAGTTGGAAGGCAGAAGACATACAATTGTGGTTCTAGGAAAATTGTTGGAAGAAGCCAAAATATTAGTATGTGTTGGCTACAGAGTTTGCTATTAGCAAAGTATTTTTGGAAAAAGATTAGCTCATATATGACTGACCAACTGGTAGCAGGGCTGGAAAGAGAGAACTCTTGAAGCTCACATAGCATTTGCTCTCCAGAGACTGTAAAGGCTTTCCAGGAAAAATAAGAATTTAGTCATGTGATAAAGGTCAGGTTAAATGCATTGTTTTCTCACAGAAGTTTATTGTTTTAAATGGTTTTTATATAGTGGCCACTAAATTTGAAGAAACAGCCATGAGGGAAAGACAGCAAAATTATAAGGCAAACTCAAGAACTATGTCTAGGAAAAAAATTGAAGGTATGACTGCAGTCATAATAAACTAACTAGAAGCAAATATTCCTGAAAATTTTAAAAGTTCTGTGCCAACAAAGAATGCGTGAGTCTAGGCTGTAAAATCCAGAGACTAATGGGCAAGTGTTAACACTTGGACAACCAAAATTGAATGAATAATAAGTCAGCTATGAAAACTGGTCAGCTCTCAAAGGGGCAGAATCTCTGACATCCATTGCAAATAATGATGTCATGAAGGACTGAACAAGGAAAAACAACCTAGAGGTAAAACTTGGGGCCATGAAGAGCAAAGGGCAAGAGAATTTCTCTATAAAAGGAGTGCCTAATTCATAGTATATTATAGGGATATTTTAATGCCTGCTCAGCAGAATATGACAAAGGAGTAGGGACTGCTATGAGATTTTTTAACATATATTCTACCCTTCTACCACCACATTTGGTGTGGAGGAAGGCAGGGGCAAATAACTTGTCATTTTGGTTGCAGGTCACTGGACAGACAGATGCACATCTAGTCCATCATGGAAGCAAATGTAAAAGCACCAGAGATCATGGATTTTGAACAGATGCAGTTACTTACTTAGAATCTAAAATTTTCCCCTTACTGATGGGATAGGTGCAGTTTTCCTGTGGGAAGAAAGGTGCAATTTTCCCACTCAAAGAACTAAGAGTAAATTTCGTGATCAGAGAAATAGACAGTAGAAGTAGCAATGTCTCCACTAACCTTGCTAGTCACTTGTAATTGGGAAGAAGCTACCGAATCAAGTACATTTATTCACCAATTCAGATGTCGTCATGTGATTAGTTGTCAACAATGTTTGGTGAACAAAAATGATGTGAGCCATTTCCAGGCAAAGGATGTAATTAATTGGTTTGCCTTTGTTCATTCCACTTCCCCTTGTACGTGTAGGTGCCAAAATGATGAAAGGTAGAGCCACAATCCAGAAGCCTGAGACTCTGAGTCACCCAAGCAAAAGAGTCACCTTGAATTGTGTGAGTTAGAAATAAACTTTCATTGCATTTGAAGCATTTACATCATTTTGTGTCTATTTGTTACCACAGTTTAGTATAATCTTCCACATTATAGTTATATTATTTAGGGATATTATTTACTCAGGGAAAAGCACAATGTTAATGTTAACAAAATCTTTTCAAGTGTTCTTGTAAGAAGAAAAATATAGATATTCAATACACTGCAATATATGATGCATATCTAACACATTTTTGCATTTGAAAGGGGAGATGAAAATCCCTTTCATGATTTAATATTGACATACTAAGATTCTATAATAGCATGTTCTGTGATATCTTTGATTTTTACATAGTCATTTTATTTGAATATTAAAATATTAATAAGAATGACTGTAGATATAAAAAGTCAATATGAAATTCTACCACTATGGTTATGTATAACTTTTTCTATTATTTTAAATGTTATTTTGAGCATTATGATTTATGGATCCATTTTCATACATAAAATTGTATTATCCTGGTAATTATGTCATCTCAAGTCTAAAATCATGTTTCATTTTCATTTTGTGACTTATTCTGTTAAACTCTGACTTGATACAAAATCTACATGTTCTCAAATACACTTGCAGAGAGTTCTTACAAATTCATGGCTTATCAAAGCAGGTTAATATGAAAATAGCTAATGTGTTCTACAAGCTCAAGATTTAAATGTGAGAATATATCCAATCTGTTATTTTACAGTATCCCCAAACTACAATGAATTTTTCTCATGTAAATCTGCAAACTATATAACAGTTATGGATAATATGAATTTAGATAGTATGACTCTAGATACTATACATTTTAGCTTTCTAAAATGTCCACTTTAGACTCCCTCAGACTCCCTCGCAGCTTTGGTTCTGGACATAAGATTCTGCCAAGCACAATTTAGAAATAACAATGAGAAAGAAGCCACCTTCCTATGATTATTGGACAAATGTTTTCAATGTTCTAACTTCAAGTTCTACTCTCTAGTCACCAACTTTGCATGGTAGCAAAAACATGTTCGTGAGAGGCAGTATGAACTTATGCTCTTCCAGACATTCCTACAATTTTTGAAGTACCTAATTCCCTAAATTAAGTTTCATTCTATTTGAAGCATCTAAAATGGCTCCTTTTTCCTGTACTGAACATTGAGTGACTCACTAATAATGAGTGATTAATAAACTCTTTGAGCTCCACTGATCATAGTTCAACTGAGAAACAGTTGAGGACTACGGCCAAGTTTACACTTTCCAAAACACTAAAAGGAAAAATATATATATATACAAAAATCAAAAAATGAAGAAATGAAAAACTATAAAATGAAATGACAGAATAACAAGGGTAAATAATATTAAAATAAAGTGGAATGGCCTGATTGTATTTATTAAAATAAAAAAATAAGGAAGTACATCTTTCTCTCTTTTCCTTTAGAAACCCCACTAAAACAAGAATTGTGTTCAAAGTGGAATTGAAAAAGAGCATAAACCTGGAAAAGCAAAAATAATGAAAGGGGTTTCTGAATAAACAAGAGATGTCAACAAATATGTGGAAGTCATAAAGTGTAAAGATGTGAGTAGACAAATGAAGCAAGCAGAGATAATCACATCTTAGAATATCAGTGCTACAGAGCCAGTGCAAGTCTCTCTCCCCCAGTGGGATTTCTGAAGCTTGGAGCTCACAGTTGGCAAGAAAGGGAGAGAAAAGGACTGAGAAGTGAGGTTAAAACAGATTTTTAGCACATGTTCTGCAAACATGTTTGAGTACAGTTTGTTTGTTAGAATATTCTGTATATCTTCCAGAACGTTTAAAATAGTCCAACGTTTTTCAAATTTAACGTCAAACGTTGGAAAAGGCAGAGAGAAAATGGTAAATGTATGCGAACCACATAGTACACATTAGGAATTAATAAATATTTTGCACTTTTCTAAAGTAAATAATACAGAATTATAGGGGTTTCCATACGAGAACAGAGACACTTAATCTGGGCTTAGAGGGAGATTCACTTTTCTGGCATAGTCTGAGTTGTTTACTGTGTGTAAGTTTTATATACTTGGGGATGGAGTTGGTGAATGCCTTCAAAGGCAACAACAAATCAAGAGTTCAAAGATACATATTTTTTTAAAGGCAGAGTTCCTATAATTAATAATTTTATGAATGGCTCTATCTTCCTTCTTAGCATGTCTAGTTTTGATGGATCTATTTGTTATTCTTGTACCTTCCTATCCAGTGCCTCTAGGCATTTTGGCATCAATAAGCAGGTATGGCTCCTGCTGTGATCCTCAGAGAAGAAATAAGATTAGGACCAATTACTAACAAATTTTTACAAATACCTACTGGCAATTGTGACATAGGCTTTACCACGTATTTCATTATGACTCTAACACTTGCAGACAAAACCTTTTTCATAGTTAATCAATTTTCACATATAAAATTCATGTCTTTTTATGTAACATTGGGAAACCTAGGCACTAATTTTTACATGCAATTAATATGCAAAAAGTAGAAGCACTTTCAGCAGCAAAAGAATTCTGAAAATCCATTCCTCCATAAGAACTGAGAAAACACTAGCAGAAATGTTCAAAATCAATATTTTTATAACTCTGGAAATTAACCAAAGGCTTGCAATAATTAGTAGACTGTTAATAAAAAAAAAAAGAAAAAGAAAAAAAAAAATCATCTCAGTAAGTGTGGTATTTCTAATTTCCCTTATTCCCCTTCCTGCTCCTCTGTACCTCGGCAATAGCCTTGAAAATCAGCAGCCTTACAACCATGGTAGCTGTAAGATCCAGCAGTCTAACAACTACTGAAGGAAGAATGGGTTTGCAGCTCCAAAAATCGGATCTTGAGAGAATTGTTATTTTTTGACCTGTCTGGCACCATTCATAAGGGGCTTATCTTTACATAAAGTAAGTCAGAGCTGACTCACTAGGAAAATCTCTTTCCCGGGGCATTTGTCAAAAATTTCACAGGTAATTACATATTATTTCAGCTGCCTGAGGTGTTAATATCATTTAGGGTAAACAAGCATCTGGCCAAAAAACAAGAAAATTTGGAGATAATATGTCCACTGAACTGTTGAAAGCTCTGTTACATTCTTGGGGTTCTGAAGACCATATACATGTACAGGGCTGCACAATACTCAGAAAAGAACTGAGAAAGTTCTAACCTCTCATTTCCAGTTAATTTAGATACTTTATTTAAGTAGGAAATAATGGTTGAAGCACAAATGTAAACTTGCAGAGCATTAAAGACATGCCCAACACACAAACAGAGCCCCTCAGGAGAGGTTAGGAGACAAGTTGGCTCAAAAAAATCTAAGGAAATAAATCATTAGCTGATCATAAATTATTTTTTAAAAAGAACCAATAGAAATTCTGGAGTTGACAAATAAATTTTAAAAAACAATTTTACTACAGGGGCTTTATAGCACATTTAAGTTAGCAAAAGAAGAACTAATAACGTTGAAAACATGTCCATTGAGATTATCATGTCAGAGGAACAGAAAAAAATAAAAAGATGTCTGGGATAAGAGTCAGGAGGAAAGCATAAAGAGAAAGAAATTTTTTTAAACAAATTGAAAAATACAGGCAAAGACTTTCAAACTTTGATATAAAAAACACTAATTTACACATCCAAGAAGATCAACAACTTCCAAGTAGGATTAACTCAAAGAAATCCAAGTGTAGACACATTATAATCAAAGTGGCAATAGCTCAAAACCAAGCGGGGAAAAGCAGCAAGAAGAAAAAGTCTTATAAGATACAAGGGAATTTCAACAAAATTAATAGGTGACTTTTCAACAGAAATTATGGAGGCTAGAAGGTAGTAGAGCAACGTATTCAAAGTGCTTAATCCAAAGAGTGTCAACCAAGAATTGAATATCCAGCAAAACTAATCTTCAAAAATTAAGGAGAAATTAAGATACCCCCAGTCCAAAAAAAAAAAGGAAATTTGTCACTAACAGACCTATACTACAGTAAATACTCAAGAGAGTCCTTCAGAATCAAATGAAAAGAAGTTATACAGTAATTCAAATCAACATGAACATTTTTCAGGACTAGAAATAGGCACTTGCAAAAGCTTTACCTGGCAGGCCTAAGGGGGGAAATCTACCCCTCCCCACACCAAAGTTGACATACAGACAGTGCATTGAAGTCTCTGACAAATGTTGCAACCAAGAACTCAGGCCTCTCTGGCAGTCATGCTCTTAGGTACATTTCATTTATAGTCAAAAGACCCCTACTGGGAAGCCTACTTATTGAGAAGCCTCAGCTGAGATATTCCTCAAGCACCTCTCTCTCTTCTCTCTCTCTCTCTCTGTATATATATAATATATATAAAATAAATATATATTCTCTCTATATATATAAAAATATATATTCTCTCTATATATACACACATATATACACACACACATATATATCCACATATATATGTATATATATATCCACATATATATCCCTATGTGTATATATGTATATGTGTGTGTGTATATATATATATATATACACACACACACACACACACATACATAGGGATATATATGTGTGTATATATATACATATTTTTGGTCTTGGGATATATATGTGTATATATATGTATATATCCCAAGACCAAAAAATAAATAAAAGAAGAAATGTGTCACTATAGACCTATACTACATGTAATAATGAATCAAGTCCTTCAGAATGAATCAAATGAAAGAAAACTAGTCAACAACTCAAATCCACATGAAGTTAAAGAGTCCAGCTCCAGGCCAAAATCGTATATGTGATTTTTTAGGCCTGAAAATAGGCACCTGCATACACATGTGTGTGTGTGTGTGTGTGTGTGTGTGTGTGTGTGTATGTGTATAACTAGCAGATATAAATCCAACTTTATCTTACTTCATTAAATAAAAGAATATCAAACACTCCAAACAAGTGGCAGAGATTGGCAGAATGAATTAAAAATATGATCCAACTATATGTTGTCTCTAAGAAATACACTTGATTCAAAAACAGGTAGGTGGAAAGTTAAAAATATGAAAAAATGATATCATAAAAATAGAAACCAAAAGAGAACTGAAATGGTGATACTAATATCAAGCAAAGTACACTTTAAAAAATATTATTATTAGAAAAAAAGAAGTATGTTTTAGAATAATAAAAGGGTCAATCCTTTAGGAAGACACAAAAATTATAAATATATATGCATCTAACAACAGAGTCCCGAAGTACGTGGAGGCAAATTGACAATACTACTTAGCCACGTCAACAAGAATACATATATACCTGAGATATATTGTAATATTTTTTTACCAGAAGAAGCAACGTAAAATAATGTTACATTTTTATCCTATGAAAAATGTGAGGACACTGGGCATATATGCAACATGATTAAATAGGAGAAATTCAGGACCAAGCAAATAGACACATAAAATAGGTCATCAGTAGTCAGGATGTCTTATAGATTCATTTATTTGTCCATTATACTCAAATACTGATTTGACAACTTTTATAAGCATTCTGCTAAATAGACTGAGTATTGAGTTCTGAAAAAACAGACATGGCCCTAAGCTCATGGCATTCTGATTTGTTTTTAACTATTGTGTTTTAACCACTGCCTTGGTCTGAATGTCTTTGATACCTCTAAAGATGAACATTGAAACTTAGCTTCCAATGCAATAATATTGAGAGATGGAGCTTAATAGAAGGTGTTTCGATCAGAATGGGTCTGCCCTCATGAATTAAATAATGCTGCTATTGAAAGGACTTGTGAAAGTGCATTCTGTCTCTTTTGCTATTTTGCCATGTATAGAACAGCATTTGTTCCCCTTTATACCCTTCTCCTTCTGCCATGAAAAGTCACAGCAAGAAGTCTCTCACAACACACCTGTGGCTTGATCTTGGACTTTCCAACCTCCAGAAATGTGAGAAATAAATTTCCGGTTTTTATAAATTACCAAGTCACAGGTATTTTGTTATAACAGCACCAAATGGACTTAAATAACCACATATTACCGTAATAAGCTACACTTAATTTTTAAAACTAAAATTCTTATTTTTAAAAAATTATAGATTCACTGCAGTTGAAAATAATAATAGAAATACTCCATGTACACTTTGTCCATATTCCTGTAATAATAACATCTTGCAAAACTGTAGTTTAACATCATAACCAGAATTTGACATTGACACAATTAAGATACCAAATATTTTCTTTACCACAATGATTTCTCATGGTGCCTCTTTATAAACACACCCACTTACCACTGCCATTTTGTAACTCATGACAATCACTAATATGTTCTCTATTGTTATACATTTTACTATTTCAAAAATATGAGTGTACCACATTTGTATGTAGCCATTTTGGATTAATTTTTTATATATGGAGATTCTCTTATAAATAAAGATTTCCTTTTTTTCTTGCTACTTTCAAAATTCTTTGTTTTTGACTTCTTACAATCTGATTGTTATGTGTCTCAGTGTGGTCGTTTTTGGTTTCATCTATTTGGGGTCTTCTTATAGCCCTGGATAAAGATGATCATTTTCTTCCTCAGATTTGAGGAGTTGTTAGCCACTACTTTGAATAGACTTTCTGATCTTTCTTTTTTCTCTGAGGACTTTCCTAATGCATACATTTAGATGATGTTCCTTAAATCTTTCAAACTTGTTTCACTATATTTCATTGTTATATTTTTGTTCCTCTGTTAATATCCAATTATCTGTCTTCAAATTTGCTGAGCCTTTATTCTGTTTGACATAGTCTGTTGTTGAACCACTCTGGTGAAGTTTTCCATTCATTTATTATATTCTTAAATGTCATGATTTCTATTGGAACTCTTTTATTTTATATCCCTTTAATGAAATTTTCACTTTATTGATGCATTGATCTCTCAATCTCAGTGGGCATCTTTATTACTGTTTTTTAGATTAATTCTGTCAGGTAAATTAAATAACTACATTTCATTAGGGTCAGTTTCTACAGACGTATCTTGTTCCCTTGTTCCTTCTTTTTATTTTTGTTTGTTTGTTTGTTTATTTATTTATTTATTTATTTATTTATTTTTGAGTATCATTTCACTAGTTATTTGTTTTACTTGACTCTCTCTGTGGGTGTGTGTGCATTAGACACAGCAGGCAACTGTTCCAGTCTTACAGACTGATCTCATTCTGAAGAAGACACTTATAAATGAGCATAACCAGAGATTCTGAGAGCCTCCACCTATTCTTTCCCCTCCACAGGAAGAGACAGGTCGCTGTGGTTATTGTCAGCCCACTCTGTGCTGAGCCAGGGAGAAGCTATAGCATCTATCAGCCCAAGCCACCATTCTCCATTCTTCCCAAGGCAAGTTGATTTTGCCGGCCTCAGCAGAGCTTTAATACTAGCTAGGCAAATGCTAATTCTTTGGCAATCCCTGGAGACTCTTGGGTACTGAGCACATGGATAAACTCTTTCTTTCTCTATATGGAAGCTGAGAGAGCTGAGATTATATTTTTGCCTTTTGCTCTATGCTGAGAAATGGGGGTGGGATCAATGGTGTCTACCATCCAAAACCACTGCCTCTTTCTCCCCCAACTGGATAGATTGCATAGAACCTGTCAGAGCTCCAAAACTGGGAAGACATAAGTCAGTTCTCTGGGGACCCCACTCAAAACAGTTGGGGTGTTCAACACTTGAATAAACACCTTCCTTCCCTAAGATGAATCTGGAAGCTAAAGTGTCTCTCTTGATTGTGTGGTGCTACTATGGGGTCACAGTCTCCAGTGAAACGATGTCCCAGATATCCCTACCAGCTTTGGTAACTCTGGTTTCACATTCTCTCAAGAATGCAAGGTGCAGGAGCCTTTTAATTAGTTTCGGATTTCTCAAAAAGGAAATTAACCTGTGAATTGTTGCCGAATCAGGGTTTGTGGAAGAAAGGAGGGTCTAGGGCTGAGTTTAATATTGAGGTGGAGGAAGAAAGGATGGTTGAGATTGAAGAACTACCTATTAGGCACTATGCTTATTACCTGGATGATGAAATAATCTGCATGCCAAGCCCCTGTGATATGAAATTTACCTACAGAACAAACCTGCACATATTCCTCTGAACCTAAAAGAAATATTACTGGGATTTTGGTAAAAATATTTTTTAAGCTGTATATCAATATGGGGAGAACTGATATCTTCACTATGTTGAGTTTTCCAATCCACAAACACATGAGCCTACGAATCCATTAAACAAAATATGTCTCTCCATTTATTTAGATATTCACTTATTTCTTTCATCAGTGTTTTCTATTTTTTAGCATATAAGTCCTATAGATGTTTTGTTCAATTTATAAATAAGTATTTCATTTTTTGAGCAGTTGTAATGGCACTGTATTTTTAATCCATGTTTTTATTGCTAATATGCAGAAATTAATTTCTGTCTTTTTAAATTCTATGACTTTGAACTCCTTTTTAGTTCTATGAGATTTTGGTCTTTTTTATAGGGTGGGGGAAGATTACTTGGGATTTTCCATGCAGACCCTGACCATCATGTAATTTGCAAATAAGGACCATTTTATTTATTCTTTTCCTATCTGCATGCCCATTATTTTCTTTGCTTGCTTTATTGTGTTAGCTAGATTTTCCAACACTATGTGGAATATTGTTGGTGAAAATGTACATCCTTGTCAGTTTCTAATTTTAGGTGTAAAAATGTATTATTTTACCATTAAATATGATATTATATAAAAGCTATTTGTAGATATTCTTTAGCAAGTATAGAGTTTCCCTCTACTGTTACATTTCCAAAAGTTATTATGAGTGGGTGTCTCTAGTCAAAAAAAAAGATTCATTTATGTAATTTTGAAAATATGGAAATATGTGAAGTTAAAGTCAATCTCAAAACTTCTTTGTGGAGATGGTAAGTAAAATTAAAGGATTAAAAACCCATTACTATGCTACAAATCTACTTAAAATTTCTTAATCATTACTGTTTCTGAGCTCCTTTGAATAACCTGTTAATGTGTGGTACCCTAGCTCATGGCAAGGGCCTGACTTAAATGACATGCAAAAAGACCTTAAAAGTATTTATTCAGGTAATAGATTCTTCCTTTGTAATGAGAAACAGGTTTAATACAATGATGACTTGTTCCCAAACAATAATCTGAATATCAGAAATTGAAGCTTAAGTTAATCCTACATTTTATTCCTAAAATGGACTTTTTTTGTTGTTTTTTAGAAGAAACTAGAACATATTAATATGCAACTCCACACCCAAAGAAATGCGAAACTTAACTTTTCTGACAAACAATGTCCATTAATTAAAAATGACTGTGTTGGCACTTTAACAGTATCTCTTTGCAGATTGAACACTTGGTTTGGGTAAGAGCTCGGCAAACCAAAAGCATATTGCCATTCTCTTTTCATGGTTGTACCCATAAATGTCATCAGAATTTCAAAATTATGAAGAAGGTCTCTAAGTAGGGAAAATGAGATGCCACTTTTGGTTTTCTAAACCACAGAGATTGAAGGGAGGGGCCCTGGGGCACATACTCAGAGACCAGTAAGTGATATAGAGGCCTGAAAAACAGAGCCAAATTCTATACAATAAAGACCAAATATCAAAAACAGTTTACAATACCAAAACAGGTTACATCTAATGTCAAGAAATGCTTTCAGTAATACTGGTAACTTTTTATTCCTCTAATCATAATTCGTAACACTGAACTAAAGCAGAAACCCCTACATTTAATTTGTCCCTAGAGCAATATCATGTGGTTTCAAAACGACAGCTATAAGAAGAGGAAATTCATTTGATGTTTCCATTAGTTTATTATTCAAGTTCAGTCCATTACTAACCACTTTACATTTTTAAATACCAGCATGTCTTAATAGCAGGAGCACTGGACTAAGAGTAACAAGCTACACATTTGAGGTCTTACTACCACTGACATCACAATGCATTACATTTTTTTCTGAGTCTCACTTTCCTTATTTGTAAATTAAAACAGTAAAAATAGCTGCTCTGAGTGCCTCACAGGGTAGCTCTAAGGAACAAAAGAAAGGAAATATTTATAAAGTAGAATTCATACCAAAGTGGTAATAAAACCCTTAAATAGCAAAACTCCAAGTGGATGTAGCTGGAGACTGAACTAGCACAAAAGAGCAAGAGGAGGCATTTGTTAGTGCAAATGAAGGGGAATAATATGTGAAATGCTATCTGTATTCTAGGTAAATTTCCTCAGGAAGCATTCAACTTGGAAGATGTTCTTATTAAAACACCCAGGATCATTTTGGTATGTGTATGTGCATGCATGCACACATACATACACACACATACAAACACAGATACACACACACATTGGCCTGCATTTATTGAATGCTAATTAAATACTAAGTTAATGTTTGTTCTGTGTTTGTCACTGCACTCCGAACTAGAGATAGAGGAGTAAGTAATTCAGAAACAGTCCCTCCTTTCACAGAGCATATGTTCTGGTAAGGAAGATTACAATATCCAAGTGCGCAATGACAAGATAATATACTGTAGAAATGAGAACTATGGTGGTATACATATTATTTAGACATGAACATATTTGTGTCTACATACACTGATATTTTAAACTTCTATCCCTCATTTCCATACTATTAGAAAATTTTAATAGTAATTAACTTGATATTTCAGTATTTAAGCTCCAAGATATCCAGGAGGAAATGTGTCTCAGCTAGAAAAGGAAAGAGCACTACCCAAAGACAGCCAAAAGGACTTTGCGTTCTCTTCTGGTGAGACAGTTAGTTAGTATCTGCTCAGTTATAAGGCAGAAACATGATTTTGCTATGTCATTATGAATGTCAGGTTGACAAGGGGCAGACTGTGACAGCTTCTATAAAATGTCAATTTAGTTAAGCTAAAACTAAAACTCTTCCATAATTCTATTTTCTATGTATTTCTGCGTTAGGGTGAGCCAAAAGAGAAACTGCACAAGATTGGAATGACAAATGTGAAACAATGGCTATAATCTCTAAAGGTCATTGTAGGGTACCAGGTTCCCCCTGTAGCTCACACACATTGTTATACTGACCTGCTAGGTATGCGGAAGCAGCCAGACCTACAGCTCTTTCAGATCCTGCTAGAGCTTCAGATTTAATTGTTGTTTCCAGATACAGAATAGCTAGCTGTTCCTAACACAGAACACTCATATCATCAAGACTGGGGGAGGCAAGATTCAGACACTGTTTCCAGTTTTTCCTTACGGATTCCAGTTTGTCCTTGCTTTGTCTCCTACTCCATGCCTAACATTTTTTATGAACTACCAGCCTTGACGATCTGTAGCAACTTCAAACCCACTGCTAGATGCAGTGACAACAGCCTTCCGTGAGCTTCTTTACCAGCTCCCACAGTTCTGTATGTTTTGATTCCAATAATGTTCTTTCTTCTACGGTGACTATGCTTCACTTATTGAAATCAGAAAGTCACCAGTTCAGCTAAATTATAAGGACATGGACTTTAGTACGAAGATCTCCAGGCAAAAGAACAGGAGAGTCGAGATTAAGTGCAGATAAAGAATAGGTTTACATGACAGAAAGAAGATATAAAATCAAGGATATGATCAAACCTGAAAGAAAATAAAAGCAATCAATCATGAACTCCAAGTAAAACAAACATCTGCATAAGCAATTATGGTCCACATATCAAGTTACTCCTCCAAATTAGAATAGGAAGCCAGTAAACTTTTAGAGGAAAAATGGACTGGATTTTAGGCAACAGAATGAGTAAAAAGATAGATGATATTGGGGACACAACAAAGAAAACATATGTTTCCTTTCTAACAAGAAAAACAAATAAAAATGTAAGCACTTAGAAACTCTAGAAAGAACCAAGAAAAAAATAGCCATGGTAAAAACATGAAGGAAGTTAGAATGGGTCAAGATTTTGAGAACATGGAGGAGAGTAACGAAGGATAACGGATTTAATCATTGTCCAATGAATGTCAATGGGGTTGTCTCAGTGGTGCTATGGAACAGAAGACATAATTCCGTCAACGACTGGACACTGTTGGGTTAATAAATTACCAACTTAATTGTAATTTATTGTTTTCAAGTTTTAGACTCACACTGCATAATGTCTATAAGACCATATTATTAACACTAAACAATATTAGTGGAATCAACACTGAGAGAATTAACTGAGTGGAGTTGTAGAAAAAAGAACAAGGACATCATTTGATGTGCTTCACTTGCTGCAAACTTGAGAAAAAATCATCTCAATAAAATATAACATGATGCTTTGCTGAGTTAAGTATGAGCTAGAATTAGGAAAATCATACTGTTTAAATATACTGTAAACCATAAAAACAATTTAGCATACAGCATAAAACATTGCTTTTCTATGTTTCTTGAAAACCTGTATTTCTCTGAACCTGACTCAGAGAATCTTATTAACTGAATGATTGTGTGCCTCCCAAAATTTATGTGTTGAAGCTCTAATCCCTAGTATGGCTGTATTTAGAGATGGAGTCTCTAAAGAAATAATTAGGGTTTAATGAGGTCATAAGGATGGGTCCCTAATCCAATATGGCTGACTTCCTTATGAGAAGAGATGTTAGGGAGCTCTCCATGCACCAAGGAAAAGCCATGTGAGGACACAGAAAGAAGGGGCCAGCTAGAAACCAGAAAGAGATCCTTTCCATAACCTGTGTGTGGGACTTCTAGTCTCCAGAACAATGAAAAAATACATTTTTGTTGTTTAAGCCATCTAGTCTACAGTATTTTATTATGGCAGCCAAGGTGACTAAGCCAGAGACCAATGATGGGGTTAAAGAAGAGGTGAAGAGAAGCTAAATTCCTCATGCTTCTAGTTCAATCATATTAGCTTCATATTTATGTTTTATATTGCTGTTTATTGTATTTGATATCAGAATTTCCCTGATGAAAAGAAAAAAAGAGTTTTAAACTATCATTTATCACCCCTGAAGAAATAGAACGTCAAAAGCATCTAAATGCTAAATAACTTATGTTTCCTACTCAAATATTGCTGATTTTCCTTCATGCCACCATTTTTATGCATTGTTTGACATTTTATTTTAAAATACATTTTAAACTGCAGGAAGGTTTTTAAATAGTTGCGTAAAACTCACCTACACTCATAGCTATATTAAACAACTATCAACATTTTGCCAAAATTTCTCACATATACTCTACTTCTCTTCCTCTTCCCCTTCCCTATATCTCTACACATATGAAATAACATAGACATCGAAATCTAAACCTTTGAGATCAAATGCAGCTATGATACTTCCTTATCTCCTAAATACTTTAACAGGTATTACACCAAAGATATTCTCTCTTGAATTACCTTCACAACATTTTTTGAGCTTTCTTTTCTTTTTTCTTTCTGTATTTCTTGCCCATATTTATCTTGATTGCATTTGGTTATTTTTTCATATTCATAATTACATACCAGTATTCTGAATTAGATAAGCTAGATAGAATAGAGAAGGACTGGTGTTTTTTTTTTTTTAGAAGCACACTGCAATAGTTAATTTTATTTGTTCAAGAACTCATATTGCAAGCATTAAACCAGGCATAGACTTTGATTCTGTGAGCCCAAATTCACGTATTGAAGAAGATCAGAGCAAACTGTGATCCATGCACATGAATGCAAACTAAAGGGTCAGAAATAATCACATCGTAGTTTTTAAATTTCTACAGCCTAGCTCAGTAGTCACAGGTCTTTTTTAAGTCTTTCTGGATGTCCCCCAGGGTATCTGCACTTTTCTTGAGCTGAGCAACCTCATCAACCTTGGGTTTCTGATTGATAATGCAGGTTAATCCCCCGGGCATTGAGGATACATGGCAGGCTCAGGAAGACTTCCCTCTCGATGCCATGCATCTCCTTGACCATTGGTGACACAAGATGAATCTTGGGTAGATTTTTCAACATGGATTCAATAAGATCAGCCACACTTAATCCAGTAGTCCAGTTGGTATATCCTTTTAGCTTGATGACTTCATAGGCACTTTCAACCACCATCTTATGCACTTCCTTCCAATTTTCACTATCATTGTCAGTTCCCATTTCTGGATTCCATTCCTGTAAAGAAACACCTGTCACATTCATGCCACTCCACACAGCCACACTTGAGTCTCCATGTTCTCCCAAAATCCATCCGTGGCAGCTGCTGGGATGAATATCAAGTTTTTCAGCCATAAGGTAGTGAAATCTATCAGAAAACAGATTATATCCACTTTTAATCACATGATGTTTGGGTAATCCACTTAGTTTCCAGGTTACATATGTAAGAATGTCCACTGGGCTAGAAACTACAATTATGATGCAATCAGGACTGTACTTGATGATCTTAGTAATAATGAATTTGAAGACATTAACGATTCTCTGCACCACATTGAGACGACTCTCCCCTTCTTGCTGATGGACTCCTGCAGTTGCCACTACAATCTTAGAACTGGCAGTCACAGAATAATCTTTATCTGCCACAATTTTAGGCATCTGAAGAAATAAGCTCCCATGCTGCGGATCTATCTTTTGTCCTTTAAGCTTATCTTCCAAAACATCCACAAGAGCAAGTTCATCAGCCAGAGACTTTCCCAGAATGCTGATAGCACATGCCATACCAACTTGTGCAACACCCACTACAGTTATATTATTGTTTGGGACTGTTGCCTCTTCTTCCACAACTGGTGCAATGCGATTTTCCTTAAGAGTTACCATTTTGCACAGGAGAGAGAAGGCTCTAGAGACTGCTGTAACAGTTGTGCTGAGAAGACGATGTCAGCTGCCTGTCTCCTCTGGTGCCAGTTCTGCTGAGAAGGACCGGTGTTTCCGGAAGAAACTGTTGAATTCAGTTGCCATGGTGGGACTATGAAAATGGTTTTGATATAAATTCAAGCAGAAATAAACATGCATGATCCTCTCCATTTAGAATTGTACAAAAAGCTGTGTATATTGTCTGCTTTGAGGTGAAACAATAGTCTTGTGCATTGTCATGCCAGACACAAATAACTCTTTATTCTATTTTGTTTTCCTTGTTTTGCCTTCTAGTCCCTCATGAAAGACATCCAAAAACTGATCTTCACTGAAAAACAACACTAAAATCAAGCAAAAGACTGTTTTTGGCAAAACATATTGAGTTGATAAAACACTAATTAGTATATTTGAGTTCAGGCCTCAGGACATTTTCTTCAAATGTTTTCATTTTTATTCATAATTTATAATGTACCTCTCTTTTATTTTGAAATACATGCTTGTTTTGGAAGAAAACTCTGGCAATATACCAAGGAATAAGTTATATCTAAATGATTTAAAGAGTGTTTGCTAAGGATCTTTGGTGACTATTTTTCTTCCTTAGAACTATAAAATCTAACAAACATAATTCATGAAAATGTTTAGTCTTAAACAGAGATGTTATAGTTTTGAACCAGATTAAATTTTGAAAGTACCTTTATATATCTTGAGACGTTTTGTTAATCATAAATCAAAATAAAACATCCATAAAACATAAAATTCTGTTTATTTCATCTCTTAAATGTCTGTGATCTACTAAACTGTTATGGGTATTTGTACACCAACTGTACACATATTTACTCATGGATAAAATGGGAAGCTGAGAATTTTTGAGTTGCACAATTAGGATGTAAGGAGATTCTTCAAATACTTCGTCTATAGTCCAGAGACTGAAGAATGCATACTATCTCAAAAAGAAAAAAGAAATAAGGTTCATTTATCTTTCAAACTAAATTGGCAGGCTACTAGCATAAGTCAAATCGTGTCATGTTAATTATTGATCTGTAGGATAGTAGAGATTCTGTTAGAAAACTTAATGTGAGGACATGATACTCTTACTCATGCCTGCAGTAATGTTGGTGTTACCCTGGCCAGCTCTTTCTTTTCTCATCATAAATCATTTTCCCATCAGCCACTGATGAGAAATTCTGCTAATGAAGACATATTCCCTTGTGTAAAACCCACACATGAATGAGATCATGACTTTTACGCAATCAGTATTAGTGACCACAGAAGGCTTGCAATAAATGTTGTTTAAATGTTTCTGAATACAGAAAAAAGAGACAAAAGTCAGTATGGGCTTCTGGGCTTCATGATAGGTGTTTCTGCCTTATGAAATTATTATTGTGAAGCTACCCTAACATAAAGGGAATACAAAAAATACCACATTGCATAGAACATGGTATATCCTCAATAAATTTGAGCTCCTTTTCCCTTCACACATGTCCTTTACATCTCCCACACCAAAGTAGCCAAATGGGACATTGTTCTATATAAACACATAACCTCTTATACATACAAAAGAAATGAGCCTGGTATGGTGGCTCACACCTGTAATCCCAGAACTTTGGAAGGCCAAGACTGAAAAATCCCTTGAGCCCAGGAGTTTGAGACTAGACTGGGAAACATAGGGAGTCCCCATCTTCTCTCTTTAAAAAAATTAAAAATTAGTCAGGCATGGTAGCATGCACCTGTGGTTCCAGTGACTCAGATGGCTGAGGTGGGAGGACTGCTTAAGTCTAGATTGAGGCTCAAATGAACTGTCATAGCACCACTGCACTCCAGCCTGAGTAACAGAGCAAGACCTCATCTCAAAAGAGAGAAAAAAAATCAGCTGCCACTTTTCTATATATGACAGTCCACATACAGTTCTCATATATTGATTACTCTAAATCTAGCTTTCAGATATTCTGATTTTGTTGTTGAATATAAATTGTGCATTGGCAAATCTAAGTTCATTTATCAAAGTACATATGGTTTTATTTTTAAGACAATATCTGATTATTGACAAACTCGAGCAAACCCATTATTTCTGTCTTATGTGGCTAAGGATGAGTAGCTGGAATTGGGGAGTGGAATTCCCCCTACACCAGAGCATTTGACAGTATTTGTGAACAAAGACCAATGTCAAATGCAAGGACCTTTCTCTCCACGTGGTCTGTAAAGGACCCACCAACGCACCTGAAATTCTCTTGCTCGTGTGGGACACTAGGAGCTGCTGTCCTCTTTCCTACTTCAAAATCCCCTCAACCTGTTTCCTCTGGGATAAAGGTGGAACTGCCATAACGGTAAGAAGCAAAGGAGTTGTCAAAAGTAATCTCCTCTTCATATAAGAAAGTGATCAAAATAGGCCCAAACTCACTAATCAGGCTGCAGGTTAGAGGTGGATACACATGCTATCTTCCTGTTATCCTGCTCTGTGTAAAGTAGGTAACCTGTTGCTAAAGGTAAGAGATTTGGAGCTGTCCGCATCACTACCTCTGCCCATTGGAGAGGCTGGAGCTCAAGGGAGCAGCTGCTCACTGAGAAAGAATAAATGTCCCACTGGATTTCCCCAGTAATCAGTGATTGGTATGTTGATCCCCTCCACTGAAGCTGACTCCTGGTACACCTAGGGGCTCTCACTCACCCAGTGGATGGTCCAGTCCTGAAGGACACTACCTTCTTCCACTCCAAAATTAAGAACGTAATAGCATTTTTCAGATCTCAGAAATTTAACCCTCTTTAGAGTCTCTAAGCTTATTGTTCTACTTACAGACATTATACTTCTAATTGAATTTTTGTAAACACCCACTATTAATTGAAGTAGGGGCTGTCTATAACTGTTTAATCATTCACCAACTTTTTGGAGTTCTGTCAATACTAAAGTTTCCAACAATCTCTGCTACAATATAAAAATGTTTAATTATTTTGCAGGTGGTAGTGTCTAATAAATAACCTAACAATTAATTTAGCACTTTGAGATAAATTCAATAAAATATTATTGTGTTACGTCCACTAGAATAATTTTATTATAGTTACATTAATTCCTAAACACTGGCTTTTCAAAGGCATATGATTTTCACATTGTATTTTGTTGCTATCTCTTCTATGACTTTATGGTGCTTTAACATATTTGTGTGATAAATAAAGTTTAATTTTTTAGATGAGAAAATCTGATGTCAACACACATTCTAGTCTTTGGCTGAAATTTCACCTGAAACAATATGTTAAAATGGTATCTGCTGAGTGTATCCTTTCTAAATTTGAATATTAAAACCACTATTGTAACTTGTTAAAATGTAGAAGTCGCTGTTAAATTATAGAAAGAATTCACTAAATGATGCTATAGTAACTTACTAAAGACATTCTTAATTAAGTCAATCAATATTTTCACTTATCTTTATGAGAGTTCCAAAAAGCTAGCATAATGAGCTTTTCACAATATATATTTTGTTTCATTATGTATAATATCACCTTAATGTTTGTGGGAATTTAGTGTTTCAACAATTTCCTTACTATGTGTTGCTCTTTAGAAATTTTTCTAAATGTTATTTGAAGATCAGTGATTTTAAAAGAACAATTCTGCCACCTTGTGTTCTGCAAAACCAGGATAACTGCTTGCTTCTGGGAAACCGCGAGTACTTTTTTATCAAACTTGGAAGTTGTAACTCTGAATCAGAATTCTAGAATAATCAGCTGTGCCCCTCCCCCTGTTTATTTTCTTCCAAGTTTGCAAATACTGATCATGGAAGCTGATTACTTAAGCTATACCTGTGCCAGAGTTAGGACTCATTCTTCAGGATTTCTACCAAGGTTTGTAAAGCCAAACAACAAAGCTTTAATTGCAACCATATGTCACTCGGTTTAAATTTTATTTTAAATATATATGTATAAAATTTAGAATGTATATGCACATCAGAATTACTAAATTAGCTTATAATTTTTAAAATATATATATATATATATAACTTTTAAGAGGTAGGAATAGTTGTGGTTTTTCGAACTCAGATATTAATAGAAGAAAACTTTCAAACTTTTGTTAAAATACAACTTTTAATCAGAGGATTAAAAATTAAACAAACAGAATAAGGACCTACTACTAATAAAGAAATAATCATTAACCTATTGATGTGTCTCTTTCTTACAGTAGAAAGTGCTAAGAATACGCAATACATTGTTTCAAGGTTTGCAATTTATCATTCTTCCCTAGAAAGGCAGAAGATGGAATGCCATCAAAAGCCTCAAGTTTTGCTTCTGTCCTTCCCTTGATACTTGGATTACCGAACTCTTTGTATCCTTCTACTCCCTTTGTGGATTTATTTTCAAGAGAAGGATATAAATTAGTCTTCACAGGACTAAACTTTGAAAGTCTATAAAAAGGCTTCATCAGAAATTTATATACATGGTGGTTGGGGTGAAAAGAGACCACCATTTTAATCAGATTTCAAAGGTTTCTGTCCCCACCTTCCCAAAAGGTTAAAAATTACCATAAAATGTTTCTGATTTGAATTACACAATTCTATTCCCCGTGAGCAAATCATAAAATTTAGATGGAATGTTGCTGCCACCTTGTGCCTAGCAAGTATCTCTTTCTGTTTCCATTAAGTGTGTTAGTTGGAGTGATCAATAAAAAAAATTCTGAATTCAACCTGTAGGATTCCACAGGGACTTATGGGAACAAAACATGGAAAAACAGTGAACTTCAAGCTATAAGTCCCTTAAATCATCATTAGAATTATTGTATACAAGAGTTTTAACAAATTATAGGGCTGTTCATGATTAAATGTTTGTCCTTAATAGTTTTAGTCTTAAACAACTCATATTTAGAGCAGGAATTCAAGTTGGCAGGAATCTCATAAGAAAGGACACCTAGATAATAACTTTTCTGCAACTGAAGGCAAGGAAATATCACTAATTCATTGAAAAGCTGCAATTAGTTTTTAAATCTTGGATTCTCAAGGTGAATTTCTCCAGGTTTCTGAGTAATCATGAAACATGTGCCAAACTTCAAAACTTTCTAAAGTTCAGGCATTTCAACTTGAAAAAAATTTGAAAGCACAAACACAAAAGGAAAATGCTGTGATATATTACACAGAATCGGAAGAATTTTTCAGCACTGCAATTTTTAGTTATCTGGCCAAATTGTGTATGTTGATTTCAAATACAATTAAGAATTAAAATCACTTTTTGAACACATGTATAAATAGTGATTTTAATTCTAAAGTAATCCCCAAATTTAAGAAATAGAGGAATAATTACAGACATCAGAAAGAAAACACAGACGTTCCAATGCTGACCTGCCAATCCAGCATGAACTTTTGAATATTATCAACTTTCCAACTGCATGAGAAGATGATTGGAGAGAGCTGTCACTGCTCTTGAGTAATAAGTATACTTTGGAGTTCAATGGAAAGACGAACACTTAATTTTCTTACTACTGTGACTGTAAAATTTTTAGTTATAGAGGTATTAGCAGATATTATGAGGGTATTTCTAGCTAACAAATAATTTCTATTTAAGAAGGAATTCAAAGTAGCCCTTTGGTTAAAAGAGGATTTGGAAGCTGGTCTTGACTTGAAGCTGATTTTGAATTGCAGGGACACTTTGTGGGGGACAGCATCACTTAAAGCTGCTTTTGACAGATTGAAAGCTGCTTTTTGAGAGAGGAAGAATTTGGTCTTGATATAGCACTTCAGTCAAAAAATAAGCAGAAATAAATAGTATAAAAATCAGCACCTATAAAATGATATTTTCAGGAGAAAATTTCTTCATATATTTTTATCTGGTTGGGGAGGCTAGGGGTTGGAGACAGATAACTTTAAATCCTCCAATTGACAAGCATTACTCATATTATCTAGATCAACTCACCCATGTTTGAGTCTTTGATCATACAGCTGGCTTCCTAAATATGACAGGATTTCCTAAGGCACCTAGGATGTACTTCTAACAGGACCCTCAGTTAAAATAAATCATGCATATTTCCAGGATATGTTTCTGAGCCACTCAGATTCTTCTATTAACAAGCATATCTGAAGTCAGTGCCCTATACATGTTTTTAGACTCTCTTACCCAAGAGCAGGCTAGCTCTCTGAATTGGCAGAACTATTGTTAGGATACTGCATTGTTCTGGGTTTGCCCATCAGATATGCCTATCCCAGAGGAAGAGCTGCAGGAACTGATAGAAGTTTGGAGAGCCATGTTTCCTTCCACTCCATGCTTCTTGACCAATTAAAACAAAGCACAGAAGCGGAAAAA
Organism: Ateles fusciceps; assembly: GCA_036589455.1. Lineage (NCBI taxonomy): Eukaryota > Metazoa > Chordata > Mammalia > Primates > Atelidae > Ateles > Ateles fusciceps. Next base: position 10,960,174 of record JAZHEH010000222.1, read on the forward strand.
TCAGTAATCACATTACAAAAGAGCACAGGCATAAAAATATTTCATTTTGGAAAGTGGAAAGCCAGTTTTGCTATACTGTCCTCAAAATTTGCTTAAAAATGACAAAAAAAAAAAAAAGACACAGAACAGGAAAAGACCTCAGAAGGACATGTGAGTTGCTTCTAGCCAATTTTATGTGCCTCTTGTGTCCTTGGCCACAACTGACTGAGAGCATAGAAGTTCTCTTTGGCAGTCTTTCTGCTCTTTCACTGCTCTTTACTCTTTCACTCCAATGGCAGCTGGTCTCCCGATTCTCTTTGTGTTTACCAGATCGTACAACTGCAGCATTCCCCCCTTCTCTCACTGAGGTTGGCTGGACTTTGACCTGAAACTTGTTTTGTGCTTGTAGTGATCTCTGATGTTGACCTGTTACATCCTTCCACCAAAATGCTTCCCAAATGAGCTCCCAGTCTCTGCTGACACTGCTTTAGCCCTAATGGGTGAGCATCCCTTCTCAATACCAGTAGCTCCCTTTATCAGTGCCCAGAACATCGACCCGTTACAAAAAAGTGGTGAACTCTCAATGACACTTTTTGCTTCCTGTCTTGAAGACTTTTGGATTGTTTTCCCAGGGGCTTGACCAGGGTACATTGACCAACACCACAAAGTGTTACAACCAGGGTACTCATTTTTCTACTCCCAGTGTTATCCTGTGGCCAGGATCAAGTCTAAGCAGTTCAGTTACATTCTCACTCAAGATAAGCTCCCTTCTCCTCTAAAGCACCTTGGAGAAACTGAAATAACTTTTGACCCCACCCTGGGTGGAGGTGTCTTCAGCCTGCCTTCTAGATAACAATGCCAGGTCCAGTGTTGCCTGCAACGTTTCTCCAGGGGGAGTCATTAATTTTTATTCCTATGCTGAAACTAATAAAGCTAATATGTAAAACAAGCCTGTCCCATGGGATATTTGCACCACTTAAAATGTGGAACTGTAAGCATGAATGGTAAAATTGTACTTTTTCCTAAATTTTTACAGTTGAAATAAGGAGTAGTTTCTGTTTAACTAGGTCTCATGTTCATTCCAAAGTAGTTAAATGCACATGAATATTTTCTAACCACTCTGTATTTTTATTAAAAAAAAATTCTTTTGTTGTTACTTATTTACCCCAAAACCACACTTTATGACTTAAAATCATCTTCATTCTTTAAAGCTGTGATGGATTTGGTTCTTTTAGATTGATCTCAATATATTTCTGATGGTAATAACATCAAAAGCCAATATCGATTTCTTTTAAAAAATGCCAAAAAAATTCTCCATTCCAATAAAATAATTTTAAAAATATTTCCTCTCTTAAACTAGTGTATTTTTAAAGAAAAAATTAAATGAAAAGCAAAGCAAGCATTTCTACCCTTATATATGACTACAATTTAAAAGCTTTGACAATGTTGAACTTTTCTTACTGTCATTTGTCAAAACATATCTTGCAAAACAGATTAGTATTTACCATCCATATAATTAAATCTGTATGAAAGTATGTATATACTTGGGCAGTGGGGTGGAGTATTTGCATGCTTTAGGAAATTTTTAAAGGAAGTCCCAGGAAACAGGATAGTTGATTTCCTTGATGTAATTAGCCAAATGCCCATCATCATCTGCTTCTCTATAGATAAAGTAAAAAACCTAAATGTGTTTTGAAGAGCATTAGAAAGGGGAAGGTACATATCTATATTTCACTGTCTCATAATCCAACCTCAAAAATACAGTCAATTGGTTGAATATCCGTGGAGATATTTTCATAGTTTGAAATCCTTTTTTTTATTAATCATTCCAAAATCCAGGAAACTAAAATTGCCTATTCATTTTCTAATCCATCTGCTGGCAAAAATCTAATCTAATAGAGAGAGTAGTCTTATTTACTTTATCTTAATTAGTTCTATTTCACTACAGAGGTATTAATTAGTTAATTTGATTATGTATTTGATTACAAGGTGAAGGTATATGTACCATATAATTTTTCTAAATATAAAATTCTAAAATTTAGAATTTGAAACATATCTTGTCTCAAAGTTTTTAAATAAAATGTTTGTACTTACAGTGGATAACACACTGCTTCTGGAAGGATAAATGATCTCAAAGAAAGCACTTATTAGACCCATTGTTCCCTGATTGACAATAAGGTGGGCTCCAGCACTTTGTTGTTTAGGGGCAAGGTGGGAAGTAGAGATAATAAGAGAGTGGAAAGAAAAGAGAGATATGGGTTTCGGGTGGCAAACATAGCCTACATCAAACTATGGCATAGGTGCAAAAGACATAATGTTCCAGATTGTCTGAGAGGCAGAAGGAAGAAGTTTCTTTCTGGAGACTTCCAGCATCCAGCTGGATCTGTCCACATTTCTATAAGCACATTTTGGTGCTATTTCTTTCAGTTTTCAGAGGAAAAGCGTGGATTTTACTGCTTTCACAACCTTTAAAAATACAACCATCCTTTATCTTGTTTACATTTGAATTAAGCATTTTCCTGAGTAAATTTCAAGGGTAGAGTTTGAGAAATTTCAGGAACTCCTTTAGAAATGCTGAATAGAAAGTTTCTCATGTAGAAAAATCATTTTTTACAATAGTACACTACTGTAATAAGAATGAAAAACCTTGATGTAATTAGTCAAATGCCCATCATCATCTGCTTCTCTGTAAAGTTACTAAATCTATAATGGTAGAAAACTTGATGGCTACAAAGCAACATTTTTGAAATTAATAGAAATTTCTGAAAATCTGACCAATTTTTTTCTTATATATTATACATGTTATATACTATGTATATTTAAAATTCCATTTTGAATAATTGGCTTATTTGTTTTAGATAGATATTTAATATGCAAAAAAGGAAATTGATTAAAATAAGTAAATAAACCAGTCTTTCAAATAATGCTACAAATTTATTCTAAGTTGTACTCAGAATCTACAAATATTATTTTAAATTTGCTATACCCTTAAGCATATATAATCAATAAGTATCTTTAAATAATTGTTATTTGTAAGAATATATCTTGAAAAACAGATTTTCAAAGTTGATTTTCTAAGGCATGCAACCACAAAATATTTAAGGAAAATATAAGAAAGTTATGCCCTATTTCTCAAACATTTTTTAGTTGTGGGTTTTAATGGGAAGCTTCATATCACATATAAAGAACTACCTTAAAAAATAAATGTGCCATAACTTTGGAATCATATAATATACCCCACTTACTAACTTGAGACATGTGTTTTAAAATTATATTTAGAGAAAAGAGCCTTTCAGTGACAATTTGATTGCAGACACAGAATTATAATCGAGCCTTAGTAGCACTACATTGCTTTTTTCAGACACAATAGATAGGGTTTTGATTTGATCACATCCCCAGGAATTCGATGTGGCTCACTGGTCAGCACAATCTTGGATTACACTCATTGAAAGCTAGAAGGGGAAATGACCAACAAGAGATCTAACAGAAAGCATACTTTGCCATATGGCTTCTAACTGTTTGTCCTTTGAAGCTCAGTGAGAGAGATCCGAGATACTACAGCAATGTTTTTCCTTGTCATGAAAGATTTGTCTAAGAAGACAGCAGAAGCCATGAATTTGACATGCTGGACAAAATATAAGAAGTTTAAGGGAACACATGAAAAAGCAGAGGCCCTGCAGCTGTTTCAAATGAGTTGCCATGGTGTTGAGCTTCTTTCGACGAAGTTCTTATCTCAGAATAAAGCCGTAAGAGTTCTTCCACCACTAAACAGCCCTGTAGGTTAAAACCCATGACAGCCACTCTATTGATTTAAATTTTGATAGATCCTTATTTAAGCATCAAAGTTTAGTCAGTAATCTTTTGCATAAATGGGATATAATTAGTGATGTATGAAAATTCACTAAGCTTTCCTTCTTTGGCTTTTGATCCTCAGAATTCATCAATAATGTTTTGATTTTTTTGTTCTAACTGAATTTTCATGCTATTCTGAACCTTGGATGTTTAAAATGCATAATAAAACACATGAAGCCCAACATCTCCTCAATTAAAATTTAATAAGCTTTGAAAACTCTATCTTGAGGTATCACTAGTCATCATTTTTTACAAAGGAAATTTTAATATTAACATACCCATTGTATTAGTCTGTTCTTACCCTGTTATGAAGAAATATCCAAGACTGGGTAATTTATAAAGAAAAGAGGTTTAATTGACTCACATTTCTGCATGGCTGGGAAGTCCTCAGGAAACTTACAATCATGGAAGAAGGCACCTCTTTACAGGGTTGCAGGAGAGAGAATAAGTGCCAGCAGGGGAAATGCCAGATGCTTCTATGATGTGGTTTGGCCATGTCCCCACCAAAATCTCATCTTGAATTGTAGCTCCCATAACCCCCATGTGTCATGTGAGGAACCCAGCGGGAGGTAATTGAATTGTGGGGCCTGGCTTTCTTACCCTGTTCTCGAAATAGTGAATAAGTCTCACAAGATCTGATGGTTTTATAAAGAGGAGTTTCCCTGCACATGCTTTCTTGCCTGCCACCATGTAAGACATGCCATATCATCTCCTTTGCCTTCTGCCATGATTATGAGGCCTTCCCCAGCTATGCTGAACTGTGAGCCTGCTAAACCTCTTTCCTTCATAAAGCACCCAGTCTCAGGTATGTTTTTATTAGCAGTGTGAGAACAGACTAATACACTTATAAAACCATCAGATCTCATGAGAACTCACTATTGTGAGAACAATATGGGAGAAACCTCCCCTATGATTCAATTACCTCCCACCAGGTTCTTCCCACAACATGTGGGTATTATGAGGATTACAATTCAAGATGAGATTTGTGTGGGAACACAGCCAAATGATATCACCTACAGACCACTTTTTTAATTCATGAGTTAATTATTTTGAGAAGAAAATCTTAGTATAGTCCTAAAATTTACAGAAAGACTTTATGTCTAAAAGAATGTCAATTAGAAAATTGACACTGGAGCCAGGTGCAGTGGGTTATGCCTGCAATTTCAACACTTTGGGAGCCCAAGGTGGGTAGATCACTTGAGGTCAGGAGTTTGAGACCAGCCTGGCCAACATGGTGAAACCCTGTCTCTACGAAAAACACAAAATTTATCCATGTGTGGTGGCAGGTACCTATAATCTCAGCTACTTGGGAGGCTGAGGCAGGAGAATCGCTTGAGTTGGGGGCAAAGTTTGCAGTGAGCCAAGATGACACTACTGCACTCCAGCCTGGGCAACAGAATGAAACTCCATCTCAAAAAAAAAAAAAAAAAACTGACACTGGTTGGTTTGTTTTATTTTGTTTGGAGCATTGAAACAATTGTCTTCCAACTATGAATCCATCATAGCAAGATTAAAATGTTAAGGCAACTGTTATATTTGAAAGTTAGCATCCTGATGAAATTATAAATTTAACCACATTGCAATAGCACCAACAATGGATTACTCATCACATATAATGACCCATATCAAATCTAAATTATATTATTTAGTGCCATTGAATTAGAATTATCAAATTTCTATCTAGAGGATGTATGTGATGACTTTATAGTAAATTGCCATAAAGACAATAGTCAGTGACATGAGAAGAGGTCAAACAACTTAGAGTCCAAAAGATATAGGAACTAAAGATGATTTTGTACCCAAACTTTTTTCTATTCTCTTTTTACCTGCTCTTCATGCAATATATGTGACCAACTTAAGGTTGTAATGCAGTGCCTGGGAATTCCTTTCTATCACATTTAGTTACTATGAGAGTTCCTAGATGACAAAATCAGGGACAATCCAGGAGGAGTGGGCATGGAGCAGAGGCAGAGAACAGCACATCATAGAAGGGAATAAAGAAGAACAAAATCAATGCAAATTTGGCAGTTTCTGACCACTTCTTTTTCCTTATGACTTTTAGAACTCTCCTGCTAGGCTATCTTTAAGTTATAATTTGTAGTCTCAACAGAAGGCAGAGAGTGAGTAGTACCAAGCCCACTGCAAGTCAAGGAGAGAAGACCTTTCTTTAATAAATAGCAATTTAAGACTATAAGGGGTCACTGTTTTTACCATCCTTGGAACAATATGTGTGCTCTAGGGAGAGATAATTACTTTTAAGAACTTCAAATCTAGCACCTTTCAACAACTTAATTCCTTGAAAATGTTAGAAAAACATGACTTTTTTTTCCTCAAACTTGTTCTGACATGACTTGAATGTTCCCACCCAGGGAGCAATTCAGGAAGATTCTTGTTGCCAACTGTTCATGACTAAATTTCTCAAGCATGACCTAGGTTAGAGTAAAGTTGCTTCAGTCCATGGATGATTGCCCTTTTTCCGTGTATCGATTTTACATTTTGTTTGATCTCTGCAGGAAAGTATTTGTGTGACTGGGGAAGGAGGAAGTGTGAAAGAGTGCCTGCTTTTTGTGGGATTGCATGGTCTCCTAACTATGATCTGTCACTTTAAGATGAAAATGCTGACAGCTAGGGTGGAGAGTCAAAGAAATAAATTAACACCCTTGACTGGTTTTCAAAGTAATGACTTCATATAAGTGTTACAATGATTATTCCATACTAGGATAAAGACTCATGCTGATGAATGACTTAATAACCTGTGGTAACTATGTGAAATTGTTTTATTAAAGATGGCCTACTGATCTCTGTGTCTTCTGAAGACAAAATGAGGATAAAGAATTGCAAACTACATCCCCCACAAGAGAGACATAACAGATTCTGGATTTTCTAATTACAGTAGGTGTTATTAAAGAAAGTCAGTTTCTAAAACAATTATAAGTGATCTCCCTGTAGTAAGAGATGAGTCTCCCTTAGTGAAAGAAAAATATACCTGAAAGTGGGGTCCCCCCCCCACTTAGCAGCCAGCATACTTAGCAGCCAGCATACTTCATGGGACCCAAGCCTATGACACTAAAATTGACCTCTATTGCATTAAAGGAAATAGGCTCTTCCTCCACTTGTTTGTGTATATAACGACCTTGAGTTACCCACATTTACTTCAGAGTCAAGAAGAAAATGATTAAACATTGAACATTAGTTAAATAATGTAATGATTTTCAATAAAATTCACAGGTTACCCCAATAATCATGGGTTAACTGTGTTCTATGAGATCATAGTGAAATCTAAGATCTTTTTATTATATTTGGTAGCAAAGCATACTGCATGGCTATAACTCCTTCTTTGCCCTTGCTCAGCTACTGCCCTCCTTGCATTCCCCTTTGCCATCCATGACCAGCCATACACATGCATGAGCAGTCAGAAGAGGAACAGGGATGCTCTTTAGGAACCCTTATGAGAGCCTCTGAGTGTCTGGTAAATGCAGTTGCCTCCATTGCACTCCAACTCCCACAGACACCTCCCTTCCACACTCTTTTTTGGAGAGCTAGTTTCCTAACTCCATTCCAATCAGTCACAACTCATGTCATCACATGTGCCCTGGATGAAGCTATAAAATCAGGTATCCAATTAAGAGAAATGGCGTAGGCATTAACTTTGGGCTGATTTCTGGTGGTATATTCTCAGATTCTTGCCTCATTTCCTCTATTGTTTTGTCATAGAATTTTAAGGATTTTCTAGAGACAACAAAGCTGAAAGCAATGAAAAGAAAACTTGGTTGGAAAAAGAAGAGAAAATAATCCTTCAGTATTAAAATCCTTTAAAAGGAGATGAAGAAATTACCTTAACTGGCAATTATAGTGTAGTAAGGAAATGACTACAAGGCTGGTAAGCTCATCATGATTTTGGGGGGAGATTCCATAGTAGAACAGGAAAGGCAAAGCTTTGGAGCCAGAACAGAGCCCCCAGTGCATTTGTGCCTGAGAGACATCACTGGGGCAAAGGCCTCTCATGTAGAGGTTTGTGAGAACACCATCACTGAGATCTCTCTCCTTCTGTCTCCAGTGGCCCCACCCTTCCAGCACTACCCAATTCTCAAGACATCTGAGAATTATTATCATGGCCTATGAACATCTGACTAGATGTTAAATTTGCTCAGTGGTTCTCATGAATCTCACAAGACCTCACAGTTGGAATGGTAAAAATGAATCACAATTCAGTTGGTAAATTCTCAGTCATCATTGTTCAAATGTCAGCTAAAGTAAATCTCCATACCAATCTCGCCCAAAAGTTGATTGCTCTTACGATGTTCTACTATGTAAAGAGTTATCAGGTTGATTACTTGAGTCTTGTCTTCCTTTGCTTCCTTTTTCTTCCTTTCTTCCTTCCTGTCCTCCTTCTCTCTCTCTCTCTTTCTTTTCTTTCCTTCTTTCCTTCCTTCTTTTCTTTTTCCTTTTCTTTCTCTGTCCCCCCTGACTTTAGAGAAAAGAAATTATGTCACGTATAGTTGTACTCTATCATAAGAATCTAATTGGTCTGGCGCCTGTGGTGGCTCACACCTGTAATCCCAGCACTTTCAGAGGCCAAGTCTGGTGGATCATGAAGCCAGGAGTTTGAGACCACCTGACCAACATAGTGAAATACTGCCTCAAGTAAAAGTACAAAATTTAGCTGGGGTGGTGGCGCACACCTGTAGTCCCAGCTACTCAGGAGGCTGAGGCAGGAGAATCGTGTGAATCCGGGAGATAGAGGTTGCAGTGAGCCAAGATCGCACCAGTGCACTCCAGCTGCATGATAGAGTGAGACTCCATCTCCAGGAGAAAAAAAAAGAGAGAGAGAGAGAATCTGGTAAATATCTGCTGGGCTGAACGAAACTGAAGATTGGGGAAGTCACTCTTAGATTCTTGGGAATATAGTTTCTCAACTGTAAAACAGTCATAATATCTTTTTCTTAAGGTTGCTGCATGGACTAATTTTAAAAATTTACCATGTGTGTCTGGTAAATTTCATGCCCTCAACTAAATGGTTGTTGGTGTATTACTATTTCAGGTATGATATTATTTTAATTGTTTTTATTCTTTTTTTTTTTTTTTTTTTTTTTTTTGAGATGGAGTCTCACTCTTGTCTCACTCTTGCCCAGGCTGGAGTGCAGTGGTGCAATCTCAATTCACTGCAACCTCTGCCTCCCGGGTCAAGCGATTCTCCTGCCTCAGCCTCCTGAGTAGCTGGGATTACAGGCATGTAGCACCATGCCTGGCTAATTTTTGTACTTTTAGTAGAGACGGGGTTTTGCCATGTTGGCCAGGCTGGTCTCAAACTCCTGACCTCAGGTGATCTGCCCACCTCGGCCTCTCAAAGTGCTGGTTAAAGGTGTGAGCCGCAGTGCCCAGCCTATTTTAATTATTTTAATAATATGTGTATTATGATGACTACTGCTAATAATAATTGAGTTCCTAGGTGAGCCTGGGATAAACTTCATCTGCTGAAGACTTGAAGTGATTGTCTTGTCCTCCAAATAGAGTCTAAATAATTTCAATAAAGCAGACATCACTTATTTTTTTGCATTTTTGTTCTTTTTCAAGTATGTTCTTGGTTATGCTTTGCCTGCCTTTTACTTCTTATAACCTTTTTAAATTTTCTTAAGATGATTTCTCTCATTCTAATGGTTTTAATATTAAATTTTTAAATCTGGCTTTAAAATGAAACAGGATTACGAAATAAGAGAGAACATGTTTGCAGATTAAGCTGGTATTAGAGAGGCCAATAGATAAGATTTTTTTTTTTTAACATGAGAAATCCACAATTTTGTGTATCTGGGGACAAATGATTCTAGTATATTTTGTGGCAGGGAAATGCAACCAGTTCATATGGGAGATGAATTTAGTTTCTGGATGTTCCTCCTTGTAATTCGTAATAAATCCTGGTTCAAATAATGAGAGGAAAACAGGAAATGGAAGAAAAGAATCTCCAATCTGTGATTGGAGTGTAACTGTTTAGATAATAATTATTGGCACATTTTTTGTATTATTACAAAAGAAAATATCAGACCAACATTCAGATTGTTTTATAAAGAGAAACAGGAACATTATTTTGTTCCTGATAATTGGCATTGACATTTGTATATATTATTAGAAGTAGTATTTGTCCCTTTACTGTAATGTTCTGTTTTGAATGGATTGATTTTGACATTCTAGTAAGTAACTAACATGCAGGCAATTGGATATTTTGATTTTTTTTCCCAAAGAACGAGTTAGAACTTACATATACATTTTAAAAGTCATCAACTTTTAGGTCGTATTTTATTAAAGCCATGAGACCAGATGAAATTACTTAGGGAAAAAACAGAAATGCATAGACATTTTTGTTTGTTCTTGTCAATTTTTGAAAAAAATGACATCAGTCACAGTAACTGGTGATCAGTTTCGTTATCAAAGAGGAATAAACAACTATAAAAACCAAAGGATAATTGCCATATTAAAATAAAACTCCTTATGGGATTAAATAGAGGGCATTGGTCTATTAAGAGCAAGCAACCCCTCAAAATGTTGAGATGATTTGAGAGCTTGGTATTCCTTGCTGAAGCCAAACTTAGATATGCAGTTGATTTTACTATTTATTCAAGTTTACTTGCCCAGGAGAAAAAATAAGAAAAAATAAATTTTTCACTTTGTGTTTTTCTTAAATCAGGCAAATTCTAAAATAGATTTATATTTTACCAACTCACGTTCTACTTAAAATGAACAAGTACAATTATGTAACTGTATAACCCTATTTTCTGACCACTCTAGTCTGACTTTCTCCCCAGGCTGACTTCTTCCAGATGAACAATCTCAGAGCAATTGCAGAAGCGGGAGTGGAGGATCATATTTTCTATTTAATGTGCAGCAAAATGCCAACAGATTTTATTTGCCTAAATAACAAAAGAGATATCTGTAAATATACACACATACAAACCCAAAAACAAATGAAAATGTTAAAGAAGTAAGTCCAGTCAATTGTAAATGTGTTTGATGTTGTTGCTTTTAAGAGTTTCTTTCTTAGGTCTTTGGTACTATTTCACTTTGTATGGGAAGACAATCTGATATGTCATTAGTAGAAAGAGTAATGGTATAAAAACAGTAGTAGTAGAAAAAATAGTGTATGTAAGTATGCTATCTCCAGGTTCAACTAAGAATTGGTGAAGTAGGTTAGGAAACACAGCCATGAACCTTTCAGGGGTCATGGCACAGAGCAAAGATAAGCATAGAGCAATATGGAGGTGTTATCTTGACTGAGTCTCTATCCAAATGAACACATGTTATTCAAGTCCTTCAAATCAATTACTGCATGTTTATTTAATACATGACATGTTGCTATGGTTCAAGCGGCTTACTGGAACACAATTCTCATCTCATCTCTTCAGTATAATATGGCTGAGCCTAAGAAGGGTCCCTTTTTTTTAATTGTACTTTAAGTTCTGGGGTACATGTGCAGATCTTGCAGGATTGTTGCCTAGGTACCCACACGCCATGGTGGTTTGCTGTCTCCATCCCCCCCATCACCTATATCAGGTATTTCTCCCAGTGTTATCCCTCCCCCAACCTCCCCCACCCCCTCACTGTCCCTCCCATAGGCCCCCGCCCCCCAACAGACCCCAGTGTATGATGTTCCCCTCACTGTGCCCATGTGTTCTCATTGTTCAACACCCACCTATGAGTGAGAACATGCAGTGTTTGGTTTTCTGTTCTTACGTCATTTTGCTGAGAATGATGGTGTCCAGATTCATCCAAAGGACATGAATTCATTGTTTTTATGGCTGCATAGTATTCCATCGTGTATATGTGCCACATTTGCTTTGTCCAGTCTATCACTGATGGGCATTTGGGTTGGTTCCAGGTCTTTGCTGTCGTAAGAAGTGCCACAATGAACATACATGTGCATGTGTCTTTATAATAGAACTATTTATAATCCTTTGGGTATATACCCAGTAATGGGATTGCTGGGTCAAATGGAATTTCTGTTTCTAGATCCTTGCAGAATCGCCACACTGTCTTCCACAACAGTTGAACTAATTAACACCATAAAAACCCTAGAACAAAACCTAGACAATACCATCTAGGACATAGTCATAGGCAAGGACTTCATAACTAAAACACCAAAAGCAATGGCAACAAAAGCCAAAATAGACAAATGGGATCTAATTAAATTAAGAGTTTCTGCACAGCAAAAGAAACAATCATTAGAGTGAACTGGCAACCAACAGAATGGGAAAATTTTTGCACATCTTAAATCATGTTTGTTTCACTTGGGAATCTCAGCTGGACACTGTTTAGAGAAAGTAGCTTTTCTCTGCTCCTCTCAGAATCTGAAGGCTTATTCACTCACATTTTTGACAGTTGATGATCACTCTCTGTTGAGAGTTTATCCGGGGCTACCAATGACAAAAACTACACACGGTCTCTGTGCTTTCTCAAAAAATGGTAGCTGATTTTCAGAAACAAATGTTCTGAGAAAGAAACAGTAATGGAAATAAAGGGAGAAGAGAGAGAGAGAGAGCAGACAGGAGTCTTAGAAGCCATGGAATGTCACATCCACTGCATTCTATTTATCAAGTCAGCCACAAAAGCCACCAAAATTCAAAGCCATGAAAAATAGACTTTACATTTTTATTACAAGAGGCAGAATTCTGCAAAAGCATATAGGAAATAAAATCTCTCATAGTTGGTTTACTCAACATGCTGTCAGTATGGTTCCACTGAGGCATTTTTTTGTTGCTGTCCTTGTTTTCTAAAGGAGTAAAGTTTTATCATGAAGGACAGAAGTAATGAATATGAAGGAAAGAAAAACAATTAACAAGTGTGTCCATATTTACATGTGGATTCACGCTAAGTATACATTCCTTCAAAAGGTTCCTATTGACTGCTTGAAACTGCATGGGGAAATTCATTCATGGCTAAATAGAAATAGCAGCTTCCATTTTAATATACAGTCTTCCTTGGGGTAGTAGGAAGTTGGCATGACTTCACACATCAAATATTCTTTTTCCTCCCCTTCTTCCCTCTGTTCCTCCATCCCCTCCTGCTTCTTCTTCCTTTTTTCTTTTATAAAATAATTTTGCACTATTATCCTCAAAGTAATAGTTACACGTCATCACACTCCATGCCCATACTGTTTCTTCAGACTTTAGATTAGATCCAAAGATATAATGTATATGGCCAGTGTTGTAAAAGTGCAGAAAAGGTCTATCCAGAGAAGAATTCTAGGTAGGAAGAAAATGTGGAACACTCCAATGAAAAGAAGACAGAAGAGTTAGACATATTCTCACTCTCTTCCTTTTGGTGTGGAATGCGGTAGATGGACAGAGGGAACAATGCAAAGAAACACCAGCTCAGTGAGGAGGGGAACTCAATGCCATGTGAGGAACAGTTGGTGCTTTCTGGGGTACAGTTTAGAGAGATTTCAAGTGTCATGTGTAGGTTTGGTTAGGAGAGATGACTAGGTGACTAGGGCTCTTCATGATCTTCACAGAATAAGTAGCACAGTAATTGGCTATATAAGACTCCATGTGCCCAGGACAAAACACAGAAATCATGAACAAGAAGAGACCTCCAGGGATGTCAGACTTAAAAAGGCACAATATTTAAAAATATCACCATCAATGGCAAGTAGTTGAGACCAAGGACTTCAGTAATGGGTACTGGAATGCTAACCACATAGCAGATAGGGCCAGTCCTGCTGCACTAGTTGTGGGTTCAGGGTCTCTGCTTAGCAGAGACCAGCAAAATTCAGAAGACACCTCGTAGATCAGAGAACACTGCTATGGAGGTTCTCACTTCCTGCACACATGTGGAGAGGAAGGGTGGAGGAGAAGAAAATCTAAACTCCTAAGCACTTGTACAAACAAGGCTATTACATCCAAAATGTATTATATAAGCTGGAAGGGACTATGATTCTATCAACTTCAGGTTGCAATTTAGGTTTTCCTGACCACTTATAAAGTAAATGTTAATGAGGATAATTATCTTGGTTGTAGTAAATTAAGAACAACAATATTTTCCCCATCTGAGTACATGACCATCTAGCAAATTTGTGAGCCTTCCCCCTTACAGAATCTTGAAAATCTTATTCTGAAAGAACCAATTTAGCTAACGTAAAGAACATTTCCTCTTAGGAAATGGAGGTCCAAGGTATTCAAATGGTTGGCTTATAAGTAGCAGAATAGAAACAGCATTCAGGATGCCTGGCATCCAGTTCAGTTTTTCTGCCACACCATGTCCCACATGCAGTCAGGTCTGCTTGCTCTCTAATGGAAAGTCAATGGAGGAATGAGTTCAGATGGGAAGGGAGAGGTCAGATTAAAAGTGTGAAAGCCCAAGAACACTAATTGGCATATGCTAGTTAATTTTTAAATGTAATGTCTTCATCATTAAAAACTTACTCTTCTCAATCCATGTGAAATCATTAAAGAATGTCACTGAGTCAACAGAAAAAAAAGACATGTCCATCTTGGATCATTTCACTGTTGGAAACTAAGCAGAAGTGAAAGTCTCCTTTGATAATATTAGCAACTCACATCATCTAAATGAGCTCAACAATGTTATACTAGATTACCTTTCAGAGTAATCAGACCACTCAGGCCTGTCAATTTAAGGAGGATATATTTAGGAATGTATTGAATTTGGCATAATTCCCAAACTGGTAAAAAATAGAATAATGAGAATTATAGTCTTGATATCTTTTGTTTAGCCAATTATGCTTTCTTCCACTAAGTGATCATAGCATTTTTTAATATTATAGATATTTCATTTTCTTTCTTTAACCCATTTTGTAACATGCTATGTTATTTTATTATTTTGAAAATTGTAGCATTGTGTATATTTTTCTTAGGCATATTGGTCAAGCTGTAATTTTTTTTCATTTGGCATAATTAGAAGTCTGGTATAAAAAAGAGTTTTAAAAAATATTACCTAAAAAAGAAAGTATGGGGCAGTGTAGCTTATGAGTAGGAAATTTTATTTGTTTGTATGCAGGAGTAAATATTTTCATGGTGAAGTCAGAAGCATTTGCATGACCAAAGCTCTATTTGCATGTACAAATATGGGTTTCAAGTACCCAATACAATTAAATTACACAAACACATATGCTAATATAATGTGTTGTAGTTGTTTAATTTTTTCTCGGTAAAATATCAAGGATGAATGAGCTCATTAGTTCCACAGTAAGCACTTCTTCTCCCTTAAAACGTCTTATTTTAAAATACTCATCCCTCTATCTTTGCAACTTATTGAAATAAAAAAACAAACTTTTTAAAACTTCAAGAAATACTTTTGAAAGGAAAATATCACACAAAATATTTACTTTAATCACAACACAGGCATAACAGAGTTAACTTTTTAAGAAAGATTTTCAATTCCTCTAAGAAAGTCATATAGAAACCTATTGAACAGCTACAGTTTGGGGTGCTAAATTTATCATGCTATTCCTAGAGAGCAAGAATAATTTTTTTGAAAGGTGTGGTAATTCTTGTAGATCATGGGAATCAATTTCAGGTGGATTCCCACCAAGTCTATGTCTCTATCAATTCTAAAGATCTGCTGCTTTGCTGGGAAACTCTTCTCATTTCTTAAGATGTGGCCTTGTAGGCAGTAACCATTACTAAATATCAGAAAGAAGAAACTGGATCTTCAATGGAGAGTATTTTTTAAATGTGCCTAAATTGTGGATTTAAAAAAAGAATAACTCCTCTATCACAACTTTTTTCATTAGTAGCGTCTTTTCAAAATTACCTTGTAGATTAAAATTAAAGTTTAGAAGTGGTTTTATAGTAACTTGATCATGTTTTAAGAGCTCAGAAACAATAATTTTATTAAGACCTTGGAAATAGTTTAATAAATTCATGCCCAAAGTTTTTCTTCATTTTTCTTTATTCTTTCCTAATAACTTTTCTGGGCTAAATGACTTCTCTCAAGTTCATATTCAATGATGTATATTGTTTGAATAAGTATATTCATAATTCTTCCAAAACAAGTAATTGTGAAAATTTAGTAAGGCTTACTTGGGCCCAAAGCATGATTTTATTCAGAATAGTTTCTTATTCTTTTAGACTGTAAGCAATGGACATTATATGTATTTGTATGTATACTATATAAAAATATATTTATACTATATGTATAAAATATATGATATACAAAAACACATATAATAATGAACATTTTATTTATATGTGATATAAATTCATTGCTATCATTATATGTATTGTACATACAGTAGTATAAATTCTTTGATCTCATTCTCTATGAAATACTAAAAATTCTATTCAGCACATCAGATTCATTCACCAAAACAATGATTTTGTCATCACAAATTTCATAGCATTCACTCTGTACTGAGGAGAGACAGACGGGTTGGAAGTCATAGGACTCGCTTTAAGGACACTGAAACCTAGTCATGAAGAAACATGCACAAAATGACCTATTACTTCAGAAACGTGACATCAAGATCTTAAATTGTACATCCCAACAAATGCAAATAAGTGATCCGACGTGAATGGGATTTGAAAGGGTTGATTTGGAGTTCATTTACATTGTCAGAGTAGTACAAATTGGCAGAGGAAGAGTTCAGGTGTTTTAGCTAGAAGAAATTATTTCAGCAAAGGAAGAGAGGAGCTTAGAACTCCTTGGCAGAAGCCAAAAAGCAGTCAGAAGTTATAAGCTCCCACTTATAAGGGAGAACATGTGGCATTGGTTTTTTTCTTCCTGTGTTAGTTTGCTGAGGACAATGGCCTCCACCTCCATCCATGTCCCTGCAAAGGGCATGATCTCACACATGGACACATAGAGGGGAAGAACACACACTGGGACCTTTCTCAGGGTGGAGAGTGGGAGGAGAGAGAGGATCAGGACAAACAACAAACGGGTGCTAGGCTTAACACCTGGGCAATGAAATAATCTGTACAACAAACACTTATGACCAACTTTACCTATGTAACAAACCTACTCTTGTACTTCTGAACTTAAAAGTTAAAAACCAGAAGTTCCTATAAGCTTTTTAAAAGAGGAATAGAAATTGAGAATGTGTCATCAAAAGAAAAAATAGAGCCATGCCTGCTGAGCACATTCTGGGAATCCTCACACGTCAGTTTTGTCGGATTTATTACTTTTATGTAGCCGCAGTGTGGCTAGAGCCTTGTCATGCATCTCATTCTTGTTTTCACATAACCTCATGCATATCCCACCATTCAGGACAACTGTGAGAACCAATCTCATCTGCATTCTAGAATTAGAGTCATAGGAACAACAACAACAATAAAGTCATGGACAATCAAACTATCCTTATATCTAAATGTCAAGACATGACTCTGATGTGTCATCCCCACCCCGCTTTACAGTGGATGTTGTTGCAGTCATAATAACTATCCTTGTATTCTGGAAAATGCCAAAGTTTGATGTGCATAAAAGAGGAGGTTGTTGGCTCCATTCCAAAGAAGTCCAGGGAAAAAAGTATTGAAAGATGAGGAAAGCCTGGAAGATAAATCTTTTGGCCCAAACACAGCTTCCCATTCAAAATTCCACAGTGGCCAATGCTTCCATCTCCAAGACCTATTATGGCCACATTTAACTTCTGGCCAGATTCCCAGGGTTTCTGCTGTTCTTTGACTTTTCTACTGGTCCACAATGATAGAAATTCCTGCACGAAAGAATATGTAAAGTAAGAGTGCACAAACATGGGCATCTTCTATTCATCCATTGAAAGAGAAGGTCCATTTCTGAATGCATGCTTGCTATTTCCACCCAGTAAAAGGAGTAGGAAATATAAAAGGTCTATTAGATCATCTTGTCAACTCTTTTTCTTAGTTTCGTCAGCAGTCCAGGATGCTGTCAAATGAAACTCCTCACTTTAGGGCATCTCCAAGGACAAAGGCAAGTCATGCCTCTGGAATTTACATAGATGCCCAGTTTGCCAACCAGCTACAAGGTTCTATGACTCATGATTACAAATGATGAAAGAAAGTAACACTATTTATCATCACATACCACCTCCCAGGGTTTCTTTCTCCTAGAATTAATAAACACAATGACACTGAATTCACAGAAACGTTGTATTTTTTAAGCATTCATATGCAATGATTCCTTTCATTGCTATTAATAAACTGGAGGACTCATCAAGCTGAACTCTTTCACCGTGTGTGTGTGTGTGTGTGTGCGTGTGTGTGCGCACATGCACTTGGAGCAGAAGAAAATCTCGGCGTCATCTATATCTGACAAGCTTGCTGTACTGTACTAATGAGCCTTAACAGTTTTAACATAACTCCTGCATGGCTGGACTACTTGAGGCTTATTCCATCATGGGAAAAAAACACTCAAGTTTATGGCAGTACTAGTTGTTCAGATAGCTTGAAGTGAAATACAGTCTGTCAATCTGTTCAGTGTCATACCTGTAATCAGAATGCTGGGAATGTTTGCACAAATCCTTATGCTTTTCTTATGAATTGGGAGACTTTTTTCTTAAATAAAAGGAAACAGATCATGCAGCATGTTGAGTAGAAACAGGCTGATGCATAACAGGAGAAGAAAATGCAATGGAGTAGCCACACACAGATTCACTTTACTTCTAGGTCGGCGGACAATGTAAAATTTGGAATTAACACCAGAAAGAAATTCCTCCCATCTCTTTCCATGGAGCTGGCTCACTGATATTCAAGCCACGTTAACAGTCTCAAATTGCTGGCTCTGGAAAATGCTAAAGGTATCAAAAGGCACTCAGAGATTTACCAGTGAATCCAAAATATATAAGCATTTATCCAAGTCCACCCAGTTTCCCAGTCTTCATTAATAATCAGATCATTGAAAGTGTTCTCATCTCTAATACCTAATGCAGTAAACTGTGTGCAGCCTTGCCACCACATCTACAAGGCATGTTAAAGCCCATGGTGGGTTCTCAACCCTGGCAGCATGCTAATGTCACCCAGAGAGCTCTCACCAAATACCTACATCCAGGGGCCATCCCCAGAGACTCTGACTTAACTGGCCTGAAGTAGAGCCAGGCCTTGATATTTTTTATTGCTCCCCAGGAGATTCTAGCGTACGGCCAAGATTGAAAGACTAAAATTAACAAGCTGAATCTGAAATGAATTATAGGTATATTGGTATATTGTAATAACATGCAATCCTTTATTAGAAGACTCAGAACTTTCTAGAAGAAAACAATTTCTCTGACTCCACAGGACTGCTGTCTGATTACTTCACTTAATGTCTCCTGTGTGTCTCAGAGATCAGGAGCAATTTGGCATAAATGTGCATGTGAGAGGCAGCCTAGCATAGTGTTAAGAGCATAATGTTTATATTCTTGGGTTTAAATCCTTACTCCTATTTAGTGGTATGATCTTGGTTGAATTACTTAGTCCTTCTGTTCCTCTACTTTCCCTCCATAAAATGGTAATAATAGCTCCAGTTGAAAGGACTGAATGATTCAATGTACGTGAAACACTTGTACTGTGCCTGGCCCATTGGAAGCTCTACATAGGTACTGGCTATTACTATCCCTAAAGTGCCATTAGCTAAAAAACAAAAATGCGCAAAAACCCAAACCCAAAGTGTTTAATGCTTGAACAGGGCCCTAAACAAGAGTCAGCTATTGTTTTCCCTGTACTGTAAGTCAACTATGCAATGACCTCTACAATTCTTAATATTCTACCCAGAACTCAGCCAAATGAACTAGTTTCTTTCATCAAAAAGGCTACATGATTTTTACCAGTATTAGAAAATTGGCAATCAGTTGTTATATAATTGTGTGTTTACTAACGGCATTGTTGCAATACCATAAAGACTATAATTTGCAAAAGAGCACTGTATTTCCGGATGTTTTGTGCACTTCTATACAGTTTTGGTGATATTTGGAGTATAATCATTATGTAAACCTGAAATTTAAATTTCCATTTGTACAATAACAAGACTGACATAATGTGGATCCAAAGTGTGGTGGTCAAAAAAAAAAAAGGAAGAAAGAAAACTAAAAAGTATTTTGTATAAGCATGCTCTCCTCCTAACTAGCTACACTTCACTGTTTGACAAAACATCATCTGGAAACTATGTCAGTACATACCATCAATCCTATTTAGAATTTGTACTGCACCGACTCTGAAATATTGTTTTGCTTTTAATTCCACAGAAATTTTTTTTTCCAGTAGGTCAGAATCAAGATTTAAAAACGTAAAGCAATGGAAGAAGATCTCCCTGCTGTTAGAAGAAAACATGTTTATCCTACCTATTAGTAGACAAACGTAGACATATTTGATTTAATTTAACTTTGACATAATTTAATTCTGATTTAATAATGATTTAATGCCCTCCCAGGGAACAGTGATTTCTGATGTTGGGAACTGTCTTTCCTTTAAGGCATGTGCTTCTTCTTTAGAGCAAGGAACTGCAAACATTTTGTGTAAAGCATCACACAAACATATATTTTGCACCCATATGTTCTCTGTTGCAAATACTCAATTCTGCTATTGAAGCAAGAAAGCAGCAATACACAATTCACAAATAAATGAGCATGTCTAGTATGGAAGGCTGAATAACAGTTTCCAAAGAAAATCAGGTTCTAATACCTGGAACTTGTGACTACCGCCTTAATTGCAAAAGGAACTTTGCAGGTATGGTTAAAGCAAGGATCTTGAAATGAGGAGATTATCCTGGATTATCTAGATGAGCCCTAAAAGTAATCACAAGTGTCCTTGCAAAAGGGAGGCAGAGGGAATATTTGACTACAGAGGCAGAAGTCAATGTGACAACTGGAGCAAGATACTATGCTACTGGCCTGAAAGATAGAGGAAGGGCTGCATGCCAAAACATCAGTTTTTTAGTACAGTGTTATCAGCTATATGGACAACATTGTACAGCAGCTCTGAAACTTACTCATCTTGCATAATTGAGAATTTATGCTCCTTGACTAACAGCTTCCCACAGCCCCTTGCCCCCGGCCCCAGGTTACCATCATTTCACCCTCTAATTCTATGAGTTTGACTATTAGATACCTCATATAAGTGGAATCATGCAGTTTTAGTCCTTCTATGACTGGCTTATTTCACTTAGCATCATGTACCCAGGATCATCCAGGTTGTGGCATATAGCAAGATTTTCTTCTTTTTTAAGTTTGAATAAGTGTTACACTGTAAGTAGATACCATATTTTCTTTATTTGTTCATCCTAGAAGTGGGAGTAGTGTATTATGTGATAGTTCTATTTTTTTTTATTGTACTTTAGGTTCTGGGGTACATGTGCAGATTATGTAGGATTGTTACAAAGGTACATACATAGCAAGGTGGTTTGTTGCCTTCATTCCCCCCATCACCTATATCTGGTATTTCTCTCCACATTATCCCTCCCAACCCCCCCCACTCCCTGCTGTCTCTCCCCTGGCATCCCCCCACCAACTGACTGCAGTGTGTGATGCTCCCCCTCCCTGTGTCCATGTGTTCTCATTGTTCAACACCCACCTATGAGTGAGACCATGCAGTATTTGGTTTTCTGTTCTTGTGTCAGTTTCCTGAGAATGATGGTTTCCGGATTCATCCATGTTCCTATGAAGGACACGAACTCATAGCTTTTTATGGCTGCGTAGTATTCCATGTTGTATATGTGCCACATTTTCTTTATCCAATCTATCGTTGATGGACATTTGGGTTGGTTTCAAGTCTTTGCTATTGTGAACAGTGCTGCAATGAACACATGTGTGCATGTGTCTTTATAATAAAATGATTTATAATCCTTTGGATATATACCCATTAATGGGATTGCTGGGTCAAATGGAGTTTCCATTTCTAGGTACTTGAGGAATCACCACACTGTCTTCCACAATGGTTGCACTAATTTACACTCCCATCAACAGTGTTAAAGTGTTCCTATTTCTCCACATCCTCTCCAGCATCTGTCTCCAGATTTTTTAATGATCACCATTCTAATTGGCATGAGATGGTATCTCAATGAGGTTTTGATTTGCATTTCTCTAATGACCAGAGATGATGAGCATTTTTTCATATGTTTGTTGACCTCATATATGTTTTCTTTTGAAAAGTGTCTGTTTTTCTAAATAGTTTGAGTAGGGTTCATATTCTTTAAATGTTACGTAAAATTCAGCATTGAAGTCATTATATCTGAGGCTTGTCTTTTTTGGGAGATGTTTTATTGTGACTTTGATCTCAGCAATTATTATTGGTCTGTTCAGATTGTAAATTTCTTCATGGTTTAATGTTGGTAGACTTTATGTGCCTAAAAGTTTATCCATTCCTTCTAGGTTTTCCAATTTATGCCCTCTAATAATACTTTAAATCTCTGCACTATTGGTTGTAATGTCTCCTTTTTCATGTCTAATTTTATTTACTTGGGTCTTCTCTCTTTATCTCAGTCTGGATAAAGGTTTGTCAATTTTGTTTAACTTTTTAGAAAACCAACTTTTATTCATTTTATTAATCTTTTGTATTGTTTTCTTCATTTTAATTTCATTTATTTATGTTCTGATCATTACTGTTTTTACTAATGTTGGGTTTGGTCAGCTATTGCTTATCTAGCTTTTTAAGATACATAATTAGTAGGTTTAAAGTTTTCTGCTTTTTTTATGTAGATACTTATAGCTATAAACTTTCCTTTTAGTACTGCTTTTACTGTATGCCATAGGTTTTGGTATGCTGTGTTTCAATTATTGGTTTGTAAAAATGTTTCAATTTCCTCCGTAATTTTTTCATTGACCCACATGTCATTCAGGAGCATAATGTTTAATTTCCATGTGTTTGTATAGTTTCTAAAATTCCTCTTGATTTATAATTTTTATTATTTATTAATTTTTATTCCATTTTGTCAGAGAAGGTAATTAATATATTTTTTTAATTTTTAAATACTTGGTTTTTTGGTCTAATATATAGTCTATCCTTGAAAATGCTTCATGTGCCAATGTAAAGAATGTGTATTCTGCAGCTGTTGCATAATTTTTTTCTGTAAATATTTATTAGGTCCATTTGGTCTACAGTGCAGATTAAGTCCAAGTTTCTTTGTTGATTTTCTGTCTTGATAATTTGTGCAGTGTGAAATTTGAGTGTTGAAGTCTTTAGCTATATTGTGCTAACATCTACCTCTCTCTTTAGCTCTGACAATATTTGCTTTATATATCTAGGTGTTCCTGAGTTGGGTGCCTATATACTTACAGTTGTTACATATTCCTGGTAAATTTATCCTGTTATCATTATATAATGGCCTTCTTTGTATTTTTTACAGCTTTTTTTCTTAAAATTTATTTTGTATGATGTAAGGATAGCGACTCTTGATATTTTGTGGTTTCCATTGGCATAAAATATCTTTTTTCATCTCTTTATTTTCAGTCTACTTGTGTCTTTAAAGGTGAAGTGAATTTCTTCTAGATTACAGATCATTGGGTCTTGTTTTCTTTTTTCTTTCTTTTCTTTTCTTTTTTAAGACAGAGTCTCCCTCTGTCACCCAGGCTGGAGTGCAGAGAGTGATCTTGGCTCACTGCAACCTCTGCCTCCTGGATTCTCAAGAAATTCTCCTGCCTCAGCCTCCAAAGTAGCTTGGACTACAGGGGCACACCACTACATCCAGCTAATTTTGTATTTTTAGTAGAGATGGGGTTTCATCATGTTGGCCAGAGTGGTCTCAAACTCCTGACCTCAGGGGATCCACCTCCGTTGGCCTCCCAAAATGCTGAATTATAGGCATGAGCCACTGCACCTGGTATTGTTTTCTTATCCATTAAATGAGTCTATGTCTTTTGATTGAAGAGCTTAGTTCATTTACATTTAATGTTATTCTTGATAAGTCTTACTCCTGTCATTTTGTTGTTGGTTTTCTGTGTGTTCTTTGTGCATGTGTTCTCTTCCTTCTGACTTTGCTTTGTGTTTTCTTTTTAGTAGAAACGATTTTCTCTAGCAGCCTATTTTAATTTATTGCTTACTATTTTTTATTTGTTGTATGTTATTTCATTTACAGTTACCATGGAGCTTGCAAATAAAATTGTATAACCCATTATTTTAAACTGATAACAGCTTAACACTGATTGCATAAATCAACAAATGAACTGACAAACAAGCAAATAAAATACTAATAAAAACTCTATAACTTTATCCTCCCACTTTTTTGTGATGAATATTTATGATGCATTTTATTATATAATTTACATATTTTAACTAAAACTTTAATTTCCATGATGGATTTTTTAAATTAAGATTTTTTAATTTCATTAGCTTTGGGGGTACAAATGGTTTTTGTTACATGGATAAATTTATAGTGGAGAATTCTGAGATTTTAGTGCACCCATCAATCAAGTAGGGTAGACTGTAGCTAATGTGAAGTTTTTTATCCTTATGCCCTCTCTGAGTCTCTAAAATCCATTATATCACTCTGTTTGCCTCTGCATACTCACAGCTTGGTTCCCACTTACAAGTAAAACCATACAATATTTTGTTTTCTACTCCTGTGTTACTTCATTTAAAATAATGGTCTCCAGCTCCACTGAAGTTGCTGCAAAAGACATTATTTTATTTGTTCAATGGCTGAGTATTAGTCCATGTGTATATATACCGCATTTTTTATCCACTCATTAGTCAATGAGCACTTAACTTGGCTCCACATCTTTGTAATTGTGATCTGTATTGCATTTTCAAATGTCTTTTTCATATAATGACTTCATTCAGTGCACTTCTCCTTCCTCTAGACTACTGTGAGTATTGTTGCTCCTCTGGGTCTAGCTATCCAGTGAAGTTGCCACTCTCCAAGCTAGTGCTGGGGAATGTTTGCAAGGGATCCAGTGATGTGACCTGTCCTCAAGTTTCCCAGCAGTGGTTAGCAGTGCCAGCTCTACTAGGAGTGGCAAGGAAGTGACATGAACTTGGTGAGATACCTTGGATATTTAGACTTGGTGTGTTGGCTTTTTTGAGTACCAGTTATAGTAGTAATGAACTGGTCATGTGGACAGACTCAGGACATGCTGGTCAGCCAGCGTGGTGCAGGCAGAGGTGATAGTTGAGATTGCAGTGCTACTTCCTCCTTCCTGGGTACAGTGTTATTCTCCCAGGAGATACTATAATGGACTCTGTTGGTTGGCCTCCTGCCAGAAGGTGGCAGTTTCAAAAAAGCACCAGCTAAGGTAGTAGCGGTGGGAGTTTTGCTTGTCTTATTTTGCTCAGGGTTAGTGGTACTCTGGTTTCTCAGGCAATGGCCAGAGCCGTATAGCTCCCAAGAGATTAAGTCCTTTGTGTAAAGCTACCAGGATTGGTGGTGTGGCAAAGCCTCATGGGTGCTGGATCTGGCAGGTTTGCACTCTGAGTCTTTGTGTACAGGGCAAACAGCAGTCCCTGTAGGTGTTGGGAAATCAGAGCAGGTCTCAGGCCACTGGCTTGATGTTCCAGAGGGTAGCATTGCTGCCTCTGCTGCACAGAAGAGTTTGTTCATTTGAGTAGCAGTAGTAAGACCCACACAGTTCCCAAGCACTTGACGAGGTAGATCCACTCCCAAAGTGTTTGACCAGCAGCAGCAAGCTAAGTTCCGGTCATCCTGTAATCAGAACTTGCAACTGCCAGGAGTCATGAGCTTTCCCCATGGAGACAGCAACCAGCTTTCAGGCCAAGTCTTTCACCATCCATTGCAAAGCCAAGCACCTGGCTCCTGCACGTGGCTCCTGCACTCAAGACTTCTGTGCTGACAACCTGCTTTTCACTCTCCTCTGCCCCAGCTCTGTCCAAGGGAGTTTGTCCCCACCCCAGGTTACATTATGAAACCCTGTTGGGAGCTTCTTTCAACCTGCACCCCTGCTGCCTGAAATTTTTGGTAGTCCTCCACAGGATCCCCTGTGAGCTGTGACAATGATCACACCAGGGTCACCACCTGCGATGTTGATCACCACCTGTGGGAGTTTGTCCTGTAAAATCTGACTCTGCGGATGAATAAAAACACTCAAACACAGAGTACAGTGAACAAATGTGCTAGGGAGGTCATCAGCTGCTCTCAGAGGCTATTGCAGCTACCCACCCCCACCCTTGACCAGCTGTTCCTCCTCGCATTTATTCAGTATAGATTTAATAACAGAGGTTCTAAGTCAACATGTTTGTGGATAATTAACATGGTTAAGAGGGTGGTTATTCAAACGATAAAACATTTAGTTGGTGGGGGGGAGGCCAGAGCAAACACCATTAATGGCTAATTTCCCTGGTCGACCTTCCCCCAGAAGGCTATCTGGCACAAAGTTTACACTAGTAAACAAGCTAGTTAGAGTAGAGAGAAAGGAATGTGGGGTAAACAGACTTAACTGGGGAAGCTTCTATTATTCCTAATCTTTACTCTATGACCTAAAGTAAAAACCGGTGGCCTTCAGCCTGTTCCATTATTACAGGTTCTGAAAACCTTTCAGGCTTCCAAAAGATTTGAGACTATATCTTATAACTTTCTTTAATATTTCCATTAATATTTTGCCAGGCACCCTGAGTGCATCCTAACAGAGTCCCCTGTGAGGAACAGTAAGGAATGGCTGCCCTCTGTCTGCTCTGGAATCTGGGAGTGCATGCAAGGGTCTTCCCACTGCAGGTCCTACTTTTATATTCCATGATCCTCCTCATGTGGGTTCCTATGCTGGATGGGGTTAAGGCCCTTCCTTATGGCCTGGACTTCCAGAGTCCCAGTGGGGTGTGTATTCTGAAGGCAAACTCTCTCCCTCACATACTCTGGGGGACTCACAGCCCTTCACCTGACTCAAAGTGTAGGCAGCTTCCTGCTTTCTTCAAAGGGTTTACAGATTCCTTCAGTTTTCCTGTCCAGTTCCTGCATTAATTCTTAAATAAAAGGTTCACAATGTGAATCTCTATGCAGTGTTTTCTCCTTCCAAGTAAGAGAGGTATGCTACTAATGCCTCTAATCTCCTATTGCAAAAAAAATCTACCCCCTTTACTTTTTCTTGTTTCTGTTTATATTTTGTTGTATTATATCTGGAAAAGTGTGTGTAAGTTACTATCTTTGATCGGTTCATCTTTTGGTGTTTCTAGTCAAGATATCAGGAGTTTACACATCACAGTTACAGTGTTATAATATTCTGTGTTCTTTCCATATTTATGTTTCTAGTGAGGTTTGTACATTCCATTGGTCTCTTCTTGTTCACTTACATCATTTTCTTTCAGATTGAATAACTCCCTTTAACATTTCTTCTACAACATCTCTCCATTTCATTTGTCTGGGGGAAGTATGTATTTTTCTTTCATGTTTGAAGAATATTCCACCAGATATACTGTTTCAAGGGTAAAAGTTTTCTTCCTTCAGCACTTTAAATATGGCATGCCACTCTCTCCTGGCCTGTAAGGGTTCCACTAAAAAGTTTGCTTGTAGACATATTATAGGTCCATTGTATCATTGTATAATATTTGTTCCTTTTCTTTCTCTTTTTTTTTTTCTTTTAGAGGGAGTCTCCCTCTGTCAATAGCCTGGAGTACAGTGGCATGATCTCAGCTCATTGCAACCTCCACCTCCCAGGTTCAAATGATTCTCCTGCCTCAGCCTCCCAAATAGCTGGGACTACAGGCACATGCTACCATACCCAGTTAATTTTTGTATTTTTAGTAGAGATGGTATTTCACCATGTTAACCAGAATGACCTTGATCTCTTGACCTTGTGATTCACCTGCTTCGGCCTCCCAAAATGCTGGGATTACAGGAGTGAGCCACCATGCCTGTCTGATATTTGTTCCTTTTCTTTTGCCACTTTTACAATCCTTTCTTTATCCTTGATTTTTGGGAATGATTATTAAGTGTCTCCAGATAGTCTTATTTGGTTAAAGACTTACATTTGTACTTACATTTTAGTATCTTTCTCTAGGAAGATCTTTGTTATCCCTTTGAATATACTGTCTACTCCTATCTCTGCCTCTACTACTTCTAAAGGCCAATAATCCTTAGATTTGCCCTTTGACACTATTTTCAGATCCTGTAGGTATGCTTCATTTTTTTTTATTCTTTTTTCCTTTGGCTCTTCTGAATGTACACATTTATATAATCCATCTTTAAGCTCACTAATTCTTTCTTCAATTTGATCAATTCTGCTATTAAGAGTCTGAAGCATTCTCTTCAGTATGCCAATTGCATTTTTCCACTCCAGAACTTCTGCTTTTTAATTATTTCAGTCTCTTTTTAAAATTTATCTACTAGAATTCCTTATGTGTTATCTTGAATTTCATTGAATTTCCTCAAAACAGCTTTTTGAACTATCTGTCTGAAAGGTTACATATCTCTGTTCCCCCAAGATTAGTCCCTGGTGCCTCTTTATTTAATTCAGTGAGGTCATGTTTGTCTGGATGATCTTGATTCTTATGGATGTTTGTCAGTGCCTGGGCATTGAAGAATCAAGCATTTATTGTACTCTTTTTTTTTTTTACATTCCAACATAAGTTATAATGTTAGTAGCATTTATTGTACTCTTAACAGTCTGAGCTTGTCTGTACCTATCCTTCTTGGGAAGGTTTTCCAGGTTTTTGAAGGGACCTGGTTGTTGTGTTCTAAGTCTTTGGTAACTACAGCAATACCTGCATTAGAGGGCACCCCAAACTCCATAATATTTGGCCTCTTGCAGACTCATAGAGGCACCATTTTGGGCGTCTTAGATAAGATTTAGAAGGATTATCTGGAGATAATCAGAGATTCTTATTCTCTTCTCTTACTTTGTCCCAAACAGCTTCTGTCTATATTGAGTTGCCTGTAGCTGGGGAAGGGGTGGCACAAGCACCCCCTGTGGCCACCAGCACTGCTATGCTGGGTCAGACCTGAAGCCAGCATAGCACTGGGTCTCATCCAAAGCCTGCTGCTGCTACTACCTGGCTACCACCTCATTTGCTCAAGGCCCTAGGACTCTACCATCAATAGGTGCTAAAGCCAGAAAGGCATGTGTTCTTCCCTTCAGGGAAGTGAGTCCCCCAGCCCCTGAGAAGATGCTATCCAGGAGTCAGGGATTAGGGCCACAAACCTTAAAATCTAGTCGGTACTTTATTCTACTGCAGCTAAGCTGGCACTCAAACCACAAGACAAAGTCATTTTCACTCTTCCCTCCCTTTTCCACAAGTGTAGGAGTCTCTCACTGTGACCATCACCACCAGAGGCCAGTCCTGGCATGATTCATCACTACTTCAATAAAAGCCCTTGGTCCCTGAATAATCAGTAATTGTAGCCAGGTAGCACATGCCATGGGCCATGGGTGAGACCTGGAGACTTGCTGGCTTCAGGTGTGACCCAGCCCATTTCCACCTGTGGTACTATGAGAGAGACTCCTTCTGCTTGAGAAAAGTAGAGGGAATAGTAAAGAGGACTTCATCTTGTGGCTTAGGTACCAACCCTTTCATAGACAAGAATCAAATCTCAGCAGGAGTAGATAATTTAGAAAAAACAAAGGCAAAATATAAAACAAATTGAAAGCTGAGCACGGACTCACACTTTAGGAACCTCTTCCCTGATGTTTCAGAGTTC
The DNA here is from genome assembly GCA_036589455.1 of Ateles fusciceps. Classification (NCBI taxonomy): domain Eukaryota; kingdom Metazoa; phylum Chordata; class Mammalia; order Primates; family Atelidae; genus Ateles; species Ateles fusciceps. Next base: position 10,989,472 of record JAZHEH010000222.1, read on the forward strand.
TTCTGTAACACAAGAGCCTCAAAAGAATTCTGGATCTAAGGTTGCTTTTATGATGGATCAGATTAATCAAATATGAACAATTTGGGTTTGAACTAATACCAGAGTGGACAAACCAGAATTATTCTAATACCAGACTGGACAAAACACAAATTAACCAACTCAATATGAAGCACCCTACCTTAGAGAATTATAGTCATCAAAAAGAAAATGGACTGTACTAGTGAAATTCCCTAGTCGGGCTTCTCATAGTCCAATGGCAGCTCATTGTCCTTAAGCTGTTGGATCTTAGAAGCGACAAATAATTTAATTATCTCTTGATATAAAAATCGTCATTAAAAAATTATTAGAAATAATAGTCTTTAGTAAGATGACTGGATAAAATACACAAATGTCTAAGAAGTTAAATAGGAAAAATGTTCTATTTACAATAGCAAAAACTATTATAAAATATCAAAGATTAAATATCAAAAAATGAGTACTATAAAACAGAAAATGCTAAACTTCCTTTAAATATCCATGTTTTTAATATAGGAAGATTTTGTACTGCTACTTCCCTGAAAATTAATCAATATGTTAACACAATTTTAAACAAAACTCCAATAAAATTTTCTATAACTTAACATCTTTAACATATTATGGAAGAAAATTTGGGCAAAAGCATGCAAAAGATGGATAAACACTCATGACAAGAGAGAATATATATATATATGTGTGTGTGTTGTGTGTTATAAATACATATGTGCATGTATATATACATAATATGTGTATATACATATGTTTGTGTGCATATGTATAACTGTATATACACACATAATTCACAATGTTGAAAGAGTGATGCTTTGGCATAAAAAACAATGTACAAAATTTAATGCTTCCTCATCATGATAAAATGCAAATTACATATATAATTATATATAAGAATTTACTATATGATAAAAGTGGCATTTCAAGTTACTCAGAAACGAATTATCTGATAGCTAGTCTTGGGAAATTAAAAAAATAATATTTAGGAAAAATTAGATAAATATGTGATACTATATAATCAAATAGAAGTAAATGTTAGAAAAAAAGGAAAATTTATACATTTATATAATATATCCATGGCCAACAAAAGAAGGTTAAAAAGCTACCAATCTAAAAAGTTTAAGCATTTATTAATAACATTACATTAAAATCAAAAGAAATTGAAAAAGAGGGACAATTACTTGTACTATATTTAGCAGAGATAGAATCTTTTAATCTATAAAAACTTGTACAAATCAGCCGGGCACAGTGGCTCACGCCTGTAATCCTAGCACTTTGGAAGGCCGAGGCGGGCGGATCACAAGGTCAAGAGATCGAGACCATCCTGGCCAACATGGTGAAACCCCATCTCTACTAAAAAATACAAAAATTAGCTGGGTGTGGTGGCGTGCACCTGTAGTCTCAGCTACTCGGGAGGCTGAGGCAGGAGAATTGCTTGAACCCGGGAGGCGGAGGTTGCAGTGAGCCAGGATCGCGCCACTGCACTCCAGCCTGGCACCTGGTGACAGAGTAAGACTCTGTCTCCAAAAAAAAAACCCAAAAAAAAAAAAACTTGTACAAATCAATTAAAAAGGAAATAAACGTCAATAATAAAATGGCAAAATATAATAAATATACAATTTATTGAAGTAAAATTGCAAATGCTTAATTTTTAATTTCTAAGCATTTGTTTTTAATATGTTAAAATTTTATTTTATCTTTCATCAAAGAATATAAATTAATATGTCTTTTGATAAAAAAATAATATTGTAAACATTAAAACATGATAATAACATCATTTTGGGAATCATATGGGAAAAAATACTGTTGGTCATAATATGTTTTCCAAACACTTCCAATTCTAGGAATTTACCCGAATTATGAATGTGAACCAAGTTTTATCCATAGTGTTTATTTATTGTTTCTACAAGTAAAAATCTGGAAGAAACCTAAAAGTTCAAAAATAATAATACATTCATTTCTGAAAACCTACAAAATAGTTACATAGAATACTTATGTAGTCATTGAAATAACATTAAAGAACTATATTTATTGACATGGGAAACTTAATTACAAATGTAGATACTTCAATGATGTGAATACAATATTCTCACTTAAACATGTATATTTGAAAACAAATATATAGCTGTACAAATACAAATGCATATTCTATTCCAATTCATAGTAATAATCGTTTTTGTGTTACAAAATTGAAGCAACGTCTTTTGTGTATGTGGGATTTCTGGTGTTTTGAAATAGTTCTACAATGAACACTTACTAGTTTTGCCATCAGAAATAAATTCTTTCAGTGTAGTGCAAGTAATTTCTATGTTTTCAGGCATTTCCCCAGCCTCTGTCCACAGGCTAATCTAAAAATGTGAAGGATGTTTGCATTGGCAGATTGAGATGTGAACTGTACATACAAAGGTAGGAAAAGGTGGAAATAATGTTGATCCAAATGCCTTTGTGGAAAAGTAATAAATCGTGGCATGAGACATGCCTTCAAAGTTTATTAGGTAATTATTAGCCTAAAGAAGCAAAAGGTCAAAGTAGCATAATTTTAGCGATAAAGCTTAAAAGACTCATTAAAAGAAAATGAACACAGGAAGTTCCAGAACGAACCATGAGTCCCTGGTTCTTATAAGTAAAAAGGTCATATTCTGATCGTTTTAACTCATGTTGCTCCATCCAAAATTATGAGGAAGAAAATTTTTCTCTGCTCCCAAACACAGGTAAGAAATGTATGGGGAGAAATGCCAGATGTAGGTGACAGGGGGATGGAGGCAGAAACCACATTGCCATGTGTATACCTATGCAACGATCCTGCATGAACTGAACATGTACGCCAGAACCTAAAGTACAATTAAAAAAAAAAATAACACTTTCTAGTTGCATTTAGTGAAAATGTTCAATTTTCAAAATGAGTGAAACAAAAGTAGAATGCATAGTAATTTGAGACCAATTAGAAAGGAGAGATCTGTCAAAGCCAACGCTGAATTCTCCAGTTGACTGAAGAATGTTAGCACCAATAACAAAAATTCATAATAGCATTTGAGAGAGAGAGAGAGAGAAGTGCCACAAGCAGAGGCTGTTTCAACAGAAGAAACGTTGACTTTCATTTGTTTTATGTTAAGAATGTCCATATAGAAATACACAAAATGTGGCCAGGTTTGGTGGCTCACCCTGCAATCCCAGTGAGGCAGGAGAAAAGGGTTTGGAGACAGGGAACATAAGGACTTCCTACAAGTAAATCACATGGAGACATTTCAGCTATGACAGGAAACACCCTCTTCATTTACATAGGGAATAGGCCAAATACACGACTTTGTAACTTTACTTCATCCTCTTCATTTACATAGGACATAAGCCAAGTAACCAATGGAAACCTCTAAAGGGTATTTAAATCCCAAGAAATTCTGTAATAGGGCGATTGAGGCCCTATGCTGAGGCCTGCTCCCACACTATGGCATGTACTTTCATTTTCAATAAATCTCTGCTTTTGTTGCTTAATTCTTTCTTTGCTTTGTTTGTGCATTTTGGCCAATTCTTTGTTCAAGACATCAAGAACCTGGACACCCTCCAATGGTAACACCAGCACTTTGGGAGGCCGAGGCAGGCAGATTACTTGAAGCCGGAGGTGGAGGTTTAAGACCAGCCTGGCCAACATAGCGAAACCCCATTTCTACCAAAAATACAAAAACTTAGCCAGGTGTGATGGTACACACCTGTAGTCCCAGCTACTCGGGAGGCTGCGGCAGAAGAATCGCTTGAACCCAGGAGGCAGAGGTTGCAGTGAGCCAAGAACTCACCACTGCACTCGAGCCTGGGTGAAAGAGCAAGACTCTGTCTCAAAAAAGAAAAAGACACACAAAAGGAACCTGGAAATTAAAATTTACAGTAGCTACTCGAGCAGGTAAGAACAAGTTGGATATCATCCACAGCAACCTGATCACTGAAGCAATGCCCTAAGCTTCTGCAGATTCACGAAAAGTAATAGATCACAGATAGGGAGGGAATAGCAGCAGAATTCTGGGAACTTGTTCAGACAGAAGCAGGGTGAAAGAATTTTAGGGAACAGAATTTGAAAGAGGAAAAAAGTAAACACAAAATGAGAAAAAAATATTTTGGAAAAGCAATATGTACGCATAAAAGAGATACAGCACAAATTTGCAGAAGAGCCAATCAAGATAGCTGTATCAGTCCCTGGCAAACATCTGAAACCACACAAAAAAAAGTAGCACAGAAATATATATTTTTTAATCGAGACATTATCCAACACTAGATCTTGAGTGAAGAGCAGTAAAATATTAAGGAGGTTGCTTTATGTTTTAGAGAAAGTATAGACTGGCCGGGTGTGGTGGTTCACCTTTGTAATCCCAGCACTTTGGGAGGCCAAGGTGGGCAGATCACGAGGTCAAAAGATCAAGACCATCCTGGCCAACATGGTGAAATTCCGCCTCTATGTCTCTACTAAAAATACAAACTAAAAATTAGCTGAGCGTGGTGGTGCCCACCCGTAGTCCCAGCTACTCAGGAGGCTGAGGCAGGAGAACTGCTTGAACTCAGGAGGCAGAGGTTGCAGTGAGCTGAGATTGCGCCAATGCACTCCATCCTGGATGACAGAGCGAGACTTCGTCTCAAAAAAAAAAAAAGAAAAAAAGAAAAAAAGCATTGACTTTGGAAGCAAATATACCTGTGTTCGAATATTGACTTGGAACATTTTGGATCTTGAAACACTGAGCTTGCTTCATGGTTCTTTCTGTGTAAATTAGGGAGGACCGTACTTAGTTCACACAATTATTTTGACAAGTTCAATGAATACAACACATAAAATTCAAAGCATGCTGCAGGACACACAGTTGTCATTTAATAAATGTTACTTCCCTTCAAGGATATAGGTGCTATTATTAACTACAAAAACAGATAAGAAACTGTTTATAATATAAACAGTTCCATTCATCTGATACTTACTGAGCCTCTACTATGTGGCAAGGTTTGGTTGAATTGCAAGGCAAATGATCCTACGCAATCTTCTGGCCAGGAAAGGCAAATAATAAACAAAAAAGTAAATGCAGATATCATGTAAAGATGAGTGCAATTCAGAAAAATAAAAACAGCATGGTTTTATGGAGAGTATCTGGGTGGCTAGCTTAGGTTAACTGTCAAAATGCTTCACCAAAGAGGTAGGAAGAAGGAATCGGGCAGCCATGTGAAGATTAAGATGAGGGCTATTCCAGGAAAGGTCAACAGGCAGAGTGAAGGACTTAGGAACAGTATGGCACAACTGGCACATCAAGGGAATCCAGGGAATATTTAGTCCAGCTAACCGTTTTCAGTGGATGAGGGGAAGAGCGGTACCAGAGAAGTCAGAGTGGCCAGATCACATAGGCACAGTAAGCCAGACAAAGTAACATGGGTGTTAGTCCACATGACATTGGGCAGCATTGCAGTGCTGTAGGAAGACCACTAAAGTAATCTGATTTGTATTTTTCAAAGATCCCTCTGACTACTGGGTGAAGAACAGACTGTTAAAGGTTAAAAGCCAAAGGAGGAGACACATCAGGAGGTCATTGTGTTCATGTTTAGAGGAGAAACCCTCTACTACTTAAGCAAAAGAAGTAGAGCTGCAGAGGAGTAGGGGAAGATACATCTTTGGGGTATGCTTACCAGAACCTGCCACCAGGTTAGGTGTGTGGGAAACAGAAGTATAAAGGGTAACACTTGCATGATTGTTGGGTACAAGTGAGTGTGTGAGTTCCAATTAAAAAGATGAGAAAACAGAAAGTTTGGGGGCAAAGAGGAGAGGACAAGTGGGTGGAGAGAAGATGCTAGGTAGGCAATTGGATGAATATACCTTGAAAAGTTTGGAGGAGATTCAGAAACAGCAATTTAGAAGAAATTTCAAACCATAGGATGGAATGAGAACTCTGAGGGAGAGTGTACAAAACTGGGAGAGAAGAATTCCAGCATTCCCCCCTGGGGCATGTCAACCTTTTGAGATCACACAAAAAAGGAATTGGGAAGCTGTGAAAGAGGAGAAGAAAAGACAAATGAAGCAGAAGGAAACTTGGAAAAGTGTAGAATCAGGCAAGCCAGGAGAGGATGTTTCAAGAAAGGGGCCATTCCATTCAGTGCTGAGATAATAAAGTATCTATAATAATTTAAAAGCTGAGTCCATTGAATTTGAAAGCACAGAAGTTATGGATGACCTTGACAAGAATAATCTTTGTGAAAGGATGAGAACTGGAACCCAAGTAAGATTTTGTATCCTTTTCGTACACAGTAACAGAGTCTAGCCAAGCCCCCCCATATTAAATGTCAGCAAAAGGGTAACTTAAAATAGTTTTCCTTTTTTTTTTTTTTTTTTTTTTTTTGAGACAGAGTCTCATTCTTGTTGCCCAAGCTGAAGGGCAGTGGCACGATCTCAGCTCACTGCCACCTCTGCCTCCCAGGTTCAAACGATTCTGCTGCCTCAGCCTCCTGAGTAGCTGGGATTACAGGCACCCACCACCATGCCCAGCTAATTTTTGTACTTTTAGTAGAGACAGGGTTTTGCCATGTGGGACAGGCTGCTCTCAAATCTCCTGACCTCAGGTGATCTGCCCTCCTCAGCCTCCCAAAGTGCTGGGATTACAGCCATGAGCCGCTGAGCCCGGCCTATTTATTTTCTTTATACAATTATGTATAAATATTTTTCATGCATAATTTTGCTTAATCAAAATTATGTGACTATGTTTATATTCTACTTTAAATGTTTTACTTTTCCTTACTTTTTCTACCTTTCATTTAACATCAGCTCTCCTCTGCCACAAGGTAACCCACATTGCAATGCAGTGGTGATCCTCAATCTCTTTTCTGTGCCTAGTCTTATTTATGTACATAAATGCATACATGTATACAGATATATAGGGTTTGGATTTTTGTTCATATATTATTTTATCTAAATGGAATCATACCATAAATACTTCCTGAATCTTGCTTTTCACTCACCTGTATCTCACAGAAACCCTGAGTCAACTGGTATTGCTTAAATCCACTCTTTTTAAATGGTTGTGTTATATTCTAGATGTGAGTTTGTTGTAATTAAACATTCCTCTATAGATTAGCATTTACTTTGTTTTCAGTCAAACATATGATGATTAATGGTGCCAAGATACATCAAAACTTTATTAGTATTATAATTCCTTTTATTTGAATGTTTGTGTTTCTTCTACACTTTTTATTTTAAAAAATCCCTGTGAACATTTACACAGAAATCTTTTACAAATCTCTCTAATTCTTTTCTTAGGATAGGTGCTTAGATATAAAGGTAAATGGCTTGGGTATAAAAAGCATTTTTAAAAATCTTAACAAAGGGTGCTAAATATCTTTCTAGAAATGTAGAAATTTGTATTCTTACAGAAGATGAGAGTGTTAAGGTCCCTGCTCCATGCTATCAGAACTCGTCTGAGCATTATCTGAAGCGATTACATCATCACTCGGGGAAGATGCCTCATTAACCTAAGAGAGGCCTGACTGAAGTGCCAAGGCTGAACTGGACAAAGCAGTCAGGAACACACTGGCAAGAATTCTTCTGACCTCTTCTTTTGTTGCCATAGTTACCTTTATCAATAAATGTCCAAAGATGTAACCAAGGCATTGTTGTCATAGTTCTTTGGATGGCAACAAACTGTTGTTGAATAAATTAGTGTCCCAATTAAGAGTCTTTCCTAGTTTTCAGCACTTTTTGAATCTGTAACTGGCATTTCCTTTCAGAGTGAAATAATGTGAACTTTGGTTAGAAATGAGAATCCTTGGTGTCAGTTTAAAATCTTGACACCCAGGAGAATGAAAATTGTGATTTCTACTAATAATCCATGAGGTTTTGCTAAAAAAGCATCTGATTCCTAGCTCCGCACCTATCCCAACCAAAATATAACTGTCCATGATTAAAGCTCTTCCTGAATCAGAACACAGCTTTCAGCTGATAAATCTCCTTTTGGGACAGCCCTCTAGGAGAACTCTGTAGAAAAGTTTGTGTTGGAGAGTTTTGCATGGAGTTAACTAGCAGACATTAAGAACACAGGATAAACTCTGTTGATTCAGGCTCTTTCGAATTTCTGATAATTTTTCAGTCTTTCCCCTCAAATTTAGGAGATCTGGAAGGTTTACTAATGGAAAATACTATCGTGCTTAAAAGAAACAGAACACATTTGCATATGTAACACAATTCCTTATTTGAATCAGATATATTTAATAATCACAATCTAATTTTAGATAGTTTCTGTTTTCCAGAAAATGCAAGTTAGTGATCATTAGAGCAATTAGTGCAAGATTAGCTTTAGAATATTGCATTTGGGTAGACCAGATGTAAAATCATTAGAGAATAAGCATAAACATGCTTTATAGAAGCCCACTATTCAGACATTAGATGAGTTTTAGATCCGATGACATAATGACAGGCCTCATTTAAAAAGACTAATAACTTAGTGAAAACCATGTGTATTTCTACAACACTATTTGCATTTTACTAATTTAATCTCCCCCATTAACCAAGGGTGCTGACATTTTAGCCAGTGTGAGCACAAGAAGCAGGTGACTCATGTATGGTCTAAATGCACTACGTCAAGATGACTAGTTGAGTTGTATTCAGAAGGGCTGAAATAATGTGTTACCAAAACACCATAGTCATATAAAAACAGGCAGCATGGCAGATACCTGAAAAAGTGTTGTTGTTTTTTTTTGATAAATAAGGGAAAGTGTTAATATTTTACAGTTTATAAGTTGCTTTCATTCCCATTTCTTGAGCACCTGTCTTTACTAGGCAATGAACTAGTTTTTGAGATGCCAAGATAAGATAGTGTCTCTTTTTAGAAGCTAGCTTAATTCTAAACCCTGTAATCCAGGAATAGTGAGCATTATTATGCCATTTGTACAAAGGCTGAAAGCAGTTAAATAAGATCAAATGAATTGTTCAAGTCACAGAGCGCTAAGTGGGAACATTAGGACCAATATTCAGGCTTTGCAACTCGTCCAGTGTGCTTTACATTGTCTTTTTCTAACCATCTTCCAAATTAGTTTCTTTTTATGATGTCAATTCCAACTGACTTAATTGCAACCCTGGAAACAACTTTTTCAAGTGCTCTTTCCATACTCTTTGGTGTGATTTGTTTATTCATGTATTTGTGTTTATGTGTGATTTATGTTTCTATGCATGTTGGGGGGTGTGTGTGTGTGTGTGTGCGTGTGTGTGTGTGTGTGTGTGTGTGTGTGTGCTGTGTGTGGGTACATAGCTAAGAATCTGATTCTACATGATGCTAATACAATTGTTTGGAAGATAAAAAAATCCTACCAACTATGTGTTTGGTCTATTTGAGGGCAAATAATAAGACTGACTATGTTTTGCACTAATTTGCACATTATTTGGCAAATCTCTCTTTTAAGTGTTCCAGCTGCAACTTGGAGGCACTGTATCATAACAATGAAGAGGATGATATTCAAAACAAGAACATAGTGGGGGTGGAATCCTTATCTCTCTCACTACGTATTCTTTTTCATTTTTTCTCCTGTAAAATGGAGATAATGAGAACGACCTCACAAAGTTGTTATAAGAATTAGATGATTCTTATAACAAAGAATCAGAGCCTGGTTTATAACCAGCACTCCATAAACAGTAAATTTTATAATTGTAAGAGTGAGATATCTTTGAATTTAATCACCCTAAAATCAGTACAGTGCTTTATAATCTGGCTACATTTTGTCCCCTAACTCACCTTAGTCACTATTTCAAGTGAAATACTTTTTAGCTGTTTTATAACTCCATTATCAAAATTATAAAAATCATAATATCAATGATCATATTTAAAAAGAAGACATTGAAAGATCCAAATGCATTCAATGCCTCAGTTATTTACATTTTGGTATATTGAGAGAATATGATGAATAATTTTTTTAATGCTACAGACACACTTACTTTGCATCTGCCAGTGCTTTTGGCACAACTGTTATTTGCTCAATAAACATATCGTAAACAAGATGATATGGGATGATTTATTTTAAGTGTGTTGTAGACATGCCAGATGGCATATTTAAAAAAGTAAAATATCCCCATGATCCAATTAGTACATAAACAATTAAGATTAACTTCCACCATAAAACTCAAATTTGTCCTTTTGTAATGTTGAGTAGCATTGGAAATAAGAAGGTTATTAGAATGTCCAAAATCTGTATAAAAATAACTACATGAAATTTTCAGTTTTGCAGTATGAATAAATTCTGGAGATCTAATGTACAGCATGGTTACTATGGCTAATTATACTGAATTACATATTTGAAATTTGCTAAAAGAATGGATGTTCTCACCACAAAAATGTAACTGTAGGAAGTGATATGTTAATAAGCTTAATTGTGACAATCATTTCACAATGTATATATACAAAATGTTTTGCCTTAAATATATACATTTTTTATTTGTTAATTATACCACAGTAAAGCTGGCAGAAATTCTAAGCAAAACAAAAAAATAATAAATAATAAGTGTATACTGACTGAGAGTTTAGATCATCCTTGAAAATCATCACAGGTTTACAAATCCAGAGCAAAAGAGAAATTCAACACTAGCTGAAAAGTAAGTTGATATTCTAAAGGCGGGAATTCTTACTAAAAATGTAATATATAACTATTACTTTGTTTTTCAAGAAGATCAAGCCCACTTGCACTGAAGCTGCGACCCCATGTCACACAGAGAGACATAGAAAGAACCAGCAAAAACCATGGAAGACGTAAAATGATATTGGATTGATTTTCTATTTAGTAACTTACATCATTGTCTGTCTTGTAGATAGTCACAAAATATGAGATGCAAAATGAAGAAATAAATTAATGTTTTTATTTTGAGGGCATTATCAAAGAGTAAGATCCCACCCCCCGAAACTGAATGATTTTCTAACCTGACACTTAGCATTCCAAGGCCAAGTGTTATTGTTTCCTAGCTTTTCTGATGGAAGTTTTAGCAACTTAATTCAACGTTTCTATGAACAGTGTTTAGTGAACATGAGTTGTCCTTTTATTGATGATTTGACAATGTTGCTATAAAAATTAACATAGTTTTTCTTTATATTAAATCAGCCCTTCTCCTTTGATATTTAGCTCTTTCTTCTGGTTTTTTCTTATGGAAATGATTTCTCTGGAAACCCCTTTCCATTTTTACTTTTCTGTTTCTTATCTGCCATTGATCAAAAAAATAAAACTAAGACTCTTATAATTGTGAGTTAGGTAAAAGTAGATATACATTAACAGCATGCCAATAATTTTTTCATAAAATAAGATAAATAGTTTGATCACATGAGAAATTGTGCAATTTATTAAGATGTGGAAGACTGAAGAGAAGCAAATTTGGAGAGAAAAACAACTAATTACTATTTGTTACTGTATACTTTTGTCCATTCAATAGCCAAGTGGAGAAACTGACTAGGATGTTGAATAAATCAATCTTGGATTTCACTGTTGTGATGTAGTCTGGAGATACAGTTGGAGGCATTATCAGAATACTGATGGTCTATAAAGCAATGGGACTAGGTGAGATTATTAGGGAGTGATGGTAGATATGGGGGGGAAAGGTAGATTACCGAGGCTTGGACCACTCCAATATTGAGCAATCAGGAAAAGGAATGGAATTCACAAGTGAAACTGAAAGAGCAACCATTGAGATAGGAGAACAACCAAGTGGATGGGCTTTAAAAGCTAAGTGAAGGAAATGTTTCAAAAAAAGTGAGTGTTTGACTAACTGTGGAGTAAGATCAAGATTGAAAATTGACTATTGGATTTGACAACATGGAAGTCATAAGGCCTTACTCAGGACAATTTGGGTAGAAGTTTGGGAGAAAAAAAAACAAACAACTAAACCAATATAGGCCTAAGGGAAAGGGAGAAAAAGAAACAAAGTTGATGGGGATGTAGAACCCCTGTCAAGACTTTTTTTCAAAATAAATAAATAAATAAATAAAAAGCTGAGAAATGTGTCCAATAACTGGACAGAAAAGCAGAATCAAGGAAGGACTATTTTTTTAAACATGGGAGATTCCAGAATATTTGTATAGTGAAGAAAATGCCCAGAAGAGAGGAAATACTGATGATACAGGAAAAAGAAAATATTATTTTATACGAGGAATGAAGAAATAATGATGTAGAGGATGATGTCAAAGTTTCTGGCTTTGTACCTTAATGAATAGTGAATATCTTTACCAAACCAGGGAATCATGGAAGAACACAAGTTTATATGAAGGATCATTAGTTCATTTTTGTAACATATGTTAAGTTATAGGACTTTCGAGTTATCTGAAAGATACAAGTAGGCATTATGGATCCTAGAAGAGAGACTAGATCTAAAGAAATAAACTTTAAGCCAACTGGAAATGGTAATAACTTAAACAAGGGTGAAGGCAAGATCTCTAAGGTCTTCTTAATTTTTTGTGGTTAAAGGATCTCCTATATCCATGAACTTATCCCCTTATTTGGGAAATAAAGGAACCATATTTTAAGGACCTGTTTTATATGTTCTGTACGGGGTAGTACCATGTGTGATGAATGTTTTAAATACTATGAGTTTGTAATGTTAATGTTATTTTATAGATGAATAAACAGAAATTGAGAAAAATTGTCTAGGGACAGGCACAGTTCAAAATGGTAGAGATGGAATTGAATGTAGGCTTATCACAACCCAATGCCTGTTCTATCTTTCAGCTACGTGAGTTGGGATTTTTATGATCCCCTCTGACCATTGTAGTTACTTCTTAATAAGTTTTCTGATTTTCTATCACGTTCTCCATTCCTATAGTTCTCAAGCTTTTTTGTGGATAAGAATGACTTCCAGAGCATTGACCTCCCCAGATAAACCAATAGTGTACACAGTCTGCACATTTAATAAGCAACCCCAAGTGACTTTAATGCAGGTAGGCTGCAGATAACCATGTAAAAGGTTTGCTTTACTATAGTCTTTTTTATTTTATTTTATTTTTGAGATGGAGTCTCGCTCTGTCACCTAGACTGGAGTGCAGTGGCGCGATCTCGGCTCACAACGACCTCCACCTCCCGGGTTCAAGTAATTCTCTGCCTCAGCCTCCCAAGTAGCTGGGATTACAGGTGCCCGCCGCCATGCCTGGCTAATTTTTGTTGTTTTAGTAGAGATGAGGTTTCACCATCTTGGCCAGGCTCATCTTGAACTCCTGACCTTGTGATCCACCGGTCTCAGCCTCCCAAAGTGCTGGGATTACAGGCATGGGACACCATGCCCAGCCCACTATAGTCTTTGTGTGGCATCACATTAATCCTCTAAAAGGAAAACTAACTCATCGTGCTTGCTTGATTAATAATTGATAAGTAGTTAGAGTCTGCTATGAAATGTCCTAGACCTACTTTTCAAGCCAGACTCTCAAAGCCAATCTTACTATTTTTGTCTTCCTAAATAATACCTTTTCCATCCACATCAATTTGAAGCTGCCCTTCCACACTCTTAGACACCCTCTTCCAGATTCCTTACCTCCACGTTACTAAATAAAATCCTAACTATTTTTAAAGGCACAATTTTAAAAATCCATGTTTAGTTAGAAATAGGGCTTCTCATTTATCTAGTTGCATATAGTGGATATTATCTTGAGTTATCATATCTTGAGTTACATTTTATGTGAGTATACATTCATTATCACCCAACAACCTGCTACCTTTGTGTTTCTTTGCATTTTCCACAGCAGTTTCCATAGCATAAGTACACATCAGAGATGGGCCATAGATGTTTGCTGAATTAATAAATAAGGCAACCCATTAAGTCATATGAAGGCCTTACTTCCATTGGGGAATTGAAGAGGTAAACTGAATATTGAAAAGGAGCTTTAAAAAAAGTCATCTACTTCACTGTAAGATATCACATAACACTCAACCATATAGACACAAATGTGTTGGGGGAAAAAATGCCTGTCTGCTGTAAACTAAAACCAAAGTCATAAAAAAATGTTCTTATAAAATTTCTCCCAAGTTTTATTGTTGTAAGTAAACAATTAATTCAAGTAAAATACTAGAGATGGTATCTTCCAAATCTTTCTTATTATAATCCCATTCAAGATCAAGAGGTATAAACTTAATCAGAAAAAGATGTGGGTATGCAATAAGTTATTGTTACTCATACCCTATTCTGCTACCAAATACTAGATGTTATTCATTCTATTAAGACAATATCTGTAGTTTTGTACACATTAACCATCTTCACTTTATCACCCTCTCCCTGCTACCATCCCCAGCCCTTGGTAACCATTATTCTGTTCTCTACCTCCATTAGTTCAATTTCTTTTTAGCTCCAAGAAATGATAAATGCTTAAGATGATGGATACCTCAATTACCCTATTCTGATCATTACACATTGTACGTCTCTATCAAAACATCACTTATACTCCATAAATATATACAACTATTATGTACCCATAGCAATTAAAATGTATTTTAAAATTACAGGAAGAAAAAGCAGTATAGCAGAACTATAATAGCCAGATGTATCAATGACCAAGAATAAAACATCTGAAAACAAACAAAACAGAAATGTGGGACTAGTGAAGACAAAACCAGTAACTGAAAGTAAGTAGTTACAATCAAAATAGAAACATACAGCTGGCAAATTAGTTTTGCAGAAGAGTTTAAGTTCTCCTATTTCCTTGGCAACTGAAGAAGGTTGTGATGTTAACTGCTTAGACATCTGCACCCTCAGAACAATCTCTGCCTTTAGAAACTAGAATAAATACTGAAATAATACTATAGGCCAGAATATACTACTCCTTAACAAAACCAAGTGAAAGTAATAAAATCAGGTTTTTAACATGTGAATTATCTTGGGTTTAATGCCTGAGAGGGATTAATTACTTTTTGTTTTCCTTGTTTTCTTTAGAGAAAAGCGAAAGTCCATGTTAATGGCAGGAATTTCCTGAGGTTGCTACATTCTAGGTGTTCTGGGCCCTCAAGCTAATCATTACAAACTATCCCTACACTCTTAGGAGATCTTTATTGCTATCCTTTTTAGGTTGAACCTGGCACTTGATTAAGGACACACACAGTTTGCTCGTGGCCTGTAGAACATTGGCATGAATACCAACAAACAGCCAAAGGCAAGCCAGATTTCAATCACAAAAGACTCCTATTTCCCACATTAGAATAAATTTAAACTAACAAAGGACAAAAGTCAATGATGTAAAATCAAACCTAAAAATCCAAAGGATTTGTTATACATTCAATATTAAGTCATTCTAGAAATTTCAATTTTTTTTAGTTTTTTTCTGTGTGTGTGAGTCTCCAAAAATTGATGGTTGTATCTTAGTAGTCACAGTACTCAGTCTGCCATCTTGCCAGTATGTGCTTGATCTGATTTACAAGTTCCGGGTTTTCTTCCTCAAATGCCAAGCTTTGTTGTGATAATGTCAGAATTATTCACACTTGGTTGGGTACATAGGTACAGGTACATGAAGCCAAATACAAGACTCCCCCAATTATTTACTGAATTTCATTTTTTTTGTTGTTATATGTGTTATAAGACAAAACTTATGTGAAAGAAAAGGTAAACATTAATAGAATAAAGTATCTTTAAAGGCATAATGCTATAGCTGTTTTTTAAAGAGCAGCTCCATCTCCTCTCCTCTCCTTTTCTCCCTTGCCTCACTTTGCGTCACTTCTCCCTTGCTTCTCCCCCTCCATTCCTCTCCTCTCAGCTATGAAGAAATGGAGTTGAGGGGGTGATGAGTAATTGTAAGTGGTTCAATGAGCTATAGGCCCTTGGAAGCTCTAAAGTTAACAAAAGGAAGTTAATACTGCTTGAAAAGTGTCTTGGGGTGAAAATGTATTTTCCCACTTACAGATATTAAAAGTAAATAACTAGTAGGTATTCATCTGTGAAATCTTTGACATCTAAAAAAATCCTCATCCTCTAGATAGGCAGCTTTGGAGGAGATGAAAAGCTTGTGGCAAATTAGACACTCGGGATCCTATTCATACGGTATGTCAGCTTAGCTTCCTCTTTTGCTTACTCTTTAATAAATTCCATACAGAAGACTGTTTTTAAAAAATCATAATAAATAATTCAGGCATTCTATGTGCCAAATAATATATCAAAATAATTGAGGTCAACAGGCATGATGAGGTTTGCACTCATTCCCTAAGGCTGCTGTAACAAATTATTACAAACTTGGTCGCTTAAAATGAGGAATTTATTCACTCACAGCTCTGGAGGCCAGAAGTCAAAATCAAGGCATCAGCAGGGATGCATTCCCTCTGGAGACTCCAGGGAAGGATGCTTCCTTGTTTTCTCCAGCTTCTTGGAGCTGTCTACGTTCCTTGGCTTGTGACCACAAACTCTTTGCTCCATCTTCAAATTGCCCTCCTTGTGTACCTCTATACTCCTCAATGGGCTACTTGGGGAGGTCACTTGTTATTGGATTTAGGACACAATGGGATAAGTCAAGAGGTTTTCCTCATCTCAAGATCCTTAACTTAATTGCATCTCCATAGACTCCTTTTCCCAAAAGGCAACATTTATAGGTTCCAGGCATTGGAACATGAATAAATCTTTTTGGAGGCCATAATTTAACCCACTACAGAGTTTTCATTTCAATCAAAAAGTTCTTTCTCTTTCCTTTTTTTTTTTTTTTTTTTTTTTTTGAGACACAGTTTCACTCTGTAGCCCAGGCTGCAGTGCAGTGGGATGATCTCAGTTCACTGCAACCTCCTCCTTCCCGGTTCAAGTGATTCTTGTGCCTCAGGCTCCCGAGTAGCTAGGATTACAGGCATGCACCACCATGCCTGGCTAATATTTTTTTGTATTATTAGTAGAGATTGGTTTCACCGTGTTGGCCATGCCCGTCTTGAACTCCTAACCTCAAATAATCCACCTGCAATCAGCCTCCCAAATTGCTGGGATTACAGGCATGAGCCACTACACCTAGTCTCAAAAGATCATTTCATTATAAAGGGTCTAGGATTGGATATAAATAAATTATCAGCTATTATGTAATACATTCTTCAAATGAGATAATAAAGCTACTAATCCAATTATTATCTATTATTAGAACTATGCTGGAATTATACTATGACATTGCTGAAAGTACAAGGGATGTTGTATAATATATGTTTCTAAAAGAACATATAAGAAGCGTTACTGAAATAACAAAACATCTTCCTCTAAAGAATTGCCAGGCATGAATCCTGCAAACTCCAGCTAAATGAACCTTAATAATAGTAATAGTAAATTGAGTGTGCCATGCACCAAACTGTTTCACGCATTGTCTTTTTGTTTAAGCCTTGTTTAATCCTCAGGATGACTTACAAGATAGCATAACAGACTTCTCTGAATGCTGATTCTTCCTTGCCATAACGTCTCTTTCTTCCTTTCTTAAAAAAAAAAAATCTTCTTTTCTGGTACCTGGTATCTTACAGAAATCTGGGACTTCATTAAGTCAGTTATAATAATCCCAACCCCTTTGCTGGTGAGTGGATCAGGAATAGACATGGAACACAACAGTTGCCAATGATACTTGAGGGAGGCTACTGAGGGGATTACTAGTATAAAGTTTCCTCACACATTGTATTAGTTTGTTAGAGCTGCCATTACAAACTACCAGAGACTGGCGGCTTAAACAGTAGAAATTTATTTTACATAGTTCTGGAGGCTACAAGTCCAAGATCAAGGTGTTGGCAGTGTTGATTTCTTCTAAGGCCTTTCTCTTTCGTTTTTTCTCTTTGTCTATCTGTCCTCTTCTTTGAAGAACACCAGCCATATTGAATTAGAACCCACCCCAGTGACCTTATTTAACTGTAGTGATCTGTTTAAAGGCAGTATCCCCAAATTAGGTCACATTCTGAGATACAAGGGTTAGGACTGATGAATTTGGAGGCAACATGATTCAGCCTATAACACATTTTTTAAAAAAAAGAAACGCAGAAAAAAAATCTTCACTTCATTGTTTAAACATTGTTACTGCTGGGTATGATATCTAGCAGGCAATGACTCTGTAGATGACAGAACAGTGGGAAAATCTAGAACCTTTCTGACATCATTAGACTGGGGTATCCTTGACTTAGGACTTCCTATTATGACTGATAATTACTGTTCTTGTTTTTAAGCAGTTGAGGTGGGTTTTTTTCCTCTTCTTCTGCAGCATCTAATTTCTGTAAGTAAATACTTTTATTTTCATTGTCATTTCACAAATACAGAAGCCTTGTCAGGAAAGCTGGAATTCTGATCCAGGGATCTAATTCCTGCATGAATGAACTTAAATAGTAGTTCCATGGCATCATAAGGTTCTCTCCAATACTTAGTCTTGCATTTCAGTTTTATAAAAGCCTCTTACAGAAAAATTTAAAAGCACAGACCTTAGAATATGACTGGCTGGATATTCCAGAAATATAGAAGAAAGAACTGTCTAAAGAAATAAAAGTAAGCCATGAAGGTATTTTGATGAACAAGAAACTGTCTCTTCTAAGATAAGCTTAAAAAATAATAAAGATGCCTACAATATAAATAAACAATAGTCACTGGATAAAGAAAATGTGGTATACATACACTATGGAGTACTCTGCAGACATCAAAAAGAATGAAATTATGTCTTTTATGGGAACATGGATGGAGCCGGAGGCCATTATCCTTGGCAAACTAACGCAGAAACAGAAAACCAAAATACCTCATGATATGATTTGGCTCTGTGTCCTCACACAAATCTCATCTTGTAGCTCCTGTAATTCCCACATGTTGTGGGAGAGATCCAGTGGGAGAAAACTGAGTCATGCAAATGGCTATTTCCCTTGCTGTTCTCATGACAGTGAATGGGTCTCACAAGAACTCATGGTTTTAAGAGCGGGAGTCTCCTTACACAAGCTCTCTTTTTGCCTGCTGCCATCCACATAGGATGTGATTTGCTCCTCCTTGATTGTGAGGCCTCCCCCAGCCATGTGGAATTGTAAGTCCAATTAAACCTGTTTCTTTCGTAAATTGCCCAGTCTCAGGTATGTTTTTATCAGCAGCGTGAAAACACACTAATACACTGCATGTTCTCACTTAGAAGTAGAAGCTAAATGATGAGAACTCATGGATACAAAGACAGGAACAACGGACACTCAGCCCTATTTGAGGGTGGAGGGTGGGGAGGAAGGAGAGGAGCAGAAAAAATAGATATTGGGTACTAGGCTTAGTACCTGGGTGATGAAATGATCTGTACAACGAACTCCCTCATGACATGAGTTTACCTATATAACAAACCTGCACATGTACCCCCAAACCTAAAATAAAAGTTAAAAGTCATAAAACCAGTTAAAATGAAATTATTGTAAACAACCTGATGCACAGATTGTGATCTCTCTACCCTCTAGATGGTCTGAGCCCAGTCCTTAATTCTGTTTGGCAAGAATTACAAATTTACCTTTAGCTATGGATTTCATTGTTCAATTGGTTTTAATTACGTGGTTTTCCATTACTCACCATTTTCCTTACTTCAAATTGAGCCTCTCTTTTACTTCTTCCCTTAAGAGGAAACGAGAGCTTGCCTTTCTCAAACCTTCCTTTACATATTTGTATCACATGCCTTTTGTTTGCCTTTCTGGAATAAACCCACTGATCTTTCATGTCCACAGATGCCTCATCATCCCAGCATAAATTATTCCAATGTTTCATGTATTTACTTTTTTTAATTTTAAAAAATATCCTGCCTGTCTTTCTTCTTCCGAGATGGAATAATAGAAACATAGACAGCCTATTTCTTGTGCTTCAAATAACACATTCCTAATAATTTGGGCCACTATTTTGTTCCTTTTTAATGTTTTTACCATGTGTGGAAATACCCTTCAGGTTAATTCCTCAGTTTTACGCAGAACCAGAATGCCTGGCAGTGTGAGGTCAGTGTTTTCACCAATTCCCAACCAGCATCAGGAAGGAACAGCACCTAACCCAGCTGTGACTGATAAATAACTCCTGGCTTAGCAGAAACTGCGAGGTTGTGCACCCTGGTTAAGCAATGTGATAAAGGAACCAACTCTAGTGGAGAGACTGAGCTCCAGATGACTCACTGAGGTCACAGTATCTCCGCCTTACTTTCTACTGATGCATGTTTTGCTCTATTTTTCTAATTTACTTTGATCCTATTTGGCACTGAGAGGGTACATTTTTCTTCAGTCACTTTTACTTTGCAGCTGATTACGGCATAAGTACTGCTGTAGGTGGCTTTTTTGGCCCCAATTTATGGCCTCCCTTTGCCATGTGACTTTGCAGCTCTTCCCATCAAGACGTGGACCCTATCCTCCCAGTCTTTAATACAGAGCTGGCTTTTTACATTGCATTAGCCAAGAGCATGTGGTGAAGGTGGCAGCTAACCACTTCTGAAAGAAGGCCTCAAAAGCCCTTGTACATTTTCACTGCCTCAGAACGCCACCTTTGCTGGGAGAACAAGCCTTAGATGGCCTTCTGGAAGATGAGAGACTGCATGGGACAGAGACCAATGATCTCAGCTGAAGACAACTTCAGCCAGCTCCCAGCTGACCCACCAACTGACCACAGATGCAAGAGTGAGCTTAACCAAGATCAGCTGAAGTTGGCCCAGCAGAACCACCAACCCAGTCCTAAGTTCATGGACAAAAATAAATTTTCATTGCTACATACTGCTGTAAGGAAATGGCTGCGCTTTACTCAGGAGTAGGCTGAGGCAGCTGCTTGGCGCAGCATGACTCAGCAGGTTTGGAATGCAGGCACATAACTCCACATCTAATGTACCCATGCCATGTGAGACACATTATGTAACCACAGCACATGCGGTGCATTAGGTGGTCACTCATCTGAGCTCGTGCTTGACTCCAAGCCACTATTGTCTGTAAAGGTATAATTACCCTACAAATGCTATGCGGTTTGTACCTATGGCTAACACCCAGGCTCACTCACTCCCAGAGAGAGAGTAAAAGCCATGTCAAAACTGTGTACAATTCCACAAGCATTTTTCCAGCTACCCACCATTGCTCTACCCACTCCCATCAGTCCTCAGTTTGGGCTGGAACCTAACACTTGGCATAAAAATTGGCTTCATGAACAGGATCCTGAGGTGGGTGAGACTTTGGTCCCCACTGATTCTGGGTTGGCCATCTGGTCACATGTGTTGTGGTACCAGGCTACAGCTGTGCAGTGAGGATGGGCTCCAGTGAGACCTGGGCAGTGGTAGGTGGGTCCATTGAGAGCATAGAGAAGGCACTGAAGCCGCTGGAAGCACAGACCACTGAGAAGGAAGGAGCCTTTGCCGAAGAACTGGATGGGCGTTTTTGACTGTGCTAGGAGTACACAGCCAGTCCCTGAGGGATGCCACAGAGGTAAGGGCATTCCAGGCATAGGCGAGGCACCTGGAAGCCTGGCTACACAGCTCAGAAAAAGAATTAGAAGCTGCCATGAATGGGGTACTCCAGGCGCCCCCTGGAAGCCAGGCTACAGAGCTTGAAAAAGGATTTAATGAAGGCCTGGAGGCCATCGGTGGGACTGTCTGTGCAGTAACGAAGGGGAAGATTCCCCCGCTCTCAGGTTCCCCACCCCTTCCCACAGGAGAAAAGGAAACCCAAACGAGTAACTCACTCAAAGATGTGGACAGATCTGATTCTGGCCGGGGTTGACCGAAGAAAATTGATCAGCAACCCAATGAAGTACTCTTAACTTTGTGGAGATAGGTGCCTCTGGAGCAGCAATTCCAGAAAATGCCCAAGGGGAAGAAGGGGAGGACATTGCTGCATGACCCGGTCCCAGCCAGGTGCTCCAGCTCAAAAACCATATGCTGCAGCCAGGCAGGGATGTGAAGCTTTTTCTGTTTATGAGGGAACTCGTTGATGTGCCCAGCTTGAGGGGACACTGGGCATCCAGAGGCTACATGTGAAATTAGCCATCCACTCGTCCCTGCACCCAGATAAGTTTCCAGGCAAGGCTGCATAGGCAGCTATGTAGTGTCTATAGTCACTGAAAGTGAAACCTGTATCTCTGCACCTTGGCAACAGCTGCTTGGCTTGCTGATTATGCACTGTGTATGTCTCTCCCCATACCTGAAATACATTCTGGGGGTGGACATTTTATAGGGCTTGGCAGCTATCTCACCAATCACATGATGGACTGCTTGGCAACAGAATTGGGACAGAACCACTATGGAGTGGACCTGGCCAATGCTTTTTTTCTCAGAGAGCAAGGAACAATTTGTCTTCATGGAAAGGTGACAATGGACTTTCACAGTGTTACTGCAGGGCTACGGGTATAGCCCCACCATATGTCGTGATCTTGTTAATTATATTATTCATAGTCTTATTAATGATATTATGCTAACCTCCAATCCTCGCAGATTTAGAAGCGGCAGTGCTCCTCCTGCCTGAGATTGGAATGGTGTAGCTGAGACCACCTTCCTGGCAGCCAAGTGGGCTCTTCAGCAGGAACAAGCCCTGTGGATAGTTGACCAGGGGACCCCCATTTGAGCTGGATGTGCATGTGACCACAGAGGGTTTCAGTTGGGACCTGTGGCAGCACACAGAGTGCTTGAGAACACCAGTAGGCTTTTGATCCCAACTACGGAAGGGAGTTGAGCTCTTGTATTCCTTAATAGAGAAGCAGTTAGTAACTGTATATGCTGCTGTTCAGGCTCAGTAGAACTTGGCAGGATGGGCTACAGTCTTCGTGTGGATGACTTACCCAATAGCAGGATGGGTGCATTCATGGATAACCACCCCCTGGACTGAAATAGGGCAGACATCTACTTTGGCAAAGTGGGGCAGCTACCTGGAGCAGTGAAGTATGCTGATTACAAGTCCCTTAGCAGCGGAGGTGCAAGAAGTCTTAAGACCTGTATTCCTAATGCAAGATAAGGCCATGGGGCCTGAGGCACCCTTAGACCCTGAGCCTTTACCATTTAAAGAAGGGCATCCCCTCCATTCCCGATGGGGCATGGTATACAGATGGGTCTAGCTGAGGTGCTACTGCTGCCTGGAGCACTGATATCATAGGGTTTGAAACCAGGTGTGAGCAAAGTAGCCAATGGGCTGAACTTAGAGCAGTATGGATGGTGATCACCAAGGAGGTGACACTTGTAGTAATCTGCACCAATAGCTGGGCAGTTTATCAAGGCTTAACCTTCCCCATGTAGGCCAAGCCATGTGGCAAGACCTATAGGAGGAAGGATGACTTTCTCTGACCAGGTATGGGGACGAACAGTAACCTGCTGTTGCCTGCCCAATGCCCCTGAAATCAGAGGAACAGAAAACCTGGCTGTGACCATAAATCCTCCAAGTCCCCAACTGCCAATGGTTGACCATTGTAGCTCGCTGGGGAAAGGACCTACAGTATGATTTGCATGTCACTCCTTGGTTGGAGTTAGTGTGGGAAGAGCATAAAATTGTATAACCAGAAGACAGAACCCAAAAGCAAAGAATTAGATGCAAGAGAGATGATGGGTTAAAATGAGAAAACAAAAATGAAGACAGAGAGAAGCCAAGAGATTTCAGAATGCAAAGACAAAACAAGGTTAAGGAAAGGAAAGAGAAAATCACACAGTCTGTAGACCATTACCAAGTGAGACTGTCAAAAGCCATGAGAGACAGGCATAAGCATATACCTGAGTTTAATGAGTACCTGTAAGAGACTCAGTCAATGCCATCTCCTTTTCTGAAAACAGAAAAAAAAATAAGAAAAAAGAATAATCCACTGAAAATCAGAATTTCTTAACAGATGGTTGAGGGTAAATACTGCATAGGTACATGAGATATATACTAAAATTAAAATGTAAAAAAAAAAAAAAAAAAAGGCTTAGCCATTTAGGGAAGAAGCCATCTTATTTGAGGAGTACATTAGTTTAGTAAACTCTAAGCTCTTCTCTTTGCTGATAGTCCTCTGGGCTATGGAGCTATTGCAGCCATGAGAACAGTACAAGATGAAGCTTCCCATTATCAAGCTTCAAAGGGAACCCATGTCCTCTGACATTCCTGGCTGTTGCTCACTACACAAGAGCCATGAAAGCAGGGCTGAATCTTGTTACCACAGCATGTGTCTATTGCTTTCATAGTCCCCCTCTTCAATCTGCTAAAGATGGAACATGATCAGTCTTTTTCACTCTCAATTTTTTTTTCTTTTTTTTTGCCTTAAAAACTGGGCCATGAGTTAGAGGCATGAATAGAAGCCATCTCTCAACTCCAGGAGGCTTTGCAAATTACAGGCTATGAAGTATTGACATATAGTGTCTAAATACAGTTCACCAAAGTTATAAAACCCAAGAAACTCAAGATTTGAAAATTTATTTGAAAAGTATATAGCTATAGTCCTATGTCATGATAGAGTTCATTTGCTTCATCTCTCTCCTACTCCACCAGAAAAAAAAAAAACACTCTAAGTATTAAACATAGAGGTTTCAGAAATTTTATTACAAAACTGTCATAAAAGGACATCATATTTCATACATATGGGATAATGCTTAGATCCAACACAAAACTAAGACTATAATTTTGGGGGAAATTTACAATTAGATTGTGTTAGCTTCAAGTTGTTAAGTATTGTTCTTTTCTTACTGACATTGTGCATAAAGGGCTTGAGATCAGTGTTTGTATTACTATTGATTCTGCAAAAATTAGCTTGTTATATTGGCAACTTCATTTAAAAATCTTTTTTATTCACAGGATTTCTCTAATCCCTTTAAAAATATATTATTTCTTTTTTATAAGAACTTATCTGTGATTGTGGGATTTAAAAACTTTAAGCTTTTAAAAAATGCCCTTGTTTGTTCACGGCCCTTCTATTTCTTCCTCAAAGAGAATTCAGCTTCTATATAATAAAGAGAAAACTAAAATTTTACTCCAATATTAAGTTTCCTACTTGGTTCAGAGAAACCACCACTGGACAGACACACATACTTGCTGGAACGACACTAGATCATCCCATCTACAATAATGAGATGATGTCTGATATGGTTTGGCTATGTCCCCACCAAGATCTCATCTTGAATTTCCACATGTTGTGGGAGGGACTTGGTGGGAGGTAATTAAATCATGGGGTATCTTTCCTATGCTGTTCTCATGATAGTGAATAAGTCTCACGAGATCTAATAATTATATAAAGAGGAGTTTCCCTGTACAAGCTCTCTTCTCTTGTCTGCTGCCATGTGAGATGTGCCTTTCACCTTCTGCCATGATTATGAGGAGGAACTTTAAGTCCATTAAACATTTTATCTTCCCAGTCTCAGGTGTGTCTTTATCAGCAGCATGAAAATAGACTAATACAATGTCTTAGAATCTGATATGCTTTGACTGTGTCCCCACCCAAATCTCATTTTGAATGGTAGCTCTCATAATTCCCATGTGTCATGGGAGGGACCCTGTGGGAGGTAATTGAATCATGGGGGTGGGTCTTTCCCATGCTGTTCTCATGCTAGTGAATCCGTCTCAGGAGATATGATAGTTTTATAAATGAGAGATCCCTTAGGCAAGCTCTCTTTCCTGCTGCCATGTAAGATGTGACTTTGCTCCTTGTTTGCCTTGATTGTGAGGCCTCCACAGCCATGTGGAAGTGTGAGTCAATTAAACCTCTTTCCTTTATAAACTACCCAATCTGGGGTATGTCTTTATCAGGACTGTGAGAATGACTAATACAGAATCCTATTATATTTAAAAATTTGCTTTAGAATATTCTAAAAAGATGAACATGTGATGGGCTACCAAACATTGTCTGTACAATGATTTATTTCTCCCTTTGCAGCAAAAGTTTAAGCACCAGAAAATTAAAAACGTTGAAGCACAGCAGTCAAATAAAACAATCTCAGGCAATTCAGGCTTCTGTGGGGTCCTCTACAAAGCCAAAAAACTTTCATCAGTTCTGTGGTCTGAGGACAGACGTATTTCACTTAATA
Source organism: Ateles fusciceps (assembly GCA_036589455.1). Classification (NCBI taxonomy): domain Eukaryota; kingdom Metazoa; phylum Chordata; class Mammalia; order Primates; family Atelidae; genus Ateles; species Ateles fusciceps. The sequence continues at coordinate 11,015,370 of JAZHEH010000222.1, forward strand.
TCTTTGTGGTTAATATGATTTTTTAAATAAAATTCTCCAAAATTATTTCTCCTGAATTAGGTAATATAAATAAAAGAGGCAAAGGCTGGGTTGCAAGTTGACCATTACATCATTCATTTCACCATTGTTACACAAATATTTCTTACCTCATTTATTTGATAGAATGTACAAGGGAATTTTTGTAAGATGTAGGTTACATTCAACTGATCTGTTAAACACAGTAGGTATTCATATTTGAATGTATGATTGTACTAAGAAGGGAAAAAACTGGATAATTTTCTAAATTCAGAAGAAAGAAAACATTAAAAGAAAAATATTTAAAGGTAACATTAAAAGTAAGATATTTATCTGAATTATTTCAAATGGATTAAAATTACATAATGTCATACCTTATATTTCCATTTGGCTGTATTTAAAAAAAGAGAACCCAAAATAACTTTCAAATTTTTTAATTAAAAAAATGGTATTTGGAATATCGTAGAGAGTGGTATACTTCCTCTAAATGCCTTCATAATCCCTGTTTGTGTAACCAAGAGATAAGAGAAAGTCTAAACCAACTCCACTCAGATTTTAGAGTAAAAGTCTGACTGTATGGCTGTTTGTTTATTGAGCTAGGTGAGTGATAGATTGGTGATAGGTAACTATATCGATAAAGAGGATAAATCATCTTAAAATAAAACTTGATAAATACAATAAACTCAATCCTGATAAACCAATAAATTATACAATAAGTGCATTTAAAATAGAAATTTAACATTTTCTGACCTACTTATGAGCAAAATTTTCTAGAGTCCTCCATTGAGTTGCTTCATCTCCATACTTTTCTTGTAGCTGCTAAACTAAAGTGTTTTAACTTCTGTTGTTCAACAGGGAATCATTAATCTGAGATCCTTGATATCCACTCAACCCTCTGAACATACCTGTGGCACATAAAGTGGTCATGACCAAAGATCAAGACCATGGGCTCCTTCCTCTTGTCTCTCTCTTAACCTAAAGGAGCAAAGACACACCTACTCATGCCATATTTGACCTTTTGCTAGCTCATTCTCCTGAGCAGAGCAGTCACTGGTCAGATTAAAAGAGCCAGGATGACCACTGGACCTGATTTTATTGGGAGGGGAGAGGTTCAAAGAAGGGAGTTTCTGTTCCCTAAAAGAAGGAACCCCTTGGACTTCACGTTTTGCCTCTTGAGTCCCATAGAGGATCAACAACTTTACCCACAATCTTAGTGAGAGGAGGCCCATCTATTCTTCTTTTTCTGTACCTCTCTTCCACATGGTTTGGAAAATGTTCCTAGCATTTCTGGGCAGGCTGGAACTTTCCTCTTGGGTTCCTAGCTATCCCCACAATAGAACAGTGGCAATAGCTTACTCACAGTTTATAATGTCATTCACAAAAAACGCACCATGTTATTATTCCATAAATTTCTTACAAAAGCTAAACAATATTTTTACTTCTACTTGATTAAATTATTTTACCTGCATCTACACTGTAATATTTTAAATATCTTTACTTACATTTGATTACTTTTTATCACAGCATCTATGTAACTTGGAATAGCTGCTGGAAATATGAAGTATTGTTTTGTTTTTTATCCCCCAAATTCACTCCACCTTCTCTGCAGGTTCTGAATCAAGGAGTGCCATTTGGACCATAAGGCCTGTGCCAGGCTTCCAACCCACCCACTTCTTAATATAAAATAGCTCAGCTGCAGAGCAGAGTGAGCTCAACATACCCACAGCCTCTGAGAAAGTGAGAATAGTACAAAAAGGTCAACCAAGGTGACCAGACTGACACCAAAAGAGCCTGACCTTTTTTTCTAGATAAAATCACAACCACAGATTGTCAAATTAATATTTTTTAGAAAGATTAAGCATTGCAGTTGTTTATTAAGACAACATAGATGGTGAAGTAATTATTTAGATTATTTTACCAAGTCACAGCTAGTAACAGATGAAGAAACAGCTCTTGTTTTTACATAAACCTCACCCTCAGAGTGTAAAATATTTATATGAGCATGATTTGCATGGTATACAGAATATCATGAGTCATTCTACTTTTATAAAGGAAAATGCCAACTCATTTTCAATATCAGCAACTTTTTCTGAAGGTTAGGTTTGTCTCTAACAAATTACAAAAAAACAAATTATTACACCAAGCTCAGAGAGAGAAAGACCACAGTACCTCACTTATGTGGAATATTTTAAAAGTAGACTTCACAGAAACAGAGAGTAGAGGGAGGGTTGCCAGAGCCTGGGGGTTAGAGGATCTGGGAAAGTATTGGTCAAAGCACATGGAATTTCAGTTAGACAGGGTAAATAAGTTCAAGAAGTCTATCGTGTATCCTGGGGATTACAGTTAATAATAATACATTGTGTACGTAAAAATTGCTGAGAGTAGATTTTAAGTGTTCTCACCACCACAAAATAAGTATGTGAGATAAGGCATGTGTGTGAAATATCTTAACTTAGCCCTTCCATTATGTATATATATATATCAAAAAATCATGTTGTATGCCATAAATATATATCATCTTGTCAGTTTGAAAAAATAAATTTTAAAAGTTAATTATTCATGAGAAACACTTTTTTTAGAATAATTATTTTGGGAGATTACCATGCCATCTTTAGAAGCAGTTTAAATCTCAGTGGAAAACAAAAGTACTTGTTAGATAGATCCTTGTAGCACACCATGTTTGCATGTAACTTAGATAATATCATTGCTCAGGCTGTGTAAATAAATGTCACATAGAAAAAGGATAAAGTTAGGATATAGAAATATGCAGAAAAGCACAGGCGTATGGGAGTTGGGGTCAGGCATTGAGGGTTTGAGACTAATTTTTATGAACACAAAAATTTTGGATGGAAACAAATTTTTCTTTCTTAAATATCAAGAGAAAAGGAGTATGTGTTTATGTTATTTTTCTCTTAAAACATATTTTTTACAGTCTGTAATAGTTTTGGTATGAGAGTCACATTATGTAATTTAAATAAATTTAAATTAAATCCTTTTTTTAAAAAATGGGAACAAAGAAGGAACAAAAGAGCAGTCATTTCTTGGATGAAATTTTGGTTTATTTTGCAGTTATTATTTTTCCAGAAAAATTATTAATAAAATATCCAATATGGAAAATAGTGATAAATGAGATCAATAAATCAAGATGCATCACGATTCCAGGGGTACTAGACCCCATGTGGGTGTAGTGCACTGGAAAGGTGGAATTACGGAACTTTTTTAAAAGCAACTGCCCACATGTAATTATTACAATTTAATTCATGGGATAAGCATAATAAAAGTGATGCATAGTGTAAGATAAAGGGGATGAGGAATCCCAAGAATGTCACCAGAGACAGATTTTGCTTTTTAACTATTAAACAAGGAAAATTCATTATAGATTGCCCATTTAGATGGGTGTATTAGTTTCCTATTACTGTTGGTACCAACCACTGCAAACCTGGTGCCTTAAAACAACAGTTATCTTGTAGTTCTAGAAGTCAGAAGTCCAAAATGGGTTTCATTGGACTAAAACCAAGATGTCAGTAGGGCTGGTTCCTTTCAAAGGCTGTAAGGGAGAATTTGTTCCCATTCTTTTCCCAGCTTCTAAAAGTTACCTGCATTCCTTAAATGGTCCATTTGAGTTTTATTCCTTGAAGATCCTCCATCTTCAAAGCCAGCAGCATAGAATCTTCTAGTCTCTTTCAGACTCTGATCTTCCTGCCTCTCTCTTATAACAACCTTGTGATTGCACTGAGCTCACCTGAATCATCCAAGATAATCTTTCCATCTCAAGATCCTTAACTTAATCGCATCTGCAAAATCCCTTTTGCCATGCAAGGGAACATATTTACAAGAGTTGGAGATGAGCTCACGGACATCTTTGGGAGGAAGCGGCATTATTCTCCTATCATAATTGTGGACTGGAATTTTGCTTTGGTTCAAATACTCTCTCAATTTGGAGGCTGTTGAGCATGTTGATGCTAAAATTAATATTCCAACCTCTAGGCAAAATGTCTCCCAACTGCATGGAAAGGGCTCACATGGATGACATATTTTATTTTGGACACTTTGTTGCAGTTTAAATAAAATTAAAAATGGTAGCCACTCTGTGGCTGAGATGTGATTAAATGAGTGAGATAAGACAAACACAGAAGATCCTGTACACATAAAAATAGATTCAGCCATAGCAAGCCCTGTGGGCATGGTGAAAAGACAATCTATACATAGATAAAATGTAAAATGAAAATTCACACAGAAATAGTAGCTATCATGTGTACCTGACCTCTCAGGTAAAATAGAAGAATTAATATAAATCACACAAGACATTTAAAAGTGGATTCAGTCAACACTTGCATGGCTTTAGGAAGTTATTTTGTAATGTGAGTGAGTGATACCCCAAGGTATGTTCTGACCCCAGTGTCCAGGAATTGTGAATTTTATTGGAAGATGGATATCCATGGCATACATCCAAACAGATGGAAATTCTCTGGAAGAAGTAAAACTAGACATATCTTCTTATTATCAAAGCAAAGAACTTCTGCTCTAAACAAAAGCCCTGATAATTCCTTTCAAATATTGTCCTTATACATAATAACAGTCTTTAGAAACAAGGAATTAATTGTAAAATCTGCATGTAAGGATAGGAATATTTAACTCTAAACTTGGCTAAGCCACTTAGGTAGAGGTAGGTCACTGTGTTCATTACTTATTGCTACATAACAAATTACCCCCAAAACTTAATGGCTCAAATCAACAAACATTTTTTTATCTCACAGTTTCTATGGGTTAAGAATATGGAAGCAACCTAGCTAGGTAGTCTCTCATGATTCTGCAATCAAGATGTCAGCTAGAGCAGCAGCAGTCATTTCGAGGCTCAAGTGACAAAGGGTCCCTTTCTAAGCTCACACACATAGTTGTTGGGAGAACTCAGAAGATTTGCTTCTGAGCTCTTTCCTGGGTTTCTCAACATGAATGTCCCATGACATGGACACTGACTTTCTCCAAAAAGAACCATTCAAGAGATGGAAAAAGCACATTCAAGATGGAAGCCACAGTTTTTTAATATATATATAACCTAATTCAGAAGTGATACCTATCACTGCTACCATATTCTACAGTTTATTTTTGAACAACATGAGTTTGAACTGCATGGATCTAGTTATACATGGATTTTCTCCTGCCTCTATCACCCCTGAGAACAGAAGACCAACCCTTCCTTTTCATTCTCCTCCTCAGCCTACTCAGTGTGAAGATGACAAGGATGAAGACCTTTATGATGCTCTACTTCCACTTAGTAAATATATTTTCTCTTTCTTGTGATTTTTCTTAGCATTTTCTTTTCTGCACCTTACTTTCTTGTAAGAATATAGTATATAATTCATATGACATGCAAAACAGGTGCTAACCAACTGTTTATATTATCAGTAAGGCTTCCACTCAACAGTAGGCTGTAGTAGTTAACTTTTGAGGAAGTCAAAAATTATGCAAAGATTTTTGACTGTGCAGGGGATCAGCACCTCTAACACCCATGCTGTTCAAAGGTTAACTATATTTGTTGGTAGTGAAGTCATGCATTAATCCATTTTCATGCTGCTAATAAAGACATACCCAAGACTGGATAGATTACAAAGAAAAAGAAGTTTAATGGATTCACAGTTCTATGTGGCTAGGGAGGCCTCACAATCATGGCAGAAGGAAAAAGGCACATCTTACATGGTGGCAGGGAACAGAGAATGAGACCCAAGTGAAAGGGGAAAAGCCTTATAAAATCATCAGATCTTGTGAGGCATATTTACTACCACGAGAACCCTATGGGAGAAACGCCCCCCATGATTCAATTATCTCGCACTGGGACCCTCCCATGACACGTGGGAATTATGGGAGCTGCAATTCAAGATGAGATTTTGTGAGAGACACACCAAACCATATCAGGTAATATTTTTTAGCCCACATTCAACAAGCAGTAATTCCACAAAGTCACAAACACCAGGAAATAGGAAACGTCACAGACCACCTTAGAGGCTGCCTACTGCAGTCACCTGGAAAAACTCTCCTCCTAAATTAACTATCCTAAGGAAGTCATGGTGCTTATACTTTGGTACTTGATCATTTGAAAGCTAATTTCCTAAAGAGTAATGTGTATGTCTATCAAAGATAAACAAAGCCAGACACTACAGTGGTAAAGACATATTTTTAATCAGTAATATATTATTGCCGTACAGAAGAGTGTCCAGTGTAGTCTAAACTCAACTTTGATTTGTGCAGAGGTAACTGGGCATTTTAAAGGGAGAATGGGAAGGTAGACAAGGGTTCTAGCAGCATATCAGTAGAGTCAGAAGTGAAAAATTACCGAGACTTGTCAGTAAATGTCAATTAAACCAGTGTATTCGTTGGCTGCATATTGTCCAAGACAGAATTCTCTCCTTTCACAGAGACTGGGAGACAGAGGCCCTTTCCTTCTTACGTATTAAAGGAATGGCTTTCAGGTCCTTGAAAAACACACTCCTGTGGCATGGGAGATACGTATACATCTCAAAGGGATAGATGAAAGATTCTCAATCATGAACGCATTTTAGAAAATGCTTCAGAAGAGTTGTCAGAGCTCTATAATCAGGTGTTGGCTATGGCAAACCATAAATTATTTTGACAGCCCTGAACATTCTCAGGCAGGCTCTGTAAGGGGACTGGGGTCATCCTAGGGATGCAGCCTTGAAATGTTAGAAATGATACTAGTGTTTGTTTAAGTCTTTTAATGTGGGAGGAGGGGGCAGACAAAATCATCTGTGCTGAGAGTTTTTATAGGCCAAGATCAAGTCCTACCCAAGAGGAGGGCCCAGTGGAACCTACCTAGAGTTTGGTCAAAGAAAGAATCTTTATCATGTCCATATTATGACACTTTAAACCCATTCATTCTTTATTGAGTCTCAGTTACCAAGTGCATTAATATGCAAGTTCAATGGTACCTGAGTCAGTACTGGCAAAGACAGACATCCTTTCATGCTACTCAGTTCTCTGCTCTTCCCTGGAATCCCTCAGCTAATTTATCACCTTCTTGCTTGCCCTTGGGTTGGCTGATCACTGACTGTTGGTCCCCCAAATGTGGAATCAATTTATCTGACAACTTGGCTAGATGTAGAAGCCAGCTGGCTATGCTGACTGTTCTCAGGACCAGGGAGAACCCAGAGAACAGCCTCTCCCGGACAGCCAGCCAGGCCCCAGCAAACCAGCCAGAAATTTCTGAGAATTTCCAGAGCTATTCAGCTATGCTTGACATCTGTGTTCCAGAGCCGGGGGACCCTCAAGCCTCATTCCAAACCCACAGGGTGAACTCTTGCTATAATATGTAGCTCTCATTTTCCATTTGCCACCTTCTTCTGATATTGTTGCATGTTCAGGGCTGGCCAATCTTAGTATAAAGAAACAGACTTTGTTATGTTCAGACTTTTCAAGCAGACATTGTTCAGTGCATTTTCCAAACCAGAAGGTACTAATTAAAAACACTTCAGTAAGATTCTGGATTTTCCAGTACTCAGTTTCCCAGACTGAATGGGAACACATATGGGAAAACTTCCATTTATTAAAAAGTTGAAGTACTATGTGATAGAATGAAATGCAGTGGAATCACCAATAGCAGGTCTATTATCTTTGATGTTCATATTTCTAATATTTTCTGTAACATGTCTCATAAATATCACAAATAGCTGAGTCTTTTTTTAAATTGTAAGTCCTTCCAGTGCTTATAGTAAATAGTCTTTTTAGAAAAAAATCACATTTTCAGTGACTCCTTTTATAAACGTTGGGACAAAATGGTTATGCAATGTAACAATAGTACCAATGTTGAAGCACTGTCTTTTAAAACAATATTTCATTAATAAAAGTTGTGTAAATTTGAAGTATACAATATGATGACTTGATATATGGTATATATTATGCACTGATTACCATTGTCAAAATAATTAACACATCTATCATAACCTAGAGTTATCATGTATATGTGTAGCAGGGTGGAGGAGGGAATGAGACACTTAAAATCTGCTCTTCAAGCAAATTTCCTTTATTTACTTTTTTTTTGAGATGGATTTTAGCTCTTGTTGCCCAGGCTGGAGTGCAGTGGCATTATCTCGGATCACTGCAACCTCCACCTCCCAGGTTCAAGCAATTCTCCTGCCTCAGGCTCCTGAGTAGCTGGGATTACAGGCACGCACCACCATGCCAGGCTAATTTTTGTATTTTTAGTAGAAATGGGGTTTCACCATATTAGTCAGGCTGCTCTCGAACTCCTGACCTCAGGTGATCGACCCACCTCGGCCTCCCAAATTGCTGCGATTACAGGTGTGAGCCACTGTGTAATATTGTTAACTGTAGAAGCCATGCTGTACTTTAAGACTCCCAGAATACATCCATCTTAAAACTCAAAATTTGTATTCTTTGACCAATATCTCTTCATTTCCTCTGTATACCAGCCCACAGAAACTACCATTCCACTCTTGAAGCACTGTCTGTTAAAGGTCACCTGAGATGTGTTTCTACGTATCTCCTAGCTTCAATTTACTCATCTTTGAATTTATCTTAATGTTCTCCTTCTCTCTCTGGGTTGATGTGAGAAAGAAATGAAATCACACACATGAAATCTCCTAGCACGATGTCTGTTCTCTAATAAATGTAAAATTAATATTTGTTTTTCTGGTTGAAAGGTTATAATTTTTTTAATTGTAGATGTTCCTTCAGAAGGATAGAAGAAACAAATGTCAGGTCTTTGCATGTCTTAATCTTCAAACTGTCACCCTAAGACAGCTTTGTACTCAAAATGTGAATTTAGTTTCTTTAGATGATAAGTTGAAGGGAGGTGAGTTGTTTATTTTTGATCCCTTGTTGAATGGAGGAGTAGACAAAAAACACAGTTTTTACTTGAGTATTTCCCATAGACATTAGCAGAAAAGAATTATTTTATGCCTTCACTATAATAAGATTGGGTGTCTCTTTTATGAGAGATCTTAAATGCCTACATTTTTCCCAAAAGGCCATTAATCCATTTTATTCTTTATCTGTTGGAACTGACTTATATTAGCAGTAGGTCTAAAAACAATGAAAGAGCTGAAGGTTTTTGACTAATTATATATGTTAGATGCTTACCATATGTTCATGACATGGTCTTAAATGAAATGGGTGATATATTTGGATAAAAAAGAAAAAAAGGAGCAAAAATAATTTAGGGAGTTGAACAGAAGTGCAGTAGAGGAAATGCCAAATACACGTTCAGGGACTGAGATTGGGCAATTCAGGCTGAAACACATGGATTATGTATAAGAGTAAATTACAGCATGCTTCCTCATTTAGCTATCAATTCTGTCATCTCTCTGGTCACTCACTTCCAGGCAAGAGCTCTGCCAGATTTCGCAAATGAATTTTCTACGCCCATTACATCGATTTCCTCTCCACCTGCTTTCCCCTTTACCCCATGTAATTTGCTTTCCATTTCTAATAATGTGCCAAGTACATGCTTGCAAAGTTCAGCAATGACTTTATTATTGCCAAAGCAGGTGACCTGCTCTCTTCTTTTGTGTTTTATTCTGCAGGATGTCTTCAGTGCATTTGATACTTTCCCTTAACATTTTCTCTTACCTATAGTCTTAATCTTTTGCCTTGGTTTCTCTATGTTTCCTAAGCATTTCTAGTTATTTTTCCTCATTTTCTTCCCCCAGAAATATTTATGTGCACTACTCAACTCAAAAGGTCTGTCCTTCAGATCGTCTCTCCATATAGTTTCTGCCCTGGAATCAGGCATACTCTAAGCCTTAACTATCCCTTATCAAATATTGCTTTTCTGTGCCACTGGCCCCTCACATCTTTTCATGGCCCATTCTCATAGGAATGTGCAGTGCCCTCACATTAACCCTTTATGTACTGTTCCCAGCATCCATCTTTTCTGCTCTCAGATGTGACAGCGTTCTCACATGCACCAGCCACTCTTTACCATCTGGCCTATGTGCAGTTCCCATAGTTAAAAAAAAAATCTGCTAGTTAATTCATGTTCTCTCACATTGCACAGACTTTTTGCATGTACTTCCCACCACCTGGAATGACCTCCTATCCTGTGTGACTTTTTAATATCTGCTAGTCTTCCAAGACTCTGCTAAAGTCTTTAATATGTATTTCCTACGTCCCTATTTTAAGGCAAATGCTCCTCTTCCTTCTGTTTTAAGAGTTGATTTTGGAGGTTTAGTCTCTTGTTTCTTTCGGGCTGTGAATTCTTTAAAAAGACAGTCACTGTTTGTCTCTTTCCTCTGCCTCCAATGCCCAGCATAATTAGTAACCCACCACACATAATCAAAACCTCATTGTTCAAAAAAAACGAATAAAGCAAGCTAGGCAGTTGCCAGGTCTGCCTCACTGAGGAGTACTCTAGTTTTGAGTGTGTAACTCATTCCTGGGCATGTCCATTACCATTCATCTCAAATCCAGTGCTTTCAGTACTTGAAACAATACCTCAGTTCACAATGGAGATCTCCCAATTTGAAGTTTATTCTCTAAGAATTTCCCATTAAAACCGGGATTTTCTCCTCTGTTGGACTTCGAGCTTGCATGACAATCTCATTTCCCCTGGAAGTTAGTAACACTTAATGCATACATGCACATAAATTTGGACTAAATGACTGGTTAAATAGTAAATACAAACACTGGAAATGTACGTTGGAGCCAATTGGTAGGAAACTAAAGCCAAATGTTGGCTCTGCCTAGAAGGCTTCCTACTTGGTCTTTGTCAAAATCCTTCCCCAGTGTCAATTCCTCCATTAAACTCTTCCTCAGGTTCCACTTCACAGATGGTACTTAGCAGACAGAGATCTGCTATTACAGTGGTTTTGAATGTGGCTTTGCCCACTACATTACCCACCATCTCCCAACAGTAAGAGAGCTGAGGTCATAGCTTCCTATTGCTTTGAGAAAAGATACCTTGCCTAGACTAGGCATTTGTAGCTATTTGGTTGAACTGAGGCACCAAGAGCTGGAACCCACAGACTTCATCAGTGGTCTTAAGAGTTCAGGAGAAGTGACTGGGTACACAGAGAGCTAGGCAGCAATAGAGAAGCCCCAAGAAACTGACAACTTACTTCACAAGCCTTTGCCCCTTTCAGAAAAAGGAGAAGGCAGCTCTGGAATGTTCTAAGTGTCCATTTCTTTTCACAGGAACCCTCACCATTATCCACTCCAAAAGGGCCAGATAAAAAGTTGGACTCTGTCAAGCAACCTCAAATCCAGTTCCATGACTAAACCGTTAAACAGACACCCCCAAAGACCCAGGGTAACTTGCCCTAGCATTTCCTATGAGAACACGTCTGTTTAATAACAATGTAGCAGATAATAAGGACACCAATCACAGAGAGAGCTGGCTCAGCCCATGTTAAAAGTTGATGATAATTACTAGACTAAACAAATCATTAAAAATATGTCTCTATCTTCAATCTGAATTTTTAAATACTTAAGAATAACTTGGGAAACTTTGAAAAGGTTTGGGAATTTTTTTTTTTTTTTTTTTGGCATGTCAGGGCAGATTAAATTTGAGAAGAACAAAGATTTTATTCCTTCTAAAGTGACCCTTAATTATTTGGGAAGGGAAATGAAATGAAACCTATGTGTCAATATATGCTAGACACCCTTATTCTGTACGTATGTGGACACATTTCAGACATCATGGGTGGAAAATGATTTTAAAGGTTTTAAAGTACTTCTTTTTTTTCTTTTTTCACCTTGAATACCTTCTGCACATAAAGTACTTTTTCATTTGAGAAGAAGGGTAAACAAATATTTACTGGTCAAAAAAAGAAAACAAAATCGCCTTACTCTTCTTTTTCATATGTAAAAATGTGTTTATTATGAATGCATTTGGCTTCTCCAATATTGGGAACAAATTTCCTAGATCTGTGTGACAGTAATTTGTAGTTAAATCTGTCCATCAAAAAAATCTATATTCCCAACTCCCCTAAAAGGTGGCAGGGAGTAAAATTAAATGCAAAAGTTTTCAAAAACATTGGGTGGTATTTTTTATCACCAAAGAGCTACGAAATAACTTTTTTCATAAAGAATATTTCACTTTGAGACTTTTATTTCTGCCCTTTCTGTAACCTGTACAATATGTTTTTCCTAATGTCATTTTTCCTGGCTGAGAAGCACATTAACAAAAATAGACTTTTTTTAAGTGGAGGTAGAGAGAACAGGAGTGTTATGTCACAAGTGACTTCAAATGGAAGAAAAATACCAATTCCACATTTTATTCTGAAGAGAGAATGGAAATTTAAAGATCATGTTCACTAACTTTCCCTGTGTGCCCACAGTCAACCAAGGATTTCTGTGTCTGTTTAACCCAACATTGATCCAACTAAGAAACTGTTCATAGAAAATAATGTTTGTTCCAACACAGAAGGAAGCAGTGTGAATTCTTTATTTTTAGCTAGGCTGCATATCATGAATCCTTGCCATGCTGAGGAATTGTGGTACTGATTCTTTCTACTAAAGACCATGTGGGGCATTTGAATTAAGTAACCTGCTCTTCATGCTGACTAATATGGATTGCTCGTTGCCATTTTCCAGTATTTCATGTAAATATTTTTTATCTTCTATCCAAACTAGCATTTCTGGAATCTTTTAATATACTTCAAGAAGCTTTTATGTTTGTGGTGGAATGTTTTAATTTTCACTTTAGTGATATTTAGCTAAAATCTTCCTCTTTTACTCTACAGGTTAATTTTGAGTGGAGTGAGAAGAACCCATGTTTCAAAACCAGATGAGATTATCCCTGTGTGATATTGCACTTTGCACTCTTTGCAGTTAGCAAATATAAATGCAATGTGCAGGCATAGTGTTCATGGCACTTTTCAGATGTACCATAGGAATGGGAAGTGGCTGCACAAGAAATAAATATACAAATTGCTATCAGGCATACGAAAAGGTGCTCAACGTCATTGATCGTCAGAGAAATGCAAGTCAAAAGTACAATGAAGTATCATCTCACCTTAGTAAAACTGGCTTTTATTCAAAAGACAGGCAATAATGACTGCTGTTGAGGATGTGGAGAAAAGGGAACCCTCAAACATCATTGATGTTCCCGTGGAACCACTATGGAGAACATTTTGTATCTTCTTTAAGAAACTGCAAATAGAACTATCCTACTGCTAGATATATACCCAAAGGAAAAGGAAATCAGCATACTGAAGATATATCTGCACTCCTATGGGTTTTGTTTGTTTGAGATGGGGTTTCACTGCCATAGCCCAGGTTGGAGTTCAGTAGAGCAATCTCAGCTCACTGCAGCCTCAATCTCCCAGACTCAGGTGATCGTCACACCTCAGCCTCCCGAGTAGCTGAGACTATAAGCAGGGACCACCACACCCAGCTAAATTTTTTATATTTTTAGTAAAGATGGAGTCTCACTATGTTGCCCACACTGGTCTTGAACTCCTGGGCTCAAGCAATCTGCCTTCCTTGGCCTCCCAAAGTGCGAGGATTACAGGCCAGAGCCACAACACCCAGCCTCCTCTGTTTATTACACCACTGTTCACAATAGCCAAGATTTGGAAGCAACCTAAGTGTTCATAAACAGATGAATGAATGAAGAAAATGTGGTATGTATACCCAGTGGAGTACTATTCAGTCACAAATCAGAATGAGATCCTGTCATTTGCAAAAATATGGATGAAACTGGAGGTCATTATGTTAAGTGAAATAAGAGGCACAGAAACACACACTTCATATGTTCTCGCTCATTTGTGGGCGTTAAAAATTAAAAGAATTGAACTCATTTAGATAGAGTGCAGAACGATGGTTACCAGAGGCTGTGAAGGGTTATGGTGGAGGGGGAAAGAAAATGGTTAATGGGGGACAAAAACATAGTTAAGTGGAATGAATATGATGTAGTATTTGATAGCATAATAGGGTGACTATAGTTAACAATCATTTATTCTACATTTTAAAATAAAAAAGTTATATTTGTAACAAAAAGAAAAATGATAAATGCTTGAGATAATAAATATTTCATTTGCCCTGATGTGATTATTATAAATTGTATGCTTATATCAAAATATATTACGTAGCCCATAAATATATACATCTACTATGTACCCACAAAAATTAAAAAAAGAAAGTTAATGCCTTTGATAAGTAGAAAAATTTTCAAACTGATTGACACGTAACTACTGTCCTATAAATGTTAGATGTTATTATGTCACTGCATCCACTTTCAACACCTGTGACCTCAGTGTTTTCATAATCTGATTGTATCTGCATATTCATTTCTAGTTACCAAATAAAATTCCAAAACTCTGACCTAGTAAAGTCAGTCCCACCATGCCAGAAGCCACCCATCTTCTGTTTGCATTTTTCCTAAATAATAATTTTAAAGTATGCACTGACAATCAATTCAATATATATATTATTAGTGTAAGAATTAATAATGATGCATGAAATACTTTGATCCACTGGGAGAGAGAAATTATACAAGACTTTATCAATTTCCAGTGGCATCATGTGCTTCTCTCACTGAAGTTGTAGGCCTTGATTTAACTAGCTTTCTTTTCATTGGCTTCAATTACTTTTTGTTCTGAAGGTATTTATTCCCATGGCTAGTGTTACTACAGCACCCACTATAGGAGATACACAATAAATGATCCAGAAAATAGTTTCTCTCCTAAATCGTCACTTGTAACTCCTGGCAACATTGGCCATAAAATAAACTCTCCCAATCCCACTTGCCCAGGGGCTGAAAGAATTCAGGGTGGGCCAGATGGAAATTACATCCTAACTTACAAGAAATTTAATATACTTAGCCTCTCCAGTTTCCCCCTTTTTTTTTCGTTTACATGGGAACCTGTGTTTGTAATGGAGTTTTGTGTTAACCAGCTGCAGACAGAGTCCTCATTGCCCATGCCTTCCTAGTGCCACAGAACTCCTTTTAATAACATTCAAGCCATGCTTTATGGTTTAATATGCTTTCTAATTGATTTTAGTCTTTTCCTACCAGAGGCAATATTTGGGTGCTTTGTTTCATTTGTTCGCCAGTTGGTTGGTTGATTGGTTGGTTTGGGTTTGGGTTTATTTGTTAGTTTTGCCCACATTTCATCCCTACTGTATCTAACAATGTCCTAGAGCCTGATAGGCTTTTTAAAAAATATCTGGTTGATTGACTACTTAATCAAGTTCTCATGTTCTCTAAGAGTTTCTGAGATGACATGCTTTCCCAATATTCATTTTGTCCTCTTCTTTCCTTTCCCTGGTCCCTATGCCTTACAGAACAAATAGCTTTGTTGGGTTTAACATATTTCTAAAAACTGGGTTAATTAACACACCTCCATTTACATCAACCACCTCCAGCACTATGATCACCAAAATCTTTGTCTTTTTGTTAGAGAAACCCTATCCCTTCTATTTGTTCTCCTGCTACATGGTTTAAATTTATCTTATTTGTTATCACTGACCTTGTGCTACGGAAGGAAACATGGGCAAAATCACTCTTTGGCTTTCTACATAACAAATTTTTCAGGGTTGTTTTCTCTTTCTATGAGGGAAAGTTTATGCTATCTCTAAAACATTGCAAATGGCTCAGCCAATCTTCCTCTTACCCAGCTGTGTTTCTGGCCAGAGATGAGAAAATGGAGACGAAAGCTCAGTAGTCTACTGTACAATGTGGACACATGTGTGGATAAAAATTACAATGTGATGAGAGAGATGCTATCATGGAGATCAGTGTGAAGTGCTGTGAGATAACAAGAGAAACACCCCAAATCTACCCCGACCCTGCCAAAAAAAAAAAAAAAAAAAAAACCCTCAGAGGAGAAGTCATAGGAAAAACAGAACTTTAAAATGGCAACTGGAGTCATAAGTATGCATTTGCTGGGCATAGACATTCTAGGGAGAGAAAACAGCTGGTAAGCAATAGAGGGGACAACATGCTCAGCTGATACGAGCAATTCAGTGGCATTTGTGAGCTCAGGTGTTTTTGAAGGAGTGTTTATGAAAGTGTTAGGGGATTAAATATTGAAAGATGAGTGTAGACAGGTTAGCATAGTTCAACTAAATATCTTTTACTCTATCCTGTGGGCAATTATTGGCTGTCTTATATTTAGTGATGATAAAGATTTCTGACATAAAGGAGAACACTGGCCAGTGAAGAATGATATTAAGAGCAGAGAGAATGATACACAGCACTTGAAGCAAGAGATGGCATGCATTGACAAGCTGATGCTACTACAGAGTCAGCAGAGAAGAAGATATTTTGGAGGCATGTTAACAGAACTTGATAATGGATTGAGTGGGTGCTTGATGTAAGGTGAGGGGATGCAACTAGATAATGTCTAGGATCACAGAGAGGATGGTAGAGGAGTAAATTTGAGGAAAGAATATGAGTTGAGTAGTGGGACAACAGGTGAAAATATACAGGTGGAAAAAAAATGTTTTTATTTGAAAAGCAATGGAAGAATCTGGTTGGAGAAATAAATATGAAACTCATCAGCAACCAAGTGCAGATGAAAGCATGTAAGAAAATGAAATTACACTTGCAGAGTAGCAAGAAAAGAGAAATAACTTTAAGTGTTTTTTTTTTTTTTTTCTGAGCTACCATGTAAACAAGCCTGCTTTACAATAGCTTTATTTATTTTTACTTTCATTCAATTACTTACACATCTTTTGGCAGGTAAACTTCACCATATCCAGTAATGATCCTTGGTTATTTTAAGACAGAAAAAAAGAATGAAATTCTGGTGAATCTCAAACTGTAAGGTATAGATGGAGGAAGCAGAGCTACAAAGTACACTGAGAATTGGCTAGAGAAATAGAAAACAATTCATGTAAAAATGAAAGTTGGAGCATCAGGTGGTAAACAATATAAACCGTCATAAAGAGGGTCAGGTAAAAAGATGTTGGGGATCCAACAGGCAGACCCTGACCCAACAACAAATGAACAAATTCACTCAAATACAAATCCCCAGTGAAAGAGTGGGCTATGAGCGTCCATGGACACTCACAGACACTCCTGAGAGAGATAATAGCCATGGCCCCAACACGCTGGCCTTCTTGGCCTTTATTCAGCACACATTAAATGACAGAAGCTTTTTTGAGTCAACAACACTAGAGGGTAAAGATTAAAGGCCAGGTTCTGAGGCCTAAACCAAACACCATTTGTGGGTAATAAATCTGGTCACCCTCCCCCTAAGACAGACATCCGGTAAAGTGAATGATTAAAGGTTAGTTTTAGGACCACATGAGTAAACAAGTTATTCAGATAAACTTCCTTACATAACTTTATTTACTCTTGCCATTAGCTCAAAGAGGATTAGGCTGCCTTCAGCCATAATTCTATCTTAAAGCTATTGCAAAACCTTCCAGGCTTCCAAGAAGATCTTTGTTCTATAACTTCCTTTGTAATTTCTTTTACAACTCTTTCTACCACTCTGACTGAACCCCCCACAAAAAAGAGAAACGATTGTCATTTTAGTTATAACACCTTGAAGGGCATCAATGATGGTTGCTAGAAAAATTCTAACAGAGTAGTGGTGTGTGAGACCAAAGTGCAGTGATTATTAATGTCAATAGAAGAGAATGAATAGAGACATCTAGACAGCAGCTCCATGGGGAAACTGAGTCTACAAGGGTTTCATCTTAAAGATAAATGAAGAAAACTTTACCAAGACTGAAGATAATATCAATCGAGAGTAAAGAGTAGAAAACACAAAAAGAAATAATAATTTTTGGACCAAATGCTTCAAGGAGGTGAAGAGAAGTATGAAGTAGAACTCAGAAGGGTGGCATGAACTTGAATAGTGATAGATACATCTCTGCTAAGGCAGAGTGAACAAAGGGGCATGAGAAGATGAGTGTGGAGAAGAGATGACAGAAAGTTAAAAACATTCACTTCCAATAGCATTTGCTCTCTGGTGAAAGCAAACACAGAGCTAGGCAGGGAGATGGAGTGGTGGTGGCTTCTAATAACACATGAGAAATTCTAGACAGGGGATGAGAGAATGGCTAAGGCTCCAAAGAGAGCCATTTTGATTTCATGACTAGTCACAGAAGATGACCCTAATGCAGTGTGTTAAATCTGGTCTCCAGAGGTATGAACTTCAGGCTGATGTGGGGCCAGAAGAAGATAATAGCTGTTTCTGTCCTATGAGGGAGGTGTAGGTAGGAAAATTTTCACAGTGGATGCACTTGAACAGGTAGGGGATGGGAATCCCAATGGGTAGAGAAACAACTCAGAAATAGGAGGTTCTAAGGCATGTCTGGAAGTGTTTCATATCTTTGCTTTTGCCACATCAATGGGATTCTCCTTATCAAGGCCTAGCTTTTTTATTGAGTCATGCTGGAGAGCAAGCCATGGAGTTTTTGCTTCCAGGGAATATTTTTTTCTGGGAAAGTATGGAAGGAATCTGTGTGCTCTGTGACCTGCCCTGGCCTGACCACACAGCTGGCTCTGTCAAAAACCAAGAGGATTTTCAGATGTTTCCCTAAGGCAAAGATACATATTGTGTATATCCAGCAGTTTATTTATCTAATAAAATAATAACACATAGTTCTACTATGGGCCATAACTCTCTGAGTACTTTGTAAATATCAATTAATTTAACCACCAGAACCACCCTCCAAAATGAGCATTGTCATTATCCCCATTTCACAGATGGGGAAGCTGAAGTCTAGAGACATTAGGTCTGTTGTTTATAGACTCAAAGTGGGGAAGACACAGATGAAGAATTTGAACCTAAGATAGTCCAGCACTGGAGTCTGGATTCTTGCCCACTATTCCAAGCTATATTTTTATAAGAAAATAGTTAAAAGTTTTGGAATTCTGTTGGGTGGGAACTTTCTAACTACTCCGATTCATTCCTATTGTACTATCACCAAACATTTAATTAAAATTGGCAACTTGAAAATCTCAATTTTGTTATTTTCTTTAAAGACTGCACACTGGGAAACTGTGCAACGTAAAGGTGATCATTTTTAATGTCAGTGAATGTTTTTCCTTCACCCTGAAATATCCATATCTTCAATTTCCATGAGTCATAGAACATTCGTGAGTTCCCTGGATGTCAGCCCTATGTTAACTCCCTTTGTTTCCAGAGCAGGTGTCTATAGAGTTGGTCATGGTGACCTCTGTTTGTTCTGGGAGCCTTTTTAAATTAATAGAAGGTAGTCTACTATTAGCCAGTATTCCACTTGGCAAAGCCAAACATATGTCAAGCCTGCTTGGGTATATATATATGTATCTCACTAGCAAATTTGATTTTCCTTATTCTTAGCCAGTTATACATCTGTGTATATATTATTAATTGTTATAAATTTAATTTTAATTTTTCCATTGTCATATATGTGTATTTATGTCTGGAAATGATTATCTTCTGTTTAAAATTCAAACACATTGTTTCTTTAGTTAATAGCTTACTCTGTCTTCACAGGGATGTTAGTTTGATTTTCTAGAGAAAAAGTTCTGGGATTTTGAATGTTTTGTGTTTTGAACACTGAGCCAAACTCTGACCATAATTTTTTTAATGGAAACCCTTTTGATGAAAAGATAAAGCATTATGTTAACCTGTGGACTTTGGAGTTGAAGTCTAAACAGAAGTATAATACGTTAATTGGCTAATTATTTCCCGCTCTGAGTAAGCTGGCTTTTTACTATTAGCTGTAAGAGTCACAGGGCTCACAAAATTCTGTCTCCCTCTAACCAATGAGTAAAAATTATGAGTTGTTTAATATAAAAACAAATCAAATTATAGAAAGGTACCAAAAGGATGAGGACAGCAGTTTGATAATGAAGCAATTAAAGTTTAATTAAGAAAAAAATACATTTTTGATATGGCAGATAATTGAGATAATATCTTCTACTATGATGTTGGAAAAAATATAAAAGAGTAATTAAAAATTTTTAAGTGAAACACAAAGAGTAGAAAACAAAATCTCTACACAAAAACATTCTTAGTTTCCTCAGTATAGTAGAAAGGCCAGCTTGCCTGAAGCAAAATGCACAAAAGTAGTTCTGAATCCTAGCATTCATATCTATGACTTATACTTTTGATAGCATTGTTCAGGAAAAATCCATGACTTCAGAATACAGGTGAGAATCTCATTAGCAATAATTAATGATTTATATGAGTACAGTAATTTACCTTTTGCAAAGTTATTTATTCATTCAATTAAAAAGTATCTGTTGATCATGTACTATGTGCACAGCACTGTGTTAGCTAATAGAGCAACATGATCTTTATTCCCCACCGAGTTTCCATCTACCTAGGAAGACAAAGCATGACATGTAATTTCATATGTGATTTTGTGTGTTATGAAAGGCTAAGTACAAATTGCTATAGTGGCAAATGCTAGGGGGACTTAGCTTAGGGCACATAGACTCTGTCTATGTGCTTTTCAAAAATGATTTTTAAAATGTTAGTGTGCCTAAAAGTTCTATACCCATCTAATTGTCACTACATATTACATCATTCATCATATTCTATGTGCATGTACACTTATTCTGCCAAATATTATTCTTAAGTCTGATTACACAATAAGTGGTCTGCAGAGAAGAACAAGCAAAAATAGTTTTTTAAAAAAGCTTCCGAGGTGATTCTACCACACAGCCACGATTAAGAACCAAAACTCTAGATCACGAGCTTCTTAAGGACAGAGATACCTGTTGTCCTGAACTTTATGTCTGACATCTGGCATGGTAAGCTATACAGATTTTGTGTACAATAAACACTTGTACATTGAACTGATTTGAAACGCCCTGGAAATGCATTACGAACTGCTTCCTCAAGAGAAAGTCCCAGTATTACATGTCCCTCTTTCATTTCTACTCTAGTAACATAAACATGATGAAGACACCCATACCAATCCAGTGAGTTATCTGCCTGCTCTCTCAGGGGAATGAGAAAAATGAAAAGCATATTACTAAACAACTACAAAAAATTTGGATTAGATAATATCCTAATTCACCCATGGCCTGTCTAGTCCACTCAGTTCTCAATGCACATGCCAATTGGTGCTAAAACCATCTGTTCCCTTCCAGACATGGATGATCCCATCAACCAACCATGAGCCAAATTTGCTAACCATCAGCCTGCAAAAAGTACAGAGTCTGACTTTTCACCTGACCAATCCTATCAGCACTTCATGCCAGCCATAAAGACAAAAAGTCCAGTCAGATGAACTGTGAATGGCTGAACTGATTGAACTGCATAGATACTTTGGTCAGGAAGACACAACCTAAGACTTCCCCATCAACACAGATTTCCATGGAAACCAAGCCTCGAGATGGAGTACTTGTACTTTATTTTAGGACCAATGATTGTCATGAGGCCTTTCCTGTGTCAGTCAAGGTTCTTGGTATCCAGGCCAATGCTTTGCTCTATGTCTGGCTATTGTTTTACCCATCACTTTAACCAGGCTCAGACAGCACTTGCTTTGAATAGGCTCCAAGGAGTTTTCCATGGAGAACTTATGTCTATAGAACTGTCTGCTCACCCAGACTTCATAAACCATTTGTCTATCCAGACAGGAAAAAAAATCAACATTACACTGTTATTATTAAATTTATTGAGTATTATTCTACTCTTTTTTAGTACAACTACATTCTTCTCTTACTGCAATATATCTGGAACTTGAAATTTTATATCTGCTTTCTTAAACCATTTTAAGGATATCGATGACTTGTATCCTAAATAGCCAGATATAAATTAACCCTTACTTTTCTTAACAGTTCAGAGTGTTATGAAATGAAAAGCCATGTTTTACTGTGAAAATTTGCTCTCTGATATTCGTAAAGTGGGATTTGGGCACATCACACCTTCTACTATGTAAAAAAAGTAGAAGTGGAAATGTAACTTCACATCAATGATATCAATTGCTATTAAAAGTAAAATCAAATTTTGTGCTTTCAACATTCACATATTTATTTGCTTGCCTAATGTGGTAGGAGGAATTCAAGTCAGTGCAGGACATAGAAACCACACCGAGCGTTTTAAGCAGGGGCAGATCAAAATAGCAAATTTGTTTCTGACAAAATTATTGAAAAGACTTGAAGAACAGCTTCTAGGTTGGACCTCCTGGAATGACTTCAAAAAAAATAAAATTGACTCATGAAGGTGGTTGCTGGAGCTGTGATGGAAGGGAGACGCTCTGCTGACAGGGCTCCAGTGTCCTCCCCCACATCCAAAAAGCTAGAGAATGAATACTGACAATGAGACTGGAAGGCCAGAACAGGAATCCAGAACCTCTGCCCCTGCTTCTTGACACCATGGAAGCTTGAGAATTGACAGAGGAGCACTGAATTAAGGAGACCTCCTGTCTTCATGATCTCACTGGCCAACAGCAACAGCTAAAGGCTACAGAAGAATGGCTTCTCCCTCATATTCATCCACCTTTTAGATTTCATGGAAATCAGTCTCATTGGTGAATCCTCATTTCTTCTAAATCACAGCTGCAAGCATATCTGGGAAATGTAATTAATAAATTTTCAACCTCTTCAACTAGAGGAAAGGTGGAAGTTGTGAGTGTATATAACACCTATATAAACAACATAAAAGGGGCACAAAGTAATATTTATTGCTTTACTTACACATTCAGATTGGATATAGATAGCAAATGACAAAGTCTAATGACCAGAGGCCCCTGCTTCAACACTTTTAAAGGGAAATTGAGGTCACGTCAATCCTAAATATCATGAATTCATATTATGGTTTCATGTTCAAATAATAGCTAATGACTCAACTCACATATATTCAGAAAGACAGCCAAAAATTACCCCAGAGTAATACTCCCATGTCTCCACGACTTGACCTCTCTACTATTCAACTTGACTTAGATGTATAATTTTTGCCTTTACGTTGCATAAACTCAGTGTTCAGAAGTTTATTGTTCTGTAGGAGAACCAGAAATTTACACTTAGTTAAGAAACATAAGATGCAATTGTCTTTTAGCATGTCCATTCTTCTGAATGTATATCACTCATAATAATAATAACTGATACCTCAAAGCAAGTAAGTATTTTATGATGTGGCTTAGTGGTTTTATTTATGCCTCCTCAGGAAGCCAAGAGACCACAACACAAGTCTAAAAAGAATTAGCCTCTGTTTCTGATTAAACATGTATTGCTTAAAGCTATAGCAAGTGAAAAAAAAGTTTACTGCTAATTCATACAAGCAGTATTTATTCTGGGCTCTTTAAATAATGAAAGTTATAAAAATAGCGGCAAAGGATAAAATAAATTAAACACAAGTGCTTCATTTTGAAATGCAGTCGGCAACTTTTCATTCATACCCCTTTGGTTTTTCTTATCTATCCTGTGCACTAAGGAAATAAAATGTATCTAGAAAGGTTAATTGATAAACACTTATTAGCTACAGCATGTTCAGGCTAAAATCTTAATCCTAGAATTATTTATTTGGTGGAAATTCAATAGGGCAAGTCTTATTAACAAAAATCATGTGGCTACTCATTCATGTTTTATCTTTTAAACTACTTTTTAAACTAACAAGAGCACTTCTCACAGTTTGCAAGTCGATTCAGTAATGTACCTTTGACCTTCATGAGCCACTCACTTATAATCCTCCTTTTCAAATCTCCTAGCTTCTGAGTCTACAATCAGAGAACATATAGATAGAAGTAGCCTTAGGTGTTATGTTCACAGTGCTACTCCTTATATATTCAATTTAAAAATCTAAAAGTGCCTATAAACAAAACTATTTAATTTACAAAGTCTTAATAAAAGGTACATAGATGTTGGTGTCATTTCAGACACATGATGCAAATAGTCAAGTTTTCATGGTATGCATACAGACAAAAGCTGAAAACATTTAGCAAATATTTTTATTTTTTGAGAAAAGATCTTGCTCTGTTGCCCAGGCTGAAGTGCATGGTACAGTCATAGCTCACTGCAGCCTTGACCTTCTGGGCTCACGTGGTCCTCCCACCTCATCCTCTAAGTACCTGGGACTACAGGCTTGTATCACCATACTCAGCTAATTTTTTTTTAATTTTTTTTTTTTTGTAGACATGAGGTCTCACTATGTTGCTCAGGCTGGTCTCAAATTCATGGGCTTTTATGATCCTCCCACCTCAGCTTCCCAAAGTGCTGGGATTACAGGCATGAGTCACTGTGCCCTGCTTCAAATATTTGAATCATTAGTTCCCAAAATACCAAGTGTCTGCATATACAAACATATCTGTATGTGTTTTTAGTTTTCATTTGGAAGTTTTCCATAAAAAGCACAATCTTAGTTTTCTATGTGTCCTTAGTAGTGTATAATAATTTTGATAATGTTACTATCCCTTTAGGAAGATAAAAGTAGTGTATAATAATTTTGATAATGTTACTATCCCTTTAGGAAGATACTTAGCATAGGAACTCCGAGAAATGTGTCTTGTCTGTTGCAGTTGAATATGTTTGCAAGAGTATGATTTGGAAAAGACATTTCAGAAATTCAACATGGCCAAAAACTTACCATTGTATAAGTATTAACACACTACTAAGACAGCTCATCTTATTTTATGTACCATAATATACTAATGGGTAAATTTAACTAAACATATCACAGTAAAGAGTAGATGACTACTCCACTTCTTTTACATTGGAAGGGGGGGACCAACAATGCTCACTTCAGTGCAGGATCTCTGCTGTCTCCACACCCATTCCTCCAGGAGTGGCAGGGTACAAACTGAGTACTGAGTTTGGAAGGAGATGCTGAACACATGTTCCCCAGCCTCTTCCTGGTTCTTTAATCTAGGAAGTGTAAGGCTTGCAAGTAGCATGAATTCTCGTATGTGCCATTTTGCTTCATGTTGTAAAGGATCATGTCTCTATTGAGGAAACTTGTGGTTTTCCAGAACTGCTGTAATTGGCAATCATACTCTCCAAAAGCAGATTTACTAGATTAAAAAAGAAATGTGGTAATTTGCTCCACATCTCTTTTGTCTTTTGTCTTCTCACTTGATTCAGAACTTAGGCAGTTTAATAGATTTCTCTTTATTGGACCCTCTTGAACCTCACATAAAATTTAATTTTAAAATGTCTGAAAAGAGTCTGAGGCTCCCAAGAAGCCTCTAGTTCATTAAACCACTTGACTTTCCAAATCAATGTGCATTAGCCAGAATCTACGTGCATAGATCTACCTATATAAAAGGCCCTCTATAATTACAGTTTTTACATGGGGTGTTTTTAAATGAAGAAATAGAGATAGGAAATGTAACCCATCTATATTTTATTCTTATACAGCTCATTATAGAAATATATATATATATATATATAAACTGTATATATATAAATAACTTTTCACGTAAAACAGTTATAAAAATCAGAACACATATCTAATATATATTAAAAGGTCATCTGCTTAATATAGTTTTCTGTTGGTGTTTACTTACAAGGTTTCTTAATTTAAGCATTGGTTGCTTACTCTGCCCAAAATTCATAAGTAACTGATGAAGGCCTATTTCGTTAATTATGTGAAGATGTGTTTTAATTGTGTCTTCTATTGGTATTTTTATACAAAACAAATTGAAATAGCGATTTAGTAATTTTCCAGTAAATTTGATCAATGTAGGCCAACAAGTTTATTAATTCAGGCAAAGAAATAGATGCTGGTTATTGGAGCTGATCAAATGAGTGATGGTCAACAAATTCTTACTGTTTTGTGTACTATGGACACATAGTCTAGGAATTTACCCCAACTTCTCCTCTTCTTCTCCATGAAATACATGAGAAATTGCCAGTCTCCAAAACCAAAACCAAAAGCTACTTAAATTGATTACAGATGCTTATGTATCTCAAGATTAATGCACTGTGGATTCAGAACTGTCAACCCAGACTTCACAACCAAATCAACTGATGCTCATATGGTACACACCTGTGGAATTCTGGACAATTTTGTGCTTTCAATTCCTCATCATCCTCAAAGACAAAGGATTCCTCCATGTAAATACTTGTCTCCTTTGCAAAATTAAAAATATACATTTTGTTTTGTCTTTACAATGAAAAACAAAACAAATATACATCTGGATAAGCAAATAGAAATCTGAAAAGTTCAATGACTGCATGATGTTGGGAATAAAGCTCAGTTTCACTGGATTTTATGTGAATGTCTGGACTACACAATCTTTTTTACCTAAATAATATTATTCAAAAACATTTTACTATTAATAACATCTTGAACTATTAAACTGCAATTTCAAGTGTCACTGTTTATGTGTTTTCTCAGTATTCATCCACTCATCTACTCACACATTCATTCAAGAAATGATACTGTTCAGTGATTAATGATACAAAATTCCTAACCTCAGCATTTATTCTCTTTGAGAGAGGCAGACAAGCAAAACAATAGTCATTATTAAGTGAAAAAAGGCAAAACAAAACAAATCTGTGTACGGGATAGTAGAGAAGCATAAAAAAGGGAAATTAACCCACTGGGTGGGGGTTCTGGGGCAGGGGGAAATAACATCTGACCTTGGTTTTGAAGGATAAGTAGAATAGTAAGAGTTAATTAGGTATGTCAGGAGCAGAGTCCTCATTGCAGCAATGACAGCATCATGACAAAACACAGTGTTTAGAAGTAAAGAGTATTTGAGGAACTGAAAATAGTTCAATACATTTAAAAAAGGGTGGCAAGTAGAAAATCCCTGGAAAGGCAGACAGGAAGTGCCACTTTACTTTTAATGCCTACAAGCTTGTATTTGATTTAGAAGATAATTTAGAGCCAGAGTAAATTGGAATAATTGATGACTTTGGACAATGGACTAAAAGTATAGGCTGAAATAGGGCATGTGGTGAGATGATTGGTGGCCTCTTCTGTGGAAATGTGGGCAGGTGAAGATTCCTTTAATTGCATTGCAATACAGAGAAAGGAGCAGGCTTTGTAGGAGATGATGAGTTAAATTTTTTATGTGTTGCTTTAAAGGCGTTAGAGGGCCATCCATGTAGAGATGTCCTCTAAGAACATGTTTATAGCAGTCTAGTGCTCAAAAGTGAGTTTGAGGCAGAAAATCAGCCCCATTCACATATGTGAAAAACTGCGTCACTTTCTGGAAGCTAATTTAGGAGTGTCACAAAACTACATCTGATGCAAAGCATTTCTCCAAGTGGTCTACATTTTATAATATTTCATTGGAGGTCATTCCTTCAAAGGCTTCAGAGAAGTGGTAAAATTGTATTGATCTATTTAGGAAATTAACTTGTCTGGGTAGATAACATGTTAGCTACCCTAATTAGCTCATCATCTTTCACCACTTTGAACCATCTCAATTTGCAGGAATCTGGAGACAAGTAGATACATTTTTATTACCAGAAAGAAAGGGTAAAAGCAGAAGCATTTTGTAAGACATTTCTTAACAACCAAGTGTGTATTGCAAAGGGTCTCTGGGAAAGGAGGTCTGCCAGAGGGAAGGGAATAGACACAGAATGCACAGGAAAGAGGATGGCAAGTACCAAAGAAAAACATCCTTCACTTATAAAATTAGGAAATAGCATCAGTGACTGGAAAGGACCATGTGCAAAGTTTGTGAGGTTTTTTAATTGATTATTATAACCAATTGCAGCTTCCATTACTATTTTCCAAATCTGCTATCTCTTGGATTCATAGTTTGCTAAAGCTTTGGCCCCCAAAGAAGCATCCTATCTCCTACTCTATACTAATTTTCCTAGCCAACATTTCTCTCAAGCAATGTATTTTTTTCTGCATTGCATGCATGGAATTTACAGAGAGCATATTCCACATGTTAAAATCCATAATACTTCCATTAAAAGCAAGAGAGATAATTAATACATGAAGCACTGAAAATAAAAAACCATTACCCCCCAGAAATCACTTGCCAAATATGTAACCCTAGAGTCCTAGGTGGGGCTGGAAAGCAGAAAATGTTCGTCTCAAACACCTTTACTTCCTTTTTTCCCTCCTTAGGAATGTCCAGGATGTCTGGGGTCTTCATGAATTTCTAACTTCTTGTTCAAATTGACTTACAGAAGAAAAAGCCCAATAAACTCATCCATGCTAAGTAATAAATTCATCATACATTTTTACATTAATACATCATGAATGTCATTATTTTCTGACATATATATTACAACACAGCAACATTATATACAAGAAGGAAATCCCAGTCATTTTAATAACAGAGAAGAATTAACCAGGTATCCCTTTAAATTATATTTGCCTATACAAGCTGGCTTCCTTCAGTGTATTTACTGTTCATCTTGAGAAGCAACAGCTTCATATCATCTGGACCAAGTGCAGGGAGAGTGCAAGAAAAGTTGACTATAACAGGGAGTTGCAAGAAATCATCATTCAGAGATCGAAGATGACAGTGTCTTTTCGGTACTTGTAATCTCCCTCTCATGATACTGGAGAGAACAGAGGGAGAGTTGAAAACAGTGGGCATGTTCATCAAGCAGCCTGACTGTGACATTTCTAGGGGAAAGCAGTTCTTAAGATATCATCTTTTGGGATTCTCTAAAATTCTAGTGCCTCATAGTGTCAATAATGGGGTAAGGGATTAGGAGGATAAATGGATATCACAGAATAAGACAAAGTCATGCTCTCAGGAAACCTACATCTCAGAGGTGAAGACAATGGCAAGCAAGAAACACAAATAGCAAGATAATTAAGGATAATAAAATAGGGGAAGCTCTCCATGGGAAGAGATGTGAGGAGACATGAGTATAAAAATGAGATAGTGATGTCAAACACAAAGAAAAAATTAAGAGTTCAGGCAAATAAACAGGACATGCAAGGACCCTGAGCTGATCTCTGGGCCTCCCCAACCAAGACTAAATACCTGCAACCTCCATTCCCTGACATAATGCTGTATAGTGGGACCAAAAATATCCCATTTGTAGAAATTACTAACAACAGCCATCTTTTTTGGTTGTTTATACTAACAAGATTTGTCAATAGTTTATGAATAGTTTTACATGTGATGCAATCTGATATGGTTTGGCTGTGTCCCCACCCAAATCTCACCTTGAACTGTAATAATCCCTATGTGTCAAAGGTGGGGCCAGGTGGAGATAATTGAATCATGAGGTTAGTTTCCCCGATACTGTTCTTGTGATACTGAATATGAGTCTCAGGGTATCTGATGCTTTTATAAGTGGGTATTCCCCTGCACAAGCTCTCTTGCCTGCTACCATATAAGGCATGACTTTGCTCTCATTCACCTTCCACCAAGATTGTGAGGCCTCCCCATCCATCTAGAACTGTGAGCCAATTAAACTTCATTTCTTTATAAATTACTCAGTCTCAGATATGTGTTTATTAGCAGTGTAAGAACAGACTAATGCACAATTTAAATAATGTATAGGTAACATTTTTTCCTGGATCAATCTATGTGAACTTTGGATGAGAGTAAGAAGAAAGACAATGGCCTCTTCACTTTAGAGTTGAGGAAGTGACTATAATAAAAGCTAAACAACAATTGCCAAGGAAAAACTACAAATTTAGCAAGAATTTTCCAGAGAACAGTACCAGCCGGTTCTACTAACACCAAATTGTAGGGGGGGAAATAAAGAGAGACTAATTTGTATTTATGAAATAGGAAAAGCAAACTACTTTGGAGATGAGTATTTTCTTATTCACAGCAAAAGATCCACTTTTGGGAAATCAGAACAGTCAACAGAGAAGCAGGAGAAACAAAAGTCCTCATTTCCCTCAAAAACACTTTCTTTGACGTAAATGGAGCTTCGTTTGTTCTCTTACTGCAGTCACAGCAAGATGAAACCATATCATAATTCTTAATTCCAGCAAATTTACAACAAATCATGAACAAGCTATTCTTTTAAAACCGCTGTCATTTTTAGTGTCTTTATAATTATTTAACTTCCCGGAAAGAATAACATATACAACTCTTCATCTTCCAAACTTCAATGTTTGGGCTTTTTAAGAATGTTTAGGTAAATGTGAGAGGTTTTTTGTTTTTTGTTTTTTTGAGACAGAGTCTTGTTCTGTCTAGGCTAGAGTGCAGTGATGTGATCTCTGCTCACTGCAGCCCCCGCTTCCCAGGTTCAAGTGATTCTCCTGCCTCAGCCTCCCAAGTAGCTGGGACTACAGGCACGCATCACCATGCTCAGCTAATTTTTGTACATTTAGTAGAGATGGGGTTTCACCATGTTGGCCAGGATGGTCTCAATCTCTTGACCTCATGATTCACCCACCTCGGCCTTCTAGAGTGCTAGGATTACAGGCGTGAGCCACTGCACCCAGCCATGCTAGACTAGCTTTAATAAAAACATGCCAAATTCACCTTCTTCTACCCACAGTGTTTATAGGTTCTTCTGTATCACTATATCACCTAAGAAAATGGCCCTGAAGGAAAGAAAATGTGAAAGTGGGGGCTTTCAAAATTATATATTACTGTAACTTTATATTTAATAATCATATTTTAAAATATTAATATTGTAGTTCAACCTGCTGGATTACGTCATTTCAACTTTACCCTTTCTTAGACCACAGATTAGCTAATACAAATATTCATGGACTCTTAGAGAATTTATACCACCTGGACATTGTGCAAGCGAGAAACTGAATTCAGCCCAGGAATCTTCAGCAACTCATCCATGATACCATATGGAGAAAGTGAAAATGGCTAATAAAGGAAATATTTTAGGTGATTATTTTTGTTCAGAGAAGCAGAATAAAATTTCTCACCTGTATGGACCCAAATTTACACCCTGAAACAAAACAGAACCTTTTAGCTGTGCCCAGCCTTTCAGCTTGTAGCCAGGGATAGATGGAAGGCATTGCACTCACTCCCAACTAGAAAAGAATCAAGGCAAAAAAAATCCAGTTCCCCCAAGGCAGGCAGAGTGATGGTCCTGAGCAGAGGAGGCAAATTTTTTCTGTAGAAGCCAGACAGAAAATATTTTTAGTTTCTAGGGACAAGAAACAAATTATATATTTTTAAAACAAGTGAGAAAACAAATTCTCACAATCTTTTTGTTGATTAAATTCAAAATACAGTGATGATTGAGTACAATTTTTTGTAATATTAATGTCTACTACTAAGAAAAGTTGAATTCTTTATAGGGTGAATAATGTGTCACCTAATGAGATTCAAAGGTAAAAACTGGCCAGATACAGTGGCTCACCCCTGTAATCCCAGCACTTTGGGAGTCTGAGGTGGGCAAATCATAAGGTCAGGAGTTCAAGACCAGTCTGGCCACCACAGTGAAACCCCATCTCTACTAGAAATACAAAAAATTAGCTTGGTGTGGTGGTGTTTTGCACCTGTGGCCCCAGCTACTTTGGAGGCTGAGGCAGGAGAACTGTGCGAACCTGGAAGGCAGAGGTTGCAATGAGGCGAGATCACATGATTGCACTCCAGCCCAGGCAACAGTTCGAGACTTTGTCTCAAAATAGAGGGAAAAAAACCTGTCTCTAGCATGTGAAGACTACAAAAACAGTGAGCTGTATTAGACCCATAGGACGTAGGGTACCCCTCACCCACTTTTAATGTGGCTCTATGTGGTACTACTCAAACGTCCTCCCAACCAGTAAAGAAAAACCTGGGCCAAATTTCTTAAGACAGGTTGGGTAATATGCAATGTTTCTCAAGGATAAAAACTCTTATTATTTTAAAGACTGTAGCAAAAACAGTAGTTATGTCACTGAAAGAGACCACAGTGCAGCAAACTGAAAATGGTGCTAATGACAACACAGCAGGAAGACCCTGAGAGTCATGATAAGAATGGTGCTCATGATTAAGGGGCTCTAGAGGAATTAGGCCTTGGGCCAGCCTTTCTCCTGTAAATGTCCACAAAGCAAAGACTTCCAAAATTGTTCTTGGGCTATGCAATGTGTGCTTACATTGGCTTCCTCCAAGGCAGTGTGCCCTGGTGAAGGAAGGTCACATATTCACATGTAAATATTCATTTTATTGCTGCTTAAACTCTGAGTCTTTAACACTGAGATTCTTTTGCCTGTCCCAAAGCTTGGTCATTCTGTTCTAATAAGTGATGAGTTTTCTAAGAAGAAA
Organism: Ateles fusciceps; assembly: GCA_036589455.1. Classification (NCBI taxonomy): domain Eukaryota; kingdom Metazoa; phylum Chordata; class Mammalia; order Primates; family Atelidae; genus Ateles; species Ateles fusciceps. The sequence continues at coordinate 11,047,356 of JAZHEH010000222.1, forward strand.
AAATGGGATGCAAGTGAGGCATTTTCTAGCTTTTGGAGATAAAGGAGGAATGACAGTATGTGGTTTAATGGAAAAAGGAACACAGAGAAGGAATATTCACTAACTAGAGACACACTTGCTCAACGGATGATCTAGAACTCATGGGTCATGCCACTAATTGTCATGTTACTGATGAGGTTTAAGAAGTTTCAAGAGCCCAGTGGACATCTAACATTGTAGACCCTAGAAATTGACTAAATTAAAATATAGGAGGAGTCTAGAAATAACTTTTTCTTGTAGAAGGAATTGTGTCCTTGGCTGGAACTTATAAGCCCAATGTAGTTGACACCATCCTCACGAGTAGTGTTAGTTTTGAGGACGTTTGTGATCACTGAGTAATTTCAGAACCTTGTGTTCACTCAGGACAGTGATTGCCATATCTAGAATGTGTACAGCTTCCAATGACTGACTCTATGCATCACTTTCTCTAACTTCATTGTCATAATCCCAGTGGGCTCTTCTCCTATGTGAGACTAGGGGAGCTTTATCAAGAATGAAGACTATGAGATATTAACTCACTTGCAAGCTAACAGATTAGCCTCCCACAGCTTCAAGGGGATGGGCAGAAGACACCGGACTCGTAGATCAAAAAGAAAAGACTTTATTACTCAAGGTACAACGAGCATCCTTATCTTCATATTTTCCCAGGTAGATGCAGCACACAGTGGGTTTGTATCATAGATGAGAAACCCCTTGCTAACAAAACCCTAGTTTCTAATAAAGAGCTGCAGATAAAATACCCAACCTCTGCCCCAAAGAAAGACATTGTATTTATTAGACTAGACAGTAGACGAACGCCTTTTGCTTCCGAGAGAAAAATCATCTCTATCTTCAAAAGCTGTTTGTTCTACCACATTCTTGAAAAGATAGAGTGATAGTCATCAGTATTTTTCTTTGCAAGACATACATGTAGAATTGTCTCCCAATATGCCAGACTTGTTTAAATTCATTGATGTTCCATTCCCTATTGAGCGTCCAGATAATAAATAAATTACATCAACCTAATTCTTCACTTTCCCTTTAATTCCTAGTACACTAACATTTATTGATTAGTTAGACAGTGAGCAACCATTTATTGAACACTTATTCTAAGACATGGCTTTATTCTTATGCAGCTCAGAGTCATCAGGAAAAATATTGAGTGAGTCATGATTTCTAATCACTCCAATAAAGATACCTGAGCCAAGCCATTTGCTATTTCTCAGATTCAATTTTTGCTTACATCTCACTGAACAGAACTTAGTGACGTAGGCTCACATAGCAGGAAAGGCTGAGAAATGAGTACATTGTTGCCTGAAATAACAACAGGGTTCTGTTACTAAGGAAGATGGGAAAGATGGATAATGGGTGCAATTAAAATCTCTGACACAGAAGGAAAACCTGTAAAAGTTATCAAGAAGGATATATCTTTGGGTAATTACTCTGCTCATATAAAATCAGTTTTCCCCCAAATATGAATTAGGTATTCCTGTCAAATGTTAGGTAACTATGTAACTGAACTAGAAGATAGAAAATTAGACCTACCATGCTTACTTATTCCATTAAGCAACAACAACAACAAAAACAGATTAACTCTCAGTTTAGCATTTATATATGCCATCATGTGGTAACTATCACATAGTAATAACCTAACAACATAAAATATTGCTTTAAGATTAAAGGAAGATCATAACCGACACAAGAACAGAAAATCAAACACCTCATCTTTGCACTCATAGGCGGGTGTTGAACAATGAGAACACATGAACACAGGGAGGGGAATATCACACACTGAGGTCTGTGGTGGGGGACTAGAGGAGGGACAGTGGGGGACTAGGGAGTTGGGGAGGGATAACATGGGGAGAAATGCCAGGTATAGGTGATGGGGATGGAGGCAGCGAACCACATTGCCATGTATGTACCTATGCAACAATCCTGCATGTTCTTTACATGTACCCCAGAACCTAAAACGCAACAAAAAAAAAATATATATATATATATATATATATATATATGATCATAAAATTTTCAAATACTGAGGAGGTACCAAAAATTGTATACTACAGACTTATTGTATACTACAGTTCCACTGAAGGTTGTTTCAAGAAGTTCTTTAAAATATAGAACATAGAGATAAAAGGCATGAAGGTGAAAATACTAGACAAAAGAGAAGCTATCTAAAAAATAGCCTAATTCTCAAAACAATATATTAGAAATTTCAGGAGATATAATAATCAATAAAATAATAGTTGATAATTTCTCTGAAGAAATATTAAATGTTAAAAACATGTTAATGGTAGTAGAAAAATAATTATAATGGAAAATATTTAAATATTTCTCCAGAGTAAGGAGGAGAAAATAGATAGGTGGGGGAAGTGAATGTGTTTATTTTCCACAAATACCAAGTTTCAGAAGATAGTGAAGCAAAATTTCTAGAGTTTGGGCTTCAGTACCTTCATGCCCAACCAACCTAAGATTTAACTGCTAGGCAACTGAACAGTATTCTCATACATGCAGGAATAATACAATCCATGTGTCCTCCCCCCCCAGCAAAAAATCTGAAAAAGTATTTCATCAGTTGAGGAAATAAATGAAAATAAGATGTCTGAGATGTACTGATAAGGTGAAATGAAAAAGGCAAGCTCAAAACATGTCTTATAATATGAACTTTTTGTTTAAAAAAATATATATTTTATATGTATATATTTAATGGAAGATATATATATCTATTAAAAAGCCTAGACATATATAATCAATGTTAATAGTGGTTATGCTTTACTAATGGGAAAAATAATTTTTTATATTTATGGTCTATCTCTGAGCTGTCCAACATGGTAGCCACTAACACATGCAGCTAGTAAATGCTTGAAATATGTCTGGTCCCAGTGAGATCAGAGAAATCTGCACATGGCAGATTTCAAAGACTTAATGTGGAAAAAAAATACCCTATTGATAATTTCATATTAAATACTAAAATAATATTTTCAATAACTAGATGAATAAAATTTATTAGTAAAACTTTACCTATTTTTTGAAAATTTATCCCACAAATGTGACTACTAAAAAGCTTTAGATTATATATATATTATGAGTAATGGAAGCTCTATTCAAATTACTAGTTTTAAAAAATAATCTGTAACTCATGGAGCTGGAAATAGTATTGTTTTAACTCATAAGATAGAAGGAAAAGCTATGGGAACCAATCTTCTGGTCATTATCCATCTCCCAGCTCTGTCTTTGATTGGCTCCTTTCTGTAGAAGGCTTCTCTCCACCTAGCAGGAAACACATTCACCAAGTTTTGCATTCTCCCAAATAAAAGAAACACCATTCTCTCCACATGTTGCTATGTTTTCTTTTCTTTTGTTTTGTTTTGAGATGGAGTCTTGCTCTGTTGCCCAGCTGGAGTGCAGTGACGCGATCTTGGCTCACCGCAACCTCCGCCTCCCAGATTCAAGTGATTCTCCTTCCTCAGCCTCCCAAGTAGCTAGGATTACAGTTGCCCATCATCACGCCCAGATAATTTTTTTGTAGTTTTAGTAGACACAGGGTTTCGTCATGTTAGCCAGGCTGGTTTCAAATTCCTGACCTCAAGCGATCTGCCCACCTTGGCCTCCCAAAGTGCTGGGATTACAGGCGTGACCCACCGCGCCTGGCCCATGTTGATATGTTAACTGAAAAAACGACTCTGGTTGGCCCTACTTGGGACATATGGAAACTCCTGGACTAGTATTTTTTCTGGCAAGGTCTGCATGGCAGATAAAGGACCTACAGGAAGGTGAGAGACAGGCAAAATGGGCTAGGAACGATGACCAGAAGGAAGAAGAAGGTATTTTAAGAAGACAACCCACTAGAACCAAAGTCTGAAAGCTATTATGCTAGATAAATATTTTGTGAAATAAAACATTATGCACTAGACCATTATGACTCACATCATGTCCACTACACAAAAGTCTGGAAAGTGGTAGAAAACATAGAGATTGGACAATGACTTCAGGGATAAAATGGACTAACTATAATTGAATTATCTGTCTGTTCTTATTAAAAATCACCTCTATAAGAAGGATTATATATGTTTTTGCTCTTTTTTGTTTCCACCACAGTCTGGCATATAAACTATGCCTGCCTCTTACACTGTGTGAACTAGAGATCCTGCTCTGTTTCTATTAGCTTAGACTTTCAGAGATCAGCAATTACAAAAGACTTTTCTCTGCTCAAAAGCTTTGTATACTTTCCCCAAATAACCCAGTTTATACCTTTGCAGGCCAGAGGTGCTTTCCCACCTGAGGGTCAGGAGGAGGACATTAAGCGAAAGGATCAGTGAAGACAGAGCTTAGAGCAATCACAGCTTTTGCCTTCACCATTTAGTTTTCTGCTCTCCTTCCCTCCGTAGGTCTATATCCACTACTATTTACAGTGGACAAACACAGATGTGCTCATGATTTCCTCGGATTGATTTCATGTAAATTGACTTATTAATAATCTTTTTTACCTTTCCCTGTTCATTATCTCATAACATACACAGCACATGATGAAAACAAGAAAGTTTCCTGGAGGTATTACTTGTTCACGTATCACCTAAGTGTCTTTATACTGTTTTTGCTCATTTACACTGTGTAATATTGGAAAAAAAAATAAAAAATATATATATGATGGAGGAGAGACATGTCCTTTCTTGTTTGCATTTATCCATCTCTTGTTATCATTCTCCTCTACTACTCCTTGGCCAACATAACCATTTTTTAATACCAGCAATTCCTACTCCCTAATGAAAAATATTCACCTCTTATCTTCTAATTTCTTGTAATATGCCCACTTGGGACCAGTAACATCTATACCAGAGACTATGAGTGACTGGTGATGTAATTTAACAAAGTACCCAAGAATATTTGGAAACAGTCCAGTATTCACTGTTGGTAACAATGTTTGTGCAGGTCTCAGTTTTCTTTCAGCAAAATTCATAATCTTTGGAATTCCTTAAACATTATTTATTTATTTTTGCATTATAGAGGACTTGTTCACCATTGAAAGCACAATTTGATAAACAGCAAGTAATGAGTACTAGGCACACATGCAGTAATAATTCAGAAAAGGAAATTGTTACTACTGTGACAGCACAAATGAGGTCATCATGGTACAGGGGCTGTAACAGTCAGAGGCTCAACGTGGTGATCACTAGCCTTTGATCAGCAATTTCCAGTTAGTCAGTCATGGCCAAGGACAGAGGGCAAAGCATGAAAGACGTATCAGCAATAAGTCAGAAGCAGGAAAATGGAAAAAGCCTTTAAAAAAATAATAACCTGACTTGGAAACCAGACATGAAACCAGGAACACAGGTCACAGCTGGGAGAAATGAAGCTGAAGGTGGAGAAAGCATGGAGGAGGTGAGTCACAGGCCAAGGAACAAAAGCCAGGGAACAAAGCATGGAACACCATGAGTCAGCCATGCTCAGGATAACCAGCAAAGACAGCCTTTCCATGAAAACAGCTGTCCTTTCGAGGTGGCTGATGGCTGGATTTTTAACTCTTAGCAGGAAAATAGGGCTGCTTTGGGCCCTGCCTCTGGACATTTGAGAGTATGGTGGACACAAGAACCCCAGTGGAGGTACCTCTAAAACAATTCTGATCCCATCAAAGAGGAAGGAGACAGATTATTCCAAAATGTGATCATGTGATAAAGAAGCAAGTTGAGAAGGCAGATGGGTCCACATGGCAGAGGGCTTAAGGAGGAGTTAAGTTAGTGAATTCATACCCTGAAGGCTCTTTGGAAAAGCAGAATAACATCATACAAGAAAAACCCTGTACAGAAAATCACAGATTTTCTGTTATACTTTGAATCTCTGTTTCATTTATTTTTTAAATGTCTAATTTAATTGTTGCAGTCATATTTCAAAATCATATGGCCTAGTAGAAATCATAAATCTTATTAAATCCCAAGTTTCTTATTCCATTTTGTGTTGCTGTAACAGAATAAAACAGATTTGGTAATTTATAAAGAACAGAGATTTGTTACAGTTCTGGAGGCTGGGACATCCTAGGTTGAAGGGGCCACATCTGGCAAAGGCCATCTTGCAGGATACTATGGCAGAAGGCATGAGGGTAGGAGCATTGAATGGGGAAGGGAAGAAAGTAGGATGAAAACATCCTTTTATTAAAAATTCACTTTTCAGATAAGTGACCCTCTCCAGCAACAATGGCATTAATCCATTCATCAGGCTTAGCTCCCATGACCTAATCACCTCTTCAACATCCCACCTCTCAACACTATTCATTGGGGATTAAGTTTCCAACAAGTAAGCTTTGAGGGGCACATTCAAACAATAGCATTATGATAATATAAACTTTAAATAATCAGTAAAGAAATTATTTTTTCCAGTATTTTCCAAATTCTGTTTTCAAGTTATTCATATGTATTCTTATATATGTGCATGTTTGCATATTTATGTGTCTGCATGTGTATATGTGTGTATATTCCAATAAGTTTAAGAAAGTTTCTCTGCTTCAGAACTAATATTTTAATCTCCACAAATGGGATCTGTTTGCCTTATTTATCAAATTGTTTGACCCTGCATGATTTGTTACTGAAGCACCCATTGGCATCCTTCCTGGAGCTAGGGTTCATTAGAATATCTGTTTGAGAGGTTCTGTTTCAGTCTGCTGGCTTTTTTCTAAGAAACCAAGCAATTTGACTGATGTTGCTCAGCAAAGAGATGGTTTGGAATGAAGTAGCTATTCATGGCAGAATCTACCATCTCCAAAATTGTCAAATTACTGGTATTGTTCTTAAGAAAATGTTTCATGCATAATGCACTGAATGTCTTCTCAAGAGAGCAGTGTCCTGCTTTCAGGATTCTGAGGGCACATCCGGATCTTTGGTGGATTGTAATAATTATTTTCAAAATTCATTTTGCTGGTAGAATAAAGAAACCCGAGTTTTAAAAGCTGCTTCTTAACATGTGGCCATATAACTAAAGTTTATGCATATTCTGCAATGAGTATATCTTCATATATTTATACACATACACACACACACACAAAAGGAACTTTTATATACACCTTGCAGCAAGTCTTGTTAATTTTTTTAATACTGGTTATGAATCAATGTATTGTATTGAGCCTGAGGGTCCTAATCTACAAAATAGGTCTATTAATTCTTATTCGTCTACTAAAGTGGGTCCAAAAGGAGAAAGTATTTCATAAACTGTTTATGCAAATGCAAATGGTATTATTCAGTATATTTTTGTTGTGTAGAATATATTTAGTTCTTGTTTAACTGAGTGGCTTAATCATTGGGATAGCTTATTCACCTGACACACCTACTCTTTAGGAATGTATCTACATTAATAGCTAAGTCACATGAATGGAACAGATGTAAATCAAAATTGACATAGATTATCATTGAACTTGCAGTCACATTGTGTAGACCTGCTTAGGTATTAAATTGGGATGATTAGCACATCTTCCTCTAAATTCTGAAAAAATACAGGTATTTTCCCCCAAAGTTTTGTTGCTCATTGCAGCTCATAAATGTCATATATGACAGATTCTCTCCCACTGTTAGCCCTAAATTTTTGTCCTCCAAATCCCTCTATAAAACCATAACTGTGAAATAAAGGGAGAGGACTGGATACGGTGTCTATGACAAAAAATATAGACTCATAATGCACCAAAACACAGCACTTAGATTCTGAGTATTTTTATGTTACTCTGAGAATTAAAAGCAGGCTGTTGACGCACATAGTCAATAAATCAAACACATGAAATCTTGGGCTTTCTCCCCAGCATCCACTTTACCACGATTTCTAATAAAAAGTCCCATATTTTGAATTCAGCTCATTCAGACCTCAAATCCAAACATAGCTTCATTATTGAACTACAGCTGTTGTTAAAAAAGTCACAACCAAATGTTAAAAACAGACGTTAAAACGTAGACTGTTCACCCAGCATTTTTACCTGATTTCTAAAAATGTAAATTGGGATATTTTTCTTTGTTTTATCTGTTTTTGTTTTTGTCTTTTATGTGTTGCCTATTCATAAGACCCTTAAGAAGAAGAAACTGTCAATGTTTACAGCAGGAAATTAAAACAAATTGAGCAATACATGTAAACATTGTTTGAACTCACCATTTGGCTGAAAGCGTGACCAATTCTGAAATAAAGAAAAGAGACAGAGAGTTACTAGAATATAAGTTTCAATCAGAGGTTAATCTATACATTTTCTAAAGCTATGACAATAAAATACAATCTGAATATCCAAATATTTTGCAAACACTACTAAGACATTTCATTTGGTCCACGCCCCTGATTTATAGACCATTATAAACAATTGGGCAAAGCACAAGGCTTGCTGGAGCTTCTTCAAAAGAATGATGCAAAGAGCAGGAAGAAAATTAATAAGCAACAGATGCATGAGCATTCTGTGTAACTGGCTGTGAGTACAGCATGTGCTGTTTTGTTTGTGCATGAGTTTTCTTAATATATGCACTATTTGTATCTGTGGATATCATACCAAAAAATCACCATTACAAAAGATGCTTAAATATTATCAGTTACTATAATTTTAACAAAATGCATAAAGACGAGTATTCACGGTGAAAAAATACATAGATTTTTCCTCTCAGCCACATACCTTTTTTTCTTCAAAAACAAATATTGGATAAGAAAAGGCAAAGCAATGGTTTGCCAGAGAATCAGCTGATACACTTGGTTGCGAGACAGGTTTTAATTGTGCAAATTAGTTCCATCCAATAGTTCACTTTTGTTTCAAACCATTCATTTTTTCATGTACAAATTTTTCAGACAAAAGTCATCTGATCGACTCTGAATATGTCATACCTCCATCCTCTGTCCTTACTTTTACCTTTTCCATGTCTAGCCATGTATAAAAGTGATATAGAACTATGATGCCACATGAAGTTTAAAAAGTCAAATTTAATGAGCTTGTCTCTATTCAGAAAAAAATGTCAAAGATTAAATTATTTTTATTCCACATTGTTATCCTTTTATTCTTTATTCATAAATTCTATAAATATCCAGTAATGCCTGTTGGGCACAGGTACCTGGAACTGGGGGTATAAAGATGAGAATGAAAGACACAGATTCTGTTGTCACAGAATTTGCAACCAATCTAATAAAAAGCCAAAGATAAAAATATGTTAACTCATTTTGACATCCAGGTAGTGAATAGTCTTACCAACTCATTTAATATAGTCATTAAAATATTCACACATCATTCATTCAACAAACATTTATTCTTACCATGTCTGGTTATGCCAGATTGTGTTAAATCCTGAGGTAGGTATAAGAAGCAAAAATATCCTTACTCTGGAAATGTTCAAAGCCAATCACGTAAGATAGACCCACAAATATGTAGTGCTAGAATGTACTAAAAAAAAGTGTACTGATACAATGCGAAGCACATAGTAGGTATGGAAAATAAGATGTTCTTGCTTTGGCAAAAAAAAAAAAGCCAAGGAGCTATTTGCCTTCAGAGAAGCTAATTCTGCCTGAATAAGCTGGACAGGTTTCTATAGAGGAAATGGTATTTGATTTGAGTTTACATGGATGAAAACACATTTCCCAGATGGTGAAGAATACAAAGACTGTTTTAGGAAGAAGCAAAATCACATGCAAAAGCACAGAGACCCACTTAAAATGTGTAGAATAATCACACATGCCCGATCTCAAGTTCTAAAATTCTAGTGAAGATGGATTTATTCCGCACATTATATCCTCAGGGAAATTTTAGTTTTCATGCACGTGAATTTACACTTCTTCCTGCCTTAGATTATTAGAGAAATAGGAAACTAGGAGTTGAGAAAAAAGCAGCAGAAATAAATCATAAGGGAGAAAAAAAAGAGAGAGATGAGGCAATGCAGTGAAACTGTATGAGAGAGAAAGAGAGCTGGGAGAAGATTACCCCCAAACCTTGCAATTGAGGATTTCAATTTATGGGTGAAAACAGCCCTGAAGCTATAGGTGAGGAAGGACTTTCTTGTGCATTTATGATGTTAAGAATTGGCACCACTGGGCCCTGCACTGGGGGAATGGGAGTTGAGAAATAAAGACTACCCCCAGGTTAGTTTTCCAGCTCAGGTATCCACATGAATGTCTGCAGAAATGCGATGAAACCACACTGACAAAAGCTAAATTAAAATCATAAAATCAGAGAGGCCTTGAAAATTAGAAAGTGGACAAACACAGGAAATCTTCTGCACTGTAGATTAACACCATCAAACAAAACACATTGATAAGTTCTGTATTTAAAATATGGATAAAAGAGAATGGAGACATTGAAAAGTCACTGGTGATCAAAGGATGATAAATTAATATATATCCATTCCATGCTATTAATTACCAAATGAAGGAACATATGAGATACTGACATTCTCTCTAACTTGGTGGGCTGTTTCATGGTTCTACTTCAGAAAACATAAATTATATACATGAGATTTTTGAGAGATTAACTAATGATCTCATTTCCCCAATCCTGTTTTTCCCTACAGGACTGTAAATTTCTCAATTTCAGAAATATAATTTTATGTATAGAGAAGAGACTATTACATTGTAGTCAGCTAAATTCACCACATCCCACTTGGTTGTATACACAACACAACCTTAGGAGAAATGCAAGAAGCAAGTTTGTCAAAGTGAAACCAAAGAGTTTGAAAAGTATCCTGTAGCCAATAAGAAACCAAGGAAAGATTTTAGGTACCTCTGTCTTGAAAGTAGTTGTTTATTACTGCCTACTCTTCTTGACTATTGAGAGTTCTTTTTGTAAGATGCCATACTTAAAATATATTGAGTCTTCCTAGAAATGCAGTGGAAATTTTTCCTTTATTGAGAGCATATGCATGAAAGGAAAGGAATTTTACATGTGTAAGAACATAAAATAACCAATATCCAAAGTTAAAGAGAGAGGGAAATTTGTTTTGGGTTCCTTCACTGCAAAAGGAGGAGGTTTGGTATTGTTTTCAATTTTAAATGTATGCATTGCTTGGTGGACAACTGGAAATTAGGCAATTCTACTTGCCAAAGCTTCAAGATCTCACTCTTGAATCAGAATACCAAGTACACTTAAGATACAGAAAGAAGGAAGCTGCAATCTGGCATTACACACTAATCATATGTAAACTATGTGCAGTAGTGATCTTCGCAGTGGCAGAAAAGCTCAAAGCCACATGAAACCAATCAACACCATATTGATGTCATCTTCTCAAAACTTCTCATCTGTTTCATAGCCATCAGACATTGCAATCTTTAAAGCAGATATTTCCCCCTCTCTGTTGCTAAGCCAAATTTTGCACAACAGTAATTTTTAAAAAAATATTCTAATTGTTAAAAGAAAATAAAATGTAGTGGTTTATTTATTTAGTGGCAATAGTAATTAATGCTGATATTATTAACTAATTTATAAACTGTCCATTTAAAAACATGCTTACATGTTTATTATGTGTCTTTTTAGTGCCTAGATCAGCCAGACTCCTAATAGAAAATTATGACATCCTCAAACTGGATAATTTGAGTTCAAAGAAATACCTATTTCTAAAGGTATGGGTAAAGCTAAAAATGGTAGCTCAAAATAATAGTAAAATCCCTCTTTCTTGAAACCTTTGATAGGCAGTTGCTCCTCTGGTTTGAAAACTGTCCCTTCCAGAACTCATGTTGACATGCAAATGCCATTGTCACAGTATTAAGAGGTGGAGCCTTTAAGAGGTGGCAGGCCATGAAGGCTTCACCCTTATGTGTGGAATGAGTGCCTTTATAAAAGGGTAAATTTGGTTTCCTCTTTCTCTCTTGTCATTCTGCCTTCCATCATAGGATGGCAAAACAAGAAAGCCCTTGCCAGATGCCTGCACCTCAATCTTGGATTTCTCAGCCTCAAGAAGTAAATCTCTGTTCATTGTAAATTACCAAGTCTGTGTCATTCTGTTATGGCAGCACAAGATGGACTAAGGCAGCTATCAACAACTTGACAAATGTCAAGCTCCCCCTTGGCATCTGGGGTACAATGAAACAGACTCTGATGGCAGAGACCCCACTGAGAAGTCTTCTGTGTGTTTATATGATACGAGTGAATTTAGTTTTCCTCATCATAATCTGTCAGTTTCCTCTTAGACAAGTTTGTGAAAAATACATTGTCATGTCCTTAACACTGGATTGAAAAAACTGCACCAAAATCACTTGAAGGAAAACTGGCTGAACAAAGTTTCACAATAATGTCAGTCCTACAATGCATGGTCTATGCAAAACAAGATATCAAATTCTGTAACTTTCCAGCACACTAAATTATCTCCAATTTCCTCTACTTATTTTCTTACAAAAACACATGCTACACAAACATAAACACCCCAATTGCCTATCAACAATAACTGTGTACTGAGACTTCCAAAGAAGTTAGATGAGGTTTTATGTATTCCTTTAATATTTACAGGTATGTAAGCACTTGTGAGCATAAGCCTTTCACAGTTTCCTAGGTAGTTGGACCTCTTCTCAATAGAATGATCCTAATACTGACATAGGAAAATGAGCCACAAATGAGAGTTGGGCTATTACTTAGAAAATCTTGAAATTGTTACTTTCCCAAGTGATAAGAATAAATGATGAAATAAAAGAATGAGTGCTTGCTTCAGCAACTCATCATTAAAAGGGAAGAACTACCACAGGAAACAGAACTCTAAAATGTATGCACTTATGCAACCTTTCTTTTAGATTTGCAGCTAATTCTTATTATTATAAGATAAGGAAAAAAATCACATAAATCTTTGAAGAAAAAAAGAATGAAAGAGGGCTGTCTTTAAAGGTTACAAGCTAAATCCATTTCTTTACTTTCTGGTTTTCTTTCTTTTCTTTTAAATAATCATTGAAGGCATTGATTCAAAGGCAGTTAATATTACAAAGGAGCTAGAAATCATCTAGGAATCTATTGACTTTAAAATATTTTTTTCTGAAGAATATTTTGTTCAAATTCAGTAACGTTCCAACATATGACAGAGGTTTGTTCTGGCTGAAGTCCACTTGGGTTCCTTTCCTCTTGTAGCCTACATCAGTAGCAGCTTCTACAGGGATTCTGGGTAATTCCCCCCCCCCCCCACAGCACTGGCCTAGAATAGTGCCCCCTATGTAGAAACAGGAAAAAAAATAAGGCACAGAAAGATGAAGGGATCCAACATCACGAAGGTGGTACACAGCAGATAAACATGTCTTCCTGGCTTTTTTATCTCCTAAATTTATTTTCTCATCTTTATTTGGTAGGTCTACAGAATAACTTTCCAGGGGGAGATCAACTGTACCAAATAGTTAAAAGCTGGCTTCCTTTTTTATTTTCTTTCATTTCAAAAAAAAATCAAAACACCTGGTTGTGAAATGCAACATTTTCGAAACTGTCATATAATCACAGAATGTTTAATTATGGTCCACTTACTGATAATATGAGTTTTACGTGAACAGTTACATGGCAATTAAATTTCTCAGATTACCATTTTCTAAAGAGTTCTCCAGCCTACGTCAATGGCAAGGGATCCATTTTTCCAAACCTGTCTTGTTTCCTTAGTGAGTCAGTCTCTCGAAGCTTGTACTGCAGTCATTGTTTGTATTATAAAAGTAATCCCTAAAGTAAGAAGAACAACTACATATAGTCTCTATAAAATTCCTAGCCTAAATAATCATTTCAAATGCCTTGCTTTCTAAAGTATTGCTTAATATTACCTAACTATGACTAGTACTGTACAAAAATATAGAACACTTAGGAGAAGATTATGGCAACAGTGAGATCTGGGAACACTTGTGTATTGGAAGGAAAACCTTTGATTCTGGTGGGCAACAAAGAGAACGATCTTGAACAAACAAAAAGGAGAATATAAGAGTTTGGCATAGCATGCTTTTCCAAACGTATGGCTTCATTTAACAAACTTGGGACAGTCTTTATTTTTTCCATGATTACTTGTGTGTCAGCAGGCATAGCTTGGCCTTCTCCTTCATAGGCCTGACACTGAGTCAATGCTTAGCATCCAAACCACACATAAACTATTTTTTCCTCAAGAAATTGCTCATTGGATGACTTAATAAAAGTATTTTAATGTTTGGAAAGGAAAAACATGTTTGTCTTATTCCTTTAGATTTAAAGCTGCTTAGGGTTTGTAGAAAATACAGTTGTAAACAATATTCAAAAGGCAAAAGAAAGAGAGAGTTTGAGGATGCAATCTTGCTACCTCTGTGTTACTCCTACCATTCTGATAGGGTTTGGTTCTGTGTCCCACTCAAACCTCATCTCAAACTGTAATCCCCATATGTTGAGGGAGGGACCTGGTAGGAGGTGATTGGTTCATGGGGCAGTTTCCCCTATGCTCTTCTCATAACAGTGAGGGAGTTCTCATGAGTCTGGTTGTTAGGTAAGTGTCTGGCATTTCCCTTGAGCGCTCACACTCTTGTGCTTCCTCTCTCTCTCTCTCCCCCTCCTCCCCCAGACCCCCACTCCCATGTAAGACATGCCTTGCTTCCTCTTTGCCTTCTACCATGACTGTAAGTTTCCTGACACCCACCCAGCCATGTGAAACCATGATTCAATTAAACCTATTTTCTTTATAAATTACCCGGTCTCAGGTATTTCTTCATAGCAGTATGAAAACAAGACTAATACACATCTGCATACCAGAAAGCAAGAGTGGTGTAGTCTGATAGAGAATAGCAGTTACTACAGAAAGTGCGGCATGTGTGGTGATTCTTGCAGGATGCTGACTTCTTGATGAGTTTTCAAACCTTGAGCTTTGTACACACCAAATTGTTCTGAGATCAGGATAACTGACTGCTGATTCTAGTGAATTTATGCAATTCCTATAAGAACAGAGCAAGGAGAGATGAGAGACTGTAGCATTGAAGTCATGAATGATAACAATAGCACCAGTATCATAATAGCTAACATTCTGGAAGCATTTACTATTCAAACACTAAGCTAAACACTACATGCATCATTTTTCGTATTCTCACAATAAACCTCATAGTTCTCTTTTGCAGATATGGAAAATAAAGTTTAGGAAAGTTATGTAATCCATCTACATTCACAGAGCTAGTAAATTATGGATTCAAAAGTAGGAGTCTGGTCTTTCCCTTTAATACAAATATCCCATTCTTAATCAGCAACAATGCCACTTCCATCCTTCCATCTCTAAGTAGAGGAAGGTGGACTAGATCATGTATAAATTCCAGATAAACTCTTTCAAGCTTTTGATTTTATATTAAAAATCATCTCCTAAACTCCACTAGCAGAAAAACAGCATATCTTCTCCAGGAACACAGTGCTCAACAACTACTTTTCCAACCTCATCTTTCAAAGCAACTTGTTCATACATTTCTCATATTCCAACTGAATAATTTCCAGGGACTTTCCACCTCTCTGATTTCGTATTCACTGCTGTTTTTTTATTCTCACTATTCCCTCCCTTCTTGAACCTTTACCTATCAAAAATCAAACTATCTATAACTTCCAAACTAAATGTCACTTTCCCCACAAAGCTTTTCATCAGATGATGTCTGCTATATGCACAATTTTTAATTACCAGCCACGCATGTCCTGTGAGACGTTATAGCCTTTTACCCTGCAGATCACACATTCAGTGTGGACACTATAAAAGGAACAATATTGTCTAATATCTCTAATTATCAATATTGTCTAATGACTCTGTTCATCTACTATGGAGGTGGCTGATTCTTCTCTTATCGCTCACCTTTACCTGTACATTAACACAAGTCAAGTGCAGCCAATAAGGTCACAATGAACTGCTTATTTGTAATTATTTTCCAAAGAATTAAAAAAAAAATACAACATATCATTTATGGATGCTACGTAATCAGGAACCCTTACATGAAAAAAGTCAAGCAATTTCAGAAAAATGCTGCTAGGAAACAGTTTTGTCCCAAAATTCTGAAACAATAATACAACCAAGGGCATGCATGTGTAATCTTTTTTGTAGCACATTACAGACATACTTCTAATACTTCTAGTACTTTGTATTCTGAAATTGTATTTTCATTATGGTTTCTCAGCAGGAATTTCACAACCAGTGGTCAAAGCTAATCTCAACATCACTGATCTAGCTTCAAAAAAAAAAAAACAGAAAAAGTAACAGCAACAACAAAAATGAGGTTGAAGAATAGAGATTTTGTATGATACAAACTTCAATTAGATGACACATCAATCTTTTCACATACCATAAAACATAAATATGTATCTGGAAACCTCATTGCAATGCACAGGAATTAAATAAATATTAGGGAGGTAAGGGGAGATTATGACAGATGTACAAGTAGAAAAGGAAGAAAGTTGGGGAGAAGGATCATTGAGTTGATGTTCAATGCTAAGAAAGCACAGATCCCAGGTCCTAGAAGCAGACTTCTCTGCTCTCAGCATTCTTGACTGGCCTTCAATGGGCTCAGTCTGGGTTGAACATTTCAAAATAGCATGTAGGTTTTCCTTTCCTTTAGAAAAGGAAAGACAAATGTAGAACTTCATTTTCTTTACAGTGAGATTACATCTTTTCTGCCTTTGTGCAAAATCTCTAGGGTCTCAAGGTAAAAATAAGGAAAATACAGCCAACAGCAGATATTAAATAAAATCGTGCCTGCAAAGAACTTTGTAATTCAAATTTATTATCTAGTTTGTAACATGTGAGTTTTCATACTGAAGAACTATACCACTTTTATTACAAAATAAAGCTTTTGAGAATGTTAACATTTCTATTTTCAACAAATTTATGAATCAGACTTGTCTGATGTCATCTTATAAGCATCTAATAGCTAATATCTTAAGTGTTTCATGCTTGATAAACACATTTGGTTTCTTTTCTTTAAAAAATGGACACAATGTACCAGAATCTCTGGGACACAGCTAACACAGTGTTTAGAGGGAAATTTACAGCACTAAAGGCCCACAGGAGAAGCAGAAAAAATCTAAAATCAACACCCTTACATCACAATTAAAAGAGCTAGAGAGGCAAGAGCAAACAAATTCAAAAGCTAGCAGAAGACAAGAAATAACTAAGATCAGAGCAGAACTGAAGGAAAGAGAGACATGAAAAACTCTTCAAAAAATCAATGAATCCAGGAGCTGGTTTTTTGAAAATATCAACAAAATAGGTAGACTGTTAGTCAGACTAATAAAGAAGAAAGAGAGAAGAATCAAATAGACACAATAAAAAATGATAAAGGGGATATCACCACTGATCCCACAGAAATACGAACTACCATCGGAGAATACTATAAACACCTCTATGCACATTGTTTTGAGGCATAACATCATCATTTGTTAAATTTTAGTTTTGTGAACATTGTTTCTAAAATCTAAATCTCAGGTGTGTGTTTTCCTGAATACACAAAACTGCTATTAACTGTAAACAGAAAGAATTTGATTTCTAAGTCCAGGGCAATCTACCTCTTCAGTCCTAAAGATCACACTGAGGACGAGTAAGACTCATAAATGACACGACAAAAATCTCTGGTAGGCCTGAGACACAGGTTGGGAAAGGGGAAAAAAGATGCAAACAAAAAGACACAACAAAAGGATAAAAGTACTGGTGTGAAGACAAGGTACTTCAGGGAACATGTAAGTTTCATGTACAATAAGGCATAGTCATAGGATCAACTTCTCATAGGAAATATTGTCATCAGAGCTACACTTTAAAATGCAAAACACCGCATTATAACTTCCAAAACACATTAATCAGGAGAGGAAAACACAGACAAAAGCATTCTGATGTGAGAATACATCTTTCAAATGAATGCACTAAGCCACGAACCACCTCCAATCTAATGGTTACATGACTGGGAGCTGGGACCAGCTCAAGGCCCTGGTCAACTGTGCATAGTTTTGCTGTTGTCTCAAGAATCTTCCAGTGATGAGCCAGACCACTAATAAGTGATTCCAAGGTTATGGCGTAGCAAACTGAAAAGGTTCCTTAATTGAAAAGGTTACTTACCCCTCACACTGCTAACACTGTTTCCTTACTCACAATTAACCTTATGATCTTAAATTATAAAACCCACGTAATAAAGCTGACTTAATAAGAAACATCCTGCCTTATTCTGCAAAATAATAAAGAAGTCAGTCTCATTCATTCAAATTATGGTAAATTTAATTCTTCGTGAATTTCATAAAAAAGCTCTATTAAAAAGTTCAAAATAAATACACTTGCTCAGATACAAAGGATAAAACAAACTGTAGGAATGTTAAGTCCTAAGCTGGTGGTTCTCAACACTTGTAACAATTTAGAATCACCCAGGAAACATAAAAAAGAAGTTTCCTAGGCTTCCACCCTCGGAACAATTATATTACACTTTCTGGGAGGTTAAACTCGGGCATCAGTATTCTTTAAAAACTCCTCAAGTCATTATAATATGCAGCCAAGGTAGAGAACTACGGACCTCATCTAGTTACTTATGAGAGGGTAGTGGAGTGATAGAAGAAAATTCTCTTATAAGATGGGAATTCAAACTCAAATTACACAGGTTGTGTGGTTTGGGTCAAATGAATCAGCCTCTCTGTGCTTCATATTCTCTATCCTTAAAATGAAAGACAAATATCTTCTCTTAAGGACCGGATACCTCTCTGGGGTTGTTTAAAGATCAATTATCATAGAACAGCTGACAAGTGGTGAGATTGCCACAAGCCGGAATTCCCTCTCTCTTGGACACTTCCTTTATCCCTCTGCCATTGATCTGACTAAGCTTTTATTCCTTTCATTTAATGAAATATTGCTTTCTCATGAAAAGAAAATGGTGATTATTAATTTCTAGGGATACTAAAAATTAAGCATTTTTAAATTTATGCATTCCATAGTCAAGGTTTAATATACTTATTAAGAATAATCTAATGATATGTCTTGAATTATCTACCATATCTCAGTAGCTTACTCAAAAAATAGTAATCCTCATGCAAAAATTGTCTAGAAGAAGTAGACAGACATTTAAAAATGCAATGAATTACATAGGTACAATAATAGAAAAAAATAAGATAAAATGAATGTAAAGAGAGGAAAGTGTCAGAAAATGCTTTGAGCAGAAGAAAAGCTCTAGTGTGATTACAGACCTTTCTTACTAAATATGCTTGCTAACCAAACTTATTCTTTCATATAAAGAACAATTTAAGAAATCAGAATGTTGTAATTTCTAATCTTCTAAATGATTGTCTGCCAAATTCATATCAATTTGACAAAAAAAATGAGAATGTCAAATATTTTAAAGAACACCTAAAATTATCAGAAAGACAGCATAATAAAGCAAACTATTTAAACTAGTTAACAGTGAACACAGTGGACATTTATACATGAGCTATCTTAGCTGGGCATAAATGCCATCTGAGAATAATCTAAACCACGGTCACTATGTCCCTTGTGACTTCTTACCACAGCTCTACCATTGGCACAGGAGATGTTGGATTCAAGAGACGACTTTTAAGCAACGAAACCATGCAGTGGCACACCATGTGCCAAAGGAACTTTTTTTAAAGATGGAATCTCACTCTGCTGCCTAGGCTGGAGTGCAATGATGCAATCTCAGCTCACTGCAACCTCCGCCTCCCAGATTCAAGTGACTCTCCTGCCTCAGCCTCCTGAGTAGCTAGGATTACAGGCACATGCCAACACACCTATCTAATTTTTTTATATTTTTAGTATAGACGGAGTTTCACCATGTTTGTCAGGCTGTTCTTGAACTCCTAACCTCAGGTGATCTGCCTGCCTCGGCCTCCCAAAGTGCTATGATTGCAGGCGTGAGCCACCGTACCCAGCTGGAACTATTAATAGCACACCGTGTGCCATGTAGACTATAATTTCACTATCAGTTCCCATAAATGAATGCAGATGCCACATGCCCATGGGACCATCTCTGGTGAACTTTTTGATCACTGAATGGAGGGATCCAGTTTGTTCTTCTCATAGAGCCAAGAAAGGTCTTTCCAATGCTGCAACATCCTCATTTGTCAGGAGACATGAGCGTGAAGAGGTTGATGGGCAAGGGCTTGATGCTGACTGCTAATATTTGCCATGTTAGCTCCCTTCTCTCCTTTATGAGAAATGTACATTTTAAGAGATTAACCAGCATCTGTACTTGAAAAGACCTACTCAACTACCAAAGTTTATATCAATCAAAATAAGCAAAACCAATTGAGACTTTTTGAGGATTTCAAAAATTACATGTCTAGTACTCATTCATTTATGTTGTTCATGTTTCGAGTTATTTCTTCATTCATTACCTAGACATTAAATAAATAATTATAAAATCTCTATTATAAACCAGATAATGTGTGAGGTACTGGAGATGAAAAGATAAATAAGACAGCATCCTGCCTCAAGCTCTTTACAATCTAGAACAGGATTTCTCAACTTAATGACATTGGGGGCCAGGCATTCCTTTGTTACAGAGCCTTTCCTGTGTATTGTAGGATGTTTAACATCACCCCTGGTCTCTTCCCCACTAGATGCCAGTAGCACCCCCTCACCACCCCCTCCTCAGTGTTGTGACAAGGAAAATGTCTCCAGACATTGCCCAGATGCCCATGGGGGACCAAATCACTTTCAGATGAGGACTGCTGGTCAAGAAGGAAGAGCTAGACATTACAAAATACAATGAATGACATGGACACAATGATAGAAAAACACATATGCTAAAATGGAGAAGAGAGGGAAGTGTCAGGAAATGCTTTGAGAAAAAAAGACCCAAGAGTGTGATTATAGACCTTTCTTTCTGATTAAATATGCTTGTTATTTCTACTGTAACAAGACTATCCCAGGTTGGGGTGAGAGGAATCATGTGAGGTCATCTCTTCCTTGAACCCCAAATGGGATCTTCTCATTTGATTTCTTATCCTTCACACCTTCCCCTGGATTGAAAGGGATAACACTCAACTGTGTTTCCCTCCTGGATGAAACTACTCTAATGCAATGTGTTCTCCTTCTCTGGATCACAGTAAGCCTTCAGGCCCTTGTAGATTATTGCAAGCATGATTGAGTAGAAGGAAGGCTTGAGGTAATGCTCTTGAGTGTCCCTCAGCTTCAGTGTGACAAGAGAAGGGCTTAGAAGTCCCATGTGTCATGCAGAGGTTTCCAAAAGCAGGGAAGTTAAGAGCCAGTGAGACTGCAGTGGGGCTTCTGCAGCAAGTGGCTGAGGTTTGATGGGGGCTACAGTGCCTAAAAGAGCCAAGATGGCATCAAGGCAGCAAGAAAGACCACTGTGGAGGCTCTTGCAGTGAGAAACAAGGAGCAGAGACGAAATCCTAAAATAAGTCTAACTACACAAAAGTATATGGAAAAATTGAAATACCATTCAAAGAATGTTACAATTCTTTACTAGAGTAGGCATCATTCAGGAAGATCCTATCAGTTACAGAAAAGGAATCATCTCCATATTCTTTGTTCATCTGCAGTTTCACATAATGACTTCTATTTTGCTACTCAATAACTTCAAGATTAGAAATACAACATTCTGCAGGAGCACACAACACAGTGGCTTAAACAGGTCTGGGCACTCAGAGAAAACTGGAATGAAAACATAGAATTCTGAACAGATATTGGAGCATGAACCGAAAGTAGCCTGCTGAAAGTAGAGAAGACAAAAAAAAAAGAGAGAGGAAAGATAGTCCAACAAAGAGGACAGAGGCAAGGAGCTCCAAATGTGGGGAAGAATTAGGTGAGTGTGAGAACTTGCATATATACATGCAGTGTTTCTGTAAAAAGAGTATAATAGTCAGCATTTATTCAGGATTTATTCTATTCCAGGTACTATGCTACATGCTTTACAAAACTAATCTTGATTGAGATTCATAACAATTTAGCAGGCAGTTATAACTCCTCTTCCTCATTTAGTTATTGTTATCTTCATCATCATATTTTGTATTTTGTGAAATAGACGCAAGGAATGAAACAACAGATTCACAAGAACCATTTGAGAAGCTATTGCTGCAGAGTAGGGAGAACTGAAGTTCCACACTATGCCATCAGTGATTGGAATAGAAAAGAATAAATGGATTAATGAGTCATTTCAAAGGTAGAACTGAAAAAGTTTGGATGCAACCAACTTATTTTTAAAATTCAAGAGAAGTGTTGAATACGAAGCCAAAGCTTTTTAACTCTGGAAAACAAGTAGCAAAGTCCTGTCCCCAGATGTCAACAGAAGGTGGAAAGTGGAGCTTGGGGGGGCATGCAAAGTCATAGAAAATATAAGCTGTAAAATGGGGAGGTAAGATTTGCACTGCTCTGTTTGAGGTACCGGCAGGTAGCTGGAAATGGAGAATGGGAGCTTTGCAGGGAGAGATGGCCAAGGGCATAAGTTTAGATGACTTTTACTTTGAGGTAAAAGTTGGAGTCTTAGGAGTGATTAAGATGGTAAAAGAGAAAGGAGCAAATTAAAACAAGTACTGATAGTTGTGGATAAAAAAGAACCCATTCCGCTCATCTGCAAATTCAATTTATCTTGCTTTCTGCTCAAACATTAACAATTCCAAAAGGACTGGAATCCAAAGTAAATACTACCTTTCTGACTTTTTGCTCCAAAGAGACCAGGAAGAGCAACCACCATCTGAGAACTGTTCCTTTTCCAAGGCCTTTCCTGGTACAAACATTCCTTTTTTTTTTTTTTTGAAATGGAGTCTCACTCTGTCACCTATGCTGGAGTGCAGTGGTGCAATCTCCATTCACTACAACTTCCATCTCCTGGGTTGAAGCAATTCTCCTGCCTCAGCCTCCTGAATAGCTGCGACTACAGGTGCATGCCACCACGCGTGGCTAATTTCTTTGTATTTTTAGTAGAGATGAGGTTTTACCATGTTAGCCAGGATGGTCTCTATCTCCTGACCTCATGATCCACCCTCCTCGGTCTCCCAGAGTGTTGGGATTACAGGCGTGAGCCACCGTGCCCAGCCTGGTACAAATATTTCTAAGCCTTGTGCTCTCCATGGACCCTTCGGAGATCCATATGCTCATGTCATTCTGTGATCACGCCCATGGACCTGATTCTCTTAACTATTTCTCAGACTAAATATCAAATCAGGTGGGGACTTGAGATATGGGTGTTTTAATGTTGTTGAGGTAAATAAAATAGTGAGCTCCCACTGCAGGACACGGGACACTGGGCCTTGCAGCTTGGTATCATTAAATGTGTTTAATTTGATTTGTTGAAATGCTGTATCCCTGCTTTGTCATAAAAGAAGAAATTCAATATTTAAAGGAATACAGCAAATGTTTAAAACATGTTGCCTTTTCCTCACCATCTGTCTTTTATTTATTAAATTTTGTCCATTTAAAATTATCCTCTCCCCCAACCTACAACTGTCAAAATCCTATCTTTCAACATCTCATCTCATCTCAAAATCTCATTAGAAAATTGTTCCTATTCTTCTCAGAGGGAATGAATTGTCAATCACCCTATGCCCTGGGCACTTCTATCTGCTAATGTATTTGCTGTGTTCTCCTACATTTTAGGGATGAGTGTGTGTGTGTGTGTGTGTGTGTGTGTGTGTGTGTGTGTACATCTGCTCACAATTGGACTTACTGAATAGAGTTGCTGAAAGAAACATATGGCCGTGTAAGTAATAACAAATAGAAGGCCTCTATGAAAACACAAGCCACAAATCATGCTGAAAATAACACTTTCAGCAGAAAAATCCTCATTTGCAAATAGCAACAGTATAACTAGCCTTCAATTTTACTTCCTTATTGGTGATGCAATTCTTCTCCATTGCACACAATGCAAGACATTGTCAT
Source organism: Ateles fusciceps (assembly GCA_036589455.1). NCBI lineage: Eukaryota > Metazoa > Chordata > Mammalia > Primates > Atelidae > Ateles > Ateles fusciceps. The sequence goes on from JAZHEH010000222.1 coordinate 11,071,118, forward strand.
AAATGGATGTTCATATGATGGATTAGAAGAGCACAGAGTCCAAATATCTGGATTCTTTCACACATGGCTCATTAGCTGTTTTTGCAAAAGCCAATAGGAACTCCATGTTGATGCAATTAAATGTGACTGGAAAAGTCCATGCTTCTCAGATTTTTAGTGATACATATATATGTTTGGCATACAGTTCAATATAGTCACAGAAATTTAAAAAAATAAAAGCTTTCTACAGCTATGTCTGTTAACCATTATTGTACTACTTCCTGGAAGCAGGAAAAAAAATGAGTAGTCCTGTGCTGCTGGTCACTTCACCACATTGTCATAGTGAAAGAATAGCTAATACATAAATAAATTTAGCCCAGTATTAGGACTTCTAGCCTGTTCTTTATGATGGTAAAAATGTGCTTCAATTTGAAATTGTCCAGAATTGAGTAAAAAGAGGGATTTTATCCAACATTTCTTAATTTGCAAGAACACAAAATAGGTGAATTCTTGCAATTTTTTCTCTCATCACTTTCATTCTAACTGAGCCTGAAAATGGTGTACCCTACATTGAGTCAGAATGAGAACATAGCTCATTAGTTTCACAGCACTGGGAGAGCAAGTCTGGAATAAAATCCAGTCGCAAGGGAATTGAGGAAGAAGCTGACTTTCACGCTTTCACTTTCATTCTCGCATTTCCAATTTTTCCCTTTATATGCTAAAGAAACAGTAATCCATACCCAAGTTGGAATGAGCTTTCCTTCTTAAGTTTCTGTGCACATGAGAGCCTTAAAAAGGGAGGGCATCCTCTCATTGCTCTTTACAACTTTTGCAAGAGAGAGAAGATTCACTTTACCTTCCCTTTATTTGGTTATCTACTATAGAAAAATATTGAGTTATGTAATACCTGTATTTTCTCTTACCTGAAAATCTAAATACTAACAAAAAACGTGCCCAGCCTGGTATGATGTTATTAATTTAGGTTGCCCAAACTGTCCTACAGGGAAACAAATAAGCATGTTGTCATTGATCAGATTTTCTGGATACAGACACTGAGATCTGTGTACAAGAGGTTTCTTGGCATGTCTTCTAGGAGTATTGCTTGTAAAGGAGTGAAGAAGTAAAATTTTTCACAAGGAAAACTTGAAATGTAATAGAGTTCAATCAAAGGCTTCAGCCCATCCACAGAGAGTCTGTAGAACTCTGAATCTGTGGTGACCCTCTAAAGATGTGCCAAACTAGAGACAAGTCAGCCAGGCGTTTGAATACCCAACAGACCAGACATTGGACACTTGAGGAAGTATTCATCAATCAAAGGCAATTCTTACAGGGGAACACAGCTAGGATCCATCAGCAGCCAACATATTCAGGGTTGGAGAATGACTACCTTGACTCTGAAGGGAGTAATCTGGGTGACACACAATAGTATCCACTACAGTTCACTCTAATATAAGATGCTTGGTTCTACTTGATTCTTATAAATAAACTTTCTCAATCTAGAAACATCTTCTTTGGGATTCTAGTTGTTCTCATTTTCTAATGAAATTTTTAAGAGGAATGTTGTTGGTATAAACTACAGTCCTCTCCACTAGGGCTAGTCTCAAGGCTGCAAATGATACTCATTGGTGGCCCCCGTTACTCCCCATTCTATATTCCATACATTCGCAGCTTGCACCTCTTTTGGTCTAGGTTGTCTGTCTGTTGGGGTGACCCAAATACTCATCTTCGAGGGGTCTGAGGTCTTGGTAACCATGCAATTCTTGGGTTACACTTGCAAAACTTTTGTTTATTACCACCCTATCACAACCAGGAAGGGGAGTACCAAGCAACACACTAGTAGGTCAGTGGTGCCAAACGTGTTTTTCCCTGCCCCAAGTGTGGAACAGCTACCTTTTCTACCCCTAATACTTGGGGTCAACTACCCTACCATGATGTAGTCATTTCTTCCTACTCATCTTTTTTTTTTTTATTGTACTTTGGGCTCCGGGGTACATGTGCACATCCTACATCCTGCAGGATTGCTGCCTAAGTACATATATGCCACATCCCCCACCACTCCGTTGCCTACATCAGGCATTTCTCCCAGTGTTATCCCCCCATCTACTCATCTTTGATATAAGGAGCCTGACCAGACAGCAGTAATAGCTTAAAGCTCAACAGGACCTTCATTGTCTCCCCCTGATGAAAGTATTTCCTTTTGAGAATAAGTACTTCTAGACTCACCAAGCCTAAATTTTTTTAAAAAGGAAGCTAAAATTTCCCCTAGTGTGTTATGGGTGTGGTGGTAAGGTGGGCCACTCCACCCCTTAACTTCTAGACACCTACTGGGAAAATGACATCAATTTATGGTTATTGATTTAGGGTATTTAACCCCTCCTGGTGTATGCACCCCTGCAGGCTATCAACACCAAGTTGGCATATCATTTGTATCACAAAAAAGAGCTATCCCATCCTACTTTCAGGTTGGCATCTTCTGCCTAGCAAAATATATCCATTCCAATTTTACATTTGGAGACCCAGAGTAATGACTACTATGTAAATCTGGGAAGCAGTGGATCCACTGGGAACCTGTCCTGAGCTAGCACTCCATTTATTACTTGCTTCTCATATATGCCCACTCTAACAGTGATACATGATTGTGCTTCAGTTCCTGTGTATCAAGGTCAGTGCAGATCCTATGTCTAATTATCCTCAAAATGCCTGCACATTCCTCTTTCCCCAGTATATATTACCCAAGTAATGTTCACATGCTCCTTTGGTGAAGAACCTGTGAAGTTACTACCATATAAACTTGTCATGTTGCAATGTTCCTTTTTCTGAGTACCATCATCTCTTTGGTGAGAGATAACACAAATACATTGGCATATATTATTTGACTTTTATCTTCTAAAGGGAGTATTTCTAGAGAGCGTAAAGACCACCTCTATATATGTTATCTAATTTTAATGTATAATAATTTTCATACCTTCCACAAATAAAATATAATACAGGGAAATACCTCTTAAAAGTCAGGTGGTAATAATAAAATAAATCATGTGTTTTATTTATACTGAGAATTAGAGTACAATTATATATCTATATACTATAATTAGATGTACCTATATATCTATTTACTTATGTATAGCATTTCCTGACAGTAAGATGAGCAACTGATGTTTTAGAGAACATGACAGAAAAGTATTTTTCTAACCTGGTGCAAGGGTAACATCGATATAACTACTTTCACTTTGTGGCATCCAAAACCCTCCCGTCTTAACCTGTCGTCAGGTGTCCATATGGCAAGGACATAACTACACATACTTTTCACACAATGTTTCTGGAGAGCACCTGGCAGACAATAGTCCATGGGTCTCTCAAATTTCTCCATGTCCAATCCTTCATTCCACATTATTTTTTTCAAAAATATTTGTGCGATGAGAAGCCTTAAAGAGAGAGATAATGTCTCGCTCTAGAACAAAGAACTTATGTCCCTGAAACAGAAAGATGATGTCTCCCTCCAAATTAAAAAGCATGTTTGCTTACTCTCCAGCTTAGTAAAGATAATGACTCCTGCCAGGGGAAAGAGGCAGGCATCTTACTTCTCATTATAAAAGATTTGAGTTCCCTAAGTTCAGAATTCCTTGACTGTAACACAAATCACTAAGTATACAAGAATCACCTGAAAATGTTTGCAACTTCCTGTGGGAATTGAGACTGAGGAACCAGCACAAAAAAATGTTAATGCTCTAGCGACTGCTATTGCTGCAAATAATAAACTGCCTTTTTTTCTTTTTTTTTTTCGAGACAGAGTCTCACTCTGTTGCTCAGGCTGGAGTGCAGTGGTATGATCTCAGCTCACTGAAACCTCTGCCACCCGGGTTCAAGCTATTTCTCTGCTTCAACCTCCCAAGTAGTTGGGACTACAGGTGTGCACCACCACCCCTGGCTAACTTTTTTATATTTTAGTAGAGATGGGGATTCACCATGTTGGCCAGGATGGTCTTGATCTCCTGACCTAGTGATCCACCTGCCTCAGCCTCCCAAAGTGCTGGGATTACAGGTGTAAGCCACCGCGCCTGGCTTAAACTGCCAGCGTTTCTGACCTCAAGGTCTTGCATCTTCTGTCAGCATCCATGAATCCATGGCAGGCCGATTTTTAAATTTGCAAACAGGGTAAAAGCTCACACCCTTCACAGTTTTAGACACGTATGTTGTTATGCAAAGATATACTTTAAACAGCAGCAAGGGCATTATAAACACCATTCTAGGAAATACTATGCAAATACGAGTTAAAATCATCCATATTTCCGTGTTCTAGCCAGAAAAGAGAAATACTAAGTCATGAAGACATTACCTTTTCCAAATTATATAACTATTTTATGATGGAACCAGGAGCTCAAATATTGCTTGGCTAACTTGATTATAATAGGTTCTAGCTGTATAGTACTTCTTATATCTGTACTTTAGAAGAAAATCTTGTGGTGTTTTGTATGAGGAACTCAGAGTGAAGACTTTTACACACATTTTGTTTCCCAGTTTCTAGACCTAAAAGAGAATCAACATTATTTTATTCCCATAGGAATAGCAATTCTGTATTCTACATTTACACTACAATTTATTACCAAACTTCTCTGTCATATGGACCTAACACTGTCTTAGTCTGTGTTCCTCCAAAGCAGAATCTGAGATAAAGGTTTGCATACCAGGAGTTTATACACAAGCATGATTCCAGAAAGCTAAAGGGAAATCCAGGAACAGTGAATCCATGAAAGAGGAAAAGTTAGCACAAAGCTGCATTATAAAAATGGCCAACTGCTACAACAGACTGTGCCCCAACCAACAGGACCATCTGACGAGTCTTATGTACATCTTAGAACTAGGAGAAAGCATTGATCTACAGACTCTCACCCACCCTGTTGCATCAGGTCTCCTGCATTTCCAGGTTGTACATGTGTGAGAACCAAGTGGGTTCCCATAGCAACCGCTGAGAATTGGTGTGGCAGGAAGCAAGAGGTGTAGGTGGAGGTCAAAAGAGAGATGTCAGGTCTTATCTCTACAAAGCTGGTGAAAACCCAGTATACCCAGGAAGAATCTGCAATAATAGGTGGGGTTGCAAGAATTAAGAATGAGATTCAAGAGTTAACTAAAACTAGCCTCCTCTGCACACATTTTTGGTGGTAAAGATGGTAGCTTCTCTATTACTGACTAGAAACCAGACACTTTTAGTCTTCAACCAGACTTCTTACCCACTGAAGAAATTCTATTATTCTGATTTTTCACTCTAGCCATTTCTTAAATCAGAGAGGCTATATAACACGAGAGTCAAAAAGACAGTTTCTGGAGATAGACTTCTGTAGTGAGAACCAAGTTACATAACCTTCTGATGCTTCTGTCTGCTCATCCATAACAGGAAAAATAATAATCATATCTACTGCAAAAAACTGTTCATAAGGATTAACTACATTAATACTTACAAAGTATTTAGAAAAGTATCCAGCACACACAGTCTATGAATATTCATTACTACATTATTTAAACTTCATCATTGATATTCTTAGCTTAAAGAATGGCACTTTCAATAAAATGTATTATTTATTTGCTTGTAATGGGATCTAAAATAAGGAATAGAGTCTATTGAATTTGAGCAATACATATTCCCAATGGGTTCATAAATTTATAAAAATGGAAGGAAAAGAGCATTCTCAAATATAAACTTATTGAGGGTGCAAGTCTGCTCTACTCATCTCTAAATTCCTGAGACCCAGTGAGGTTCCATTTTCTCCACGCTTACCTCTACAGCCCCATCCTTTGCAACACATATTTCCAGGTTTCAAGGTTCATATGGTTTGGCTGTGTCCCCGTCCAAATCTCATCTTAAATTGTAGCTCCCACAATTCCCATGTGTCATGGGAGAGGCCCAGTGGGAAGTAATTGAATCATGGGGACAGGCCTTTCCTGTGCTGTTCTCATGATAGTGAATAAGTCTCATGAGCTCTGGTGGTTTTAAAAAGGGGAGTTTTCCTGCACAAGTTCTCTCTTGCCTGCCGGCATGTAAGACATCCCTTTGCTCTTCCTTCATCTTCTGCTATGATTCTGAGGCCTTCCAAGCTACGTGGAACCGTGAGTCCATTAAACATCTTTACTTTATAAATTACTGAGTCTCAGGTATGTCTTCATCAGCAGCATGAGAGCAGACTAATACAAAGATGGTCCTGGCACATGTCGCTTTTCAGCTCCTTGATCACACCATGATCTCTCCTACTTCATTACTCTCACAAGTTATTCCCTTTGTCTTCAGCACTACTGCTGCCATTATTTGACTAATAATTGTCAGCCCTCAGGGCTCAGATTCTCCTTCTAATGGGAATCCTTCCTGGATCCCCCCAAGTCCGAGCAATGTTTCCTTCTTCTGTGCATCCAAGATGCCCACATTTCCTTGTCATAGCACTTACTCTTCAGCATTGTTATTACCTGTCCTCATCTGTTTCTTGCACTAGACTAAATTTTGCAATGATTATGTCATTTTCATCATTTAGTACTGTGCCTGGCTCAAAGTGAACCCTTAATAAATATTAGTGCAATCATCATTTAGTACTGTGCCTGGCTCAAAGTGAACCCTTAATAAATATTAGTGCAATCATCAAATGACAGAATGCATGAACACATACAAAAATATGTGATCAAAGGAGTGTACAGAAGGCACTCGAGTTATACACACACACACACACACACACACACACACACACAATGACAGCCAACAGCATTCACTTGGTTTTCTCATTTTTGTCCTCCACTCCACTCATAGATGGCTAGAGCCCTCCTCCTGGAATGTGATAGCAACATGTAATAGTGGTCACCTCTCTGGACTGATGCCTAACTATGTAGGGGTTTCACTGGGTTTCCAGCTTTGACTGAGAATGAGGAGCAGAGACCAACTCACTCTCCCTCCTAACAAGCAGAATTATACTGCTTCTTGTGATTGGCCCTTTTTTAATCTGACCCCAACTGTCTGTCTTCATACTTCTTACGTAAGATCTCCACTGCATGGTGCAAGGGAGACAGAGAACAGAGTCAGATCCAAGGATATAAGCTTGATCAGTGCTTTGAGTGGAGCCTCACTTCAGTATCACCAAAGGCAAAGGCATTCACTCCTCATTGACAGAGTCAATACCCTTAATTATTTCAGCAGTCACTTCTCACTAGAATGTGATTATAACCCCAAGCGATTCCTCATTATGCATGAACACAGTGGTAATATTTTAAAGTGAACAAAAACATTTTTAGGGTCTCTATCTCCTCAGTGCCCTTCTCCTCAGTGCTCCTAGCCTTCCCCCCTGGAGCTTCTTTCTCCCCCGAAGACTGTCTTTACCAGCCCCAGTGGCTCTCCAGATCATTTCCAAATCCACCAAGATGAGAGTATAAGTCTCAAAACAGTGTTTTCAAAAGTAGGATTTTTGCATCTCCAAAATCTGCATCAACAACTCAATGCAGTGAACTAGATTACCTTGAGGTGGGGCCCCTGAATGTCATTTTAAATGCCCCAGGTGATAAAAATTATGCACTCTCAAGATTGAGATTCACAGACCACTCTTTCCAAATATTTTCAAGTAAGGAGATAACCTTCAAACTACAAGGTAATGAAGCCCGATATGTATCTGAACTGAAAAACCCTTTGTTTCCCCATAAGAATGTGCCTGGTGGCCAGGCGCAATGGCTCACACCTGTAATTCCAGTAGTTTGCGAGGCCAAGGCAGGCAGATCAAAACGTCAGGAGTTCGACACCAGTCTGACCAATATGGTGAAACCCTGTCTCTACTAAAAATACAAAAAAAAAAAAAATTACCCAGGTGTGGTGGCGCATGCCTGTAATCCCAGCTACTTGAGAGGCTAAGGTGGGAGAATTACTTGAATCCAGGAGGCGGAGGTTGCAGTGAGCTGAGATTGCGCCATTATGCTCCAGCCTGGGGTGACCGAGAGAGACTCCATCTCAAAAAAAAAAAAAAAAAAAAAGCGCCTAGCTCAAGTAATTAACTACATAGCAGTGGGCTAATGGAGCCATATGGAATTGAGATCACATCAATTTAGGGGGTAATTGACTCTGGCATCTGACATCAGTTTAAATCTGAAGCCAGAATTTATGCACTGCTTAAAGATATGTTTTTAACTTCTAGGAACTAAATGTTCTCATGGTAGCAAGCACTGTTGGAAGTCTTAAGAGACTTAGATTTGCTGGCTTGGGCAGTGGATATGCATGATTACCTGAAATACTGGAAAACGTAAGAGGAATATTAGTGACTCTGAAGAATTCAAAGTTAAAGAATCTGGCTATAGATTGCATTTGAGTAGAATCCAGAGTTAGGAAATTGATGAACAATGTCCTACGCACAGTGTTACTAAATAAATAGTAAGCAGACAATATTTATTTCATGAGTAAGAAAAGTTTTAAGTAACCACATAACATTCTCTTTAAAACCAAGCCATTGTTGTCCTGTAAAGACATTTTCTTTACTAGTAGAAACCATAGTTATAGTTTGATTTAGGTAATTGTTATACTATGGTGAAATGCCTCTTGAGTTAACACTATAAAAGGTAATTTAAGATACTGATTCTTTCCAAATAGAATATTAGTTTCTCTTGTAACCAAATACAGTGGTGATACTATCCAAATGCATTCCTTTAACTAGACGTTGGCTCTCTCGCTGGGGCAAAGGTTTAAAGCTTGCTTCGTGCTGAATAAAGGCAGTCAATTCCTTCTTTTCTTCTATATGGTTGGGCACTGATACTCCAGAGAGAAAGTTTTCCATAAAAGGCACACATGATGTGTCTTCATCTCCTGATACTCTAAAGAGCTCCATTCCAAGCAAGCTGATGTTACAGTCTAAGACTTGAATCTGTCAATGAATTGTTGCCATCACTCATTTCAGTTTTGCCAGAAACTTCTAAAGGGATGACAGACCGAAACAGTCTAAGAAAACCCATATGGACATTCTCTCAAAAGCATATATTATAGTAGTTAATGAATACTATATATCTTTAGAAATGATACAATCAAGTATTAGATATTTTACAGACCTGTACATTAATATAAATACACTTTTACTCTTCCCAGAATGTTTAATTAAATAATAAAAAGAGCAATGAAAACCTGAATATAAAGTAGATTATATCAAAAGAAATGCTGGCCTTTGGGATACTAATTTAGATTCATTTTTTTAATTTTCAGTGAGGATTTATTAATTGTGTATTTGGGCCTAGGACCATAGGAAATATCAGTAATTCAAAGAATAATAAAAGATTGTCATTGCCACACCTAAATTCACAACTTGATAGAGAGAAGCAAACATATTTGAAATAATTATAAAACAGAGTGGGTCATGCCTGTAATCCCAACACTTTGGGAGGCCAAGACAGGTGGATCACCTAAGGTCAGGAGTTCGAGATCAGCTTGATCAACATGGGGAAAGCCGTCTCTACTAAAATATAAAATTAGCCGGGGTGCAGGGGCAGACATCCACAATCCCAGCAACTCGGGAGGCTGAGGCAGGAGAACTGCTTGAACCTTGGAGGAGGAGGTTGTAGTAGAGCTGAGATTGTGCCATTGCACTACAGCCTGGGCAACAGAGTGAGACTCAGTCTACAACAAACAACAAATAAACAAAAAACCAGTTTGTTGTTTTTACAAATACAAGAATGACTTTTACGTAAAGTCTAGGAGTTCTCATATAGATGACATTTGAGCTTAGTCTTCAAGAATGAGTGAAGGAGGTGGGCAAGCAGTCACATGGGGAAAGAAGCAAGTGCCAAGTCAGGGCTGCCTGCAGACACAGTGTATCTGGGGACTGGATGTGGGTTGGAAGGTCCATCGTTGTGGCATAGAATGGATTAAAAAGAATATCAGGAAATAATCCTAAGAAGCTGTGAGAAAGTCTCCATCATCCATCACAAAATAATATTATTGTTGATAGATAACTTAAAATTTCTAAATAAAAGTAGGCAGTATGAAACTGTCCACCAAAATAAAAAGTATTTATGGAGAAGGAATACAATCTTATGACCACATATCCATGAGAAGCTTAAAATTCCATTTTACAGAATCATACACATTGCTTTTTGAAGTCACAGACAACTCTAATAATTCATAATTATAAGGAAACTAAACAGAAAGATGCAAACTAGGTCAGCAATGTAGAGCACTAATCATCTGATCCTATTCTGTCTGTTTTAAAATCCTGAAGACTAATTCTTCCAATATGTGGAATTACAAGTTTGGCTTTTTTCTCATCTTAATGCAAAAGCAAAATAAAAATAAATTCAAATCTTTAGAACTAAAAGTGATATGTGGGTTTTGGACCATTTCAGCAGGAATGGCAGTTTCCTGTGCTCTGTCCTCATTATTATAGAATATTTCAGTGCAGTATTCACAGACATTCTGGGGGAAAACAATCTTATAATAAAGCAGATGAACAAGTTGTGCTTCACCCACTCTTCGGCCTGTCCTTCCCTCACCCATCCCACTTTAAGGCATTATGTTACTGCAAAAGAAGCTTCTAAAAAAGCACTCTGACAGATGACTGAAAAACAATAGGTATGTTTTTAAAAAGGAACATTTACTGAAGTAAAAAAGATATATAATTCAAGGAGAGAGTGAGATTTTGAATCTTCCTCTCCCAAAATATGTTCTTGTTTTGACTTTTTTGCCTTTGTGACTGTGTTCCCAGTATGCCGACCATTATTTTTTTTTCCAAGACAGAGCCTCTCTCTGTTGCACAGGCTGCAGTGCAGTTGCATGATTTCAGCTCACTGCAACCTCCACCTCCTGGGTTCAAGGAATTCTTCTGCCTCAGCCTCCCAATTAGCTGGGACTACAGGTACGTGCCACCACTCCCAGCTAATTTTTGTGTTTTTAGTAAGATGGGGTTTCACCATATTGGCCTGGCTGGTCATGAACTCCTGACCTCATGATCTGCCCGCCTCAGCTTCCCCAAGTGCCGAGGTTACAGGCATGACCCACTGTGCCCAGCCATCCTTACCAGTTTTAAAGATGTTTATTACTACCACCATGTGTTGTGCTGGTGTTATGCAATATGCTTTTTTTTAGGACATTGTATTTAAATATTTAAAAAATTAATGAAACATATCATGAAAATAAAATTATATGTTCTTAGATAGTTTCTGAAAAATTCGCATTGTCTTTGTGTGTTTTTTGTTTCCTCTACATGAATAGTCATAATCTGTAAGTGTTGATTGTTAAAGCAGAGCAATTTAAAAATGCATTATTTTGGCAAGCAAATAAAACTTTTACACATTTTTCTCTATATTTCCTAAAACAATTATCTTAGCCCTCAGTCTTGCTCTGATACAGAAAGCTTAAGACACTCATATGAAATGCATAAATACCATCTGTATCTTACCTAATCAAAGACCCTCTTAAAAGTGTCCATCATTGTAAATTAGCTCACTATTAATGGTACTGAAATTACTTTTTTAATAGTATCACTATATTGAAAGTTTTAGTTTATGATTTAATATTCTTAAACATTTAAAAAAGACATTTTCTGGTTTAATTTATCATTTGGCAATTTCATTGGCTCATATTATAACCATTCCATTGAAAACAACTTTAAAAGACAGATAAAATATTATATATATACACACACACACACACAGGTATATATAGTATTGAAGGCATTGAAGAGTACTGAGACAAACAAGCCTTGAGCCACCAGGATCTCAGAAGAAGAAAGGACAAGAAGCTGAGCCCAACAGTTTATTTGCTCTACCCTCCCATAGACATTTGCCAGATCTTAAGCAAGAAACTAAGGAACTAAACTGAAGCCAGAAAGCCAAACAAAACTTTTAACTTTCTAATAGGCTATGGAGATAATAACAAGAGGTCCCAGCTTCTATTAAGATCCTGGAAGAGGTAAAGCCAAAACAAACCAAATCAGGTTTTCTAAAACTAAAACCCAACTTCACATCAGCTCAAGCATAGCCTGCTTAAGGCTAATCTTCATCTACTTTAATTCTCTGCCAAAACAAAAGTAAATTCTTGCTGGCAGAGAAAAACATTAGCCAGAACCCCAAATAATCCCTAAAATATTTAAATTATCTGATATTCAAGAAAAAGTTACCAGACATACAAGGAAAACTGACCAAATGACTAAATTGAAGAGAAAATCAGAATGAATGAAGTCCAGAAATAAGAATTACTAGAAACAGATCTTATAGTCATTATGATACATCTGTTTAGTAAAACAGATGACAAAATGTAGAATTTCATTCCCCAAACACTGGAATCTATAATGAACATTTAGTTCTAGATAATAGTACTAGACTAGTTGTAGAACTACTCCTAGAAACCCATCCTAAAAAATACAATTACTGAAAATAACATATCAATAGATGAATTTAACAATAGGCCATCCAAGATAGAGAATTAATGAGCTAGATGATAGGTAAAAATAAAAAGAGGGGAAAAAATAATTTATGGTATTGGATCAAGATAATTGCTGTATTGGGAGAGGAGCAATATAATGACAAATGCAAGCATCTTCTGGTGTTTTGGTAATGTTCTATTACTTGAAACAAATAGTGGTTATGAGGGAATATTCGCCTTGTGAAAATTCATAAAGTTGTGCAGGTAAAAATGCATAAAACGTATCATTCATGTACTTTTCTATGTGTATATTTGAGTCAACAAAACATGGACTTCTGGCCTTTTAGTAAAAGCCTCCTGAGCTCAATTATCTTCCCCTCCATTATTTTCCAGAGAAAGTTTTCTATTGGTGAGGAAAATAGCTTTTGTTTTCATAATAATTCATGTTACTGCAATACAGTGATGATGTGCTCAAGAGCACCTAACTTCTATGTAACCCTGAGTCATAAGTTTGTTTGACTAGTCATATCAGATATGCCACTGGGGAAAACTCTCCCTTTCAACCTAGAACATACCTGTGAGACTCTGGGTACCTTCTTGTTATTTTCTGCACATAGCCTATATAGCATCTTCTGGGGAGCATTTTGCCATAGAGAAGGGTATATGACCTTAGGAGGCAACTGATCACTCTTAAGTCTGCTCTTGGCTGAATACATTTAACATCTGAGCATCTAAAACCATGGCACTGGAAAGGTTTCTTCCATTCCTAAAATAGGCTGAATTATAGTGATTTGCTGAGTAAAACTCCACAAAAGATCAGTAAACTATTGCTCATGAACCAAACCCAGGTCATGTCTTACAGATTACAAGCCCTGTGACCTAAAAATGTTTTTTTTTACATTTTTACATAATTTTTTTTAAAGTACTATGAGATAGAGAGTTTTTACTACTGGGCCCTTTACAGAAAAAGTTTTCTTACTACTGCACTAGATCTTTGGTCATTTGCCCAAAACACCTAACAAAACAAAAATTCTCCTGGTTGGAAAATACTACAATCCTCTATGATGATTAATTTCATGTGTCAACATGGCTAGACCACAGTACCTAAATATTTGGTTAAACACCAGTTTAGATATTTCTGGGAAGGTGTTTTTTAGATAAGAGTAGAATTTAAATCAGTGGACTTTGACTAAAGCAGATTATTCTCCATAATGTGGTAGACCTCATCTAATCATCTGAAGGTCTTAAGAGAAATAAGACTAAGGTCCCATGAGAGTGAATCCTAACTCCAGAATGTCTTCAAACTTGAGCTGCAACATCTGCTCTTCCCAAATTCCAGCCTACTGGCCTACCCTACAGATTTTAGACTTGCCAGTCCCACAATTACATTAGCCAATTCCTTAAAACATTATAGAAAAAGTAGGATACATATCTAAATTACAGCATTAGGGCTATAGTTAAAAAAATTATATTGCATACTAGAAATCTACTAACAGAGTAATTTAGCTAGTTTTACCACACACAAACACACACACACACACACACACACACACACAAAGAGTAACTATGTGAGATGACTATGTTAATTTTACTGCCTCTAATAATCATTTCAATATGCACATCAAAACATTGTTATATATTTTATTATAAATTTTAAAAATCTTGTGTGTATATATCTATAGATAGATTAGATAGATAGATAGAGATATATCTTGTTGTCTCAGTACTATTGATTCTGTTTTTACGTTTCTGTTCCTCTGTTGGCCCTGTTTCTCTGGAGAATCCTCGCTTATACACCTTCAATAGCCCAATTCCAGCCAAATTATCTTCTCTCAATGACCCAAGAGACAACATATATGAAACGTAGTAATTAAAAAGACATTAGAAGAATAGAAGAATCAAGTAATACTAGCCACTTTTGAGAAAAAGAAAATGAGTTAGTGTGATGGATTTACTGCAAAAGAAAAGGAGTAGTCTCAAATCTTTATTCCTCTTTATAAACATTTTTTTTACAATGTGATTTTGAAGCTCCTCTTACCTATTTTCCCACTCCTTGAATCTAGGCTGGCCCTGTGATTTAGGCTATTCCAGTTCTAGACCTCAAAAAGCCTTCCTTACTTTCATTCTCTCTTTGCTCCTTTGCCTTTTCCATAAGAACAAGTTCAAGCTAGTCAGCTAGATTTGGAGACACAACATAGAGTATAGCCTAGTAACCTCAGCCCCTAGTTTACCAGCTAACTGCAAAAACAATGAGTTAACTTCAGCTGACAACAGCTGAATCTCTATCTCATAGCACTTTTTAAAAAACTTCTGTAAACATATAAAAAAAAAAACAAAAAAAAAAACACATGTTTAGATCACAGTGCTACCACACCCAGCCAAGTTGTTCTCTTTGCAGTACTTTCGTATTTTGTTTATAAATGCTGTCGGACCATGTAGCAGGCAGAAGTTCTTAGCAACTGTTCTGGTTCTGAGGACTGCCCAATTTGAGAATTATTGTTGTTGAGGATTTTTGCACAAATAAACTCTGATAAATTCAAACTTCTTTAAGTTTTTTTAACACCCAACAAACACAGATGCATGAGAATTAATAAATGACTGTTATTCCAAGTAGGTTTTGAGACAGTTTATTATGTAGCATTATCGTGGCAATAGAAAACTGAGAAACTGAGCCTGTTATTGTTTGTTTTATTCATCTCTCATCATCTTAACATCTGCGTAGGGATAGTCCAGTTCACAGGAAGGATGCTGAGCGTGCTTAATTTCATATCCACAGAGAAGACAGAAAGAAAATCCTGTTTTTGTAGTCTTGTCAGAAGTAAAGAATAATTTTCCTGGACTTCTGACAAAAGCCAGACTAATCCCAGTTTGGATAATTTTTTTCTTATATAGCCAGAATTCAACATGAATGTGGAAAGACCAAGTGATAATTTTATGCAACAAAAACAAAAAGCTGTAAATAAAGGAAGAACACAGGATGAATTACTTGGTTGCATATAAAAAAATTTCTGATAGCTTTAAACTTTTTTGAAGAGATTATTGGGCAAGTTGAGATACATTACCTACGGAATGAGTGGATTTGTTTTCTGTTCTTGAAAAAATAACTCATAAAATCAAAGAACTAGAAAATTATACATTTAATTTTCAAATTCAATACAAGTCATATAATTATTTTTGAAGCAATCTTAACATTTTGGGGAAGCTTAGTCTCAAATTTTTCAGAAAATGTATCAAAGACAAAACCAATTCAGTAACAGCAAAGAGTAAATATATGTTAGTGTTTACCAGTAACAATGGGAAATCATAAGATCATTTGCTACTTAATGAAGGGTAAAAATTTTAGGTCATACAGATTTTTCATGTTAAGTTTATGCATACAAAAGTCTCCACATTAAAAAATTCTTCTGGAAAATAAAAGGCATAGCTAAAATCAAAGGAGTACTGAAGAAAATTGAGACAAAAATCACACAAAGAATCAACAAAAGCAAAAGTTAGATTTTTGAAAGAATTAACAAGATTGAGAGACTGCTACCTAAATTGACAAAAAAAAAAAAAGAAAAAAAAGAAAAGGGTGATATTGCAACTGATCCCACAGATATACAAAATATCCTCAGAGACTGTTATGAACAGAAATGAATAAATTCTTGGAAACACATAACCTCCAAAGATTGAATAGGGACTAAATTGAAGCCCTGACAGACCAATATTGAGGCCTGAAATTTAATCAGTAATAAAAATTCCACCAACTAAAAAAAAGCCCCAGACTAGATAAGATTCACAGCCAAATTCTACCAGATATACAAAGAAGAGCTAGTAATCATTCTACTAAAACTACTCCAAAAACCTGAGCAGGAGGGGACTCCCCTGTAATTCATTCCACAAAGCCAGTATCACTCTGATACTAAAACCTGATAAAGACATTACAAAAAAGAAAACTATAGGCCAATATTCCTGATGAACATAGATACAAAATTCCTCAACAAATCAAATTTAGCAGGGCATCAAAGGCTTAATCCACCATGATCAAGTTGGCTTCATTCTTGGGATGCAAAGTTGGTTCAACATCTACAAATCAATAAATGTACTTCACCACATAAATATAATTAAAAACAAAAACCATATGATCATTTCAATAGACATGGAAAATGCATTTGATAAAACCACACATCCCTCCATGATAAAAACTCTCAACAAACTAGATATTGAAGGAACATACCTCAAATAATAAGAGCCATCTATGACAAACACACAACCAACATCACACTGAATAGGCAAAAGCTGGAAGCATACCCCTTGAGAACTGGAACAAGACAAGGATGTTCACTCTCACTACTCATATTCAACATAGTACTGGAAGTCCTAGCCAGAGCAATCAGGAAAGATAAAGAAATAAAAAGGCCTATAAACAGGAAGAGAAGAAGTTAAACTATCTCTTTACTGATGGTATGATTCTATACCTAGAAAACCCTAAAGACCCTGCCAAGATGCTCCTGAAATTGATACACTACTTCAGTAGTTTCAGGACACAAAGTTGATGTACAAAAATTAGTAACAATTTAATACCCCAAAAGTATTCAAGCCAAGAGCCAAATCAAAAATGCAACCCCATTTACAATAGCCACAAAAAAATAAAATAAAATACATAGAAATATATCTAACTAAGGAGGTGAACACATCTACAAGGAGAGCTATATAACACTGTTGAAATAAATTATAGATGACACAAACAAGTGGAAAAATATTCCATGATAATATATTGGAATATGTACTATCATTAGAATGGCCATACTAACCAAAGCAATCTAGAGAATCAACATTATTTCTATCAAACTACCAATGTCATTTTTCTATAATTAGGAAAAAAACTATTTTAAAATACATTTGGAACCAAAAAGAGCCTTAATAGCCAAAGTAATGCTAAACAAAAAGAACAAAGCTTCAAACAAAGTTTGAGGTTTACCTGACTTCAAACTATGCTAAAACACTACAGTAACCAAACAGTAAGGTGCTGGTACAAAAAGAGACACATAAACCAATGGAACAGAACAGACTACCCAGAAATAAAGCTGCATACCTACAGCCATCTGATTTTTGACAAAGTCAACAAAAATGAGCAATGGAGAAAGAAGTCCCTATTCAATAATTGCAGCTGGGATAGCTAACTAGCCATATCCAGATGAAGCTGGACCCCTACCACTCACCATATACAAATATTAATGCTAAACAGATTTAAAATGTGAATGTGAGACCTCATATCTTGTGCATCCCATTTATCCATAGAGAGATATAGATAGATAGATATAGATACATATATATATATATATATATATATACCTACTATGTACCCACAAAAATTAAAAGTTTTAAGACATTTCATAATACAAAAATAATGTAAGACCTCAAACTATAAGAATCCTGGATGAAAACCTATGAAACATTATTCTGGACATTAGCTTTAGGAAAGAATTTTTGACTAAGTCCTCAAAAGCAATTACAACAAAAACAAAATTGGACAATTGGGACCTAATTAAACTAAAGAGTTTCTGCACAGCAAAAGAGTGAACAGACAAGCTACACAATGGGAGAAAATGTTTACAAACTATGCATTTGACAAAGGTCTAATATTCAGAATCTATAAGAAACTTAAACAATTGAACAAGCAAAAAACAAATAACCCTATGAAAAACTAGTCAAAAGACAGGTACAGGCACTTTTCAAAAGAAAACATACAAGCAGCCAACAAACATATGAACAAGTGCTCAACATCACTAATCATCAGAGAAATGCAAACCAAAACCGCAATGAGATACCATCTCACACCCGTCAGAATGGCTGTTATTGAAAAGTCACAACAGCGGATGCTGGTGAGGCTGTGGAGAAAAGGGAGTGCTTACACACTGTTGGTGGGAATGTAAATTAGTTCAGCCACTATGGAAAGCAGCCTGAATATTTCTCACTCAAGAACTTAAAAAGAGCAGTACCATTGCACCCAGCAATCCCACTAATGGGTATAAAGCCAAAAGAAAATTATTCTACCAAAAGACACATGCACGTATGTTTATTGCAGCAAAGACACAGAATCAACATACGTGCCCATCAGTGGTGGATTTAATGATGAAAAGATGTCAACAAAAGACACTGAAAACTCCTAGAGGGAAGACAGGTGGAAGATGACAAGAGTTGGAAAACTAACTATCATATACTCTCCTTATTACCTGGGTAATGATGGTGTCATTTGTACCCCAAACCTCAGAATCACACAATATACTTATGTAACAAACCTTCACAGGTACCCCTGAATCTAAAAGTTGAAATCATTTTTTATTCTGCTAAATACATATTCATATTGCAGTTGTTTTTTAAGGTTTTTTAACTAGACTAAATACACTTCTTCATGAACAACCCAAATGCAAGAGTTTAAAAACGTGTTTATTTATTCATTTATTTATTCAGGGCTAACATATGTAATGCCTCACTTCACCATACCTTTATTCGGAGGAATTGAGTTTGGGAGCTAAATTATCTGCATGATTGTTTTTAACAATATAAAATAATAATAAGTGTATGTTTTCAGGCAAAATAGGCAACAATTCCCATGCATTTATCTAATGAAAATTATAACTCATCAACTGGAAAAGAAGATATGTTTTTACCTAGATATAGTCAGAATGAATATGTATTTTTTTTAATTTTCAATTTAATTTGCCATAGTAGCATTGTTTATTGCTGGAAGAGTGGCTTGGGAAATATTTTGATCACATTTCTCCAAAATGTAAATCTAGCCATATTTTATTGCCCAACTCCAAAACTAAACCTCATCTTATTTATGAGTAAAGTAACCAATACGAAATATCAGTCTCCTGAGTTTCTAGTACAAAAAAAAAAAAATGGAAGTAGGGAGAAAACGCTTTTTATAGAATTTCAGAACAGCCTCATACATTCTGAATTTTATGACAACCTAAGATTTTCAGATTTAAAAGGGTAAATTAAAGATGGTTTCATATTCCATCAAAAGTGTGGGGAAATAAACATTCAAGAAATTACTTCTGCATCATGTGTCAGAACTCATGTGACCTTGGCTCAAGGCAAGCTTGTATTACTATATTGAGCTGTCAGAGAGAGGGGGAGGACAGCAGGGCTGAGGCTGAGAGAGATTTTCTTAGCTATGGGCTGACTGGAGAGAGATACTGAACAGTCTAACAGTCACACTGTTATGGGGAAAAGAGGGCTTGAGTTTGATCTGCACTGATGTTAACCTCCAGGACAGCATGGTCTGCTGAGTGTATTTACAAAACTATCTGCCTGTGGGTCAATGCCTTGCTCTCCTTCCTCTCCTTTGGCCCCAACAAACCAACTCTGTTCCGTAACATAGCAGGTGGGGTCCACTCTGTAGTTTGCACATCCCAGATCTAAGTATCTGACTTTCCAGCTTTTCGTTGAGTTCAGCCAATAGGGCAAATCCTCAGAAGATGTGATGATGGAGGAAAGGGAAAAACCTGGGGTAATCTCCATGTTCCCCTCTGTATTAGGCAAAGTATCCAGCAGTGGCTATATCTTTACCAAGCTCCTATTAAGCCACTCTATTCCTGGAGTCTGGCAAAACTGCCTTATCCGGCCCTGTAATAACTAATACATCGGTTAGCTCCCCATTCCATTTGGTATCTAAGCTCTTTGCCATCCATGTAATCAATTTCTACAAATTAATCATTCTTGATTTTAATATTCAGAATTGTTTCCATTTGTTCTGACTGATACAATGAGAATTTACCTGTCCCTTGGATTTCATGGGTAGAGGCAGGAATTCCACTTGGAGTGGGTGGGCTCTTTCATAGTGGTTCATGAGGGCTATGGACTATAAAGACAGGATGTATGTCCCATTCTCATGGGGAAAAGGATTATAAGAGTTGTTTAGCAGTCCCAGAAAGGTGGACTGGGAATCACCACAGATACACAGCCTAAAAGAAGGATCAAGAACACACTCAGGTTCCAATGCTGAGGCCCATTCACACAAATTATACCTGTAGCCCGAGTGGTTGAAGAGGTATGGGTGGATGGAAAATCTCTAACTCAGGGGATACATGGGCTCACCCTAGGCACAGCAAATATTTTATTTAAGGAAGCGAGTCTCACACCAGTCCCAGATCATGCATGGTGATAACCTTCTTAATTCTTCCCAGATTAATGAAAATTGGCCCAGGGACTGAGCGAAGCTGAGCTCATCAAATTTAAGGGTTTGGGAATTCACCTTCAGGTAAATCTGACATAAACATCCTTTGAAAGATTCTAGCAAAATTATTGCTAGTGATAAAACCACCTTCCAAGATTCGGTAATATTTTCTATTCTTCTAATCATTCTTCTACTCTTCTAATTGTATTTAGAGTATTTGTCCTATTTTCTCTTCCAAAATACCATTTATCATCGATGTCAATAATCCTTTTCAGAATCTTCCTGGTCAAAGTGTGTGGTGCAAAGATGGGTAGCACTGGTATCATCTGGCAGCTTGTTAAAAATGCAGAATCTCAGGCTTTATCCTTGGTTTACAGAATTGGAATCTGCATTTCAACAAGATGCTCAGGAGATTCATGTATACATTAAAGTTTTAGAAGCACTTTAAGAGAAAGTAATTTAACTCAAGTAGCAACTAATATGATTAAAACACTCATCATAGCAATAGAGCACAGAGAAGAATTTTTTTCCTTAAAGAGTAGAGTGAACCATAAATACACACAAACAAAAAAAGTTAACAATGTGAGCTCAGGATTTTATTTTTTTACTTACATACTGCATGAAACTAATGAGCCCTAGATGATTTATTCAACCCCTTTCTGTTTATTCTACATGACAAATATTAATATAAGGGCTGTTGGCATAAAATGAGAGGCAGCAGCAAGAATGAAGACTGGTCAAAGGGACAAAACGTAGGACTGAACACCAAAGAACCTTAACTTTCTTTCCATGTTCATGACCTCTCTGCTATATGCTTGGGTGCAGAATGCCTCTTCCCTTGCTAAAGATGATTATTTCACCTGAAGTTTATCATACAATCAGAGTGAACAACGGCCATACTATGCGAATTTTATATAATATTAGAGAGTCTTGTAGAATTTTGCTCAAACAGATATTCTATTATCAAATTACAGATTTACCAAGATATTTGAAATAGAAAGTCTTAAAGTGGTTAAAGGCTGGTGGGGCGGGGGAAGAGTAGAGCTTTCCAGGTTAAAAAAATAAAATCAAAAAACAAGTTTTGTTTTCATGTCAAAGTCTGTTGCCATCCACTTGGGGTGTTTAGCAAAATACTACGGGAAACATTTAGGAAAAGTTATAGATTGTAATCTCAAACTTTTTGGAAGGCCAAAGATTTTACTGATGCAGGTTGAAGGCAGCTGCCTCACTAACGTAAGTATAGGAAAGAGATAGAGACTGATCAAAAGGCCTTACCCCACACCCATTTGTCTCCACTCTGTTTACTCATGTTAATTTTGTGCTGGGTGGTATTTCTGGAGAAGATCAAAGGGGGAATTACCCGTTAATAGTATTTACTCTGCCCCCTCACAACCTAAAGCTTTTGTCAGTCCTAAAACCATTCTCTTAACCATGTTAATTATCCACAAATGTGTTAACTTAGAACCTCTGTTGTAAAATATTGAGGGGAATAAATGTGTGATGGACACAGGGTCTGGGTCAATTGGTTGCATTTCGTCCTCTGAAAGCAGCCAACATCCATGCCTAGCCCACTTGAAACACTGTAATGGTGTGAGAGTGCATTCATTCATCCATCATTGAGTCAGGGTCTGCAGGTCAGACTTTCGCAGACAGTGGAGACCAAAGTCTTTTTGAAAATTATTATTTCCTTTGTTTGGAGGGGGGAGGCATCTTCCTAATAACACAAAAAATATATATTAAGAATGGAAAGAGGGGAAAAGCTGTCTATCTAACAACCTGAAATTACTGAGTGATTGAAGATAAGAAGACAAATGAGTCTTAAAAGCTCTGAAGACCATTGAAGCAAAGTAATCAATAAACTTTCTACAATCATGATTTTAAAGTAAAACTGTGTTATTTTTTCTGCTTTAAGTTGTATGGCTCAAAGTCTCCAGTACAGAGGTAAGCATTAAATTTCAGTTTCCTTTGATTCCTTAACACCCCATATAATTTTTTGGTAAAATTGCCTCTGCCTCTGCCTCTGCAGTGGCCTTAAAAAATATTAGTGTATTTAAAATTTGTATATGTAATAATATAGCTTAAGTTTTTAAAATATGAGTATTTATGACTCATTTTTATGTTAAGATTTAAGTGTAGACATATTTGCAAGTCTGCTATAGGGTTCTAGCTGCACTGACTGCTGAAATCTGATGTCTAAGTTGGAAAGGAGAGATATTTTTAAAATACAGACATGTTAAACTCATCAAATAAGGAGGGAAGAAGAGAGAAGAAAAAGAAAAGAAAGAATAATGTGTGTTTCTGCCAATTCAACAATTGTGTGTGTGAACATAGGAGCTTAAACTAGGAGCTCTGGAGTACACAGACAGCAGAGCACCATGAACACAGTTGGAATGCACAGCAGTGAAGAAAGACACAGAGTAAAGGGGTAGATGGGGGATGCATGGCCTATAAGCATCTATTGCTTGGAAGAAATCAGGAGGGCAAAAGACAAGCTAAGACTGCAGTAAAAGACCTGAATTTTGCACTCTTAGAGGATGAGCTATTGTGAAGTGTACCCATTTTGCCAAGCCCTCAAAGCTAACTCTGAAGTTAACTCCTTTATACAGTCTTTCTTGATGGCCAGATTCAAGACACCCTTTTGCTCTTTACTCTTCCTCAGTACTTTTTCTCTGCATACTCTTATAAATATGGTAGCTACAAATCTCAGTCCACAAACCCAATTTTTTTTAACTTTAAATTTTTTAAGCTTTAAATCCAGTATTCAAAAAACTTTTGATGTAATTTAATCTGCCTCAGAGTCCCTAATCCACAGAGATTATGAGAATGTCAATCCCAAACAACCCTGAAGCCACTACTGAGGTAGAAAACCAGCTGGACTTATTTCTAGGTTCTGATGGGATGACGTGAAAAAAACACCAAGAACTAGCAGATGGCCAAGAAAGTGATCCCCAGCTGCCCTCATTGATCATTAGCATGAGACACTTTTACCAGTGCCACCACAGCAACCACCTGGAAGCTACTTCCCTTTCCATGACAATGGCCAGGAAATTACCACCTCTTTCCTAAAAAGTTCTGTATAACCTGCCCCTCAATTTGCATTAACTCACCCCTTGATTTGCATGTAATTGAAAGTGCACATATGTGGCTATAGAGTTTCCAACAGCCAACAAGCACAGCTCATGGCTCTAGGCACAATGTCTATGAGTTCTGCTCTGCAAGGAACAGCTCCAGTTCCATAAAATATTACTATCCAGCACCTTTGGTTTACCCCTGAATTCTTTCCTGAATGAAGGCAAGAGCCCTCTCAAGCTAAGACCCAATTTGAGAGCTTATCTATCTATCTGCATCTCTACCACTGCAGGGCAGATCCAGAATCAAAGATGCTAATGGGGTTCTTTAAAATGGAAAAGGAAGCTCTCACCATCTGCTCTTTTTACCCATGAATGAGATTTGTGATTTCCACTTGCTGGTGGTATAGTGACTCTCTTATTTCAATCCCTGTTTGAGATTCAGCCTCTAGGGTATGCTACCTCAGGGGCAACACCAACAAGAAAGGCTTGGGTCCATGTTCTCTCTGGAAACCACTACCTCCCAGTTTCTTTCAATTCTTGGCAATTGTCCCTACCCCTCTACTCCCACTCACTATCAAAAGTCTCCCACTTATCTACCCCTCCCCATTCTCTGTTCAGGATACCTATCACAATCTCTTAGGAGGACTTTGGCTTTTACACATGACAGAAGGGGAAATATGGTGAAGGCAACTTGTGCTTTTGTTTGCATTATATACATCTCCCTTTAGAAGAAAAAAAGTCTGTCAACCTGAAAGGGCAAAGGAAAAACTAATTAATGTGTTGGCTTTGTAATCTGATTTATCCTTCACCTAACGACTCTGTTGTCATCCCAGAGAGACAATTTACTCTCCATTAAGGGGCCATCCCAAACAAGATGGAACCAGGTTTGTATCCTAAACTTGGGTTCTTTGGGATAGTAGTCCTAGCATTCAAAGATTAGCTGACTGAATTTTCCTGAATCTCTCCAAGTACTACATAGGTAAGCTTGGCTACTAGGCAAATTTTCTGCTTCCCAAAGGGCACTATGACCTCTTGGAGAAATTTCTACCAATCTATACTGGCTATATTCCAACCAGAGAAATAATTTAATTGTTAATCCACTAAGTCTTTATTGAGTGTTTACTACATGCTCTAAGCACTGAAAATAAGACAGTGATCAAAGCAAACAAAAATCTCTACCTTCATAGAGCTTACATACTAGTAATAGAAAGACCACAGGGGGAAAAACAATAAAATTACTAAGATAAATAGCATGTCAAATAGGAATAAATTCTTAGGGGAAGATTTAATTAGGAAAAGAATCTCCTTAAACCATCATTTGGAAAGGACAAGGGGTACAATGGGGAGGAAGAAAGTGGAAGAAAGTGTGAACAAATTTAAATTGGATTGCCAAAAATGGTGTCAGCCCCAGAGGGTCCAGATATGTCTTTGGTGTTTTTGCAGAATTGCATAAAGTAGAGAGTGGGAGGTGGTGAGAAGGGTAAATAACTCTTTGGGGTTTAAAAGTAGCCAGGTGTAGAGTCAACTCTAACAGGTGGTGAGCTGGTTCTCGACTTGACTCCAATTTTCATCTGTTCACCACTGAGCTGAGACTCTCTCTCCAATTTCCTCTACCAAAAAATTAGAATGCTATGCCCTGCTGACTAGAGTAAGAGCTGCTGGGTTGGCATGATGATTTGTGCAACAGATGTCAGTCATTGGGTTGAGAACCCAGCCCCTAGCTACACCCATCCTTAGTCTTGACATTTTGAAACAAACTGAAAAGGTACTGACTGAGCTGAAGCTCCTGTGGGATCAGAGTAGCTCCACACTGTGATCCCTTTTTGGTTTCCTGAGATACCTCACCAGTATTTTATTCTTACATTACTTTTTGTCATTTACCCTTGTGGGTGCTATCTTCTAGCAAATGTAAGGCCTAAATTGTAATATTCTCCCTCTGAAACTAAGCAGGGATCTCTCTAGGCCTAGTATGGGGTCTGGTCTTCGCTGATACAGCATATTCCCAGATGCACTCCAGATCCATCAGTGGCTATGTGATGCTTTGCTTTATATGAGTCAACTTGGGCTGGGCCATGGTGCCCAGATAGTTGGTCAAACATTATTCTGTATGTTTCCAAGGGAACGATTTTTGGCTGAGATCAATGTTTAAATGGGTGAACACTGATTAAGAAGTATCCTCCATTACGTGGGTGAGCCTCATCCAATCAGTTGAAGGCCTTAACAGGACAAACGCTGACCTTTCCTAAGCTAAAAAGAATTGTGCCAGCAGACAGAGTTCCTTTTGTCTTTGGCTTAGGCTGCATTCTTCCCTGGTTTCCATCCTGCTAGCTTACCCTGCAGATTTTAGACTTACCAAGCCTTCACAATCACATGAAAAAAATCCCTTAAATAAATCTTTTCCTCTCTATATATACACAAGTACAGTTGGTTCTATTTGTCTGGAGAACCCTGACTAATATAGGCATATAAAGCTTATTTGGCGATTCTTCATTTAGACAGCTTTTGAGATTGACTATGAAAGAGTTCTCCCCAAAACCTTGCAAAGCAGTAGTGTAGGCTTTTCACAGCTGTGGTAATCCCCATTTGTCACTGAAGAGTCATCTGTTTCTAGCTTTCTGGCTTAAGAAGATATGCAACCAATTCTATTTCTTTCTCCTCTTTATCAGCCTCGATAGTACTCAATAAATCAGTCTAGCATGCAAAAACATGTGACATGTGTTTGCATCTTCATAATTAGAGTGTAAACCCCTCAAGGGCACGAACCAATATATACTACCATTGTAGCACCTCTGGGGCTACCTCACACATTGTAGATGCTCCATAAAGAGAAGAGACGAAGTTGAGTAAATTGTACCGAGAAACTAGATGAGAATGGTTGGCCTAATTTTACCCTAAGAATTAACCCAAGCACGCAGGTGTATCTGGTTTAATTTTGCATAACTTCCGTGAAAAATGACTTACCAAGCAGAACTTCACACATTGCGGTTATGAGAACGCATTTTGTCACTGGCTCCAATTCACATGGTTTAAATAGCATTTCATTTTGCTACGAGCTTTATTTTAATTTGAAACTTCACGAATATGAAACCATTTGAATCAAACCAGATGCAAGCATTCAGAATATCCTGCTCGTTCCTGTCAGCCTACTTCGCTTGAGAAACAATTACATTTCTCTTGACTTTAAGAAAACCCTTGTTGAGCAGTGCTCTTTTTTTTTCTCTGATTGGCTTTTAGACTCCTCCACCCTTTACTAGCTGGTTTGCAGAAAAAAGCAAGTAATCTTCAAAAAAAAGTTCTACCTTTCTTCCTTAAAAACAAGTTATTTTGTTTGGCAACTATAAAATAATACAGAAATATATGAGTATGCACACTGCATCTATGTGTATTGCTTGCATGTTCAACTCATATACGACATTATCCTCTTAGTTCACTGTAGTTTTATATGAACCTATAATAATAGGCTAGTTCAGGAATGATGCCCGCCTTATTGTTAACAAAAATATGAGGATAAAATTTTCCACTATCACATCCACTACTGTTTGGGTATGTAAGCCTCCGGTGTAGCTGGCATATGAGAAGTGAGTGATACTTGTCCCAGATTCAACTTGAAAGCCGAACCAAGCCTAAGCATGTATTTTCTTACTTTTGCAGCATAAGACTTACACATCTAGAAAACAAATAGATTTGCAACTGTCACATACTCTCCTTAAGCAGTGTCCATGTCATTCAAACTCTACTTGGGAAAATCTCTCTCTGTAAAAAAAATGGCAAAGCAATGAGCATTTAAATACTAAACTAGTAACAAATAGGACCTTTTTTTTTACCCAAACACTAAGGCAAATGACCCCTATTACAGTGAGGATTCATTTTAGAAGCCCCCACATTTCAAACATATATCTTTATACACAAACAACCAAAATATGGAAATATTTCTGTGTAGTATCTACTTAGGAGAGATTGGTTTTAAAAAATAATAGAAATGCAACAAGGAAAAGTTATGATATACATTAAAATAGAGACATATGAAAAAACAGTATTTTTCTTTATCTAGGATAGAAAATTACACAGAAAATAAATGAAATGCAGTCCCTTTGTCCTTTGTGCTTTTCTGAACTATCACTGTGGTTTAAGGAGAAGAAGAGGAAGTAGAATTTGATGCCTGAAAGGTGACTTCATAGCTCTGGAAGGCCCACCAGGTGACCTGTTTAAATAATGCTGACAGTTCCAATCGGATATTCAGAATACAAACTTACACTACAAAGATAATGATCACACGTCCTCAATGTCTGCTACATGGTAGGTGCTTTGGAAGCCTTACTGATCATCTCAATCATGAATATCATTATACTCATGCTTCTTACGAGGAAACACAAGTTGAGCAGAAGCAAGTAGGTTGTCCCCAAAATCTCAGAACTAATAAGTGACAAGTCAAGATTTGAATTTTAGAACTGGCTTACTCAAAAGTCAATGCTTTTTCTACTTTTATACCCTAGAAGAAAAGGTCTTTTTTTAAAATCCTCCTTTACTGCCTCTTTCTTAATGATTCCAGATGTCTGCTTTACTTCCTGGCCTGTTATAAAGACTCTTAGTTTCTCATGTTTCAATTGTTGATCAAAATAGTTAACTCTATTCAGAAAAAAAAACAACAGAGAAGAAAAAAGAAAGTCTTACACATTCTATAAAGAAAGAAAATAGGTCTCTGTTACAGGTTGAATGGTGGGCCCCCAAAAAGATATGTTGAAATCTTAACCTTCAGTCCTTCAGAATGTGATGTTATTTGCAAATAGGGTCTTTACAGAGACAAGAAAATTATGATTAGATTTCTTTTTTTTTTTTCAGACACAGAGACAGACACAGAGGGAAGATTGTGAATGTGAATTGCGAATGTGAAGACGCGGGGGAGAAGACAGAAATGTGACTGGAGTGAGCAATCTATAAGCCATGGGACTCCAAGAATTGCTGATGACCACAGAAGCTAGGAAAAGGCAGGAAGGATTTCCCTACAGGTTTCAGAGGGAGCATGCTCCTACAGATGCTTGTTTTCAGTCACCCAGTTTGTAGTACTTTGCAATGGCAGCCCTAGGAAACTAGTACAGCTTCCAAAGAATGAAAATAAAGCACTGTAAAGCCTTGCTGCTCACAGTGTGGTCCTGGCATCAGCAGCATCTGCAGCCCCTGGGAACATGGTGGGGTACAGGCCAAACCTAGTGACTCAGAGCTGCTTTTCACCAATCTCTCCAGCTGATTCCACCTGCACATTCGAATTGAGAAGAGAGATTGCAAATGGAATGCACAGTAAACTCGATTTGTAGCTCAGATAAAAACATAAAAGTACTTCTGTTTTGAAATTTTGTTTCGGGGGCTGGAGGCTCAAGAAAGTGCACAGAAGAGGGAGAAATGTGGCCTCTAGGCAGAAAGTGAATGTGTTCACCAACGAACACTGAGGATATAGTGAAGAAATATGCAGGTACCTGGAATGATAAAGAAACAGGCATCAGAAGACGACTCAGGATGGCTTTGGGAAAGAAAAAGCTAAAAGTGGTTTCAAAACAAAAGGGAATCTAAGAGGCAAGTGTGTGACAAAGGACAGGAGCAGAAGTGGTGTGAGCAGGCCCAGGAGAAGGGGAGAAGTATTCCCTGTATCCTTCTCTGGTGACTGAATAACCAGGAGCCTCCAGGGAGGGCTGCGGACAGAGCAGAACTCTTGGTCATAACATATCCATTACAAAGCCAGCTTGGTAATTCCTATTAAGTAAATTTTGTCATATTATATTTTTTTTCCAAAAGTATTGAGTTAGGAGTGCTTACAAAGGGGAAGTCCTAAACCATGATGAGCTCGTCCTCCAAGGGCCTGAAGTCAGATCTCACTGGATAGTCTCCCTCCAAACGGTACAGTGTCTGTAGGAGCATGCTCCCTCTGAAACCTGTAGAGAAATCCTTCCTAACTTTTCCTAGCTTCTGTTGGTCATGGGCAATCCTTGGAATTCCTTGGTTTATAGATGCCTCATGCCAGTGACATGTCTGTCTTCTGCCTGTGTCTTCACATGGTCTTCCCTCTGTGTGTGTCTGTCTCTGTGTCCAAAAAAAAAAAGAGGCCTAATTATAATTTCATTGTCTCTGTAAAGACCCTACTTGCCCCAGTGGTTTTCAGAGTTCTGGGTACTTGCTGAACACACACAAAGGTGAATGACCTGAAATAAAGCAGAAACAATGAATGGTCCCAGCTGAGATTTGAATGAGCAGTGAAAATGCAAATAGTCTGTCCCAGATGGCAAAAGGTACAGAAAAAAAAATTTCTTCTGATCCTCAGTTTAGAGACAGTCCTAAAAAGAGAAAACTAGAAATAAATGCCCAGATACTGAAAAAAGTTGAAGGGCTGAAATCAGTACATCTCAGGAGCTGCTTTCTTCTAAACAAGTCTATATCCCTCCCAGTGAAAAATACTAATTAGCACAGAAAATGGGTCATATGAGCTCAAATTAAGGGCTATGAATTCTACATCTTTTTCTTTTCCCATTTATGGCCATCACATGCCAAAAGTCAATGTAATAGAGTAGCAACAAGAGAAAATCTGAATCTTTGCCTGGAAATAATTCAGATCTCTAGTTTTTCTCCAAATTCTTAACTTTAAATCTCTAAAACAATAAAACAGATGATCCAGACCAACATGGTAAAACCTCGTCTCTACTAAAAATATAAAACTTAGCGGGGTATGGTGAAGTGCACCTGTAATCCCAGCTACTCAGGAGGCTGAGGCAGGAGAATCTCTTGAACCCGGGAGGCAGAGGTTGACTCCGTCTCAAAAAAAAAAAAAATGTAATGAGTCATACGGAAGCCTTTATTAAACTCCAACAAATCAAATCATCAATCCACTTTAAATTCCTCACTTTTCAACTTTGAAGTAATCAAAACATTCACTTGAGATGAAAAATTTGAAAACATAATTAAACAGGAAATTGTGACAGAAAAAAGATATCTGTTTTATAGATTAAGTGATTGCTGAAAACACTTTTCTAAAATTATTGTATATGCATTTATTTGGAATTCTTATGTCTTGGAATTGCAAAGTGGGGTGGCCCCCAAAAAATCTGTCTAAATGTGAAGATGAGCATTCTAAATAGCCGTACTTTGAGAGTAAATGAGATTGGCATATCAACCCTTAATAACTATAACATGGATTGCAAAGTACTGAAAGACAGAAAAGAAAAACCCTCTGGAAATGCGATCTTCTACCACCCTCTCCTACATATATATAGCCAAGATGCTTTCCATATTTTTAATACAGGAAACACTTGTGGGACAAATGTAGAATAGGAAGAATTGAATCAGGCTCCCAAGTCAGCTAAACTTGAAATAAATCAGAGTTTAAGGTCATGGATACCTTTGTTCTGCTTTTTCCTATCTGCTTGTGATTTCTCAAGGCCTAATGCAAAAAATGCAGCCTTCCATGACCTTTAATTCTTCTGAATTGTAATTTTATTGATTATTGGAACCAATCATTGTTTACTTTTCGTGATAGACATTTTAATGCATATACCTATGCATTAGAAAAGAAGATAAATGAAGAAGAAAAGAAGATAAATGACTTCTGACATTGGGCCTGGATTCCCCTTATTAAAACTAGATCGACTTCTATTATTATTTGAAAGAGTTTGATTCAAATAGTAACAGAAGATTAGATTAAATGATGCATTTTAAATGAAAGACTGTGGCTGAAATGATCTACAGGAATGAATCACATGCCAACTTCATGCAGCCAGCCTCCTAAGACATCTCTTTGTACATGAGAGAATTCCTCCCTAGCAACTCTTGGGACTAAAATCAGTTTCAAGATGGCCACTGTCTTCCCTTCAAGGCTTTATTATCAAGAGTTTGACCACTGCTGATGTGTGTACGCTACAGTTGAGATTTCATATCCTAAGGAAACCCAGATTCAGTATTGAAGAAACTTTCTCAGAAAGGCAGAGTTGAACCCAGTACATGTTATAAAACAAGCTTCCAAGCCACCAACCTTCCCTTGGCTAAATGTTTATACATAACTGTAGGTTTATGACTTGACACCATCTCATTCTATGCTCTCTAGACAACTGGAATAAAGCAGGGAATATTATGTAAGACAAATCCATGTGATGTGCTTACTTCATATGTAATAGTGTTAAAAGTGGACATCTCACTCCAAATGGACTCTTCAGAGCAGCCTGGAACATCACCTTCCCCTTCATTATACTGTGCAGTGCACCATTATTGCTAAGCCAGTTCGTTCTCTTTGCCTCCCTTCCTCTTTCCTTTTCTTCCATTTTGTGAAGCAAAATTGTACATGTAACACTTTCACAAATGTTAAAAACAGAGCTATGGGTTTTGTGATTTTTCTGGCATTGCTTCAAACCACCAATCATTCCTTCTCTCCGAACTTGATGAAATCATGATTCATAAGCTTTGGTTGGAATCGTTGTGTGATATACTCTTGTAGAGGCAATAAGCCTATTACATTACTCAAATAAATTGGTTTAAAAATAATAGAATAGCTGCACTCTTAAGTAAATCTAATGTGTCAGAGGCTCATGCAAAATTTTGGTCATATTTGACATAATTAAAATTAAGCCAGCATGAATGCATTGAGCTTCAGAAGTAACAGTCTCTCTGTTGCTGGAGGTGAACAAGAAGAATCAGATGAGAAATCTCTCAAGGATGTTTTGAATAAGAGGTGAGACTCTAACCTTTGCATCCTCAAATTTCATGAAGCCCAGATTCTAACATACAGAATAAAACAACTAGAAAGAAAAGATTGAAAGATGAGAAATCCAAAGCAAAATAATTTAATTTTAAGGGCTCAGATTTTTTAAAAAGACATATCAAAGGATCAAAAGAAAAGAAAATACATCCAGATGTGGTGGCTCATGCCTGTAATACCAGCACTTTGGGATGCCAAGCAAGGTGGATCACTTGAGGTCAGGAGGTTGAGACCAGCCTGGTCAACATGATGAAACCCCATCCCTACTAAAAATACAAAAAATTAGCCAAGTGTGAGAGTGCATGCCTGTCCCAGCTACCAGGGAGGCTGAGGGAGGAGAATCTCTGGAACCCAAGAGGTGGAGGCTGCAGTGAGCTGAGATCATGCCACTGGACTCCAGCCTGGGTGACAGAGTGAAAACAAACAAACAAACAAATAAATAAAACATGTTGGCCAGAGTCCATGGCGAAAACGGAGCAGAGAATTATGTTCCGAGGTGAAAGAAAACTCAGAAGTCATTAATTCAGTCTTTTCAATGCACAGATATAAAAATCAAGCAAGGAAAACATAATGTTTTACCTAAAGACCTCCAGTTATGAGTAAGAACAGAGATGCAACCCAGAGTGTCTGTTCCAGTACAATTAACTCTCTACAACATAAAGGAAGATTCCCACACATCAATAAAGTTCTCCAAACATCATGGTCAGATGACACAGTTATAGACAAGTAATGATTAATCAGTTTCATGTATGATATCTGCATCTTTATCTCTTATCAGAAATGTTCTAAAATTTATTAATTAACCCTTTCACCAAGTTCATTCCATATTTTCAGAGCATATATTTCAACTCCATTATTTACAGAAAATTTTTTTATTTTTATTTATTTATTTATTTATTTATTTTTTGAGATGGAGTCTCACTCAGTTGCCAAGGCTGGAGTGCAATGGCATAATCTCAGCTCACTGCAACCTCCACCTCCTGGGTTCAAGAAATTTTCCTGCCTCAGCCTCCTGTGTAGATGGTACACCATGCCCAGCTAATTTCTGTATTTTGTTGGTAGAGACAGGGTTTCACCATGTTGGCCAGGCTGGTCTCAAACTCCTAACTTCAAGTGAATCCACCCACCTCAGCCTCCCAAAGTGCTAGGATTACAGGTGTGAGGCACTGCGCCTGGCCTACAGAAAGTTTTTTAATGAAGTTTTCCTATCACATACCTGTCGAGTTTGAACACCATTTTCTGTCATCCACCAAAAAGTGAAACAGAAAAACATGCTGTTTTCTTGCACTTTGTCAAGATGGTGCCATCAACAAAAGGAATCACAATTCCAGTTTCTTCTTAACAACACTCAGTGTCTACCCTTGATTATTCATTACTTGGCACAAAAGAAACATGCAAAGTTTCTTCTCTCAAGAACAAATACCTTTGAGCAGAGAACACAGTGTATGATACAAACTGTCACTGCATTCTAACTGGAAACCATGTGATCCTGACATTTGCTGCTGTCCCATCATCTCTTTGCTAGTGCCGTGCCACGTACAAAATTTACAATCTGCGGAGAATATTTAGAATCCAGAAATTTCCTCCAGTGACACTCTGGTGGTGAGATTCTAGAGTTCTCAATAAATCAAATTTATCATCATTAGAAAGCTTGTCAGCCCCCAGACTACAAGTACCCATGCAACTGTGAGATGGAACATAGGGTCGGTCATAGGGCAGCAAGGACAAGATAATAGGAATGTAAGAATTACAAAAATAAATGAAACCCACAATCTATTTGCCTACATACCGCCCTTCTCACTATAGCACCAATTAGAGCGAGAGAATTATGAATAAGGAGATGAGTAAATTTGGCACACATAAAAGTTTGATTCTTGCCCTTCTCGTTGCCAAATGCCCACATCAGAGCTGCCCACGACCACCCCCCACCCCAGCCAGTGTTCTGGCCAAACTTAGAAATATTTTTTTCTGCACCTATCACTTTGCCCATCTTTTGGCAGTTCCTAGTCCTACAGAGCAACATATCTTCTTGTTAGAAGAAGGAAATTCCCTTAGGAGACTTCGTCTGAAAACCCAAATGACTTAGAGTTAGGCTGAGCATGCTCACCCAGCCAGAGGCATTTTATACCTTAAAATGAGAACTTGTTGATCTATAGGAATGAATTGCTAATGCTGAGATTTTGGCTGCACATCTGGGGGTTCAAAAGGCCTCTCAGCACTTTGTAAATTTTGTTAGATGAGCTTCCACTCTCAGCTCTAGTGTGAAGCCAGAAAGTGGAAATCTCATGACTTTAGATTCATGACATTGAGAGGCTGGTTCTGGTTTCTCAGAGTGAAAGCCAAGCAAATCAGTTCACCTCTCCTTTATTTAAGAAGTAAGATTCATCTAAGAAATAAGATTTAGAATACCTACCTGAAAACCTATTCTTGGAGATTGTTAGGCTAATACGTATGTATTTTTAAAACATTAAAGTGATCAGAATGTATCATTTTTCTCATTGATGTCAATCACAGGAGAAATACCTCCTAATGATTCCAGCTATGCAAAGGATTCTTCTAAAGTCGGTGTTGGCAAACTTTTTCTGCAAAAATCATTTTGGATTTGCAGTCTAGTCTCTGTGAACTATGAAACTTGGTTGTAAGGATACAGCAGCCATAGGCAATATGTAATGGAATGGTCTTGGCTGCATTTGGCCCACAGGTCATAGATTGCTGACCCCTGTTCTGAAAAGCAAAGTACCAAAATAGAAATATACATTCTTAGAAATACGGAGCAGCCAAGATCTATTTTGAAACTAGTCATTCATTTTTTCCACCTATTAGAACAAAAAATATGCTTCCCACTACCTGTTTCCTTGACTTAACCCTAGCTACCACATAAAGTATTTATCTAACAA
Source organism: Ateles fusciceps (assembly GCA_036589455.1). Taxonomy (NCBI): domain Eukaryota; kingdom Metazoa; phylum Chordata; class Mammalia; order Primates; family Atelidae; genus Ateles; species Ateles fusciceps. The sequence continues at coordinate 11,106,318 of JAZHEH010000222.1, forward strand.
GCAGGTCATAAAACAAACAGTACAAATAATATATGTTCTTAAACAAATGCCATATATTCTCCTCCCCATGATCCTACATGACTTCTGGCAGGCTCGGGTGGTGCCAACGCCCGTGGTAGCCCTGCTGGAGGAATGGCTTGCTCATTGATTCCCCCTCACATCCTATCCCAGGTTCAGTGCCCTCATAGATTTGGAGAAAAAGTGATAGAATTAGTTGTCATGGTAGCTGAGTGTTTCTCCAGCTTTTTTTGGAAGCATAAGCCAGAACTCTCAGGGGAGCTGTTTGTTTCCTTGACTTTGGAGGGAGGGATTTTCCCTCCCTCATGCCTAGGCATCGGTCTGTACACCCCCAGGTTTATGCACAACTTCCAACATGTGGGTGAAAGGTGGCTGAGAGTGGGAGGACATGGAATCTGAGCAATGAGCTGTGTCCCCTTGAGCTGCTCTCTTTGTTGGCATTCAATGGGAAAGCTGATGCTAGGAGGGGCAAATTCATCAAAATATTGCCAGCTTCTCTGAGAGAAGGGGCAGGGGCTATATCCCTAGGAGGTAGGTTAGTGACCGGTTCAATACATATTTGCTGAATGAATGAATAATGGGAAGAAGCAATCAATCAATGAACAAATGCAGGAATAGTCCAGATTCAGAGAGAGAGTGAGCTGAATACCTTGAAAGGCATTTTTGTTATGCATAGGCATGATTTTTTACAGCATAATTCAACACATCTGCTTGTTGGTTTGCTGTTTGGAAATGAGATTTTGGAAAAGGCTGAGTATAAAAAATAGTATGAATTATCCTCTCTTTCTGTGATTATTCTCTGATTGCACTATTAACCCAAGCCAATAAATAGTAACCTTCTAATTTATTCATTATTCCTACTGTTGAAATTATGACAAGATTCCAACATAACAGCTTCTCTCTATCATCATTTTGGACAAGCTGAACATTCTTTAGAAGCATATGGGTATGTGGGTGTGGGCCTGTGGTACGTGGTGTTGGGGAAGGATCCTGGAGGCCTGGAAAAAGTAAGACTTTCAAACTCAAAAAGCAAATTGCACCTATTTCAGCAAATTGGAAATTGATGGTGTGTAACTCTGAAGGCCCAGCAGTAGCTATTATTTCCATCCAGGCTATTATTAACTGGTAATATTTTCTCTAGTAAACATTCAATTACCATAGCAACAGGAGCCATGTCACATGGACCAAAAAGCTCCCTGACTTTGCCAGAGAAATAGATGGCGTTTCAAAGGCATTTTGGAAAATGGAAAGAGGCCAGCCAAAGACGGTATTTTTTAAGTACTACACTGAATTTGTACTTGAGATAAAGGAAAGAAGGAAACTTTGATAAAGTGGAAACTGAAGACTTTTTATAAGCCCTCTTTCTATAAACTATATCTAGTGTCTTCCCAGCAAGCATAGAAGTTCTTTTCCTCTCATCTAAGCCAAATGCTCCACTGTGCTCTCAGTGAGATCCCCTACCTCCATCAGAGGTACTTATTTACAATGTCAAGTATGACTTCTAAATCCTCTAGCTTCAATTTCTTCCCCTTCTACATCTCCCCATCAATACACATCTGTATTGATGTGCAGCATGCATATAAACAAACACACAAATCTTAAGAATACATAAAGCTCAATAAACTATTTCAAAGCAAACACACCTTTGTAACCAGTACATAGTTAAGAAATTGAATATGACAGCACACAGAAAGTCTCTCTATAGCCTATATAATAATCTTCTCACACTAAAGGAAACCACTATGAATTAGTTTTCTTTGTGTGTGAAATTTACATAAACAGACTTGTATAGTCTGTACTTAGTCTAGCTTCATCCATCCAAAGATCGAGTCAATAGAATCATTCATGTCATTGCACACAATGGAAGGCAGTTCCTTACATTGCTGTATTAGTTTTCTGGGGCTTCTGTCATAGTACTGCAAACTGAGTGGCTTACAAAACAGAGATGTATTTTCTTACAGTTCTAAACGTTCACAGGAGTCACCTTGTTAGCTAGAGGTCTGAGATCAAGCTGTCAGCAGAGTGGGTTTCTTCTGAGGTGTATGATGTTGAGAGCACTAAATTACCAACTTTTCTCAAGTCTCCACAGCCCAGTTTTCCCATCTCTAAAATTAGAGATCATAATATCTCCTCAGCAGATAGCATTGCAACTGCTCTTGGGAGGAAACGAGATTATCAGAGCTGACACAGAATAATACAACTCACAAATAATTATTGTTGTCATTATTATTTCGTCACTACAATTTTTTAACAAGGCCCCAGGTCAGGTACCAAATGTAAAAAACCAGCGGTTTATAAGAAGCCAATTATAAAGTGCTGAAATTAAAAATCACATTGCAGTATCACAGAAAACAATATACCCGAGATGTTTTTATTCCTTTTTATATCAACCTGTCCTTTAAGAAAAAGGCTAAGGAAAGACTTACTTCATTTTTTTCTGCAAAAGCCTTCTGAGCTAGGTATACTGGTTATTATGTTGATTTTGCAGCTGAAGAAACTGGGCCACGTGGAAGTCTAGTGATTTGACTGTCAACTTGGAGTTCATGGAAGATAAGCTGCTACTAGAATCCATTCTTTCCCTACAAATGTGGCTCATAGATCTAAAGTAAACTGACTTATTTCTTTGATGATTATATAGAGCTTGATTGGAAAGTTACACTCTATAATTTCACAGTGATTACACGCCCTTGAATATCATTTTGTAAGTAAATGTTTTGAAACCAAAGATAATCAGTATTATACAACCATAACCCTTTTTCTTATGCCATATTCTCCACCAAGAATTTAACCAAACTGAAGTTGCACTTTAGAGTCTCAGTAGCTGGCTCTGGTCTCTACTCTGTGTTTCTGGAACTCCAATTCCATTGGGCTATCTGGAGATGAATTACTGTTTTTGGCTTTTGGGATAACCTTTATCCTTTCAACTGAAGGACACAAAAAGCTTCACTGTGCTCTCAACATGAGTGCTGTCAAATGTAATATGTTAAGATGAATCAGAGCAGAGCCTTGCACAGCAAAACATTCAAAAGTAAAACATCCTGTCCAGAAGCCTGGAAACATACTCCTGCAATCTGGACATCATGAAGCTCCTCCTCTCTTTTAAGAAATTTCCTTCGGCCTGGGCAACATAGCAAGAGATCATGTCTACAAAAACAAACAAAAAAATTTGCCAGGCATGGTGGTATATGTCTATGTCCTAGCTACTCGGGAGGCTGAGGCAGGAGCATCACTTGAGCCCAGGAATTTGAAGTTGCAATGAGCCATGATCACGCCACCGCACTTCAGCCTGGGAGACAGAGTGAGACTCTGTGTCAAAAAATAAATAAATAAAAATAAATAAATTTCCTAATTGTTTGGCCACATTGTCTCCAGAAACATCTCCAAATTCAAGTGTTCTCCACTCTGGGTTAGTAAATCAGAGATACCCCTACCTAATAATGCTTGAGGGCAGCTCATAACTTTGACATTCCTTGGTTCTCTACTTGACCAATAAAGCAATAAATTACAGTATTAAATCCATTTTTTAGATTATCTACAGTTTCTGCATTTTCAAATCTGTTGACATTTTTATAAAGAGTATAGACCTATTCTCATATATAGATCATTCCCATGTATAGACCTATTCACTCTGATCTCAAGGCCATGATTTCCTTGTGGCACCCTCTCATAAACATACACACACCCCAATTCTAACCTGTCTTGGAGGGTCAATCACGGCATTTGGCTTTCTAGATCAGGAATGGATGCTTAAACCAAGATAAATTAATCAGAGTTTTTGGGATTTTGGAATCTAGAGAGGAACAGAAGCTCAGGGGAAAACACAACTTATTTTAACTGCAATGACCTGATGAAATTATTAACTAAACAGCTCTTTCAGCATAAATTTCCTGGAGCTAGCCTAGTTCCTAGCCCCTTTCAAACCATGATCTCCAGACTTCCCACCTGTGACCTGTCTAGGACTCTGCAGTAATCAGTTGTGTTACTTTTATCTAAATAAATTGGATCAACACTGAATTTATCTCTTTTCCCTGAAATGCCTGTAAGCACAGCTAGCGAATTTTCACATCACCACCAAGTGCTACTCTACATGAGTTCCCATAGTACATAGAGAAATTCACACAAATTAGATCCTAAGAACAGACTTCAGGGCCTATGGTTTCTCATGTGGCAATTAATTCTAACAACAACCTCCAGTAATGACTGCTACTAAGTCTCTCATTATAGAAAAAGGACAGCATATCAAACAAATCTGTTTGCAGATTAACATACAAACTCAGAACATATCTGCATCCACATTCCTTTATGCATCAAATCACTCGGTCTGTATACCTGAGGAGTCTAAGTACTTAACAATGGTGAGCATGTGTTTTTTTCTTCATAAGTAAGTCACAACAAAATGTGATTTACTTTTAACCAGCTAGCCAGAAACTTAACTCTTAAATGGAGAAATCATTGGATCAGGGATTTTTGTGGTTTTATCTTTCTTCTTTCTGGGGAAAATCCTAGGCTATGAGTTTTTTCTATGATATGTGAACTGTGGATGGGGTATACAGTCTTGCAGACAAGATCAAATATGGGTCTTCTCTTGGTATTATTAGTTATTATCCAATTTTTAGGGTCTCCTTCTCCTGTACACTACAGAAAAACGGGACCACAGGTATGTTTTTGCTGTTAGCATCATGCGTGCTTAAAGTTGAAAAGGACTACAAAAGTCATATTATTCTATAAGTCACACCATATTGCAATCTTGAGTTTTATTCAAAGTCAAGTTATTTTGTTCTTCATCATACATCATAACGTATATCTACGTCTAAGGTAAAAGTTGAGCCAATTAATCAGGTAATATAGGCCTAAAACACAGGTCAAGGAAATACTCGAAAAGTAAGAGTGACAGGAGCTTTCAGGAATTATGGAGATGACTTCAAATCTTCGTTTTACAGAGCACATCAGGGATAACCTCACATACATAACACAGTGAGTGAATTGGCCATGTCCTGTCTGAAGTAGAACATAAAGAAAGATGAACAACTAATATCAGGTGGATGCCATTTGTGTTGTCATTTGTAATAATTAAAACATCAAGATTTAGCTACAGTTTGTTACTTAGCATGGCCCCACTGTGTCATCTTTTAAATATTTAAGCATAAATTTTACAAAATGTAATGGACAAGGCTATGAGACTGAGTAAATTATTTTTTCCTCTACATTCAATAGTTTGTGGATTTACTTTAGAAAGAAAATACTTATGAATAGACTGCTGATGTATTCATTAGAAGTTAAGATTTATGTCAGATTAACCTTTCTTTATCTTTTAGATTATTTTATCTAACAGGACTTTAAATTTATTAATTCACTTGTATGTTATATTTTATATTATTTCTCTATTATATTCTCATATTTTAAATTGTCTTTGAATTAATATTCCTTCTTTAATTTTCTTGTGAATATAATCTACAGAAGGCATTTAAGAAATTTATGAAAATATGTCAGAAACTGCTAACCAAACCATTCAGAAAATTTTATTAGATAAACAATAGAGGCCACTGTAAAAACTGACAATATAGATTGGAGTAATCTTGTTCCTACTAAATTAGAGTTAAGGGGCCAGTGGAGAAAAAAACATTTGGGGCACAACTCACGTACCCAAGGATCGTCTCTAAAGTCATCTGCCAAAATGACCTGCTATAACCTCAAAATGAGTTCTGCCTTGTAGCTGCTAAACTGAACTGCCATGATTCTAAGGCTAGTTTTTTTGTTATTTCATTTTGTTTTTAATATTTATTTTTTGTGGATACATATGTAGTGTATATATTTATGGGGTACATGAGATGCTTTGATATAGGCATGCAATGCATAAAAATCACATCATGGAAAATGAGGTATCCATCCCCTCAAACATTTATCCTTTGTGTTACAAATCATCCCATTATATATACTCTTTTAGTAATTTTTAAATGTATAATTAAATTATTACTAACTATAGTTACCCTATTGTTTTAGGAAGAATAAGATTCAAGACTCATTTTAGCCAGTCACGGGTTACACGCTCACTCACCAGTTTGCCAGCTCTCAGAATTAGTGCCAATTCGTTTTCTTTCAAAACGATACATATTTTTTTCTAATAAACCCCCAATCTTTTCTCTGTTCTTCAAACACATAGAAGATCACCCCAGTCTATATGTATGCCTAAAAAGGAAATTCTGTTTTCCCAAATTAAATTTTTTGGAGATTCATCTTTATATTTTATTTGACTCTTTCATACTTGACTTTAGAAGCAGTCTGAAATAGAGTCACCTCAGAGAGATTAGCAAGCCCTGGAACTGGGTCACGTGGTCCCCGACTCGAGCCCCCTCCTGCCTACCCACTGCTTCCTCCGGGTACCTCTTTCCCCGCAGTGAGTCTCTCTTGCATCAAACTCTCATTTTTTTCTTTCGGTTGAGTTATTCAGGGATTTGTTTAAGAGGAGTCTTTCCCTCTCCTATCCATGAGGACTTCTGCTTGTGAGGGATTTGCTACCTGCTGGAGATAAGGCCTCCTGTTTATGAGGGATTTTCTCCATCCTGGTTACCAGGTCTTCTGTTTAGAAGGGATTATATTCCCCTCCTGTTAAAGAAAGCTTGTCTTTCCTGGTGAGTACAAACCTTATCTTTCAGTTCATTTGTGCGCTTGGATTTTATTTTGGCTTTGTGTAATTGGCATTAAACTGAATTACCTAAATGAGTTTACTTACCATTTGGGCTCTCAAAGTTGAAAGGCATGCCAAGATAGATTACCCCTTCTGGAACTCCAGCTGGTGACATGTTAAAACACTATGGGGATCATTCAAACAGTTTGTTTTTCTTAGAAATAAACTAAAAGACCATTGCTATAAAATCACACAGTCCAAATAGAGAACATATCTCATTTGGTATCTTGAGGCTCCAAAATGCATTCAGGACTCAAAAGATTACCTTGCTGCAAAGTACTGTCTAAAAGATAGCTGAGGCTCTTTCCTCCCCCATGGCTTTCCCTCTCCTTCTATGCTTCCTCCTCTTTCTCCCTCTCTAAGCTAAACTCTCCTTTTTGTGGAACTCCTCAGATTTTCTGGCATATTGACTAAGTCAACTCTGTTGAAAAACAGTAGATTACAAAAAAATTATTTTGACCTTCATGCTGTTTCTTAAAAGCAAAAGATGAAATTCCCAAGTAAAGACAACCTCTCTATACTAGAAGGAAAGGTCACACTCTTATCTTCAAGGACAAGGAATTGAAACCAAAATAACACTGTACAGACTTTGGTAGTAAAATTCTTATCTTTTAAGTCTCCTCAGGTAATTCAGTAACATTTTTACAATTAACTATTCTTTGTCCAACCTAGCTATATTAGTTTGTTCTCATTATGCTAATAAAGACATACTCAAGACTGGGTATTTTCTAAAGGAAAGAGGTTTAAAACATGTTCCACATGGCTAAGGAAGCTTCAGGAAACTTACAATCATGGTGGGGGGAGAAAGCAAACACATCCTTCATGTTGCAGCAGCAAGGAGAAGTGCAGAGCAAAATGGGGGGAAAGCCTCTTGTAAAACATCAGATCTCGTGAGAACTCACTATCACAAGAACAGGATGAGGGGAAACCACCTGCGTGATTTTAATTATCTCTTGATAATTGACACGTGGGGATTATGGGAACTACAATTCAAGATAAGATTCAGGTGGGGACACAGCAAAACCGTATCACTAACCTCAGAGGCTTATTAGGACAAATTTAAAAAATCTGGAAGTTTAGCTTTATTCCTTTTGTCAGAACTATAATTTGGGTCCAACTGTCTTCATATAAGCTCGTAAATTTGTAATACTACATTTTACTCATTACTATATTTTTTAACAAAAACTGCTGTATCTTCACCTGCATGTTTTTACAATTTTTTAATTATGTAAAAAGATGTCATATTTTTACCAAATTATTTCAAAGAGCTCTATCAATTTAAAGGGAAAAATAAGTGCTTAAATCAAGTAACTTAGAACTATAGTAATTAACCCAAATGCCTTTTAGTCTACGTGATTTAAGTAAATTTTTGACAGATAAGCTTATTTTAAGTATATTGATAAAATTAAAATGAAGATGACTTTAGAATTGTTAGTGTGTGCGTGTGCGTGTATATATATGTATGTATACATACAAACTAGTACATATACATACTAATTGTGTGTGTATATGCATATAGTGTGTGTGTGTGTGTGTGTGTGTGTGTGTGTGTGTGTGTGTGTATAGCCTGGATTTGCTGACCAGACAAGGTTATGTTTATCTCTGCCATATCTTTTAATATCATAAAAGTATGAGTTTGATCTAAGAACAAAGGCACAGATGAAAGTACAATGTGGTGACCATTGCTTCCTATATATAAAGCACACCAATTTAACCTTCAGAAATTTTCTTGACAGGAAAATTACTTAAAATAATGACTAGCTCTGTTAAATATCTGTTTTCATAAGTAATCTAGGTAGAAATGTTAGAAAATTTAATAAATGTAAATGAAATAAATGTTTATAATTTTTTATAGTATGAAATTTTAAAATTAGGTTGAATTAAATAATATTCATAAAATCTGAGTCATTTCTAAATAAATAAATAAAATAATGAAACATTAATTGCTAAACATAGATTAAGCTTTATTTACTCTATGCTTTTTAAACCTCATAAGAAGACAAATATTTGGATACATTAACAAAATGTCCTGTTCCACATTAAAAGTTGTTCTATAAAAACTATTAAGACTATAGATTACATATTCATAAGATGTTAATATGTTTTAAATTACTTAATTTCTAGTTTTTTTTACTAAAATTTAAGATTTCTAATAATTAAAAGTTCTAATTAATATGTTATTTTATATACAAAACATACAAAAAATAATTTTTGTATGAAAAAGAAATTTGGATAGTCTCAATGATAAAGATAAAAAGGTAAAATTTTGTCCAAAAGCAAAATGATTAGTTATTCTGGTATACAAAAGGGGAAAGTATAGAACAAAGACTGAGATCTTAAGAGAAGATGGAAAATCTAAGCAAATCATGGAGAGTTGCAGAAGGATGGGTCTCATACAGGGAATTTCTTGCATGATCAGATTGGCTGGGTTGGAAGGGAATTGTTTATAAGTTTCTCTAAGAATTGAGCATTGGTGGCAGGGGTACACTGATACAGGGCCAAAGTCTGATCCTCTCTGTTTGAAACAGCAGGATTTCTCAGAATGTCAATTTTCCCTTAATGAAGAAAAATTGCAAGAGGTTTTGCTTTTAATTTTGAAATGTTTATTTACATTTGAAACCATTCTGTGAAGCACAACGGTTTTCTGTTTTACATTTTCTACCTAGTTTCAAGTTGGAAGTGCTGTCTTTTTTATTTAAAATTATAATTTCATATCTCAAAGTAGAGTTTTTCTCTTAAAACTTTTCATATTGACATGCCCAGGTGCAGCATTTTATGAGCATCACTACAGGTGATTTGTAGATCATGCATCATTGCCTTCTTCTCTTCTTCCTTCTCTCCAAAAAGGTATATCATTTTGCTTAACAAAAGATAGGACTCTCTCCCTCAATTATTTTTGTCAGTTCTTACAGCTTTTCATTGTTGTCCTGACTCTGCTGTCATGGCCTGATGCTGAGAATGTTCTTCTTAAAGACCTAGAAGAACAATGTTTCCTACAGTATAACTTGATTGTATACTCTTGGCTTTTCTTAATGTGTATAAATTTTTCTGCAAAACCAGTTCTTTTAACACGCTTTTACTTTTTCTAAAAGTCATGCATTCCCCCTGTTTATATATTGGTTTTCTTGCTTATATGACTCTTCTGTAATATGGTACATATTCCATTACCTTGGACAAACACTCCTTCAATGTCTAATTGAATTCAAATAACCTTTTCAGGACATTTGACTTTCAGATTATTCAAACAGGCTCTGAATGATGCAAAGCAGCCATACTACAGTATTTTTTTTTCTTTTACCTTTTAAGGAACTAGCCTAAGAAACAGACATTTTGTATTTTAAGATAGTATCTTAAGCTTTGTGCTGTCTTTATTGGGTATTTGGCTACTTGAGAAAATTAAGTCATCTCTAATACCCGTTTAAGTTTTGTTCTCTCTCTCAATTATCTAATTTTTTTTTTTTTGGCTTTTGAAGTCTTTTAATTATCACTATAATGAAATAAAATATCTCTCAATGAAATTTGCTTATATTTTAATTAAATGTTTTAAGCCTTTTAACATCTTTGACAAACTTTTCCAAAATGAAATTCTAATTTAAGTCTTTTTAGCCTAAAATTGACTTTGAAATTCACAGTTGGCACACTGGAAAGATTAAAAGGTTCTGACTTTCATCAGGCTTATTAGATATGTTGTGTTGTATAAAAAGCACTATCAAATAAAAAAGCAATACTAAATATTATTTACATTATATTTTTGTGGCTATGTTATTGATATAAATGTACTAAAGATTATCTAAAATTTATAAAGGTCTGCTGGTCCTGTTTTTATGCTATTATTCATGATTCTGTTTGCTGTCTTAAAATTTTGTATGTAATAGAAACAACTGAATTTTTCTATTTATTGCAGAACTCTCATCATATTGTAACTATAGTTTACTAAGAAAAATCATCAATAGTGTTGATTCATCTCTAAAGGCAATTGCATTCAGATTCATAAAAATAGTCTCCAACAAGTACTCATAAATACAGGTTTCTAATAGCGTGAAGATAAGTGGACTAAATAAAAATTTCCAAAATGAATGAAAAAACTGATGGATTAATAAAAAAAATCAAGATCAAGCAAAACAAAAATTAATTACATGAATATATATAACGGTTAAAAATTATGAATTGTATGACTTTCGTTTAAAACACTGTTGATTCTTTAAATATTTTGTTTCCCAGATTTCAGAAAGCTTTCTTAAACTACCTGTAATTTACAACAATCTGGTATACTTTTATGAACAAAAGTGAAAGCATTTACCTTGCTTTCCACTGATCCCTCTAAAATTTGAAAACTTTTTGTATGTTTTAATTTTATGATAATATTTATGACAAATTTACATAAGTTCAATAAAAATATGTGTTTTACAACTGGATGTAACTAAAATGTTAATTGTATTACCAAGGCTTAAGATAGCCTGAAGTTAGGCTTACTTTGATATTGACTCTCTTAGTTTCCTCCCACTATGGGACCAGAGATCACCAAATCCATCCTATTACCAAGAGACAAGTAAGCCTAACTTCAGGCTAGTTGTTCAGTGATGCTTTCAGAGACAGATCTTGATCAAGAGGGAGAAATGTAAAAATTGACTACATAAATTGGGACTATCTTGCCATACCCTACTAAATTAGAGTCAAGAGCACAGAGGGATAAAACACTTGGGGACGAAAGCACCTGCCCAAGGATTATTTCAAAAACCAGCTGCTGAAATGACTTGCTGTAACATTAAGACCAGTTTTACCTAGTAGCTGCTGAAATAAACTACCATGACCCTAAGACTAGCATAACCTACCACCATCACTCACAAATTACAGCTTACCAACTCTCCAAAATTTCACTAGTGCCAATGAGTGCCATGGCATTTTCTTTCAAAACGATATATAACATTTTTTTTTCTACTAAAACTAAAGCTCCCAACAGTCTCATTTTTATTTAGGCATACTGAAGGCCACCTTGGTCTGTGTAAATGCCCCAAATTGCAATTCTGTTTTTCTAAGTAAATGTTTGGATTAAAAATTTGTCTCTGTATTTTTATTTGATTTTGAAACCATTATTATTACTTATTAAAGTCAGATACTTGGCTTCAAGCTCATAAAACATAAATTTTGGGGAATATATTTGTATGTATTTGATTCGTAACCTATGTCTATATATTGAAAAATACATATAGAACAATATAAACATAAATAAACTGTACATAAATAGTATACATAATAGTATATAAAATAAAAAAATCATTTTGAAGTTATAAAATATAAAAAATAGGTATGTAAAGTATATAAATATATAAAATGTATTTTAAAATTTCTGAAGATTAAATTACTATCCCCATATTGGTATAGCATAAAAATTTGTTTTGAGACATATACGGCTCCATCTCCATTGAGCCATATTATTGTAAGGTAATAAAGATTTAACCCCTTTCATTTAAACATACTCCAAAGCAATTTTTATTTTCACTATAACAACTGACACTACACCGTTCAGTCACATAAGAGCTGAGGAAAACAGTCTATAATGAACATACCTTCATGTCCCACCTACTAAACAGAGTTCAGGTCCAGCAGACCTTCATTTGCAAAAAGTCCTGGCTAGAGTCAGGCCAGATGCAGTGGGAGGAGTTGTCTCCAACTGATTACAGTAGGTTAAATAATGGTTCTCTCAAAGATATCCACATGGTAATCTTTGGAATCTGTAGGTAGATTACTTTACCTGGCAAGATTCTTTGCAGATGTGACTAAATTAAGAATATTGAGATGGAAAGATTATTGTAATAACCCAGCCTGGCTCAATGCAATTACAGAGGTCTTTATAAGAGGGAGGCAGGGGAATCAAATTCATCAGTGGGATGTGTGACAAGGAAAGCAAAGGTCAGAGTGGGAGAGAGATTTGAAGATGTTACACTGTGCATCTCAAAAATGGAGAAAGGTGCCATAAGCCAAGAAAATGCAGGTGATCTCTAGGAGCTAAAAAAGTTAAAGAAACAAATTCTCTCCAGAGTCTTCAAAATAAACAAGTCCTCTGACTCCTTCACTTTAGAACTGTAAGACTGACTTTTTACTCTTGACTTCCAGAACTATAAGATAATAAATTTGTGTTGTTTAAACCACTAAGTGTAGTAATTTGTTACAGCAGCAATTGGAAACTTATACACTTAGATTGTGATAGAATATTCTTCAGAGGTAAGCACTCTCCCATCCCCCCACCACCTCAGGCAGAATGTACTCCCTGCCCCTTAACATTGGATTTGGCCACATGACTTTTTGACCAATTGGATATTGGTGAACATAGTAGATGTAATGTGACTGTATTAGGCCGTTCTTGCATTGCTATAAATATCAGACACTGGGTAATTTATAAACGAAAGAGGTTTAATTGGCTCATGGTTCTGCAGGCTTTACAAGAAGCATGGTACTGGCATCTGCTTGGCTTCTAGGGAAGTCTTAGGTAGCTTACATCATGGCAGAAGGCCAAGGGGAAGCAGGCACATCACATGGTAAAGCAGGAGTGAGAGAGAGAGTGTCATAGGTGAGGGAGGTGCCACACACTTTTGAATGAAGAGACCTCATGAGAATGCACTATCCTGAAGACAGCACCAAGCCATGAGGGGATCCACCCCCATGATCCAAACACCTCCCACCAGGCCCAACCTTCAGCATTGAGGATTACAATTCAACATGAGATTGTGGTGGGGGCAGGAGGGGAAATGTCCAAACTATATCATTCTGTCTCAGACCCTCCCAAGTCTCATGTCCCTCTGACATTGCAAAATATAATCATGCCTTCCCAGAGTTCCCCAAATTCTTAACTCATTCCAGTATTAACTCAAAAGCCCAAAGTCCAAGACCAGGTGGTGTGGCTCTCGCCTGTAATCCTAGCACTTTGTGAGGCAGAGGGAGCAGATTACCTGAGGTCAGGAGTTCGAGATCAGCCTGGGCAACGTGGTAAAACCCCTTCTCGACTAAAAATACAAAAACCAGCCAGGCATGGTGGCATGCACCTATAATCCCAGCTACTAAGGAGGCTGAGAAAGGAGAATCACTTGAACCCCAGAGGTGGAGGTTGCAGTGAGCCAAGATAGTGCCATTGCACTCCAGCCTGGGTGACAACAGTGAAACTCAATCTCAGAAAAAAAAAAAAAAAAAAAGTCCAAAATCCAAAGCATCATCTGAGACAAAGCAAGTCCTTTTCACCTATGAGCCCATTACAACCAAAACAAATTAGCTACTTCCAAGATACAATGGGGGTGTAGGCATTGGGAAATGTTCTCATTCCAAAAGGGGGAAATGAGCCAAAAGAAAGTGACTGCAAACCTCATGCAAGTTTAAACCCAGCAGGGTAGTCATTAAATTTTGAAGCTCCAGAACAATCTTTTTAGGCTCCAGGTCCCACTAAGTTATGGGCTCCCAAGGCCTTAAGCAGTTCTGTCCCTGTGGCCTTGCAGGGTTAGCCTCCAAGGCTGCTCTCATAGGCTGGAGTTGTGCACCTGTGGCTTTTCCAGGCGCAGGGTGCAAGCTGCTGGTGAATATAATATTCTGTGGTCTGCAGGATCATGGCTCACTTCTTATAGCTCCACTAGGCAGTGCCCTAATGGGGACTCTGTGTGGAGCCCACATGTTCTTTCCATACTGCCCTGGTAGAGGTTCTCTGTGAGGGCTTTTGTTCTACAACAGGCTTCTGCCTGGACCCCAGACTTTTCCATATATCCTCTGAAATCTAGCCAGAGGCCCTCAAGACTTCTTCACTTTTGTATTCTGTGCACCTGCAGGCTTAGCCATATTGAAGCACTCAAGATGTCTAATGGAAATACTCTTGTTGGACGCATACTCCTAATGCAAGCAAACATAGGCACTGTGGTCTCTGGAGAGGGCTGTTGTCTCCATAGGAGCATCGTCGTAAGACGTAAAACTCATTTTTCCTCAGACTAGGGTCACCTTTTGGCTAGGCTACCTGATAACCTTGTACCATTATTCTCTGCCTTTTGGAAAACAACTTTGTTAAAAAAAATAATAATAAGTCAGGAAATTTCTATTCTTAAAGCTGGGATATCAGAGAAGCTTAAAGTAGTAACTTACATTTAAATACAGCATTCTTCTCCAGAGTTCTTCTATACATTCACAAGGCATAAATCATATATGAACTCTTATTTCAGGATATCTACTGTGCATTACATTTCACATATGTTGTCTCTTTTGATCCTCACTACCATTTTTCTGGTATTATCTTCCTAACATTTTACGGATGAAAAAGGGTAGCTGTAGTTGTCTGTGGGCCCTTCCATTTTCTCTGTAATTTACGTGTTTTACCACCTCAGGGTCTTCATATTGCTTTCTACTGTATGGAAACTTTATGGAAACAGTTTGTGGGCCCTTCCATTTTCTCAAAACTTATATGTTTTGCTACCTTGGGGTCTCTGTATTGCTTTCTACTGTACAGAAAAATAGTAAGGAAATTTCTATTCCTAAAGGTGGGATATCAAAGAAGCTTAAAGTAGTAACTTACATTTAAATATAGCATTCTTAACATCTACAGAGTTCTTCTCAATCACAATAAAGAAATGTATACGTTCACAAGGCATCGATCATATACAAACTGTTGTTTCAGGATATCTACTGTGCATTACATTTCACATATGTTATCTCATTTTGTCCTCACCACCGTTTTTCTGGTGTTATCTTCCTAACATTATATGGATGAAAAAGGGTAGCTTTAGGAGTTTGTGGGCCCTTCTATTTTCTCAGTAACCTATGTGTTTTGCTGCCTTGGGCATCTGCATATTGCTTGTACTGTATGGAAACTGAGACCGAGAGATTTAGAGTCTTCTCATGGTCATGCAGTTCATCAGTGTGGTAGAGATGGAAATAGAACCCAGGTCTCCTAACACACAGGCTGCAATTCTTTATTCTTTGGACTATCCTACTTGCTCTTAAGCTCCAAAGTAAACAGCAAAAAGAAAATATCGACAATCACAACTGCCTTTGGCATTTGACAGTAAATCACATTTATCAGCTACCATTTTTCCAGAGTAATGAGATAAAATGTGACATTCTTTTTAGATAAAACAAAAAGTTCTGACAGTCTAAATTTCTTCAATCTCTGTCACTGATTTCTCAGAACACTGTCTCCCTCTTCTGTGGTCATGTAAAACTCATTTGGAACACATAATGTTTATATTGACTTGTCTTTTTACTCCATTTTCAATTTTCAGGGTAAAAATAAAGTTGGGCTTTTTGGGGCTCAAAAATGTTTTTCACTCTTTTAATGGCAATGGTTTTTTTTGTTTGTTTGGTTTGAGACAGAGTCTTGCTCTTGTCACCCAGGCTGGAGTACAATGGCACGATCTCGGCTCACTGCAACCTACGCCTCCTGGGTTCAAATGATTCTCCTGCCTCAGCCTCCTGAGTAACTGGGATTACAGGTGCTCACAACCATACATGGCTAATTTTTGTATTTTTTTTTTTTAGTAGAGACATTTCACCATGTTGGCCAGGCTGGTCTCGAACTCCTGACCTCGTGATCTACCCACCTTGGCCTCCCAAAGTGTTGGGATTACAGGCACGAGCCAACACACCCATCTGGCAATGGTTTTTAGAGACAGAAATGATAGCAGTTTCCATATTCACATTTCCCAAGAAGCGTGTCGTCAAAAGTTCTCAGAGAGCTCTCATTAATCAAAATTATTTATTTCTTCTGTGCAAATGAGGAGGCCTGGAAATGATTTAAGCTGTGCTTGCAGTGAATGCAATGGCAAAATGAAAATACTATTACATTTTTTCAGGGAATTGAAGATGTCCCTCAATAATTTCTGGGTATTGATAACACTAGGAAATCTGTCTTCTCTGAAAATGGAAAACAAAGAGAAAACATCTTACATTTGAAGAAAAAAAAATAAGGGAAAAAAGCAACATCTTTAAAACAGACTTCAGAAAATAGATAATTTAGGTTTCACAGTTTACCTTGTGCTTATTCGAATCCAGTAGATATTGTCTTGAACATCCTATTGAAATCAGGAGATAATAAACAATGGAGAAAATTAAATGAAAAGTCCTTGCATGTGTATGGATATGGGTCCCTGTGTGTGTTTTCTTCAAATGGGCAAACCAGCTTGTAGTTTCTTTCATCTGAAACCTGCTTTGGCACAGGCTGGCCCTTGCAGATTCCGGATAAACTACTTAGGTGGGATTTCTGGATTGGTTGCTGGAAATTTGATCTCAATCTGCCCTGATTTCCTGTGTAAACCTTGAGATCTTAATCTCTGCACCCTGTTTCCTCATTAGTAACTCTATTCAAAAGCATGTAGTTGGGGGGAGGGTCACAAGGAGGCCAAGAGGCCAAAGGGGAAACACAGGGATAATTTCTTTTAAGAATCATAATGTAGATAGTCTGAATATCTCATCAAGTCTGAATTAGCCACACACTTTTGCCAGGAGAATTCATTCTTAAAAGCAAGGAAGAGAAAAGATTTCGTAGGTACATCTGTCTATAACCCAAAATCATTTGTAGTTCTTTAAACTTAGTCTCTGAGTAAGAAATAGAATTCAGGGTGAATAGTATATGTTTGTACATATCTGTGATCCTCTCATCAATTAAAACCACTAAACAATCAGCTTGTAAGCAGAGAAACAAGAGTGAGAATGTTTTTTAAGTCATGGTAGCTTTCTTAATGTGACTATGATACAGTAGTTTTCTACCGTGACCATGCATTAGAATCTTGTCTACATCTTTTAAAAAATCTAAATGCGTGAGCTCCACACCTGAACAACTGAATCAGAATTTCTGGGGGAATTATTAAATTCTCTACTGGTAATTTTGATAAGCAGCCAAAGTTGGAAAATGTTTAGGCCTGAGTGATTTCTGATTGTTTCAGAATGTAAAACAAATAATCTAATCACTAACTACTATTTTTCTTGCTCACTTTTAAAACATTAAGTAGACACAGTCTTAACTGACCACTTGAGCTCCTGCTAAATTTCATAGTAGGCATTTTCTTGCCTGACATGGTCAAAAAAGTTATTTTATGATTCAAAACCCACCCCATCAGACATATAGTAGAATGAACATTAACCCTTGAAAATATTGTCCTTAGAGTCAAGGTTTTTCACCACTGGCAGTATTGACATTTTGGGTTGGATAATTCTTCACTGTAGGGTCTGTCCTGTGCATCATAGGATATGTAGCATCCCTGCCCTCTACCCACTAGACACCAATAGGATACCTCCTATCCCCAGTTGTGACAACTAAAAAATGTCTTCCATCATGGCCAACTGTCCCATGGAGGGTAAAATCAAGGGCAAAATCAGCTCCCATTGAGAACCATTACTCTGTTTGAAAAGAAGAATCATACGGCAATTGAATTAGCTCCCATTGAGAAATAATACTCTGTTCGAAAAGAAGAGTCATACAGCAAACTTAATTACATGAAATATTTTCACGTGTGAAGCTTTCCTTGCTTTGGGTCTCCCAGGTCTCTGAGGGGACCATCGCAGTGAACTAGGGTAGTATAAGTGGAAGTGAGCTCTTTCTGTTGCCATCTTGTTGTACCTTCCAGTTGACTGTCCCCACTCTTAACTGCCTCTGCTGTCTCTACCACCATATTTATGGTTCTATTCTACCATCTCTAGGGCAGTGACAGACCTGCTGAAATAGCTCCACTTCCCCCCAGGTCAGGTTCATCTCAGGGAATTAACAGCGGAGGCTCTCAGCCTCAAGCATCATTAACTTGATCTTCACTCAGAGGTTAAGTGGACTTGGAAAGAGAGTAAATTATCTTTCCTCCAAGGAAGTTTATGTTTAATTGTTTATCATTGTGGTTTTTCATTTACCATATTCTTCCCCCAAACATTGAGTAACAGCAAGAGATTTCTCTTTTGAAATCCAAGACAGATATAGTCTGAAACAATGAAGATACTGAAAGTGCTGGATACCTTTTACAAATCTGTAATACAGTCAAATATCTTGAAAGTCAGGATGACACATAAACCCATCCTGGGACCAGATCACTTCCAAGAGATAAAAGACAAATGGAAAAGAGAGAATTTGAATGATAACATTTAAACACAAAATTGATAAATGTAAATACAGAGCGACTACGTTTAATTGGAAAATCAAGTTTTTTCTTAGCAGAAAGGAGGCTGGAATACTTAGATTGAAAAATAGAGAAGTTACATTTAAAATTACGTTTTCAGGTGGGAATTTGTAGCTGCTGTAAGTGTTTAATGACAAGTCCCCACACCATTTTTACCATGGACAGAGGCCTCTGAGCTCCCCCAAATGAGCCAACCACATTTTTGTTTCCCTTCACTGGATAAACAAACTGAATTCTGTGACAATTTTTTCTTTTTTTAGTTTTTTCCTCAGGATCAGTAATACCATGAAAACTTTTAAGTTCACAAAGTGATTTCTTATACATTATCTTAGTGATTATCTCCATCTTACAAAAAAGAATCAATCAAGCAAAGATGAAATAACTTGCTCAAAGTTAATGACAGTTCTCATACTAAAATGCAGATCTGTGGATTCCAGAGTGTAATGTGTACCTTATGTTGTAGCCTGGTAGCTTAGTAGTTCAAATCGCTTGTATTATAAAATAATTGAAGTGGAGGACCACCTCTTAATGTTTGTTAATTTGCTGTGTTTGGAATATAACAGAGCAATATTGAAAGAGACACAAATGGAAGTTAGATACTTAGAATGTTATGAAAATGTTGTGTTGGCTTCTCAACAAGTCATTTTTTTGTGTGTGTAGACACTAGTTTCTCTTGTCATATTCCTGGTATGACCTTTGCATTTTGTATTTTTTTAATACTGTGGTTCTCTGAAACAAGCCTCATCTTGTACAGAAAGTCTATATTTTGGAATGGGAAATTGTTTGCCTTAGAACCCAAGTACTGACTGCGCAGCTTCCTTTATCTCTTCCTCTAAAGGTCAGTATATAATGGAATCATTACCACTCGTGCTTAGATGTGAACACCATGTTCAATTTTATATTCCATTCTAGTAAATACAGTGAATACCTGTCATTCCCCTTCCTGTCCACACCCTTCCCAAGGACCCATAAAAACGGGAGGGGACAGGTGGGGTTTTCCCTTTTCATAAATCAAGTTTCCTGGAGTTTTCTATTGTTTTAACTGGGATTGGTCTATTAATAAGCAATTAATATTCTGAAACTATCATCTCTTTATGGAAATTTCCATATTCTTTCTGATAAATAATTTTCCAAATGTATTAAAGGGAAGCAGGAATATCCCTACCCACTTGTCCTTGTACAGGAACATCTAGGTCATCATCTCTTGTGATTCTGATTTTTAAAAAACTCCATTCAATGTAAATAGCAACTGCTTCATATTAGCTAAGACTAGAAAATTTCTTGGACAAAATACTATTAATTTTGCATCTTATTAACTGGATATTATTTTCATGCTTTAACTGCTGCCTGTTTGTGGAAACTTAAGTATATGTTATTTATGCTAAATATAATAATTAGAAAAATGAACTCTCTTAATAAACTTCTCAGCAAGCCGGGTAGAAGGAATAGAGAAAGAGGAGCAGCCAAGAATGTGGAAAATAGAAAGTATTCTATAAACATCTGTCTCAGTACAGAAGCGAGATCATTATAGCTAAAGCTCTGGCTTCCCTTAAGCTTCAGAAGCTTGGCAAAAAAAAAAAAAAATTAAATATACAGTTTTTCTCCTATAAACATATTTATACAGTATGAATTTTCATTTCTGTAAAAGCCCTTTGAGATTTTATAAAATTGTATCTTTTGCTGTTTAGGCCATCTCATCTTGTTCCATGACTACCCCAGACTAGACTTCTCCCTTTGCTCCCCCGAAAGTCAACTGGACACTTTGCTCAAGTGTTTCTGAAGTAACAGAACCTCATCTGTCTAAATTGAAGAAATTCTTCCATAAATTGAGCAAAATGGTGCGGGTATCTTAAATTTCTAAATATGCAATATTTTATGCCCGTTCAAGAAATACGTTTAACAAGTGAATGCAAAAACAGGATATGCTACCTAAAATACAAAATAAGCCTAGGGATATTAATACCTTAATTAATTTTATTCAAATGTTTGGTTGCTCTTTGTGTTCCCTAAAGTCATACGTAGTTATTAGATGTAAAAATTAATGACCTTAAATACCTTTATTACAATCAGAATGTGTTTCTATTGCATTATTTTCTACTAAAACTTTAATGTACCTTCTTGTCCCCTTCTTCCCATCCTTATTGGCCTATCTTTTACTTTTATTTTTTAAATTTTCTTTCTTATCCAGAAGTTTTAAAGATCAATTAATTCAAAAGATATGACTAGCTATCTAAATAGATTTCTTTATTATCAAAAAATATATAAACTTTCAGTCATTTAAAAATCAAGATAGCATATCAGAAAACAGGCATTTTTGCAAGTGGGCTTATTTTGCCACCAGGTTTATGATTTTACTGCTTCCAACCTAACAGTTTGTAGAGACAATATTCACTTTAAGCAATTTCATGATGCTGTCAATGGTTTGCATGTTTTTACCCTCTACCTAACCATAATAGTATCTGTATAACATTATAAATTAGCATTGTTACTGGTTAAATTCCAAGCTAAGAATTTGATTAGAATGAGACCTCTGATTCTTGAATCAACCCTTTTCATACAGTCTACTTTTAGAACAAGTTATGTAGTGTGTGGTGTGTCCAATAGGGTGAACGTGATGAAATGTATAAAATCTTACAAGTAAGAATGAAGCCCATTAGTCAAATTGTGCTTTTAATCTGTAAAGGCATTACATCATAAGTCATTTAGAGGAAAGGGTAGAGTTTCCTCCTGAATTCATTACAGCATGAAAAGTAACATTTAGAAGGTAGAGTTTACAAAATGAAATTGTACCTCTCAGGTAGAAGTATTTTTCCCATGAGAAAGTACACCTTCTCCTTAAAAACAGACCAACTGTATTATTTCTCTATCCCATCATGTATAAGTGACTGAAAACTTCTGAGCTCATTAGTAAACTTTCTAAAACTCTAGATACAAAGAAAAAGAGGCAGTACAAATCAAGGCTCTATAAGAATACAGCAAAGAGAAACCATTTCATTTGAGGAAATGCTATATGTAGATTTTTTTAACTTGAGTCTAGAAAATTTTCTAGCAGTATAAATATGTAGCTAAAATATGTTTCTTAAATATCGTTGGATAACTAAAATTGATGGCTTGTTTCACATCCTTAAGGTTCACCAGCTTAATACCCAGGAGCTCCTGAAACTGAAAAACTTGATTAAACATTAACACCTGAAAATTAAAAGTTTAATGTCATAATCTGACCTCAAATTATGCGAAAAATAAAACTGCTCCTTTTCTAAAATGATTAATTAAAAAACAGATGGCAATGAAAACTTGTAACACAAAAAGTAGGTGGGTATCAATTAACTTCTCTTTCAAACAAAGTCTTTGCAACTCAGTTTTCTCATTGTAAATGTAGAGTTTTACAGATCCTTATCTACCTCTACAATTTAATTGGACAATAAATTGAAATGATGTATGTGAAAGTATTAAAAATATGAGCCATATCAGTGCAATGTAATGAAGAGTTGAGGTAATTTGAAAATATTCAGCCTGGAAAAAAGAAGACACACTGGATAGGATAGATATCATTAGATACTTCAAAGGCTGAGCCATGAAACGGATTAGAACCATTCAATATGACCTGCAAACACACACACACACACACACACACACACACACACACACCCCAGTAGATAGAAGTAACAGAAAAATAGATTTGGGCTCAAAAAAAGAAAATACATTTCTAATAGAGTGTTTGGAAGCTATGGGTTTTGCCACACTAGAAATGTCCCAACGGAAGTAGAAGACATTGTTATATTAATGCTGAGGAGAAAGTTCATATCTCAAATTGGAAACTGAGCTATACGATCTGTAAAATCCCTTCCAGAGTCAAGAATCTAATATTTGAAACATGTAAAGTATAATTGTTACTGTTTTTGTTGTATTGTTATTTTCAATATTCTCTGCATAAGTGTCAGAATTACCCTAAGCATCGGCTTCATAAAGCTATAAGATCCTCTCATAGAGGCAAGATTCTTACACCTTTGTCATCTCTACAATTTGGAGAAAGTAAAATGCAGAAGCATCAGGAGTGAGCATACCAGGAAATACAGCCAACCAAGCAAATATGCAACAGGCTGGAAGAGAGACAGGTAGGAAAGGCAGGAAGACAAGATTAAGGAGTTAATCTAATGGCATTACTTACCCTGGGACTAGTTCTGTGCCTGCACACAATGGAGAAATAGATGTTTTGTATAATTTCAGTTTAGCCAAACTGATAGGATCCATGATGCTGAGATTTCTATATACAGCTGTAAGTAAATAAAATGAGCATAAAGAATTATCAAAGTAATTTATTATAATTATTAAGTATAGAAACATGTATCATTTAGTTAATTAGATAGTCTAGTTAACTCAGGCCTTATCCCTTTCTTTTCCTCAATATCAGTGTTCTTGTTGTTGTTTTGCCATGAATTACCCAGATAATTTCCTCAAAGCTCTATATCTTTGCCTTTCTGGAAACACCCTGGGTGTGCTCAGAACACAATGCTAAGTCTCAGAAAATATTCCAAAAACTTTGGCAACATCCAGCCCTTTGCCTGCGAGGCCTGGAATTGCCTGTTATGCCAAATCCTTCAGTACCAAATTTAAAGCATCCCCAATATTTAATCAAAGAGACATCAAATTTTATTTAATAAATATGTTTTGTTTCTCAGAATTGGAGCTATAAAGATAAACATCATCAATGAGATACTGTGTTCCAACAGACCTATTTTCAATCTCTCTGACTCCAATTCCAAAATATGTGAGTACACTTATCTACTTGTCTCAGATGAATCCAAATACCTCATTTTAAATAAATTTCACAAATAAGGTAAATATTAGTTCTAAAATCCCATTAAATAGAATATTATGTTGACTGATAAATTTGAGTCTGGAGCAAATGATAACTCTACAAAGTTGATTAAATGTAAAGGAATATATACAATCCAATAAAGAAATTAATTTCAAGTATCATTTCTTAAATTAGCACTTAATTATACATAGCTCAAAAGTCCATTTAAAATAAATATGGCAACATAGTAAAGTTGTGGCTTGCCTAAAAAGCTGAGAATCATTAGTGTTCAGACATCTGACAAGAAATGGAAACTTTGATGAAATCCAAAGTTCTTGAAGTATTTTTAAAAAGTCATTCTATTATAAAAACAGCAATGTTTCATTCCTCAACCTCTTTTTTGTCTTTTTAGTCACTAAAACCCACTAAAATAATTGTTAAGGTTATAAATCATTTCAACAGAAAGCAAAAGCTCAGAAAAATCAAACATTTAGTTGGCTGGAAATGTGCATTTAATTCCTATTTACCCAAAACTGATTTGTATGAAAAGTTAAACCTTTTTGAAAAAAGTGTTCCCCAAGATTTTTTAGCTCTACATGTACTAAAATTTATATTTTGAAATAATTCATCAGAAATTCATTAAAAGTATAAATTTTGTTGTCCCAATAAATAAATTCCAAGATAAGCAAGCCAGAAAAATTATACAATGAATCACAATCTCCCACCAATAAAGTTTCACAATATATTCGGTCTGCCACCAAAAATATTACCATTTGCATTCATAAATTTATGTTGTTACTATTGCCCTTATTGCATTTTATAAGTAACATATTTTTACATGAAAAGGCTTTATATTAAGTTTTAGGTACAGTTTTGCTAAGAGATAAATTCCAAAACCCTATGCTGAATTAAAAGTCTGAATACACTGTTACACCAAACATTTGAATCAGAGTCACCTGGCATTCTTATTAAATATGCAAACCCCTTGGTCTCACCCCAGACCTATTCAGTCAGAGCCCCTTGGGAAAGCAGGGATGCAGGAAGACATGGGCATTTGCCTTTTTAGTGAGTTTCCAAATTTCCTTTAACAGTAATTTATTTATTTGCTTCTTGAACAAAGGGCACTGCATGTTAATTTTGCATTTTGCCCTGCAAATTATGTAGCTAGCCCCACCTGAAAGGAAGAAAGCTTTGAGATCATTTTACAACTGAAGAAATTGAAATCCATGAGGGTTGAATGGCTTGGCCATGATTTCAAAGCTAGCTATGGAAAGCAAATTTCTAGACTTTGAATTGAGAGGACAGAGCCTGGAGCTCATCAAAAACCCACTTAGAGCATTAGGAGAAATACCTAATGTAGATGATGGGGTGATGGATGCAGCCAACCACCATGGTACCTGTATAACTATGTAACAAACCTGCACATTCTACACATGTACCCCAGAACTTAAAGTATAACAAAAAACCCACTTAGAAGACTCCAGATTATTAGAAGATGTGGATCTGCTTCTTAGAGCTAATTTTCCTGGGTAATCAAGACCACAGGGAAACAGAGAAGCAGCTAAGGGTGCACAGTAACCAGCCAGAGCATAGAAAAACAAAAAAAGGGCATGCTCTACCAGCCTGCCATCCAACAGGGAAATGAGTCATTGGACTTAGGCAGAACTATTGTATCTTTTTCTTTTCAGTGAAAGCTTGCAAAAACAAATCTCAAGCAAGAATGAATCAAATAAACATTTTCTTTAAAAACTTAGATGGTGAGGATGTGGCGAAATTGCAATCCTTGTGCATCGTTGGTGAGAATGTAAAATGCTGCACCCACCATGGAAAACAGTTCAGAGCCTCAGCATAAAATTACCATATATCCAGCATTTCCACGACTAGATATATACTATAACCAAATAACCAAAAGAATTAAAAACAGAGAATCAAACAGACCAGTGTTTGTAGCAGTATTATTCATAATACCCAGGTAGAAAACCAACTGTCTATCAACAGATGAATGAATAAATAACATGTGATATATACATAAAATGAAGTATTATCTAGCCACGTACAAGAATGAAATCCTGATGCATGTTACAATATGGATAACCTTGAAAGCATTATGCTAAATGAGATGGCAGACACAATATTGTATAATTTCATTCATATGAGGTACCTAAAATAGTGAAATTCATGGAGACAGAAAGTAGAATGGAGGTTACCCAGGCTGCAGTGGGGGAGAATGGGGATTTATTGTTTAATGCATACAGAATTTCAGTTGTGATAATGAAAAAGCTCTGGAGAGCAGTGACAATCACACACATGGTAAAAGTATGTATTCTCACTGAATTATATACTTAAAAATGGTAAAAATGGTAAATTTTATGCTATATGTATTTCACTACAGTAAATAAATGAGATATAATTTTTTAAAAAAAACCTTTGACCCCCTAAAAACATATTGTCTGGGTTCCAAATTATTTTCATTTCCTTCTCAATTTAATATCTCAGAAATTAAAATCAAAATTCTAAAAAAAAAAATCCCCAATCACTATTGACACTTGAGTGTCCAAAGGAAATGGTAAATCCAACTTAGAACTAATTTGAAGAATGTTATGAACAAACGAGAAATGTGAGAACATTTAACTGTCTCAGAATCACTGAATTTTAGGGTTAGAGAGAACGTCAGATATCATCTTGTTCAATGTTTTCCAAAATTACATAGACCACTAATTCCACAATATATTCCATCATAAAGGGCTTCTATGCCAAGTCATTATAAAGAGACTACACTTTGTTTTTTTAATTATTTATTTTTTTACTTACTCTGTTACCCAGGCTAGAGTGCAGAGGCCCAGTCACAGCTCACTGCAGACTTGACCTCCTTGAGCTCAGGTGATTCTCCTGCCTCAGCCTCCCAAGTAGCTGGGACCACAGGAATGTATCACTATACCTGACTAATGGCTAATTTTTGTATATTTGGAGAGAGGAGGTTTCGTCATGTTGCTCAGGCTGGTCTCAAAGTCCTGGGCTCAAGCTATTTGCCCTTCTAAGCTTGAGGCTTCACTTTAAATATCATCCCTTGGTGACTACCTATAGACATCAGCGTATCAGCCCTGTGTGTTTTAAATAAACCAGACCTGTTTTGCATGCCAGTGCTTCTCAGATTGTAAAACACACAATAATCACCTGGGGATCTTGCAGAAATGCAGATTCTGGTTCAGAAGGTCTGGTAGCATTTTTAACAAGCTCCCAGGGCTGCTGCTGCTGGTCCTGGATCATATTTTGTGAGACAAGGGCACTGCAACCTGGGACGGTGCAGGGGTGAGTGTGTGCAGGTACTTAGGGCCATACCAGTTGTGAAAATACTGACATACTTCCATGCTGACTGATAAATAACCACTGAAGGAGCATCCAGATTCCTTAGGATCCAGAAACAAATATCGGATGCCACTTGGGAGTGATATGGTTTGGCTGTGTCCCCAACCAAATCTCGCCTTGAATTGTAATAATCTCCACCTGCCAAGGGCGGGGCCACGTGGAGATAATTGAATCGTGGGGATGGTTTTCCCATACTCTTCTCGTGGTAGTGAATAAGTCTCACAAGATCTGTTGATTTTATAAGTGGGAGTTCCCCTGCACAAGCCCTCCTTTCTGCCACAATGTAAGATGTGACTTTCCGCCTCCTTCACTTCTGCCATGATTATGAGGCCTGCCCAGTCATGTGGAACTGTAAGTCAATTAAACCTCTTTCCTTTATAAATTACCCAGTCTCGAGTATGTCTTTATTAGCAGCATGAGAGCAGACTAATACAGGGGGGCCTCAGAGCCACTTTAGAGTTGCAGGCAGCATTCATTCTGATTGGTCAATGACAGGCTGACCAGTTGCTTACTGTTTAAAGTAGGTTACCCTGGCAAAGGTCTTACCAGATAGGCAGCTCCCAGTAAATCTGTGTTGGATGACTCTGTGGAAATTGTTTCAGAATCAATGCAGTACAGATCCCTGCTTATCTTTACCACCGTTTCTCCCAAACTCATTTAATCATAGGTCCTTTTGGAGGAAACATTGATCTAATTCAACCCATTCATTGTGCTAATGAGAAAACTGGAAATCAAAGGTTGGGGTGATTTGCATAAAGTCAGATGGCTAGAGAGAAGCCAACACAGGCCCAGAAATCAGTTCTTCTCACTCTCATAGTCATTCCCAATTGAGTTTTTCTAATATATAAGATGGTTTAGTTCAGCTATTGTAGAAGGGGGATAACCTATAAAGCTTATATTGCAAACCAGTTAAACTATCTGAATTAGCATTACTTTAAAAAAGAATCTCTATTTAACTCCAAACCCTCAGCTTCAAAATATATTTTTATCAGGGTTATAGAGTTAGTATATGAAAATTCTACTGTATCTAAAATCTTTAGATGGTGCTCTCCAAAACCCCTCAACAGAGATGCAGAATTGAGCTAAAGTGACTTGCTTAATGTCACCAGCACAATGGCTATTTAGTGGCAAATCCAAGACCAGTACCCAGATCACTTTACTCTCATTGTGGAGCTTGTTTCTTCAAACTGCAACTGTATTCACTTTAGTTTTCTAAAGGAAGTATCTGTTTGAATGACTGTTTAGCACAACCCAAGCTGCTGTGTAACTAGGTCACTGAATACAAGTTTACTTTTCTTAAGAACAAGGTGTGAACAACCACCATCTGAGCAATGAATAAGACCTGCAGTGGTGTACTATAGGCTTGAGGAAACTGCCCTCTGCTGGGATGCAGTGATGCTGCCTTTCACCATACCTTTAAAAGAAGGACTGAACTATTAAATATTCCCTGAGGTTCAATGAGGAATGAAGGAGGCATGCAGAAATATTGGTACATGGAAGCAAAATGTTTTGCCATACGCCTTCTTAGAAAATTATTTTCCAGCTGCAGTTAAATTCCCTTTAACAACTGCATCTGCATTTGTAACCCCTACTCAGCATCCAGGCTGCTCCAGGATGGCCTTGGGGGATATCTGTTACAGGGCTGGATGCTCTCCTATGAGAAATCTGGAAGTTGTATCCCCTGACCCTCACCCACCTCAAGCCAAAAGGACACAGTGGTTACCATTTTGTGTTACCAGATAAGGTTACAGAAGGGATCAGAGAGGTGTCTGTGATTCAGTTCAAGGCCAAGGTAATTGCTACAACTTCAGCACTGAAGCATTTTACAAAGGAAATAGCACCATCAGGTTGCAACACTGGTTTTCCTGTTCAATCCTAAAAAGGAACTGCCCTCAATAAATCATCTTCCTAATGGAAATGACAGAATTATTCTCCCAGGAGGACAACACAAACCACACGTCCCTCTTAATAGGAAGGAAATGCAGAGCCACAGCTGCCTGGGAGGATCTAAGGCTTCCAAGGGATTTGTTTCCCCCTTCTCCCTCTGAGGTCACTTTCAGCAAATTTTCTAAGTCATTGTTTACATGTAAACATAGACCCCCATCTCCCTAGATGTGCTGTCTGTTTCATTTTTTCTATAAACGATCTCTATGGTTAATGTAAGGGGAAAAAAAATCATTGTATATCTAAAGCAAAAGGCAAAGTTGTAAATCCGTGTGTGGTATGTTTTTGTTAATAATGCCAACAAAATTAAATGCAAAAAAAATTGAGTGGTAGCTTTTGGATAAGACTGTGGGTGATTATCTCTCCTTCTGTGTTTTTCTTATTTTTAAATTTTCTATATTTTTATAATTGGATCATAAAATTCTTATTCAAAATCATTTATTCGATCATATGTAATCTACCGTAAGGGTTTCATGCATACCAATATCACTCACAACTTTTTGAAGTGGAGCAGAAATATATGGATCACATAATGGGATTTTAAGCCCAGAACTAATAATTCACTTTCACATTCTCCTTCAATTACATTGCTTTTATTAAGAATTAGTAATAAACTTTGCATATGGCCTTTGGCAAAGAAACTTCGATTCATTCCTTTAAAAATGAATTTGTTAGAACTTCAGGGTTTTTTTCCAATCAAAACTTTAGGAAATGCCACTCCCAAACCAACTGAGCAGCCAGGCTTTGGGTTTCTGAGAAATTCTTGCCCAGGTCACCAGAGAATGAAAGGTCAACTTTGAGGAAGTTTCTGGAACAAGAAAGAATATCAGTGAAATCAGCTGGAATTTTTTGAGTGGTGAAAAAAATATATCCCTTGACTATGAAATAAGCTATATGTGAGTAAGGTCACAGTTTTATCAAATTCATCCTGGGCATTTGGTCAGATCCTTTGAAACTTTTTCCCATGATTAATATTCTCTTTTGTTGCCTTTTTGGCATGATGGCTAAGAGATCTGGGGCACTGGCCCAAAAATCATAGTGTGTTTTGTTGTTGTTGTTGTTACAACAAATTAATAAATTAGAGGAAATAGGTGTTCTTTGATTTTAAAAATTCACAGTGAATAGCCCACTTTGGGGGAGAAAAAATAATCACAATTTGTTATATGTTCTTTTTGCATTCTCAATTTTTTTTTTTCTGAAAGGTGCCATGATAAATCTTATGGAACTTTTATATAGAAGAGTTTTCCAAATACCGTTCTTAAGACCCTTTCAGGAATTCTGCAGTTTTCTTCCTCTTCCATCTAAAGGTCTGCACGAAGCCAAAGTTTCTTTATATGTTTCAACCAAAATAACATGTTGTAATAGACTGATTACAGAGGCAGCTAAGAGAATTAGTCTTCTATTAAACCAGACATAAAGATTTTCAAAAATGTAAAACAATGACATTTTCTCACTTTCCTTGTTTCAAAAAATATTGTTACTTTTCACAGAAATATGTCATTTATGGAAAGAAGTTTGGTATTTTTCATTAATTGCTTCTGTTCGTTACTATTATTTGTAATGTATTAGTAAATAAATATTTTTTATTTTCTCAATTTTAATTTCAAATGCAGTAAATTTCAATAGAAAGAACCCAAACAGAAGCTCTTTGGGATCCTCAAACTTCTAACAATGTGAGCAAGTCCTAAGATCAAAAAGCTTGAGAACTTCTAAAATAGAGAAGTCCATTCCTTCTTAAGCTTCAGGTACACTTCTCTGGCAGGGAATAGAGCCTGTACTATATCTCTGCACAACTCTCAAAGATACTTCTTTGAATGTTTGAGATTTTAAACAGGCTAATAGTGTTGACCACCCTGCTCTCAAACAATGTGTAAGAGTATTTACAATCTGTTGCCCTTCTATAAGTCATAAATAAAATGGAGCTAGTGAAAACTTTTTATCTGGGGTAAACAATAGATGCTGAATTAAAGAAGACAGCAGCATTGTCCTCAGGCAAAAAAGGCAAATAAAAACAAACACACGTATCCCATCATGCAGGAATTTAAACACCATGTATGAGTACATTTCTATATCTTATTTGACGAATTTGTGATCTATTCTGCACAGGTTTTCTGATTTATCCTAAATATAAGCCAGTTCAGCCCCCTAAGCAGCTCAATACATGCATAATTTGTATTGCATGCTGTACAACCAAAACTCTTCATTTCTATTAATCTCCTACTACAGTGGCTTCATTTATGTTGTTATTCTTGCCTAAAAAATGTCCCCTATTCTTTCCTTTACTTTCATAGATCAAGCTAAGTCGTAGCTTCCCCTACCAAGATTTCCTTGATAAAATTCCATGAAGTAAACTGATTGCAAAAATGGCCCTAATTCTCTACATCTCCCTGTATCCATGCCGTTTCCATGTGGCTTTAACATTTCTCTCACCAAAAAGTAGAGTCTGTTTTCCTGTTCTTTGAAACTTAGCCTACCTTGTGATTCACTTTGCACGGTAAAATGTAATGGAAATAACAGTATACCACTTTAAAGCCTGGACCTCTCTCCCTTGCCCCTCTGTCTTCTTTACAAAAACAAAATCATAAGAGCAGTTGGAGGATGAGAGACCACATGGAGCAGAGCCCTGTCATCCAGGTTAAGGCCATTCTAGACCATCAAACTCTAGCTGGCCCACCATTTGACTGAAGATGCATGAATCAGCCCAACCAAGAGTAGATATTTCTAGCCTAGATGAAAAGAACCACCTAGCCAAACTATAAGCTTGTGAGAAATAATAATTGTTTTAAACACTAAGTTTTCAAGTGGTTTGCTATGCAGCATTATTTTAGCAATAGATAACTAATTTGCGAATCCTCTAATTTCCCTCAGAGAATTTACCATATATTTGCAATGAGTCCTGCACATTTTTCCTTTACTATATATTGTCTTAGGTTGTGAACTGATGTTTCTAAACTACTTTAGAGAATATAGTATACCGTAGCTTTTATTATTTGGCTCAATAGATATTTAATTGGTACATGGACCAGTTGGGAAATTTAAATTTCTAGACATAGAAGGATTCTTTAAAATTGCTAATTTCTTACCTGACATACATTTTTTCCCCTGAAAATAAAATTTTAAAGAAACTTACATTTTAAGGAACAAGTTTATCTTTCTTTTGCTTATTTTTCCTCCAAGACTCAATCTCAATAAGTCCCAAAACTCAATGAGTATGCAGAATTTATAACCACACAACTACAGCTTAATCTGCCAGAAGAAAGTACTTTCAAATTAATGGCTTTCACATTTCTATCACTGAAATTCTAGAGCTCTGTAATCTACTATCTCCATCATTTTTGTTATTAATATTATTTTGGAAACTTCAAAAAGAAAGTGAGTCACTTTGCGTTAAAGGCAATTGGCTGCTTCTCCAGGGTGTCCTCACAAGCTACCTCTCAAGAACACTCTGTTCAATCCCTGAAAACTTGAGCAGTCCATGACAAAGATGCAAATATTGTCCTCCAGAACCTCATATTCCTCTTCTGTCTTCCTTTACTCCTTTCTTTCTGGTCACTTCTCTCTCGAACATCCTAAAAAATTCAATGCTGCTTCTGAATAACCTAAGTCCCACAATGTAAAAACTATTCTCCCTTCAAAATGCTCCATGACCCAAATGTTATTTGCCTTCTTCCCTGAGTTTCACCAAAATCATGATCTTTACCAAAGTGTCATTTATCTCACCTTGGTGTCTGGTAGAATAATTTTATTAAAATAATTCATGTGAATAAGTGGTAGCTTAATAAACTAACTAGAACAATCATTTGCAGAAAGAGTATGATTGTTAATAAAATTATATCAGTGGTAATAAAACTATCTGTGTCAGGATCTGCTATCTGCTCACAAAATATCATGTTCTACTCTTTTCCTGGGCACAGTGTTTCTCACCCAGGGTTACTCAGAAATTGCATGTTGAAGACTTTCCATTTACCAGGTTTCCTGAATTACTGTGTGGAGAGAGACTGCTTTTTTAACCTGTTAACTGTTATGTGAACAACACAGAAACTTTGATTTTACTTAAATTATTAAAATATTGGGGTTCATAGAAACTACAGTTACCCTAAATAATTCACTATACTTTATTCGGTGTGATTTATCCTTTTAAGGGAATTTTGTATTCATTTATTCACAAGCAACGTTCACCAAAATGTCTCTATAAAAGGCCAGATAGTAAATATTTTAGGCTTTGTAAGTCATATAGTCTCTGTCGCCACCACTCAACTCTATTGTTGTAATATGAAGCAAGCCATAAATGGCACATAAAACAAATGGGCATGCCTATGTTTCAATAAAACTTTATTTACAAAAAGAGGAGGGGAGGCAGGCTAGATTTGTCCCATAGGTGTATTTTGCTAACTCCTTGGATAGATGGAAGGTAAGTAAAACTAGAACCATACCTTTATGATATTGGCTGGGGTCACTCCCACAAGTGCATTCAGCAGAGTATTTAGTGGTGTCTGAAATTTTAAGATAGTTTTATTCTTATATCTGGAGCTTTATCCATTGTGACAGAAACATCTGAGGGCTCTCTGAGCTCAAACCTCTTCACATGGAACTAGATCCCAAAAGTCAACCATGGGAGCTGCAAACCTGAAAACCTTAAAATATGTAGCAAATTTAAATAGGGCAACACCTCTTTGGCCCCAGTGAAGAATGTATTGGTATAGAAGCCAAGAGTTTATGCTCTATCTCATCCATGAAGAAGGACTTGAGGTCACCTGCAAGAAGGGTAAGAATATGAACTCCCATATGGCACAAAAGACTTCCCCAGACACTGTGCTCAGAGATTTGACCAAATATTAGCTTGACTTCCACCTGTTATAGGTGGAAGCCATGTCCCTAACAGTGACCCCAGACTTGTATTGAATCTTCATTCAAGAATGTATAGCACTTCCAAACCATAAAATAATACATTGTCCTAACCCATCTTGCCAAACCATTTGCAGTAATTTTCCACCGACCCTTCTGTAGTTTTTTCACTTCCATGTGGCCCCCTAGTCCATTTTTGTTTCCCTTTTTTATTTCCCTGTAAGTCCTTTGTTGTTCCCTATCTGTTCTCCCCTTAAAAACCTCAGTTATCTCTGTCTTAGAGTTGAGAAGAATTGGCAGCCTTGTTTGCAGATCCTACTATAACAACTCACATCCTGTTCACAAGTATTATTGAGTGGTCACAGGAAAATTATACATTCAAATTGAACAGGAAAAATGGATTGAACCTAAGTGGCTCAGTCTATACTGGAATCTCTCTTACTTACTGAAATAAGTCTAATTAGATTGTCTTGCCACCTTTAACAAGAGTCCAGCACTGTTTTCCTTTGACAAGTGTATAGAGAAATAATTAGAAGAAACTGGGGAAGGGCTCCATTATTTCCAACAAATACATCAGCCACACTTTATTTCCCCTCCTCTAAGCAGGGTGTCTGAAAGCAGAATCATGTTTAGATTTGGTAATTATATTAATTACCTATTGCTATATAAAATAAAGTCCAAAACTTAGTGGCTGAAAATAACAATGATTTTTTTAATGATTATGTAGGTTGGCTGGGCTCATCCACATGGTTTGTTTTCTCTTCCTGATATTGGCTACATGATATTGACTCCTAAAGCTACATTCAACAGGATGCTTGATCAGGGCTGAGCTACTAAGACTGATTTGTGCTGACATCTAGTGACTCGCTCAGTGTGACTAAAAAGTCTGGGAGTCAATGGAGCTCAAGCTTCTTTACATGGTGCTGGGCCCCATGAGTTCAACAATGGAAGCTTTAAGGGTTCTTAAAATCTACATCTGGAATCACATTTTTACTTTCTGTATATTCTACTAGTCAAATCAAGACATAGGGTCACCCCAGATTCAGTAGGAAGGGAAGTAGACTCTCCCTCTTGAGAATGAAGTGGCATAGAACTGCAGACCTGGGGGAGAATTGGCAGCCATGTTTGCAGATCCTACTACAACAATTCACATCCTGTTCACAAGTGTTTTTGAGTGGTCATAGGAGAATTCTACATTCAAATTGAACAGGAAAAATGGATCAAACCTAAGTTGGGAGTTTGTGAGGAGGCTCCAACAGAGGACAGAAAAGAGCAAGACTGCTGGGGGCAACCTTGGAATAGTTCACATGCAAGAACATGGGATGGGTATAAGATAAGTAACGAAGGCTGTGAAATGAAGGAAGAGCTGATAGACCTATATTTATCCATTTGATGAGATAAATCATCTCTTAAGTGCACAGTGCAGAAATAAGGTGATGGTTTCCTTTCCTTATCCTCTTTAATTACGTCACTGGAACCTGGTCTTAATGTAGAATCATTTTTCTAGTAGAATCATTTTGTTCTGCAAGCTTCTGATGGAAAAAACATTTTAAAAGATAAAGTTCAGCACCTACTTTTCAAATAAGCAACTACACAAACTGTAATGACCGTTACAGATGTTTGTTATACCTTCAGCATCTGCATTTCAAAATAATAAGGAAAATAAAATTATAGCTTTTAGCAATTTTTGTTTCATTGAGTCAGGAAATTCAATATTTTATATAAGCAAATCAATTCATATTTTATATACATCGTGCAAGGACAAGGTAGTAAGGAAGAGTCGTTCCCATTGTTATATAACAAATTACCACAAACTTAGCAACTCAAAACAATACAAATTTATTATCTTATGTAGTTGAAAAGAGTCAAACTAGGTAAAATATTTGAAGAGATTTATTCTGAGCCAAATATGAGTGACTATGGCCCATGACACAGCCCTCAGGAGGTCCTAAGAACATGTGCCAAGGTGGTCAGGGTACAGCTTGGTTTTATATATTTTAGGGAGGCATGAGACATTAATCAAATACATTTAAGAAATACATTTGTTTGGTTCAGAAAGTCAGGACAACTCAAAGTAGGGGCTCCCAGGCTATAGGTAAATTTAAATATTTTCTGGTTGACAATTGGTTGAGTTTATCTGAAGACCTGGGATTAATGGAAAGGAATGTTCAGGGTAAGATAAAGGATTGTGGAGACCAAGTCTTATTGTGCAGAGGAATCTCTCGGATGGCAGACCTCCAAGAGAAAGCAGATGGTAACATGTTTCCTATCAGACCTAAAAGGGTGTCTGGCCCTTAGTTGATTATCACCTGGATCTCCAAAGAAAAAGGAAAACGAAGGGGGAAGGAGATTTTTTTATAGAATGTGGATTTTTCCCATAAGAGACTTTGCAGGGCAATTTCAAGGTATGGAAAGAAAATAATATATTTTGGTGTTAAATATTTTTTTCGTTGTCTCATGTTATGCCAGAGTCAGATTGAAAAGTAAGTCATGATATATAGGGTCAAATAAAACCCATATAATGAGAACATATGGTTTTTAGGGCATGACTCCCTAGACCCTTTGGAAGCAATGGGCAAGATGAAAAATCAGAGCTTAGTCTTCACAGTATCTATGGGTCAGAAGTTTTGGCACAAGTTAGCTGGATCCTGTGCTTATTAGGGTTTCACTAGGTTGAAATCAAGGAGTCAGAGGGGGCTACCATCTTTTCTGAGAATCCTGGTCATCTTCCACATTCACTGGTTGTTGGCAGAATTAGATGACTTACCTCTACAGAACAAACACGTTGCTTTCTTGCTGGCTCTCAGCTGGGGGCCACTCTCAGCTCAGTTTTGAGAGACCACTAGCTGGCCGGGCACGGTGGCTCACGCCTATAATCCCAGCACTTTGGGAGGCCAAGGTGGGTGGATCACAAGGTCAAGAGATCAAGACCATCCTGATCAACATGGTGAAACCCCGTCTCTACTAAAAATACAAAAATTAGCTGAGCATGGTGGCTTACACTTGCAGTCCCAGCTATTTGGGAGGCTGAGACAGGAGAATTGCTTGAACCCAGGAGGCGGAGGTTGTGGTGAGCCAAGATCGTGCCATTGTACTCCAGCCTGGTTAACAAGAGGGAAACTCCATCTCCAAAAATAAAAGGGGGGGGGGAGAGACCACTAGTAATTTAAGGCCAACAGAATATAGCCTTGTTTTAAAAGACACTATAACTACGTGTCTTTCCTGAAAATATTGGTAGAGGTTATTCTTTTTGTGCATTAGTTTTTGAGTTACAAATTTAGCCCGTGTTTAATTTTTTAAAAGAATTTTTACCAGCATTTTAAAAATGTACAGTATAAAAAATAGTGTGAGAAAAATGAGGCAAGGAGAAAGTAAGCACACGTGAAGTAATGCCCAAGGTGAAAGTTACAACCCAAACTGCATAATATAAAATTCTACTATATGGCTGGCCTACACTTAAAATCTAAGCATGCTATTAATAGTTAACAAAGCAGAGAAGGAAACTGATATTCTTTCAGAAAAGATTTTATTCAAATAAAGAAACCTAATAGAAATTTCTTCCATGGGTCCTCATGAAAAGGGCACCATGTCATAGAGTGGGCAACACTGCAACTTGACCTCCCTAAATAAATCCAAAGGCATAGTTCCAACACAAAACTTCCATAAAAATATTTAATAATGGTATAAGCAAACAAAAATGTGGTTTGATTTGGCATTACCTAGGCATGTAATTTTAAATCATTCAAAAACACATAGATTACAAATTCTTTAGTAAGTTATCCATGAATAACATTACTCAAACTGAGTTTTTGATAAAAATTACATGGCAAAGCATTTTAAGTTGTATCATCTGGCTAAAACCTGAAGATTATACATGGCATGTAGGGAATAGCTAGCAGATTATCATGCTTTGACAACCAAATAGGCCTGCAGAGATACTGACATCCACTTATTAAAATGAGAAGCCTAACTAAGACTTCAACTTGGATAGACTCTCATCCAATAACAACATGGAGTTGATCCAAGGTAGTGACTCCGGGCAAAGCCAACATTTTACTCACTTCTGGGGCTGCTGCAAATATGGGCAAATGAGTAACTGAAGGCCCAAATTCTCCATTAAAGCCTATGACTGCAGGAATTTTTATATAGACAATGTTATGAACAGGTATCACAAATAACCAAAGTGCCCATTGATAATCTTGGTAAAGTATCCATAGAACAGTGACTATTAAATCCTGAAATTAAACTATGTTTGTCTAATGATGATTCTTTACAGTAAATCAGAAAAGCATTGGTACAGATTTTTCTCCAGCCTACTTAGCAGCCAAGGAATAGGAAAATTTGTTTAGTTACATTGGTCCAGAGTTTGAGATTGTCAAAGTGTCATGACAAATCTACCATAAATTTCATAAACCCACCAAAAGATATTAGATCTGAAGAACACAGCAGAGTTAAGAACTTGACAATTATGGTGAGGGTTGAAGGACAGGCAAAAAGGGAGCAAGATAATTGGAGTGATAAAATAAAGGGTCCCTTTGTTAAAATATGAAAATTCTGGCTTTCAGTTTCCTAAGAGAACCAAATCTAGTGGTGAGAAATTTCAAGGTATAATCACACACATGAATGGCTATTGTGAAATTAAGGAAAGTTTATAGAGTAGAAAAGCTTAGGAATGGCGAGCCTAGAGGACTCAATGTTCAACAGCCAAAATATATTCACCTACTTCAAAAGAACTATAAGCTGAGCTTCAATTATTTGCTAGTTGTAATTTCCTATTTACTTATGTAAATTACTTAGTTAAACCGATTGGTTTGAAAACAATAGCCAACAAAAAAAAAATGCAAAGTTTTTAATAACTAATACACTTTGTCAAGCAAATTGAACCCTACATGGTAAGAACGTTGGCGTCAACAATGATGACTAATAGCTGAAATGGGAAATGAAGAAAAGTTAATGTGAAGGAAAATAAAAACTTGGATTTATAGTGTAGTCCAGTTGACTAAAATTTCAAAATAATATTGACCTACTGATAGCAAATGGACAAAATGAATGGTGGAGAAAGCAGTTACGATTTCACACAAAACCACTGCCAACAGAAATACCATTTTATATTGCTCATCTTCTAAATGGTTGTTTACAATAATCATTTTTAAGAGAAAGTTTTATTTCCATTGTGGTTACTAATGCATCTGAGTCACTTGTATGTTCTTCTCCAGTGCGATGTAAAAAAGGCCAATGAAGAAATAAATCACTTCAATAAAGACCTATGTTTAACAGAAGATCTTAGGAAAGTCATCCTTCAAGACCACATGTTAAGTTGGCTGAGTATCAATACAATGAGTGTACATTGATTCACAAGGAACTTATTTCCCTAGGGCTCCACTTTCTAAGAGTGGTCCACAGTGGTATCTTCAAGCTGAACTCTGAACTTGAAATGAAATCCTATGTCATTTCAATTCTTTTTTTATTCTTCAAACTGTGAGATCCTCTGACAAATTTCTGCTAACAGTTCCAAGGTTTAAAATTTGGGAAGTCAGAGACACGTTATTATTTTTTTTACTTCAACTTTTATTGTAGATACAGGGAGTACATGTGCAGATTTGTTACATGGGTATATTGTACCAGGTAGTGACCATAGTACCTAATGGGTAGTTTTTCAGCTCACATCCCCCTTGCTGCCTCCCCTGTCTAGTGGTCTGCAGTGCCTATTATTCCCATGTATCTGTCCATGTATGCCCATAATCCCAAGTGAATTAATGCAGGAACAAAGACATGTTTTTGTTTTTGTTGTTTTATTTGAAGTCTATATCTGGGGCTGGCTAAAATTGAGATTTTCTTGCAGATATGTCAGTTCTAACTTGGGCCTCATTTTTGTGTGTGTATAAAAAAGAAATCTTATTTATTTATTTTTAAATTATAAATTCAGGGGGTACATATGCAGGCTTGTTACATAGGTGTATTGCATAATGCTGGGATTTAGGCTTTTGTGAACCCATCACCTAAATAGTGGACATGGTGTCCAACAGGTAGTTTTTCAATTCTTGTCCCTCTTTCCACCCTCCCCACTTTTAGATTTCTCAGTATCTATGTTTTCCATCTTTATAGCCACCAACATGAGTCTTTTGATTAAACAACACATGGCTGAGGTCAACAACTTAAAACAACATTCCAATATAGATTCTCATCTATATTCATGATCCCTGAAGAAGTGTGCCTGATGTGGCTAAACATCATCAAATGGGTAAGTCAACACAGTAGAAGAAAAGAACAGTTCTTTATCAGATTAAATGAGTGAAACAACTAAATGCCAAGTGACAAAGCATTGGGACTGACTGTATAAAATGCTAATAACATCTAGAGAATAGTTTACATTGTGCTGAACATCTTATGCACATTATTTCTTTGACTCTTTTTAACACACTGTTGTGGGCTGAATGATATCTCCCAAGAAGTCTTGTTGGGATCCTGTCCAGTAGTGCCTCACAATGTGACTTTGTTTGGAGTTAGGCTTCTTGTAGATGTAATTGGTTAAGATGAGGTCATACTGGAGTGAGGTGGATTTCTAATCCAATGTGACTGGTGTCTGTGAAAAGGGGAAACGTGGACACAGGCACACATATAAAAAGAACACACTGCCATGTGAAGATGAAGGCAGAAATTAGAGTGATGTGTCTACAAGCCAAGGAACACCAAAGATTGACAGAAAATCACCAAAAGCCAAGCGAGGCATGAAACATTCTCCCTGAGAACCTTCAGAAGCAAGCAGCCCTGCTGGCATCTTCATGTTGCACTTTGAGCCTCCAGAACTGAGGCAATACATTTCTGTTGTTTAAGCCACCCAGTTTACGGTATTTTGGTACAGCAGTACTAGAATACTAACGGATGCTGTATTGCATAAATATTTTAGGTATAGGTAGGGTAGATTAAAAACTTTCTTCATGAGGTTATACCTATGAATTAAATCAAATACTTGAACTAAATAAGGTACGGTGTATATATTCTTCAGACAGAGGCAAGAAGAAAGACACTTCTCCATTCCTCATGGATATGCAGCAAATGAAGAAAACTGCTAGCACAAGGAATGGCACTCTTGTGTGGTTTTTTTTCAGGGTCATAGCAAGCTCAGATTTCAAGCATCTTCATTTTCTAACTTCTCTGCACTTATTCCAAGGCCAACTAAGAGAAGAGTATTGCTGTTCCTTTTCAGAGAGTTTTCATTCCACACAGCAAGGTAATAAGCCATAGGCTTCTCAAGAAATAGGTTACTATGATGGTTTGGGAGGGTTGATAGGCAGACACAGAGTTTTTAAAGCAGTGGAAATGCTCTGTATGACACTGTGATGATAGATACATGTCTCTATTCATTTGTCCAAATTCATAGAATGCACAACACCAAGAGTAAACTCTAATGTTAACTATGGACTCTGGGTGATTCTGATGTGTTAATATAGATTTATCAATTACAACAAATGTACCACTCTGGTGGGGTTGTTGATAATGCGGGAGACTATGCACGTGGGGCAGGAAGGAGATGGGAAATCTCTGCACCTGCTTCTTAATTTTTCTATGAACCTAAAATTCCTCTTAAAAAAATAAAATCTTTAGAAAATTGCTATAGTGCCCATTAGCTAAAATTCCTTTGCCTTTGTGGCCCCTCTCTTCACTGAAGGATTGCTGAAAAGAGTGGGAAATTGTCCTATAGCAGGCAGTAGAAGACAGGGGACTAACTGATATCATCATCTCCATTCGTAAATGAGAACTTAAAGAGAAAGTATTCTGCTCAAGCACTCACAGTTAGTAAAAGGCCGATATTTAAATCCAGAAGTTACTCCGGTCTTGTGTTCATAACCACTGGATGATGCCGCTTCCCAAAAATCACTTATTAGCATGAGATAATGATAATGTTTAGGAAAAGCTTTTCCACTCCGATGGTTTTTATGTAAAAAAATTATACATGCTTATTGAAATAAGTCAAATAATACTGAGT
Organism: Ateles fusciceps; assembly: GCA_036589455.1. Classification (NCBI taxonomy): domain Eukaryota; kingdom Metazoa; phylum Chordata; class Mammalia; order Primates; family Atelidae; genus Ateles; species Ateles fusciceps. Next base: position 11,148,086 of record JAZHEH010000222.1, read on the forward strand.
CATATAAAGAAAACTTTAATGTTATCTGCTTCCACTTTCTTGTTATAAACTCACTCCCTTTTAGTAACCAATGGCAACAGTTTGATATTTATCTTTCCATGTATTTATCTACTCCATACAAATAGATCCCAAAAAAAAAGCACGGAGGGGTTTTTGTTTCTGTCTTCTTTAAAAATTGAATGATATTCTTTATATTGACCATTCCTTCAGGTATTTTAATAGATATATAATTAAGTGTGTGTGTATATATATAGATATATATAACTATATATGACATATATTTGATAGTCATATAGTTATCTATATCTATATATATATGTCATATGACAATCTAGTGCTTTCTTGATCTGTAAAATAGATTCCCAAAACAGATCATACTAGGTCAGAGAACACATTTATTTTTTAAAAATTTATACAAACTAGCAACTTACTTTTCAAATTGTTGTACCAATTCACACCCCCATCACCACTGCTTAAGAACAGCAATTTCCCCCACACACTTACCAGTCAGAATTTCATCGGGTATATCCATCTGAATGCCCACACACAGACATTTTCCTAGCAGGCTCATTCAGTAGCTGCACAATTTTAGTTCTCTGTGTCAACCAACTTGGAGTTTATTTGGCTGTTCCCTCATATCCACAAGATGGCTGCTGCATGTCTAGAGGTCTCTTCTTCCTGCGAAGATGTAAGCAGCAGAGACTATCCTGGGGTGACTTAATCATAAAAAGTCTGTTAAAGGATGATCAGTAGCTCACAGAATCATTGGGAATGCTAAAGCACCAGATTTAGGGACAAACAATGAGAACAATAGTTAGGCCATAGCACAGAAGTGATCAGAAAATATATATTTGAGATGATTAATATTCTAACTACCCTGATCTGATCACTATGCACTATGTTTATGGAAATATCACCACATACCCCAGGAAGATGTACAAGTATTATTTTTTCAATTTTTAATAAATTAATTTAATGAAAAATAAATGAGACCATTTCAAAATCATGGGAAATAAAAATTTACACTGATACCAATCTGCACCAGAAAAATTAAACTTACAGCAACTGCCAACTACCTCTAGAGGATTTCTTACTGTGATATTGTGAGATACATGTTTGGTATCTGCACCTGGTTCCTGAGACAGAGCTCCTAATACCCTCATAGACAGGGGTGCTAAGAGAATCTCTTGTTCTAATATTTGGTCTTTGAGCCCAGTTTTGGCACAGAGCTCTGCTCATAAGACCTTTATAATTTCCTGAGCTCTAAGACTGCCTGACACAGAACTTCTAAATCTCCTGGAATTTCCTAGGCGATAGAAGCACGCATCCTCGGTTCTAATGAGGTGACTCTTGGTGGATACCTGGATAGCCTCATGATTGGGTTGGTTGGCTGCTAGAAGAACAAATCATGTGATTTGAGTGTTGGAACTTTCAATCTCAGCCCCCAACCTCTGGGGAGGGGAGAAGGGCTAAAGGTAGAGGTGACCACTAATGGCCAATGATTGAACTAATCATGTCTATGTAATGAAGCATCCACTAAAAACTAAAGATCATGGTGCAGAGAGCTTCTAGATTGCTGAATAAGTGGTAGTTCCTGGAGAATGATGCACAGAGAGGCATGGAAGCTCTGTACCTCTTTCCACATACCTCTGTATATCTCTTCTACCTGGCGGATCATCTGTATGCATTATAGTATTTTTTATTAAAAAATGGACAAATGTAAGTAATATGTTTCCCTGAGTTATGTGAGTCACTATAGCAAATTAATTGAACCCAAGAAGGAGGTTATGGAAATCCCAATTTATAGCTGGTCATTTAGAAGCACAGGCCAATGTCTGGAGTATGTGATTGGCATCTGAAGTTGGGGGAAGTCTTGTGGAGCTGAGCCCTCAACCTGTGAAATCGGACACTAACTCCAAGTAGATAGCTGGGTGAATTAGAAGACACCCAGCTAGTGTCCACTGGAGAACTGTCTGGTGTTTGGAAAAACTCACCCCCATTTTGGTGACCAGAGGTGATGTTATGTTCTCTACTCTCAACATAACATAGTGTGTTATGTTGAGAGTAGAGAGTAGGAAAAAAGTTTGCTTTTCCATCAAAGGTACCATGTCTGTTTCTCATACTACTTGAAGGAGTCTAAATCATACTACATGGGAGACTGTAAAATGTAGCATCTAAAAGTTTTCAACTTTTTTGGTAGGAGGCAGTCTATGCCTCCCACCGAAATTCATAAAGTATGAATTCATCAAACTAGAGAAAGAGGGTTTTGGTGCTAGGTGGCAGAAAAGAATAATTGATCTGTGCAGCATCTCTTCTTTTTGAGTTTAGCCATTCTAATGGATGAAAATGGGTTTCTCATTCTTTCTTTTATGACACCTTCCTAATATGTTTAAGATATATTTTATTTCATCTTCCTAATTTGTACTTTCATGTTTTTCAATTACTAATATACTTTTATGCTCTTAAATTTTAATGCAATTTTTATTTTAGTAATATCTAAAGTATCAATCATTTTATTATTCATTCACCTTAAAACGTGGCTATGGTTTAGACATTTGGATTAAGTAATAACATTGTAATTCAGCCAGAACTGGCAGTGAACATCAGTGTTTGAGATGTTTTGAGAACAAAAGTCTCAGTTCCTGGAAGGGTAGCCCTTCATGTGAACTTAAGAGTGCACATTCTGCATGGTGTAATCCAAGACAGCCAAATATTCTGCCTGCCTAAAATATGTCTTCCACCAAGTTTTTATAAAGACTAGTATTACCAGCTTGAAGGCCATTTTCTGATTTAGGGCATTAAAACCTAAGGAGCATGTTAAAAGACTGAATTAACATTCACTGACTTGTTCATTCATTAAATTTTTTAAGTTTTTTACTTGACAAATAATAATCATGTATCTATATAGGGTACCATGTGATCTATACATTAGAGAATGATTAAATCAAGCTAATTAACATATCCATAAGCTCACATACTTGTGTGTGCTATGAATATTTAAAATCTACTCTCATAGCAATTTTGAAATATACATTACATTATTGTTAACTATTGCCACAATGCTGTACAATCGATTTTAAAAACTTATTCCTTCTATTTGACCAAAACTTTGTAAATATTTAATGAGTGTCTCCGATTAGCCCTACCCTGTTTGAGGCACTAATGACACACAGTTGAATATCAAATTTGAACCTCTTTCTTAGGCATATAACTATAGGCAAATTATGTCAACCCTTGCCAGTTTTCACACTTAAAATAGAGATGATAATGCTGCCCACTTAATGGGTTTGCCCTAAGAATTAAATGACACTGTTCACAGTGCCCAGAAGGAAGGTAGGCCCGCTGGCAGTCAGCGCACATAATGGACCAAGGGGTCTTTGAAGAAAGAACATACTCAAGTACAGGCGATGAGCTTTTAATCAAGCACAATGTGACAGTGTTGAATGGCAGGATGGGGGTGCTACCTGTGATCCTCCTACAGTCTGATGACAGGGCCAACACCAAAAGGTGAGATCCAATCAAGCACTAAGCACCCATGCAAGCGTGCTGTCCAAACCAGAGACAGGCTATGGGGACTGTCAGTTAGTTTGCTAAAGGACATCCCTCCCATCCAAGTCTCTCCCCTGTCTCTGATAAGATGAGCCACCTTGAAGCTTTGGACTCCAAACATGGCTTTATGGTACAACTTTAACACAGAGGTTTATATTCAATAACCTACAGATACCATAATTATCATCACTATCGTTATTAATAAACCTACAGTTAACTACAATAAGGTATGACAAATCTATAATAGACATAGGCTAGGCTGCTATGGTTAATGAAGGGACAGAGGAGCAGCACTTCCCAAATTGGGACAGAGGAAAGAAGTTTTATAGAAGGCACCTAAAGGAGAAAAAACTTGAACCAAGTCTTCAAGAATGAATGTGAGTTATTCTAGAAAGAAAGTATGTGTGTTTGGCAGGAAGTACAAATGCTTGGAGAAGACATGGAATAGCACATCTAAACTATGGGGACGTGAAAGAATGTGGAGTGTTGGTAGACTTATCAAATGGTAGCATGGGCCAGGACATAATCTAAATGTGGGAGAATGGGAGAGAGAGCATGTTGTTCAAATTATGAATGGCTTTGGATACCATGTTGAACTGAGACTTTGTGTTCAATATTATAAGGAGACATAAAATGACTTTCAGAGTGGTGGGTGTGGGGAGGTCATGATATCTGTATTTTAGACTTCCTACTCAGAGAGTAGTGTGGAGGTTGACTGAAGGAGTTTAAGATTAGTAACCAGGAGCGCCCATCATGTCAATGCAGTAATCTCATGTGGAGTGGTGATGGCTGAACTAAAGTAGTAGCAGTAGCAAGGAAGGAAACAATTAGATAGGCACTTAAGAGGTGGAATTGACACTTGAGACAATTGGCTGGAAAACAAGGAAAACTCTTCAAATATTACCAGGTCCCTGTCCTGGACAACTGAGTTGAAGTGGCATTATCATCAAGTATGAGATTTAGAACTCCAGGGTTAGTTTGGTGAGTATGTGTAGACTCTGAGATGTCTGTGGAATATTATTCTAATGAGACCTGAAGCTCCCTGTCACATATAAAACACATATCATCACATATGAAATACAACAGCTAAGCTGGGAGAAACCCAAGTGGCCAAACAGAAAGACCATGTAGAGATGTTTTGATCAAAATCCCCAGCAGAGGTTTCAGTCAACATTTAGCATCATCAATATAGTGATATTGTCATGATGTGACAGATGTGTGTTTTGTCCCAAAGTTGCAAAAGGTCAAGTCTCTATGGAAAATCCCTACTGGTTCTTCTATCTGATTGAACCCTGACTGACAAATAAGTGTGGTTTTTATAAACCTCTTTTTCATTTTCTACATCTTGGTATAAGCAGTCCAACTCTCCAGACATTTTGTTCTTTGGGACCAAAGGTTAGCAGTTTCAGAGTTCCACCAATCTAGCACCCTGCTGTTCAGTTAGCATTTAGCCAGTGGTCCATCTCCTCAAACTCAGAAATCATGTGTACAGTAGATTGGCATTCTAAAGCAGGGATTGGCAAGCATTTTCTGTAAAGTGCCTAAAACTAAATATTTTAGGATTTGTAGCCCATCAGGTCTTTATCACAACTATTCTGCTCCCAGTGTTAAATAACAAACAGCCATAGACAATACAGAAATTTTAAAATATGGCTGTGTCACAATAAAACTTTACTTATAAAAACAAACAGCACAGATTTGGCCTATAGACCATGGTTTCACAATGCCTAATTTAGACAAAATAGTATAAGTTGTTTATCATAAAAGTACATTTAAAATGGTCACAAATACATTTAACATTCAGAAAAAAAATAAATTCAAGGTCAGACAGCCTGAGAGCTAATCACAGCTCTGATACTCTCTGATGCCCCATTTTCTCATTTTAAAAGAGGCGAGAAAGTAGGTGCAGTGTTTTAAAATATATCCACAAGTTTTTTGACCTGCTTTCTTTCAAAAGGTAACGTCTAATTCCCTTCTCCCTGAATATGGAGGGAAATAAAGACTCCCAATGAATAGAATGTTGCAGAAGTTGTATTTGCATAATTCCCAAGGCTAAGTTAGAAAAAAAAGATGATTCAGCTTCAACCTGACTCCCTCTCAGGATAATCACACTTAAAACACAACAGCCAAGCTGGGAGAAACCCAAGTGGCCAAACAGAAAGGCAATGTAGAGATGTTCTGACCAAAAGCCCCAGCAGAGGTTTCAGCCAACAGCCAGCATCATCTGCCAGACATGCAAGTGATTGGGTTACAGATGATTCCAGTCCCCAACTTTTGGGATAATACAATTGATGCCAAGTAGAGCAGAAATATTTGTCTACACAAGCCTCACCTAGATTGCAGAAACTTGAAACTTAAGTAAAATAAATTTTGTCATTATTTTAAACCACTAAGTTTTGGGGTGATTTGTTACATAGCAATAGATTGCCAGAACATAAGGATTTCCAGAGACTCTCCAGTTAGTACAATAAGAGAACTTTGTGGGAATCTCCCTAATCTCTGGACCTGCTCACTTGGATCTTAGTACCAAAGAGAAGTATGTGTGTGCACTTGACTATTGATGAGAGCTTCTCAACCATCAAAGAAAACTCTGAGAAAGTAAGCCAGAATACCATCAAAAGCCACAGAGAGGATTTAAGAGGCTGAACCTAATCATCTAACTTGGAATTTGACCAAAACTCTAGGGTTGACACTTCCAGCTCTTTTTAAAACGATGTCAGGGGACTTTCAATAACCAGCCTAGATCAGGACTAGAGCTGGCCAAACCATCTTTATGTGAAATGGAACACCACTGCAGAAAAATAGGCCGATTAATTTTGTACTAGAAAGCTTTGGCTTTAATTTATTTTGACCAGAATTCTTTTGAACAGAAATGTAAATCAAATTTCTAAGTTGGCTTCTAAGAGACATGGATGGCTACAGGTCAGTTACAATTGGTTAATTTAAGGTTCATTCCGAAGTTCAACATTATAAGATGGAGTCTGGGAAACAGAATGCCTACACTTTTTGATCTGACTATTGGGATAAAAACCTCTATGACTAGGATAATTCTTTCATAAAGAAAAATATGATACAAAGAATAAAAGAGAAAAGAGAATAAATCAAGAAACATGGGATTGTAGCTTGATGATACGATGTGTGGACATTAGGTATGAAAAGAGAAGGTGTTGGTTGTGTAAATGAGTAGGTGTGAGTGAATATAAATATTGAAATTAAAGAACAAGGCTTACAGAGAATGGAGTATCAGAAAGTCCTTCAACTTCGTTTCTTTGCATCATCTGTTTCCTTTCCCAAAATTACATGCTTTAGTGACACTGACCTACTTATTCATCCTTCAGTTTGCCGTTTTTTCCAAAATGACGTAACTTTGCTACTCTAGGACCTCTTCCTAGAATGTTCTCAGAACAGCGTTTTGAAGTAGAAGAAACATGGAGTCATGCAACCATGGATCCAGAGGTCACATCTGCCCCTATCCAACTATGTAAACTTGAGCCTTTGTTATTTATGACCATTAATTTCAAAACCTGTAAAATGCGGATAAGATATCCAGCCATCTGGAGGTCATGTGGTTCAAGTAAGACAATATTCATGGACCACTGACCACAATACCACAAGACAACATGTAGAAAAGTTTTAATAAAGACTAATCTTCTCAGAGCCCCCAGTTTACTACTCCATGACTTCTACTTAGGCTTTACAATCCTGATGCAGTGTCACCTCCTCCATGCAGTCCTTGCCAAAGCCCCCAAGCAAAGTTTGGTATCTTTCTCCAAGCTGTCAAAGCATCTCAGTTATATTGTATGGTCTTAATATAATTACGTGTCTACCTACCCCATGTGGACTTGGATTTTATCAATTCCTTGTGTTCGTAACTTCATCATGATAGTCTAGGGATTTTTGTTTTGTAACAAAGGTATTAATCAAGATGACATTTATAAAAATTAGATATGTACTATTTGAGAATGTTGAAATGTGGATTACTCAGTTCTTGGAAGTGTTTTAGCCTGCACTGCAGACTCCATTGCTCTCCCTCCTCTAGTTCCCATTTGCCCAGCTATCACCCTTATTTGATTTATGGGGGGCCCTCTCTTCTTTATGACCCTGCCTCTCATGTTCTCTCAAGTTAGTTTCTTTTTGTAAAACTATACCTTTGTTAATGAAATATGACCAATGGACTCTATAAAGTACTCTTGAAACATGTAATACAACACATTATACACTGCCCAAAGGGATAGTACTAACTACAAAGGATGGAAAAACTACTACTGTAAAAGTTTACTTTTAGGAATGTGTTTTTATCCTATGTTTTCATCTCAAAAGTGGTTTATACTCTGATCCCTTTACTTCAATCTACATATTCTTAAACTGCTAAATTTCTAGAAATAATTATAATACAGCTAATGTTTACTTAGTATTTACTATGGCACAACACCAGAAAAGCTTTTTATATGTCATCTCATTTTTATTGCTATGGCAAACTCACAGGAGAGATATTATTATTATTACGTCAATTTCACAGATGAGGAAGTCCAACCATCATTAGACTAATTCTAATTTAAAAGCCTGGTTTGCACGTTGTACACTATTTATACATGGACTTATATATTGACACAATTAGCCACCACCTAGGGTTTATGATATTTTCATTATTTTCTTTTCTAAAATTTAGGTTCATAAAGAGCCTATGTTAAGATTTTTCTAGCTATAAATAAAGTTGCTTTGCTTATCTGATTGCCTTCTGTCATTTCACAGGAATGCATATAAATAGGAAGCCAAGTATACACATTTTATTAAAAATAGGAAATAGACAAAGAAAAAGTCAGAAAAAGTTCAAGATGGATGCTTCTTAGTACAAGCACTGAAGGGGAGGAACCATGGCAGTCAAAGGGTTACACAAGAACATACAACTTCCTGAGCAGTTGAAATAATCAAAAAGACACAGAAGCTATCCTAATAGTAACATTTATTTACTTTTACCAAAGTAGTAGGTGTCTAAGATCTACAGTAAGTTACTGATTTTTGCATTTACTCTACTGACTTCCTTGAAATAAGCAGAAAACTAATCAAAGGCAGCCTTGTCAAATTCCTTACATTTATTATAAGATTATTCTACCATAACAAACAAAACTCCAGAATAGAATAACTTGATTTTTGTGGACCAAATGTTGTTATTTATACACACTCGTTCTCCTTGACACACATTTGCTTTAGGGTAGAGGTAAAAGACCTTAGATGGGTGCCTATCATGGTCCATTAATGCCTTAGGCCTTTTGAGCTGCTATAACAAAGTACCTAAACTGAGTGGCTTATAAACAACATAAATTTATTTCTCAAAGTTCTGAAGACTATGAAAAGAAAGCCTTCCATTGCAATCAGATTCAGTGTTTGGTGAAGGCTCAATTTCTGGCTCATACACAGTGATATGGTTTGGCTCTGTGTTCCCCCAAAATCTCATCTCAAATTGTAATCCTATGTCAAGGGAGGGACCTGGTGGGAGGTGATTGGATCATGGGGGCAGTTTCCCCATGCTGTTCTCATGATTGTCAGTTCTCACAAGATCCGATTGTTTGAAAGTGTTTGGCAATTCCCCTGTCACTCACTCTCTCTCCTGCTGCCTTATGAAGAAGGTGTCTGCCTCTTCTTTGCCTTCTGCCATGATTGTAAGTTTCCTGAGGCCTCCCCAGCCATGCAGAAATGTGATTCAAACCTCTTTTGTTTATAAATTGCCTAGTCTCCGGTAGTTATTTATAGCAATGTGAAAATAGACTAACATACACAGCACCTTCTTACTGTGTCTTCACCTGCTTAAAAGGGTGAGGAGTCTCTCTCAGACCTCTTTTATAAAGGCATTGATCCCATTCATGGAAGCTCTGTACTCATGACCTAATCACCTCCCACAGCCCGCACCCCTCATCCTAATATCATCACCTTGGGGAGTAGTATTTCAACATATAAATTTGGGGGAACAAATATTCAGACTATAGTAAATAGCAGTGTCTTGTGGGGATAAAGACTTGGGGCCCTTTTGCAATTTATCAAATGAATTCTTTCTCCTGGGTAGCTTCCTAGGCGATTGCTCTAGATTGAATCCAAATAAGAAATCTCTCTTGGGAGCAAATTCCAAAACCAGATCTTCCAGAAAGAGGACACAAGAGAGAGCACATACTGTGCATGTTTCAGTGGGAGCAATTACCATGGAGTATAAGATATCTTATACTCCCGTATTGTAATTAGTTCCTCCAAGAATTTTGCTGTTCACACCCTTGATAAGATTGCTTGCATGAAAATTATAAAACACCAATATATTTTTTCTAGATATGATTAGTTCCTATGCTGGTTCTATTATCTTACCAAAACTGGCCTTTATAGTCATGCAAATGAGGTATCCCTAATATACTGATGCTAATAAGTTTAGTGGTGTTGATTAGTGGTATGGCCAGAAGTGAGCTTAGAATAATAATTCATACAGTCAAACACTCTGCAATTTTGCAGTGAAACATTAGTAAAAGACATCATTTTTGAGATCAGAGTGTCCTAGACTTAAATACAGCCTTTGATATTTATAAGATACATCAAAATAATTAACCTCTTTGTATCTTATTTTCCATCCACTTAAACCAAGAATAGTAATATTTTCCCTGCAATATTATTTTGAGAATAAACACTACAAAATTCATGATGCACACATTTGGAATATAATAAAAAATAATTAATATTGTAAAAGAAAAAATACAATAAAGTCAAAACACGAATGAATTTAAATGATTAACAAAAACCAATAAATGCCTAAAAAGGAAGGACACATTAATAACCAATTACCAATATCAGAAATAAATGTAACGATATCACTATATAGCTTACATACATTCAAAGGCTAATAAGAAAATATCTTGAGTAAATTTATGCCAATAAATTTGATAATTGAAATAAAAATTTTCTTGACAAAACACAAGTCCCCAAAAGTGACACAAAAAGACACAATGTGAATAGCACTAAATAAATCGAGGTCATAATTTAAAACTTTTCTATAATGGCACAAAGAAAGCCTCAAATGAAGATGACTTCACTGATGGATTCTATTAAACATTTACAATAAGTTTTATATAAACTCAGAATATAGGAAATAAGGGACTACTTCCCACATGGTGTTATGAGATTAGAAGAACTCTGATGCCAAAATATAATTGAGGCTTTATAAGAAAAGGAATTACAGACAAGTATCTCTCATGAAAATAAAGGTAAATATTCTTATCAAATATTAAGTCAGATCAACAATATATAAGAGGCTAATACATTATGATCAAGCATTCAATATTTTACATTTGTAAATTAGGCAACTTAATTGATTAACAGTATAAAAAGAAAAATCATATGAACATCTCAATGTATGCAGAAAAAGTTTTTGACAAAATTTAACATCAATTCAGGATTTTTAAAAAACCTCTTAGCAAACTATAACTACAGAGTAACTAAATCAATCTTACAACAGGCATCTGCAAAGAAACCTACAGCTAACATATTTCTTAATGGTGAAATATGAACACTCCCAGATCAAAGATGTCTACTTTCACCACTTCTATTTAATATCATATGTAGGCCCTGCTGAAGACATAAGGTTGTTAAAAAAAAGCAAAGTAATAAAGGTTAAACAGAAGGAAATAAAAATGTATTAAGAGACTGTATGACTATATACATAGAAAATCCTAATGAATAGTATTGATATTCAGAATTTCCAGAATGTCAAATTAATGTGGCAATATGCAAGAATAATACTCATTCATTGCCAATGCATTTTATCAATACCATACTCATCAATAAATTACATATTGTGTTTGGCCATTATCTGTACCTATGAATAGAAGAAGAATATTAATTCAGGAATAAAACATATGTTGAGTATTATGTAACATATCTACCATCAAAATTAGTCCCTGCCCTCAAAGAGTTTATAGCCTTGAGAAATTCAAGACTTAATATGGGATTTAGATAACATTTACATTTTACAATTAAATTCACAATTAATATGCACCATGGTTCTATTTTCCATGAGCCACAACTTATTGGCCTCTGTTTTTATTGTCACAGATAAGGCAATTGTCCCCATGGCCATTTACTAGTCAGATGGCATAATAAAAACTAAATCAGAGATGTGATAAGTCGTGGCCCTCTCTGCTTAATGCTATAATCACACTGCTGCACTACAGCCTGATACCCTGTCCCTATTTAAAAAAACTAAGAAAGATAACTTAGAAGGTTGTACTTCTTAAACTCTATAGTTTGTTTGCAGTTTTCTAATAAACTAAGCGAGTCTGAATAATGACATTTGAGCTCCCTGATTTTTCCTTGATATAATTTTCCCATCAATAAAAAAATGTTTATGAGAATGGGACATAATATGTAGCCAACTGGAGTTTTAGAAAACTTGGCATGTGTTAATATTTGAGAATCCCATTTATTTTTTATTAATCCTGCAAGGACAGAGAAAATCTTACAAATCCTGCCAGAAAATATCAAAAAGTTTGGGCTAGTTCAGATGGTGATAACTACCCTAGTGACTTTTAATTAGCCATATTGTGCCTACCATTTAGAATGCTTGTTTTGGCTCTTAGAAGATTTTCAGAAACAATTAATAATAAAGAGCTAAACCATTTACAGATGCACATAACCAAACCAAAATCAGAGTGTTCACAAACATGTTAACCCAGTAAGCAGATCAAACAAAACACTAAACTAGGCACACAGAACCAAAGTGCATGCATGGGGGAACCTCCCCACCAGCCAAGAGAATCATTGAGGGGCCATGCTACCCACTAGGGGTACTATGCTTTTTCCACAGATTTTTGCAATCCGTGGAGCAGAAAATACCCTCATGAGCCCACATCAGCAGGGCCCTGAGTCTTAAGCGCAAAACCAGGTGGCTATTTAGGCAGGCATTCAGTTGCAGGAATTTTTACATACTCTGGTGGCACCTGGAACTCCAGAAAGACAAGAGAACCATCCATTCCCATGAAAAGGGGGCTGAAGCCAGGGAGCGAAGCAGTCTCGTTCAGTGCGTCCCACCCTGCACAGAGCCCAGCAAGCTAAGAACCACTGGCTTGAAAGTCTCACTGCCAGCACAGCAGTCTGGAGTCTTCCTGAGATGTCCAAATTCCCAGGGGGAGGGGTGACCACCATTACTGTGGCTCTAAGTCAGTGGTTTTCCTCTGACAGTGCTAAGGAGACTGGAAGATTTGGACTGGGTGGGAATTCCCCACAGCACAGCAAAATGGCTTACAGACAGAACTCTCATCTCCCTAGGACAGAGCACCTAAGGAGAGGTACAGCCGTGGCCTCAGGTTCAACGGGCTTAATCTTCCTGCCTGACAGTTCGGAAGAGACCGGCTGATTTTGATGAGGGGGGATTCTCCCAGCACACCACACGAGCTCTGCTAAGGGACAGACTGCCTCCGCAAGCAGGTCCCTGATCCCATGCCTCCTGACTGGGTGAGACCTCCCAAGAAGGGTCGACAGACACCTCATACAGGAGAGCTCCAGCTGGCATCAGGTCGGTGCCCATCTGGGACAAAGCTTCTGCAGAAGAAGCAGGCAGCAATCTTTGCTGTTCTGCAGCCACCACTGGTGATACCCATGTGAACAGGATCTGGACTGGACCCCAGCAAACTGCAGCAGACCTGCAGGAGAGGGATCTATTAAAAGAAAAATAAACAAACAGAAAGCAACAACAACAACCATACCAAAAAAAAAAAAAAAACCCACAGAAACCCCATCCAAAGGTCAAAAGCCAGCCTTTGTAGATTAATCCACAAAGATAAGCAAAAACCTGCGCAAACATGCTGAAAATCCCAAAAGCCAGAATGCCTCTTCTCCTCCAAATCATCACAACATGTCTCCAGCTAGGGCACTAAATATGGCTGAAGTTGAGATAGATGAACCGATAGAAGCAGGCTTCAGAAAGTGGACATTTATAGGACTAAATGTCCACATCGAAAAGCTAGAAAGATCTCAAACATCACAACTAAAAGAACTAGAGAACCAAGAGCAAACAAGCCCCAGAGTTAACAGAAAACAAGAAATACCAAGATCAGAGTGGAACTGAAGGAGATAGAGACATGAAAAACCCTTCAAAAAATCAATGTATCCAGGGGCTGGTTTTTTGAAAAGATCAATAAAATAGATAGACTGCTAGCAAAACTAATAAAGAAAAGACAGAAGATTCAAACAATCAGAAACGATAAGGGGTATATAACCACTGACCCCACAGAAATACAAATAACCATCAGAAGATACTATAAACACCTCTATGCAAATAAACTGGAAAATCTAGAAGAAATGGATAAATTCCTGGACACATACACCCTCCCAAGATTGGACCAGGAAGAACTCGAATCCCTTAATAGATCAATAACAAGTTCTGAAATTGAGGCAGTAATAAATTGCCTACCAACTAAAAAAAAATCCCAGATCCAGGTGGCTTTACAGCTGAATTTTACCAGAGGTACAAAGAGGAGCTGGTACCATTCCTTCTGAAACTATTCCAAACAATAGAAAAGAGGGAATCCTCCCTTACTCATTTCATGAGGCCAGCATCATCCTGATTCCAAAACCTGGCAGAGATACAACAAAAATAGAAAACTTCTGGCCAATATCCCTGATGAAAATTGATGCAAAAATTCTCAATAAAATACTGGCAAACCAAATCCAGCAGCATGCATATGTTCATTGCAGCACTATTCGCAATAACAAAGACATGGAATCAACCCAAATGCCCATCGATGATAGACTGGATAAAGAAAATATGGTACATATACATCATGAAATACTATGCAGCTATAAAAAGGAATGAGATGATGTCATTTGCAGGAACCTAAATGAAGCTGAAAGCAATTATCCTCAGCAAAATAATGCAGGAACAGAAAAACCATATACCACATGTTCTCACTTACAAATGCAAGCTGAACAATGAGTACACGTGGACACAGGGAGGGGAACAACACTTACTTGGCCTATCAGAGGAGGGTGGTGGGGAGGAAAGCACTTAGGAAAAAGAGCTAATGCATGCTAGGCTTAATAGCTATGTGATGGGTTGATAGGTGCAGCAAACCACCGTGGCACACGTTTTTCTATGCAACAAACCTGCACATCCTGCACATGTGCCACGGAACTTAAAAAATAAAATAAAATATTTATTTTTTAGAAAAAGAATTGCCAGTGGGATTTTAAAAAAGAAAAGAGTTATCCATCTGCTATCTTCAAGAGCTCCACTTTACATATAATGACACACATGGGCTCAAAGTAAAGGATTGCAGAAAGATCTACCATGCAAAGGGCAAACAAAAAGAGGAGGGGATGCTATTTTTATATCTGATGAAGGAGATTTTAAACTTACAACAGTAAAAAAGAACAAAGAAGGACATTACATAATGATAAGGGATTTAATTCAACAAGACTTAATTATCCTAAATATATCTGCACCCAACACTGGAGCACCTAGATTCATAAAATGAATTCTTGGAGACTTATGAAGAGATCCCAATAACCATACGATAATACTGGGAGATTTCAACACAGCACTACAATTTTAGACAGATCATCAAGGCAGAATACTAACAAAGATATTCAGGACCTAAACTTGACACTTGACCCAACCAAAACAGAATATATATTCTTCTCATGCACACATGGCACATACTCTAAAACTGACCACATGCTCAGCCATAAAGAAAAAAGTCAAAAAACTTTCAAAATTATACCAACCACACTCTTGAACCAGAGCACAATAAAAACAGAAACCAATACCAAAAAGACTTCTCAGAACCATGCAATTATATGAAAATTAAACAATCTATTCCTGACTGACCTTTGGGTAAATAGTGAAATTATGACAGAAATCAAGAAATAATGAAACTAAAGAAAACAAGATACAACATACCAGCATCTCTGAGACATCACTAAAGTAATGATAAGGGGACAGTTTAGGGTGCTAAACACCTACATCAAAAAGTTGAAAAGATCTTAAATTAACAACCTAACATGACACCTAGGGAAAAAGAATAAAACAAGCAAACCAACTCCAAAGCTAGCAGAAAAAAGGATAACTAAAGTCAGAGCTGAACTGAATGAAATGAAGATGAGAAAAACATGATATTCCAAAGATCAGAATGAAACCAAAAGTTAATTTTTAAAGAATAAATAAGATTTAAAGACTTGTAACTATACTAATAAAGAAAAAAAAGGAGACGATCCAAATAAACACAATCAGAAACAACAAAGGGGATATTACCATTGAGCCCACAAAAATACAAAACAAAACCTAAGAGACCATTAGGAACACTTTCATGCACACAAACTAGAAAATCTAGAAGAAACAGATAAATTCCTGGAAACATACAAGCTCTTAAGATTAAACCAGGAAGAAATTGAATACCTGAACAAACCAACAACAAATTCTGAAATTGAATCAGTAACAAACAGCCTACGAACCAAAAGAAAAAAGCCCTGGACCAGAATGATTCACAGCCAAATATACCAGAGGTATACAGAAGAACTGGTACCAGTCCTATCGAAACTATAAAATATTGAAAAGGAGACTCCTCTCTAACTCAGTCTATGAGACCAGAATCATTCTGATACCAAAACCTGGCAGAGACATCACAAAAAAAAAAAAAAAAAATCAGGCCAATATCCCTAATGAACATAGATGTACAAATCCTTAACAAAATACTAGCAAACCAAATCCAGCAGCACATCAAAAAGCTAATCCACCAACATCAAGTAGGCCCTATTCCTTGGGTGCAAGGTTGGTTTGACATATGCAAATCAATAAATGTTGTTCATTACATAAACACAACAGAAAACAAAAACCAATGATTACCTGAAATTGACACAGAGCTTTTTATAAACTCATCCCTTCATGTTAAAAGCTCCGAACAAACTGGGCATTGAAGGTACATGCCCCAAAATAATAAAAGATACCCATGACAAATTCACAGCCAACATCATATTGAACAGGCAAAAGCTGGAAATGTTCCCCTTGAGAACCATGACAAGACAAAGATCTCCACTCTCACCACTCCTATTCACCATACAACTGGAAGTTCTAGCCAGAGAAGTGAGGCAAGCGAAAGAAATAAAAAGCATGAAAATAGGAAGGGAAAGTCAAACTATCTCTCTTCATGGGTGATATAATTCTATGCCTAGAAAATCCAAAGGCTCCAAGATCTGATAATAAACTTCAGCAAAGTTTTAGAATACAAAATCAATATACAAAATCAGTAGCATTTCTATACAGCAATAATGTCAAAGCTGAGAGTCAATTCAAGAACACGATCCCATTCACAACAGCCACAAGAAGAATAAAATGACTAGCAATACAGCTAATCAGGGAGGTGAAAGATCTCTGCAATGAAAATTACAAAACACTACTCAAATCATAGATGATACAAACAAATGAAAAAACATTTTATGCTTATGGATAGAAATAATTGATATTGTTAAAATGACCATACTGCCCAAAGCAAATTACAGATTCAATGCTATTTCTATCAAACTCCCAATGACGTTTTTCACAGAATTCGAAAAAAAAAAATCTAAAATTTACTTGAAACCAAAATGAGACCAAATAGCCAAAGCAAGCCTAAGAAAAAACAATGGAGCTGGAGACATCACATTGCTCAACTTCAAACTATAGTACAAGGCCATAGTAACTAAAACAGCATGGTACTGGTACTAAAACAGACACATCAACCAATGGAACAGGTTAGAGAACCCAGAAATAAAGCCACAAACCTACAACTATCTGATCTTCAACAAAGCAGACAATAACAAGCAATGGGGGAAAGACTCCCTGTTCAATAATGTTCTGTGATAACTGGCTACCCATATGCAGATTAAAATTGAAAAACTACATTTCACCATATATAAAAACCAACTCAAGATGTATTAAAGACTTAAATGTTAAACCTAAAACAATAAAATCTTGAGTAGAAAACCTAGAAAATACCATTCTGGGCATCGGCCCTGGCAAGACTTCATGAAGAAAACTTCAAAAGCAGTTGCAAGAAAAACAAAAATGACAAGTGGATTAAACTAAGGAGCTTCTGCACAGCAAAAGAAACTGTCAACAGAGTCAACAGACAACATATAGAATAGGAAAATATATTTGCGAAATATGCATTCGATAAAGGTCTAATATCCAGAATCTAAACAATTGAACAAGGAAAATACAAATATAACCCCTTTAAATAGATAATAGATATAAACAGACACTTCTCAAAGGAAGACATACATGAGGCCAACAAACATATGGAGAAAAAATGTTCCACATCACTAATTATCAGAGAAGTACAAGTCAAAACCATAATGAGATATCATCTCACACCAATCAGAATGGCAATTATTAAATACTTAAAAAAAAAAAAAAAAACATGCTGGTGGGGCTATGGAGAGAAGGAAATGCTTGTATACTTTTTCTTCCAGCCACTGTGGAAAGCAGTCTGGAGATTTCTGAAAGAACATAAAACAGAACTACCATTGGAACCAACAACCCCATTACTAGGTATACATCCAAAAGAAAACAAATTGTTTTACCAAAAAGACAAAGGAACTCTGGAACCCACATATTTATCCCAGCGCTATTCACAATGGCAAAGACATGTAATTAACATGTCTCAACAGTGGATTGGATAAAGAAAATATGATACATATATACCATGGAATTCTATGCAGCCATAAAAAGAATACAATCATTTTCTTTGCTGCAACATGGATTCAGGTAAAAGCCATTATCCTAAGCGAATTATGCAGGAACAGAAAACCAAATATTGCATGTTCTCACTTATAAGTGGGAGCTAATCATTGGGTACTCATGGACGTAAAGACAACAATAATAGAACTGGGCAATACTAGAGGGGAAATGAGGGATGGTCACAAAAGTTAACAAACTAGCTATTAGGTATCACGCTCACTAACTGGGTGATGGGATCGTTCATAACCCAAGTCCAATCATCTCTCAATATACCCAGATAGCAAACCTGCACATATACCCTCTGAATATAAAATAAAAGTTTAAAAAAGAGAAAAACAATAAAACAAAAATTGACTTAAAAAATAAAGATTTTTGTGTTTTCGTGGACACAAGGAGGGAAGCATCACACACTGGGGTCAGTTGAGGGGTGGCTAGGGAAGGGACAGCAGGAGGTGAGGAGGGGATAATGTGGGGGAGAAATACAGATATAGGTGATGGGGGGATGGAGGCAGCAAACCACCTTGCCATGTAGGTATCTATGCGACAATCCTGCATGATGTGCACATGTACCCCAGAACCTAAAGTACAATTTAAAAAAAAAGATTTTGTGTTTTATCCAAATGACTTGCTTTGTTGTCTTTATTAGATTTTTGATTACTTAGGAAAATCGAGCTTTAACAAAAAGGTTTTATATATATTTAACTTTATTGCTTTTGAAGTTTTTTACTTGTAACTCTGATTAAATGAGTGACTATTGTTTCACCACCACTTATGATCCTGTTTTTGATCAAGTGTTTTAAACTTTTGAGCATCTTTCATAGGCTTCCGCAATATCAAACTTCTATACAAAGTCTTTTTAACCTAAAGTTAACTTTGAGACTTTCTTGTTGGTCTCCTGAAGATCTTCAAAGGATGCATGTATTATTTGGGGTAGATAATAAATGATTTGTATTATATAAGTAAATTATATAAGAAGTATTTATTGTCAAATGATGTGATACTAGACCTTTCAGTTACATTTATGGATATGTTATTGACATAAATGTTTCAAAATAAAATTCTTTTTTTTTTCTTACCAGGGGAAAGCATGAATGCAGTCCCCCACTACCACAAATTATGCAGTTGAGTTTCCCACATTTGGGCAAATCGAGGGGTCAGCACATCCGAAATGCAATGGATAAGCCTCGCCCTGGGAAAACCACCTTCGTGATCATGGTATCTCCCCTGCCAGGTAAGTATAAAATTCTTAAGAATCTGATAATGACGTCATAAATAATTCTGGTTATTATGCTGTATCCATAAAAATAACCAAAGTCCCCTGTCAATTGCTAATTAGATTAAACTTTCATCAGATTTTTAACCACTGCTATTTTCAGTCTCTGTTATTGTTTTTCCTTTTCACTAAAAGCATTTGCACTCAGATTGATGGAAAAAAACTCTAACAAGTACACTTAAATATGTTTTTAATAATGCTAAGATTAACTTAAAATTTTTCCAGAACTCTAAGGAAGAAATTGATGGGCTCCTACAACTGCAAATTAAGACCAAACAAAATTAAAGAATTAATTAC
The DNA here is from genome assembly GCA_036589455.1 of Ateles fusciceps. Classification (NCBI taxonomy): domain Eukaryota; kingdom Metazoa; phylum Chordata; class Mammalia; order Primates; family Atelidae; genus Ateles; species Ateles fusciceps. Next base: position 11,167,948 of record JAZHEH010000222.1, read on the forward strand.
GTGATATAAAATAACATCCAAAGACAATATTTTTATAAATTTTATTTGAAACGTTGTTGGTTGTTCAGTGTTCTGTTTTTCACATTGAGAGAAATTTTCTCTCTTAAGCTATGTATTGTTTACATCAGTTTGGTCAAGTACATTTTTATGAACAAAACTGGAAACATCTGTTTTTCTCCTTACTTGATTCTTCCAAAATTCAAAAGTTATTTATATGTATTATTTGGTGGGGAGGACAAAATCATTATTTTTATAAGTTTAATTAGAATCTGCATTCTTTATAACAAGCTACAATTGGAAACATTGGTTATATTACCAAGGCTTGGATTAAAATGTTATATTTGTGAATGTGCATTGAATGTCTAACTTCAAGAATTCATAACCCTACAGTAAGCGAATAAAAATTATCAATTCCTGGCAGGCCCAGAAACCTGTGGGTAGAATCTAAAGTCCGTTAAGACTGTGGGTAGAATCTAAAGTCCGTTTTGCTTTGGCTTTCTAACCTCAAGAGGTTTTTAAATCTGAGATCCCTATGTGATCAGTGTAAAGAGAAAAAGTCGTTTCTAAAAGGAAGATTATAATATACCTGTTATTAAGTTGTAGCCCTGTATGCCCCCTTCAAACCTCCCTTATTGCTCAAAGATGGCTAAAAGGATTTCGACACTGCTTCTAACTATTATTCACTCTGTCCAACATGGAACCAGACCAGCAACCAGAGACAGGTTCATCCCAGCACTGAAGAACAGTTGAAAACTAACCACAGGATGATTTGCCAGAGATGCTTTGGGGGAAAATTTTGATCAAAAGAAATATTAAAGTTGTCAGAATCAAAATAGAGTCACCTATGATACACACACACACACACTCTAGAGCTGGGGAATGCCATGAAAGGAGATTTCTTATGCATAAATGACTGACAAGAATTATCACAAAGACTGCAAAAATTACAACCTTGCAAAAAGGCTATCACAAACTTACACACATACACAAATATTTCTGTAAGGTTATCTGCTCAGCAACTGCTTGTCCAACCTTGGACTGGAGCCACTCTTATTGATCCTTGCAACCATGGATAATTATCCCAAAGCAGTAATGTAATCCTCCCTATTTTTCCTTTAAAGTACTCTGTCTTCCTTTACCTCTCTGCGTATACACTTAGTTTACTATGGCACACATATTCCTATTGCAAACCTCTATTTTATATAAAATAATTTTTATTTCAGAGAGCCTCTCTTTTATTTTGGTTGAAAATTCAGCATGCCCCATAGTAAATTGCAAGAAAATCCTTGAACAAAAAGAATCGGTGTGCTTTTATTGAAGGCAGCAAAGAAGCAGGGATTTCGGGAAACTATTCCTCACACTGAAGTCAAGGGACAGAGAAAAGAACTGGAGGATTTCTCAATCAACAGGCTGAGTTCTGGTACCTGTTTTATGCTTCAAGAAAGAAAAAGAAGGAATTGGTACAGATACAGGAACCCAAATGCCAAGCAGTTGAAAGTAGGTAGGTAGGTATGTGCAGACTCCTCACACATGTGACAGAGGAAAAATGACTTGCATAGTTATGTAGAACACTGTCTCTGTCCCCCATTTATGGCTTAGGTTGTGCTTCTTAATAAACTTACAGCATGTAAAAGCCAGAGCTTCAGGTGATAAGGCTGCAGCCACTACAAGAGGTATTATCAGAAATAAAAAAAAAACAAGTAACAATGGTTATTTCAGTAGGTATAACTGGAAAGTTATAGAGGATATAGTTTCACTTCTTTCTTTGTATAATTTCATGGGGTTGAACGTAATGCAATTTAATTCATTTTTACTTTGTGTGTGCGTGTATTCCTTTGTATTTTTAGAAGACAGTGATTAAATTAGTATCATCAGAGTCAGCAAAATAAAACATAAAAAGGGCAATACAAGTATGTCGTCCACCTTACTGTCATTTCACAATACAAGGGACTCTTCTGAGCTTAATTAATATTTGAGCCATGAAACTCTCTTACCTTGCTCTGTTTCTATTAGTATTTCCATTATTATATTTATTATTATTTGTATTACTATAATATATAATACATATTATATATTTTTTTAATTTTATATTTGATAACTATAATACAGACATATAGTATTATTACAAATTAATTATTCTATTTTATTATTATATTTTATTCAGTCACTTTCCCTTGCTTTGATCCATAATAGCCCTTGCATATTTCAATATCTTATACCCCAAAATATATAAATGCATTTGGGGTGAGTTAGATAGATAAGTCCATTTATATAGGAAAGAAAATTTTAGTTTACAAGAACTGAAAAGCTGCTCCCTCCCATATGAGTGGAAACTCATTTCAGGAAAAAAAAATGCAACCCACCCTAAAATGTTGCAAGACATGCCTTTGGCAGTGACCTTTTTTGTGCTGTGTATTCACAAAATTCTTTAAAGCCCTGTGGTGTGGGCCAGAACACTTGAATACGTTTTGGTAAGTCAGGTTCACTGTGACCTTTTATGTTCTCAATTCTTAAGAAGGTTACTAGCTTAAAATGTCTAGGAATATTTTGTAGAAGGGAAGACAAATGGCTGTAAGCAACAAGATAAATAATTACTATTCCAAAAGTGAAACTAGACAAATCAGGTTGGAAAAGGTGGTTTATTGCTCCAAAAATTTCAAAAGAAGATCACATCAGCATAGATTTAAGAAAGTGTTATCAAATAACTGAAATATCTTGCATGTGATCATTATTTGGGACACACTGATCGTTTTCAATATGATTTCTTCATATTAGCTATCAATGTGTTAATTTTTTTCCTTAAATGAAAATTAGTGGTGAAAAGCACCCAGAATATTATTGGTGATTGATTAGTCAAAAAAAACCCAGTGCTCTTTTTGTCATATAAACAAAATTCGGTTCTGGATGGTCACGGAAGTAGGCAATCTAAAGCATACAGAATCTAAAAGCTGAAGAGACTGGAAAAGTTACAGCCATCTTCCTGAAACTGTGTATATTCAGTTGATTTTTGAGGAAGTCATGAAATTTGGGGAAGTTTACTGGGGAAATTTAGAGGAGACCCAGAGAAAAGGTTTAAACACATTTTTATAACTTAAAGAAAAACAATCAAATTATGTTTTATACTGTATATAAAAGCAAAGCCTTGAAGCCAGACAAGAGTGAATTTAAAACCCAGCTTCCAGGTAAAGCATATATAGCTTACTAATATATTCGCTCTGAGCCTCAGTTCACTTATGTGCAAACTGGGGATTAAATAGCTAGTTGCTTCTCATTTTTTATCTCATTTATTGCACACGCCAATTTAATGGACTTGGAGTGTTCCACTCCAATTTAATCGTGTGTGCAATAAATGAGAGAGAAATGAGAATCAACTAGCTATTATTGTTTTTACATAAACATGAATTTCTGTTGTTATATAAACATAATAGGTGATAATTTTTATTATGATAATTGAAAGTAAAGAGTCTAAAAAAGATACTGCTATTCACCTGATTGTGTTTTTTTATTAAGCCTACATTTAATAACATATTTTCCTCCTAAGGACAAAAACTTAACATTTTACTGCTTCTTTTAACCTTCTCTTTGTTTCTTCTACTCTTAACAAGATAACTTTATTCTTTTCCCTAAAGGTGATTAAGCTGTGCAAGATAAATGAGAGAAAGTTCAGCACCTGTTTTGCAGCTTCTAAGAGAAAGGAGTACAGGGATACTTGTCCTGGTCACTCCCTGTATTTCCCACGACTGAGATAGCACCAGCAAAATACAATGTATTGTGGCAAAAAAAAAAAAAAAAAAAAGTGTGTTTATATCAGCTGATTCATTCATATGCTTTTAAAAAGGAGCAGTCATTTATTGAACGACTACTATATGCCAGGACACTATATAAGGGCAGATGATTGAGTGTGTGTGTGTGTGTGTGTGTGTGTGTGTGTGTGTGTGTAAAACACAGTATCTGTTTTCAAAGGGACTCATGGCCCAAGTTTTGGACAGAAATATGTTTTCAACATGCTATATTATTCAGTTATTTTGACTTTATGTTGCACTGATGATTTTATTCCACTCAATATGAATGTGGAATGTAATAAAACAATAGCTTTTTATTAATAAAATTAAATTGTGTCATTATTATAAAATATAAGATTGAATTCTTATTCTTAATGTTTACACTAGCCATCTTAAACATTGTGTGGAAACAAGGTAATAAAAATTCAATATTACTATTAAATAAGTTAATGAATTCATTGAAAACTATATAACCGTAGAATAAACTGAAAATCTTATCAAAGACTACTTCCCAAAGACTCCAGGTAGTTTCAGAGGTAAATTTCTTCAAATGTTGATACATAATGCTTGTGTTATTTAAGCTGTTTTTTTTCACTCTTACAGAAAGAAAATTAATTCTTTATGTAAAATAATACTGATAATACAAAAACACAAAAATATAGTCGTCATCAAGTACGGATTTTTAAATCCTAAGTAAAATATCTGTAAATAGAATCTTGTGGTAAAACTTATAATTTGTCACAATTATAAATCCAAAGAAAAAAATTACATGCTCCTAATAGGTACCAAAAACTTCATTTGTAAAGTTTGCTTCCATTCTTAATTATATTTTTTAAACTTAGGATAAAAACTGATACATAATATGAAAATAAATATGCATACATATATAAATAAAATAAAGGCATGCTAATGGTGAGATTAAAACATTAATCTTATTAAATTCAACAAAAGGCAAAGATGCCTATACTTTTTATTATTATTTAACACTTTCCTACAAATGCTAGCCAATGAAATATAGCCTTAAAAATAGATGAGATATAAAAATATTAAAGAGCAGAAGGAAGCACCATTGCAATTGTCAATGATACGTTATATATGTAGAAGCCCCAACTGAAAATCGATGAAAAATTGTGAGCTCAGAATGGTGACAGAGAGTCAACTTAAAATAGCTATAAATCAACAGTCGGTTGGAGTGTCCCAGTCTCTTGAAATTCAGTTATTATGAGCCATTTTATGCACTGATGAAGTTCAAAGCTTACCTCGATTCCTTTTTAACTTCTAAGAGGTTTATGTTGCTATCCTCACATTTGACCCTGGGCTCTTGTTTTTATATATGCTGTGTTTCTCTCCTTACTATATCATTTTACTTGAGTTTGAAGATCATAGGAAATATTGAATATAAAATAGAAGTATGCACAGAAACATAATTTATGAACTTACTCATTTTTCATCCATGCAAAAATCAGATAACATTTATAAAACTGTTAAATAAAAGATCAAAACATGGTCTCTCTGCAACTTTTGTCCATTTATTGCAGGAGAAATGATACAATATTTAAAATTTAAATCGGATGTCTCTTATTCCTCATTTGGTAGAGTGCTTATTTTATAAGTGTTAAATGTACTGAAATGAAGGAAACTGTCAACTCTATTAAAGAAATACTTATGCCATTGGAATCTCTGTAAAACAAGATTTCTCTTTTATACCTCTTGGAAATCCTCACTACAGATAGAAGAAGAGAGATATTTGAATTGAATCTTTAAGCTGTAAATAATATAATCATCATTTCATGAACACATTAACTCAATGTTACAAAACCATGCATTTTTTCATTTTTACTTCGCTTCTGTTATCTTAATAAACTGATATGCCTAGCTCGGCATTCCTAGACAAGCTGTGAATATTCTAAATTACTAAAACTATACTTAAAATACCTTCTACAGAATACAGGGCAGAGATTCTTGGGAAGAATATCCTGAGGGAAAAAATGTTGCTTAAAATAGTCCTTTTTTTTTTTATCAAGGTTAACAAAGTTAAGTATAATTTTAATTAGTGCTTTGAAATGCAGGGTTCCTTTTTTTCTTTTTATTATACTTTTATTTCTTTTATTATACTTTAAGTGTATTGTAATTTAAGTACAGAATGTGCAGGTTTGTTTCATAGGTATACATGTGCAATGGTGGTTTGCTGTACCCATAAACCCGTCATCTACATTTGATATTTCTCCTACTGCTAGCCTTCCCCTTGCCCCCCATCCCCTGCCCAACAGGCCCCAGTTTGTTATGTTCCCCTCCCTGTGTCCATATGTTTTCATTGCTCAACTCTCACTTATGAGTTGAAATACGCAGTGTTTGGTTTCCTGAGATCACCACTGATCCCACAGAAATGCAGGCTACCATCAGAGAATACTATAAACACCTCTATGCAAATAAACTAGAAAATCTAAAAGAACTGGATAAATTCCTGGACAAATACACTGTCCCAAGTCTAAACCAGGAGCAAGTTGAATTCCTGAATAGACCAATAACAAATTCTGAAATTGAGGCAGGAAATAATAGCTTACCAACTAAGAAAACCCCAGGACCAGACAGATTCACAGCCAAATTCTATCCCAGGTACAAAGAGGAGCTGGTACCATTCCTTCTGAAACTATTCCAAATAATACAAAAAGAAGGATTCCTCCCTAACTCATTTTATGAGATCAGCATCATCGTGATACCAAAACCTGGCAGAGACACAATAAAAACAGAAAGTTTCAGGCCAAAATCCCTGATGAACATCAATGCAAAAATCCTCAACAAAATACTGGCAAACCAAATCCAGCAGCACATCAAAAAGCTTATCCACCACGATCAAGTGGCTTTATCCCTGAGATGCAAGTAGTCGGTATGGAAGAAATACTTTTGAGTAGACCTCTTAAAAGATTTTAATTAACTTAAAATCCAGTAATTAACCAGAAAAATATTTGAAAATGATGCAACATAAGTTTTAAGCACAAAGCTCCTTAAAAACATTTAAATTTTCTCCCAAGACTTTCTGTTTTTGTTACTATTGGGTTGATTCTATGTGCCTGATGTCAACCCTGTGTGCTTTGATCTGGACAAATTCTTCAAGCTGGTTAACTGGTCATTATTCAGGACAGTAATACAAAGAGGAAGATAAAATAACTGATATTTACTGAGTACCTACTTAACACTTGTGCGTCTACCAAGCACTTTTACATATATGTTTTTATCCACATGGTCATAGAGCACTGAGCTTAAGAAACCTGGGTAAGATTAAGTGAAGTCAGAGTACAAAATAGATATCAATAGATATAAGGAGATTTATTATAAGGTATGGGCTCACATGACTATGGAAGCAGAGAAGCACCATGATCTGCATTCCACAAGCTGGAGACCCACAAAATCCAGTGGTGTAATCTGAAGGCCTGAGAGTTGAAGAGCAGAAGACCAACGGCCCAGTTCAAGCAGTCAGGCAGAGAGTGAATTTAACCTCCCTCCTCCCCTTTGTTTCATTCAGGTCCTCAACCAATTGGATGATGCCAATGGTGGACTGAGTAAGGCAGATGGCTCTGTTTTACTCTGCTTTTACCCAGGCCCCAATTCAAATACTACTCAGATTCAAAAAGACTTTTATAGATACACCCAGAAATACTGCTTAACCAGCTGTCTGGGCATCCTGTGGCCCAGATTACAGGTGTGAGCCACCACATCCAGCCTTAGCTTTTACTTTCTGGTCTATGATTCCTCCCAAATTAATTTCTGTGAACCATTACCTTAAGATCCTGAGATTTAATGTCCAGAATCTCACTTGTTCACCTTTGAAAATTAAGAAACTTGGTACAGTGTTGACTAGAGCTACTTCCCTTAGGAGAAAGTAAAGCTCACATATATCCGTAATGAAAAGCAGAGACAAGCACAACCATAGTCACTTGACAGTTTAAAAATCCAAGGCCAGGATCTTCTCAATTCAAGCCCCACTCACTTACTCCACAACATACTTCTTTTCTTCCTCAGCATCTACTACTTGTGCTGGGACCTTCGTCCTCCCATCTCTCACTTCATTCTTTTCCCTACAGTTCCCATTCTTTTCTCCCTGAGATAAAGAAACTTCAAAATATACCATATCTCATGAAGAGGACAAAATCGTAAAATTGCCTCCAGGAAGATGTGTTTTGATATGTTTTATTTATCCATAAGAAACTGATAGATTTGCAATAGCGTTGATATTCTGGGAAATAAAAAACCCTTGTTTTACCCCTGACAACTTCTTATTTCCAAAACACAGAACCCATCCTCCACTCTTTCATTTTCCTCAACCACATATCTAGGGCTGCCAGATAAAATGCAGGTTTCCCAGCTACATTTGAATTTCAGTTAAGCAATGAATAATTTTTCATATCTATCCTAAGTATTGCCCTCATATTTTTTTAAAAAGTGGTTTATCTAAAATTCAAATGTAACTGTACATCCTGTAGTTTTATGTGATAAATCTAGCTCCCCTACCCACATCCAATTCTTCATTAAACCCTCCAAATCCTACTTCCTCAATATTACCCAAGTCAGTCCATTTATTTCTATCTCTAGTATCCTTGCTTTTGAAGATGACACCACGTTTATATCCTGATTGCTTTGATGATCTTTTAATTGGCGCCAAACTCCAGTCAAAACAACCTTTACTCTCTGTTACAGCTAAAACAGTTTTTTCAAAACAAATCTGATTGTATCACACCCCTTCAATTGTTTCTATTGCATTTAAGATCAAGTCTAAGCTCCTAAACTCAGTTATCATTGCTATTTCCTACCTCTAAACAATCACTGTCTTGCACTCTGCATACACTCCAGCCATTTTCAAAAATTTTTCAGACTCTTGAACAAACTTAACTCTGCCCTTTGGTTCTAATATTTACATAGAAAATTTTTTCTATCTAAAGCATTCTTTCAGCCAATAACATAAGTCTCATTACCCCTTTCTGCTGAACGTAGATCTTTTTGCTCTCAGACCATTTTCCCTTCCCATGCTCTTCTCTGATTCAGTTATTCATAATAAGGATGTAATCACCTCCTATTCACCCTTCTGGAGAAGGAAGGATTTCCACTCTCAGGTGATGGGATGGTTGAACATCCAGCCCTGACACAGGACAGATGATATTGACAGTTGCATATACTCACAGACCAGTGGAAACAGACAAAACACACAGGGCCAGAAGGGGTTGCATTGGGGAACAGAGTGAACAATCAGGATGTGTGGGAGGCAGGCTTTGTAGTTTAAAGAGGTAGGTGCCCCCTGAGTCTCATGGGAGGATCAGATTTGCTCATTTAAATGATCACATGGGCTAGCAGGGAACTGAAATCTTCCACTCAGGGATAAGCAGGAACTGTCCCTGGTTTCCTTGACACAAAGGGTTGTTTGACTGAGGGACCTTATCCATGGGAGCAGGTATTTGTGAACTTGTGGTTAAGCCATTCAAGGCCCTCCCAGTTTTACCAGATGTTACCAGCACTTAATATTGGGACTTAATTTTAGGCATGACACACAACTAATAAATTTGTAAGTATGTGCAACGGTTCGTGCTTGCTTCCAGAAAGGCACCTAAAAAAAATAGATTTATCTCTCCCCAAATTCAGATGTGGAATTCAATGTAATGTCAGAAAGATTGTCCAAGAGTTGGAAATGGGAAAAAGATGTTCCTTCTGTGGAGTTATGGACTCCAGAGGTTATCAGATTCTATTGAATGACGTATTTTTGATTGTATTTGTAACAATTAGGCTATTTGTGAATTTGGTAAGGTAGAAGTCGAGTTGTAGAAAATGGATGTAATAGATATAATGGAAGTGATTTTTGTCCGTATCAATGAAAATAAATTCTGTTGGTAGAAATATTTATTTCCACCCTGTAGATACCCTAAACATATGTCATTATATTTTATTGCCTTAAAGACTATTAACCAATTTTGGATTATACGGTAGCAAATTTATTTCAGCATTCTTGTGTGTGTGTGTTTATATATACACGTGCATATGTATTTAAGATATATAATTGTATATTCTTCAAATTCTTCTTTGAACAGGTTTGAACATCTTATTATTTCTCTCATTAAAGAGTTTAAAAACACCTTTAATGCATGTCTCTATTTTCATGAGAGTCATGACTTTACCTTTCTGGAAGTAATACTTCAGCAACCATGCTTTAAATAAACCGTAATTTAAAACAGCTATCTTAGAAAAAGAAAATAAAAGTATACTTAAAAGTAAATGTTGTCTATTTTTTAATGTTTTTAATAATTTGTAAATTTAAAATAATAAATATTTAAGAGAGTTAAGTAAATATATCATAATACAAAGAGAATGGAACAGGAATGACCCATGTCAAGGCAGTGTGGCAATTTTTACTGATTCAAAATTGCGCATATTTGTTAGTCCAGTTTCACACCAAGAGCATTAGCTCAGATCCAATTCTTTGCTCAGTGATGTTGAAAGTGATACCCTTGGGGCATGCAAAGGGCCCCAGTTTTGCTTCCCTTCATACTCAAAGTTTGACTGCTCACTCTGGTGATTAAAGTTTCTGTGAAAAGAGCTTAATTCCCAAGTTCTCTTCATCCTGTAAGAAGCTTACATCATGACTAAAAATTTCAAGCATCAATTTGACTGACAAAGCATAAAAGAAGGGAGGCAGTAAGTTTTCCTGTGCAAACAAAGAGTTGCTATATCACAATTTTGAATCTCTAAGAGATCATTAAGAAACCTGACAGTAGGCAAAAACTGAGATTTTCTTGTCAAAAGCGAACACCATCAATTTCTGAATATAGTTGATATGTGAATTGGCTTCTATCACTTTGTACATCTCTTACATGCATGAGCTGGTGAGAAGCAGTGTCTGTAGGCAGCAGGTGGGTAAAGTTTCTCTAAGAGAAGCAAGCCATTCTCCCCCCTCCAGCACGAATAGAAGAAAGAAGACCCTGGAAATGTATTTGCTTCACAGTCTCTCGGCCTGTTCCCATCATGATCAGGGGGCAAGAGAGTTGTATTTTTCCATCTCAGGGCAGGGGGCAGTTCTCTACAGAGCCCGGCAAGGTCACATGGTTCAGAAAAATAATGCAAGGTTGGGGAACGGCTAGCAAGGGCAGGGTAGAGCTCTCCAACATGTGGCTCCATGGATCCTGTTTAGGCTCCACCCCACTCCCCCACCCATTTGAGCAAAACAGTATTCCCTGGCTTCTGGTGCACCATCTCAGTCATTTTTACCAAGTTTAACTGGCTTGGCTAAAATGAGAAAAGTTTAATGCATTAAAAAGAAGAAGAAGCAACAGCTTTAGTATGCACAGTGAAAGTGCCTGCCCTGTTCCCTGCAAAACCAATGAAAAGAAAATATCATTGAAATTCACCACACATTCAGCCTCCTCCATGAAACTCCCTCCAACCCAATAGTCGACAATTATCCTCTCAAACCTGGATATCTAAAACACTTATTGTCTCCCCTGCCCTCTTTCTGCTGTGTGAATATCCCATTCCTGTTGTGATTCACAAGTTTCTATATAGATGTTTCCCAACTAGAAAGCAAAGTACAAAAAATATCCTGATAAATCATGGGTTGTGCCTCTTATATCCCCAGTTCCTAGTAAGGCCTTGATCAGGATCCATACATAAGCAAATAAGGATTTGATAATGATGAATTTACTCACACCCTCATCCCCAATGTGAATAGTAGCCTTTGTTCTGGTACCCAGGAATCTTATTTTTAAATATATATATATATATATATATATATATATATTATTGCATTTTAGGTTTTGGGGTACATGTGAAGAACAAGCAAGATTGTTGCATAGGTACACACATGGCAGTGTGATTTGCTGCCTTCCTCCCCATCACCTATAGCTGGCATTTCTCCCCATGCTATCCTTCCCCAACTCCCCACCCCCCCGCTGTCCCTCCCCTTTTTCCCCCGACAGACCCCAGTGTGTGATGCTCCCCTCCCTGTGTCCATGTGTTTGCATTGTTCAACACCCGCCTATGAGTGAGAACATGCGGTGTTTGATTTTCTGTTCTTGTGTCAGTTTGCTGAGAATGATGGTTTCCAGGTTCATCCATGTCCCTACAAAGGACACGAACTCATTGTTTTTGATGGCTGCATAATATTCCATGGTGTATATATGCCACATTTTCCCTGTCCAGTCTATCATCGATGGGCATTTGGGTTGGTTCCAGGTCTTTGCTATTGTAAACTGTGCTGCAATGAACATTCGTGTGCATGTGTCCTTATAGTAGAACGATTTATAATCCTTTGGATATATACCCAGTAATGGGATTGCTGGGTCAAATGGAATTTCTATTTCTAGGTCCTTGAGGAATCGCCACACCGTCTTCCACAATGGTTGAACTAATTTACACTCCCACCAACAGTGTAAAAGTATTCCTATTTCTCCATATCCTCTCCAGCATCTGTTGTCTCCAGATTTTTTAATGATCGCCATTCTAACTGGCGTGAGATGGTATCTCAATGTAGTTTTGATTTGCATTTCTCTAATGACAAGTGATGATGAGCATTTTTTCATATGTTTGTTGGCTTCATGTATGTCTTCTTTTGTAAAGTGTCTGTTCATATCCTTGGCCCATTTTTGACCATAAAAACCCTAGAAGAAAATCTAGGCAAAACCATTCAGGACATAGGCGTAGGCAAGGACTTCATGACCAAAACATCAAAAGCACTGGCAACAAAAGCCAAAATAGACAAATGGGACCTAATCAAACTCCACAGCTTCTGCACAGCAAAAGAAAGTCATTAGAGTGAATCAGCAACCAACAGAATGGGAAAAAATTTTTGCAGTCTACCCATCTGACAAAGGGCTGATATCCAGAATCTACAAAGAACTGAAACAGATTTACAAGGGAATCTTATTTTTTTAACTTCAGAAAAAAGATCAAGAGTAAATATCTTGTCTCTTAATATCAAAAATAAAGTCCTTTTGGTCAAGCAGTTTCACTGTGCACTGGTTATTACCTTATCTGAATCTGGTGAGACAGAACATACTTATTCATACATGAGTTACACGGAGTGGATTTATTATTAGGTTGGTGCAAAAAGTAATGGCTTTTTTTTTTTATACCTAGGCAGCAAGGAACAAAAGAAGCCCAGGATTCATTATGAACAAGTCCCCTAAGACTCAAAAAAGGTGCCCAGGGCAGAGGGAGTTTGGACTGGGCATGCTGCAATTACACCACAACTGAGGCGCCTAAACAGCAGCCCACCATGGGTTATGTACCTCAGGGGCAATGTCACTCACTGCACTAAAGCTTTGAAGGATATACTGCTTCTAGGGAAAGAGGAACAAAGCCAGTTCTCCAGAGCAATTTATCCCTAATTCAGGATGTGATATTCCCCAGGAGAGATGAGGACAAGGCCTAGATTGGACCAGGCAGCTGCTCTCTATCTCAGGGTCTTGTATTCCCAGCACGTTCTATAGTTATTCTTGAGAACTACAAGTAAGAAAGGGGTAAAAACTAAGTTGGTTTAAAGCCACCTAGAGAACTGCCCTGTACTTTTGTTATTGCAGGCAAATTGAAAAAGAAAACTGAATCCAGTGATCTTAGTGAATTCTGGAATCAATATGAAGCTTGCAATGACTGATACATTTTAAAAAGGGAGGAAATGTTTAAAATGCCCTAACAGTCATTATTGACCATGTAGATATAATCATTCACTATATTCCTAAAAACTAGAGAAAGTATTTATAACATGCAAACGTATTGGTCTTATTTTTATGCTTTTCTTATTATATTACAACCAGCAGAGTGTGATCCAAATTAACTGAAAAGGAGCTACAAACACTGAAGTGGTTTTTTCACCAGTTGGGATTACTTTAGTGCTGAGTGTAATGGAAACTGGAATAGCAAAGGACTGAGCTATTCAGTTTTCTGTTTGGGGACCACTCAGTTCACACAGTTTAAACTGAAGCTGACACTTTAAATTAATTTATTAGTCTCACTTTGTTGCAGGACCAGACGGTAGTCCAGCTCACACCCATAGACACCTCTGGTCTAAATAATTTAATCCAGAAGGGACATATTAATATCATTTCTTTTTCTCTGATGGTAAGCTTTCCAAGGCCAGTTATTTGATTTGATGTCATGTTGTCACTTGGAATTGAAACTTCCATTTAAACCACCTGGGGAATCAAGTATGTTTTACCAGTAACATATGATTCTGAAAATTGCGTATCACGGCTTTCAGAGTGAGACTTTTATAAGACAGAGGAGTGACCCTCTAAAGTTCTGCAGAGGGTCTGCCAAGATTCTCAGTCTTAGACCTAAACATTTAAAGTAAGAATGAAGCCCTCCCAGAGGACTAAGAAAATCAAGTTAAGAGTACATAGTAGAGAATAAATTAGAAAAGATTGAGAGGAAATACTATAATCAGTAGCTTTTTCATCCAAAATATTTTATTTCATTGACTCCATGATACACAATTAATGATATCTTATAAACAGTAGTAGCCAGGCTGTTGTGACAATGTTGTTGCTATCATCTACATATAGATAAATTTGGTTATTTTCCCTGCGGGTATAAAAAATCAGTCAGCAAACCACTTAAGGACTATTTGAGAAAGAAATATGGATCCTGGTTGTTATCTGAAAACCTTTTTTTTAATACTAGTTGATAATGTCAAGACAGTACAACAATCAAAGTTTACAGAATGGGTGTCATTGGAAGAGAATTTCAGACAATAGAGGAACATTCTCAAGAAATGTGGTACCATCAATGCTCTTGATGACACAGAGTTATTATTGGAAAAACAGTATCAATGAGACTTAGTCAAAAGGTGTTTCTGAAAAGTTGCTATCTGAATGTGAAAGCATTTTTAGAATACTTTTAGCAATTTATTTTATTTTTACATAGCTAAATAATTATATAAGATGAAAATATATCTCTAAATATGAAAGATATTTTAGTGATTACAAAATAAAAATTCTAGGTGAAAGGAGACCATTATTACATGATTCAATTGGGAGTGTTTGTTAATAGTACGTAAAATAATGGAGCTTCTTCCAATAGCTGGTGTCTTAATTTAACAACATACAATGGCTGTAGATTATTGAGCAAAATGGCAAGACCCAAGCTGGAAACCCTTCTGAGAATTCTTTTCTCTTTTTATCCAAAGCATGCAGCCCTTGTGAAAAGTCTTCCCTGTCCTCTGCTCACCCCTGAATGAGAAAGTTTGAGGTCATTAAGGGGATCACAGAAGAACACGGACCTTGAAAAAGGGCTATGGCATCAAAATGAACATCTGAATAAAATCATTTCCTGAACACATCATTTCAAGTTTTGCATAAATCACAGTGTTCAAGAATGTCTCATCATTTTAATTCTATTAAATAATTTCAGAGAACACTTCTATCTTTATACCATAATTAGAAGTCTTGTTAAGAAAGACTTGTTAACTACAGCCGTATTTTGCCCAAATTGTGCAGCATTGCATGGTCCTATGAATGATTTCCCTCTGTTATCATTAAGTTGTTATCATAAACAGCTGCCATTTTATGCTCAAGAACAGAAAGTATAGCATCTGTACCCATACAGCTTAGTATTTACATTAACGGGACTTTATTCTTTCACTATCTCCATTAATATAACTTTACTATTTCAGGAGTATAAAAGTTGCTAATCACTTTATTTTTCATTCTAGGATCATTCTGAAAGGCCCTTCAAATTTTCAATAAAAAGAATCAAAAGAAAATGTACAGGAGTCTCTGAAACATATATGCCAAAATCCTCATAGTGCACGCAAGTCCTACGCAAGTATATCACAGTCCTTATCCAATCCTAACCTGTACTGAAAAGCTCACCTTAAACCAGACTTCAAAATCTCATAAATATTCCAATTTTACCTTTTCCAATCTAAGATACTACTAAAATTCTCTCAAGGTGGTATTTTTCTTACCCCAGTAAGAATAAACTCAATTTTGACTTATCAACAGTTAATTTTGGTGATATTTTGGGGGAGCTGCCATTCAACACAAAAGATTATTTTGTATGAATTATCAACAAATTAACGAGTCAGGAACTTGAATTTAAGTTGTAAAGATATTTTTTACAAATTAAATCAGTAATAACGGAGTCAGTACTTACTAGTACATTAAAGACAGTTATAGTTCGGCTCATAGCTTCTGGGTACGATTGAGGGAGATAAAGAATTAAATTAATTCATTATCTCTAAAGCCAGTTGAAGAATTTCTGTCTATAATATCTTAGATCAAAGTCTTTCTAAAACATATCTCAAAAATGTCAGGAAAGCAAACCCTTTTAATTTAGGGGAAGAGCATGTAAGAAAGTAAGCAGGGTCACATCTCATTAAAGTGAAAACACCACTCCGGAAAGTAAAGTTCCTCACACTCTCAGGATTTCAAAAGGGCCTGGTGGAACGGTAATCAGTTGGCCTGGGGGAGCAGGGTGCTGTGGACTAAGTCTTGGACTTGGGCAGAGTAGGAAAGCAAATTGCAGACAACCCTACATAAAGCTGGAGCTAAGACAGAGCTCCACTATAAGGCAGGGAGTGAAATGGATGAAAGGGGCGCAACGGAGATAGGAAGCAAAGAAAGTCATCTGTCTCTACACAAGAGAACAAAGTAATCTACCATGACACAAATGTTTACTATGTACCAAAGAAAAAGCCAAAGCTGAGAAGTTTAGTTAAAAGTGGATACTAGCTGATACTAGTGGATACTAGCTGATACTGCCATGAGTACTTGGCAGAAACAAAGGCAATTCCTTTCCAGATAAAAATATCTTCCACCCAAGCCTCACAGGACTTAGAGGTGATTGCCACTATATGCTCACAACTTTTTTAAAAATCAGAAGTAATCCAATAAGTATATCACCTTCAGTGAAAATCAGCTGAAACACCAAACCAGACCCATAAAGGCTTCAGATATTGGAATTATCAGATAAAGAACATAGAGTACCTATGTTAACATGTGTAAGGAAATCAGAGAAAGATCAAAGCAAATCTATAAAAAATGATGTTTGAATTTCTAAACTATGACAAGGCAGACTTTTTAAAATAAAGAATTTCTAGAAATAAAATTGTAATAACTAAAGTGGGAAACTCAATGGAAATATAAAGCAGCAGATTAGACAAACCTGAAGAGGGAATTAGTGAGTTGGATGACAGACCTAAAAAGTGTGTATGGACAATATGAGAGAAAGGTTCAGACACACGGAGGAAAGAGTAAGAAAGCCCAATATTTGTCTATTCTGAGTTCTAGAGGTAAATTATAGGGAGAGTGAAGAAGGAAAACAAAAAAGATAATGGCTGAAAATTTTACCAAATTATTGAAAGATATAAATCCTCAGATAAATGAAGTCCAATAAATCTTGAATAAAACAAATTATGATATAACCATATTGAAAGAAAGGAAGAAATCATAAGGTACAATATCAGATAGTTCAATTCTCAGCCTCAATAATATCCAGTAAGTATATATGCCCTTAAATTCATGAATTATAAGATGGCAGGATGCACGTATTATTTACAATGCTAGTGATGCACAAATGTTTGGCAAAACAACTTAAAGATGGATTTAAAAGGGTGCCCCTCGGAAAGATTTGGGAGCAAGAAAGTGGTGGGATAGAGAAACAGTGCCATTTGCAATAAGAATATTTTTGATGTTTGAATTTCTAAACTATGAGCCTGCATTAAAAATTAACTTAAAAAATAAACTTGAATTAGTGGAGCTAAACACTATGCATATGTTTGTGAATAAAAAGTGGACTAAAAATTTCTATCACAGTTTTCAAAGAAAAAGTCTTATACTACCATAAAAAGACTGAAAATGAATCCTTATCTGTCTATTCAGGCTGCTACAACAATATCTTAAACTGGTGTTAAAGCAAAATGAGAACAACAAAATAACTTGGGTTATTTCTTGCAAATACCTCTGATAATCATAAATAAAGCTTAAATTGTCTTCCAAAAATAGTATAAGATGATTTCTTGCTACTGATACTCTGCCGTCATGAAACCCCCATGGTAACAACCAATCACTGCAAAGGCTAAACAACTACCTCATTTGCATTTCATAAGCCATGCTATAACGCTATGCTTCAGAGTTTCCTCTTATCACTTTCATCTAAGGATTCCTGGTTTGCAAACTGTTCTTTTATATCCACAATAAACTTTTAAAACTTTCAATTGTATCTGATTTTATTTTTGACACTGACTAGACTATAAATAACAGAAATCTGTTGTTCATAGTTTTTAACACCGGACAGCTCAAGACACAGTCTCTGGTAGAGTCTATGTCTGGTGAGAGCCCACTTTCTGGTTCATAGGATTGTGTTTTCTCACTGTGTTCTCACAAGGGGGTGGTGAATGAACTCCCTTGGGCCTATTTTATAAGGACATTAATCCCACCTATGAGGGCTCTGCCCTTATGATCTGATCACCTCCCAAAAGGTTCCACCTTCTAACACCTTGGGGTTAGAATTTCAACATATGAAATGTGATAGGATGCAAGCATTTAGACCATAGCAGCATCTGTATATTTTGTGTAAAAATAAAATATTTATGGTTACAAAAAAACTAAATTCAAGAAAACCCAATGGAAGATAGTTTAGCCATAAATGATAAATTAGCAATCTTAAAATTGCAAGCCATCCTATTTTATAGCAACACATGGTAAATGGAGTAGCCATATCAGACAAGGCAATAAACAAAAAAATACTTCAAACCCAGGCTTTATGATTCCACAACTCTTTCTCTAAAGTACTCATGCCAATTTTTACCAAGCCTAATGTTTCCTTTAGAAGATTCATTCACCCAAAGTGGGTTGTGGGTTATATTCAATTGATTTTTTATTATCTTACTCCAATCTTATAATTGTTGTGATATATATATATGGTAAATTATAAATATAATAGATTAATTGGTTGGTTTTTAATCAAATAGATTAATTGATTGATCTACTCCTGGTGGTACAGAAAGTATATGAAATTACTGTTACAAAATGCTAAGACACTCACTAGTAGCAGGCAACCTAAGAAACTAATTTGCTACATGTGTAAGCCAGCTTTTCCTTCTGGCATAGGTTATTTGTCCTTTCTCTTCCACAAGTTTCCAATTGTGGTTACTAATGGGTGTGTCCAGCCCATTTCTTAATAATTTACTGTTATCCCCACTAAATGGCATTTTCAACTATCTACAAATGCCAATGGGTTCGGATTTTTTTAATTTAAGAAGTTGATCTACAGTCTATCATCTCTTTACTTACTATATAATGAAGATTCCAGAAATTCAAAATGCAAACTGTTCAGAAACTCTTCTAAGCCCAAACAGATAAATAAATGATCAAGTTTTATTGAGCATCATAGACCCTTAGAGGTGACTCATTTGCTTGCAGAGATTATAATAGCGTACTTTGGTATTCTCCACATGCAGAATATATGCAGAGAGCATTCTGGTCAAAAGACAAGGAAGAGTGTGACGTTGCAAGACAACTTGCATGCCGACCCCAGCTGTGGCCGGCAAAAAGATCAGTTATTCAACACAGGGTGTTCTCTCCTCCCCAGTGAGTGTCTGAGACTAATATAAGCTCTTGAATAGCTAAACGTTCATAGATTTCGAAAGACAACCTCTTAGATCTTTTAAAGGTAGACATAAATTATGAGGCAAATAAAATTCACACATAGTAAAAAGAAACTCTCCACATTCTTGAAGTAATATTTAGGCAAAGTGGAAAAAAAAGTGTCATAACAAAGTTGATTTGGGGCACCAAAAAGGCCTATTAAGCTTTGTGCTCTATCCATTACTTCATTTAGTGGAAACTATCACCCTCACACTACAGGCTTTGCCCCAGGAGCAACTTTAGGCAGTTTCTTACACATTGATGCTTTATTCTGTAACAGCTACACATCTTTTCTGTGACCCAACACACCTGATTAATCCAGGATGGCGAAGGGCTGAAAATTTCAAAGTTTGTCATCCCACTCAGTAAGTGACCAGGAATTAAACAGAAATTCTGCCCAATCAAAGATGATGATAATCAATTTACCTGATCAGATTGTTGGGGTGGAGAATTCAAACCAGAAACAAAAGAGGAAAGTTAGTCGATTGATAAAACAAAAGTTGAAAAATATACAAAGAAAGAGCAATATAGATGTAATGATGCAATAGAAGCCATAGGTAAGACAGAAAAAAAGAGCTTAAAAATAAGAGTATATGGGAGATAGATGAAATTTGCTAGCAATGAGAGTAGTAGAAAGAGATCACAATGTGGCTGGGTGCAGTGGCTCAGCCTGTAATCCCAGCACTTAGGGAGGCCGAGGCAGGCGGATCATGAGGTCAAGAGATTGAGACCATCCTAGTCAACATGGTGAAACCCCGTTTCTACCGAAAATACAAAAATTAGCTGGGCATGGTGGTATGTACCTGTAGTCCCAGCTACTCGGGAGGCTGAGGCAGTAGAATCACTTGAACCCAGGAGGCAGAGGCTGCAGTGAGCAGAGATTGAGCCATTGCACTCCAGCCTCGTGACAGAATGAAACTGCATCAGAAAGAAAGAAAAGAAAAGAAGAGAGAAAGAAAGAGAAAAGAAAATAAATAAAGAGACAGAGAGAGAAAGAAAGAGAAAAGAGAAGAAAAGGAAAGGAAAAGAAAAGAGCATCAAGTCCCTGTTGCTGAAGAAATAACACCCACTGTCTGTTAGACGCACCATGTTAGGCACTTCCACTTCCTCAACTAGGGGCAGTCACCATAAGGGCAGACTCTACAGCTATTCCCAGGATCCCACACACCTGGTTGTGAAGGGATCTTGGGAACAGAGATTTCTGCCTTCTCTATCTCCATGTAATTCCTTATATATTTAATTTTGTTTAATGACTTGAGATAATCTGAGAAAGTTATCATTGCCACCAAAAGAGATGAACACTCTCTGCCTCACTGGTATATAGAACTAATTTCTTCTATAATCATACAAATAAACACCAGTTGTGCCTGTCTACTTTAACTTCTTCAAGAAGGAAATTTGTTATAATTTTTAAACTTAGGAAAAAAATATTTTATAATGTTTAATAATGTGTAATAATATAACAATTATTTTATAATGTTTCTACTTTTCACTCAAAGTTTTATTTTGCAATTCTCCAAACCGTTGGAAAAGATGAAAGGCTCGTACAATAAACACCACATATTTCTCACCTAGATTCATCAATTGTTTAAATTCTGCTACACTGGAAAATAAGTTACAGACAATATGATATTCCAGTTGAAAATGCTTCAGCAAGTATCTCATACAGACAGCCTTCTACATAACCACAATGTCACTACTATACCTAAGAACACAACAGAAACAGTTATCTCATATATATGAGATCTCATACGTGTATGTATAATCTGATACACATACCATATACTAACAAACATGACTTTCTTTCTCTTTTTTTCTTTTTATTAATCCAGGTTCTATTCAAGAGGCACACATTAAACACAGTTGGTATATCCTTTTTTATGTAGAACAGTCCCCCAAAGAGTCTAAGTTATTCATCTTATAAAATATTCTGGCTGGGTGCGGTGGCTCATGCCTATAATCCCAGCACTTTGGGAGTCCGAGGCAGGTGGATCACCTGAGGTCCGGAGTTAAAGACCAGCCTGGCCAACACGGCAAAACCCTGTCTCTACATAGTAAAGTGCAAAAATTAGCTGGGCGTGGTGGCAGGCACCTGTATCCCAGCTACTCAGGAGGCTGAGGCAGGAGAATTGCCTGAACCCGGAGGCAGAGGTTGCAGTGAGCTGAGTTCCTGCCACTGCACTCCAGCCTCGGCGACAAGAGTGAGACTCCGTCTCAAAAAAAAATTTCCACATTTTGGATTTGTCTTATTACTTCCTATTGGAGTCATTTCACCTGCACCTCTATTTCCTGTAACCAGGAAGTTAGGTTTAGAGTCTTGATTAACTGCAGGTAAACATTTTTTGAAATAGAGTGGTACTGTGTGCTCCATACTACTTTATACCAGGAGACATATAGTATCAGGTTATCCCACTATTAATGATACTGAATTTTATCACTTAAATCTCAATGTTTTCACTTGTTCACCATTACATGGGTACATATTTTTCTTTGTAACTGTGAGGTGATAGTTTTATACTGCGTCTCACGATCTTTTTAACCCAATGATTATAATAGCATCTATAATGACACTGAACAAATACATTATTTCATTGATATCAAATTTTACTCTACATGTGTTAACTAGAATATTTTCTTTATTAAAAAACAAATACTTTCTTGTCCCTACTTTTTTCTCTCTTTATTATACCTAAGTATTAATGGATCTTTTAAAAATTCGATGTATTATGATAAATTGCTGTAATTTTTTTTTTTGGTGCTTTAATTTTCCCAAAACAGGCTAATGGCTGACTTTCTGAAATGACTTCCTCTGGCAAAACCCCATTCGTCTTCACTCGATCCCAGAACTAAAATCAGTAACTTCTTTATGGTTATTTTCTGTTTACGTTTAGAAACAATAGTATTAATTCTATAATACCACTTTAGATTTTTTGCTAGCAAACTGGAGGCAATTATAATCACTACCATCTATATGTCAACCACAAAATGCTAGAATTTTTCCCATAGTATCTCATCTCATCTTCTAGGTGAGATAACTAATTTATTTATTTTACAAATAAGAAGATAGAGGCTTGGGAAAATTAAAGAACTTGCTTAAGGTCACAGAAGGATGTTCAGATCTAATGTCCACATTCTCCTTTTAACTTTGCCAAGGTATTTCTCAGAGATTTACAAAGAAGGACCCATCATAGAAGTTTGCCTAATCTGAAAAGTCCATCAGGATGAGAATTCAATGTCATTATTGAGTAGGCCAGATGCTAAAACGACCACACTTAGTATTCAATATTAAAGTCTTAAAGTCTATTTAAAAATCATCTGCTTAAAGACCTAAAGGCCCAAATATTAGTGTATTATCCCCTAATAATTTATGTTTCTACTTTTAAAAATGCAATGCCTCCATAAATACAAAAGAAACTCCTTTCAGAAGGATCTAACCAGTATTCAATTTATATTGGAGTAAATCTATACTGGTGAGAAAAGTGTCTCATGCCTCATCTGAATTGAATAGTTAGTACTTTTGACCATAATTAAATAGAGGAGTTAAAAATTATAGTATAAATTATACTGCATAATTTTCTTTAAAAATTTCAAAAAACATAATCAATGACCACATTATCCTAATTAGGATATCATTTTTCAGGCATAAAAAGCCACCTAATGTATATTCCTATAATTAGAATTATTTACTTAAACCACCAAAGCCTGATCTTTTGAAAACCATAACCACAGTAACCACCTCTGGTCAATTTCTGCAAGTAAAGACCAATATGACCATTCCAGAAAAACAGAAGCCAAAACGTCTCTATGGCATTCATCACTTGGCTATCACTATAGAGTTACTTCTCCCACAAGGCTGTGTCTTTTATATCTCTACATACAGCAATTGCTTTGCACTTAATAGGTGATTTTAAGAACATTTATTAGCCTAGGTAACATGACAAAACCCTGTCTCCACAAAAAAAAAAAAAAAAAAAAAAAAATATATATATATATATATATATATATATATATATATATATATATACATACACACACACATCAGCACACCCTGTAGTCCCAGCTACTCAGGAAGCTGAAGTGGGAGGATCACTTCAGCCCAGGAAGTAGAGGCTACCGTGAGCCATGTTGGCACCACTGCACCACAACCTGAGCAACAGAATAAGACCTGTCTCAAAAATAAAAAAAGAAGAACATTTATTAAATGATTAGAAATCAGAAGTCTAAGCCTTTGTCAATATTTTAATCAGGTTATTTGGCTTTTCTTGCCATTTAATGGTAGGAGTTTCTCACATATTTTCAATATTAACTGCTTATCAGAAAAATGGCTTGCATTTTCTTTCTTGTTTTCTTTGCTGTGCAGAATCTTTTTTATTTGATATAAACACATTCCTTTATGTTTGCTTTTTTTTTGCTTTTACTTTTAGTGTCATGTTTAAGAAATTGTTGCCAAAACTAATGTTATGAAGATTTTTCACTATTTCCTTCTAGAAGTTTTACAGTTTTGTGTTTTAAATTTAATGTTGAATTAGTTTTTATATGGTGTAGGATAAGTGCCCAATTTCATTCTTTTGCATGTGAGCATCTAGTTTTCCCCAAAAACAGACCATTTGTTGAAGAGACTGTTCTTTCCCCATTGTGTATTCTTGTTATCCTTGTCAAAGACCAGTTAATCATATATGCATGAGTTTATTTCTGTGATCTCTACTCTATTCATCTTTATATCTCTTTTTATGCCAGCACCATGCTGGTTTAATTACTATAGCTTTATAATGTATTTGAAAATCAGGAATGCAATGCCTCCAGTTTTTGTCCTTTCTCAAGATTGGGTAGTCAGAGTCTTCAGCTATTCAGAGTCTTTCATGATTCTATATAAACTTTAGAATTTCTTTTTCAATTTCTGTAAAAATATATCATTATAATTTTGATAGATTGCATTGAATCTGTAGATTACTTTGTGGAGTATGGACATTGTAACAATATTAATTCTTTCTAGCCATGAACACAGAATGTCCTTCCACTTATTAGTCTTCTTTAATTTCCTTCACCAATGTTTTGTAGGGTCTCAGTGTGCAAGTATTTCACTTCCTTAAGTTCATTCATAATTATTTTATTATTTTTGATGTTATTAGAAATGGAGTTATTTTCTTCATTTTCTTTTCAGATGGTTCATTGTTAATGTATAGAAATGTGACTGATTTTTGTATGTTAATTTTGTATACTGCAACTTTACTGAATTTGTTTAGTAGTTGGAAAAGTTTTCCTGTGTGTATGTGGAGCCTGCAGGATTTTTTACCTAGAAGATTATGTCATCTACAAAAGATCGTTTTGCTTTTCCTCTCCAATTTTGATGCTTTTTATTTCTTTTTCTTACTCAATTGCTCTGGTTGGTACTTTCAGTACTATGTTGAAAACAAGTGGCAAGAGTGAGCATCTCTGTTTTTCCTAATCTTAGAGGAAAAAAAACTTTAGTTTTTCAAAGTTAAGTATAATGCTAGCTGTGGGCTTTTCATATATGGCCTATGTTTTACTGAAGTAAATTCCTTCTGTACCTCGTTTCTTGAGAGTTTTTATTATGAGCATTGAATTTTATCATATGTTTTTCTCTGCATAATTTTCTGACCATGTAATTTTCATTCTTCATTCCTTGGAAGAAATAAACATTTCTCCAAAGTAGACATACAGATGGTCATGAATATATGAAAATAAGTTCAACATCACTAATCATCAAGGAAACACAAATCAACATCATGGAACATGACCTCAGACTTGTAACAATAAATATTATCAAAAACACAAACTATAAGTAATGGCAAGAATGTGGAGCAACTATGCAAGGTTAATAAGTTTTACAGATCTGCACAACACTGTATCCATGTTTACAGTATCATACTAGGTGCTTAAAAATTTAAGAGGGTAGATCTCATATTGTGTTCTTACAACAATTTTTTAAAAGACAACAACATTTCAAATACCAATATTGTAAATAAAACATATGATATTATTCAATAATTCCATTAATCAAACAATATTTATGAAAGTACTCTGGGACATACCAAGCCATTAAGAATCAGCCTATAGCTTTAAAAACCTTGAGGTCTCATAGAGCATTTCAAACAGAAAGAGATCTCAACCAGCTGGAGACATCAAGAAAGAGTTATTTAGGTAAAATGAAACAGTTATTTGGCTCTCTTTCATCCAAACTGGCTTAAATCTTGACATATTATCTGAGGTTGAAATAAACTCAGATTTATTTAGTTTATTTCAACCTCAGATAATATGTCAAGATTTAAGCCAGTTTGAATGAAAACTGGCTTAAATCTTGAAAGGCAAAGATGTGAAGCGTGGTATAGAGTACAGCAATTAGAAACTGAAAGTTAGTTTATATGACAAGGCATCTGTATTAGTCCATTTTCATGCTGCTGATACAGACATACCCAAGACTGGGAACTAAAAGAGGTTTAATTGGACTTACAGTTCCACATGGTTGAGGAGGCCTCAGAATCATGGTGGGAGGTGAAAGGCACTTCTTACATGGTGACAGCAAGAGAAAATGAGGAAGAAGCAAAAGCAGAAACTCTGATAGATCCATCAGATCTCATGAGACTTATTCACTATGTCAAGAATAGCACAGGAAAGACTAGCCCCTATGATTCAATTACCTCCCCCAGGGTCTCTCCCACAACAAGTGGGAATTCTGGGAGATACAGTTCAAATTGAGATTTGGGTGGGGGACATGGCCAAACCATATAATTCCACCCCAACCCCTCCAAATCTCATGTCCTCACAATTCAAAATCAGTCATGCCTTCCCAGCAGTTCCCCAGTCTGAACTTATTTCAGCATTAACCCAAAAGTCCATAATTTTAAGTCTCATCTGAGACAAGGAAAGTCCCTTCTGCCTATGAGCCTGTAAAAGCAAAAGCAAGCTAGTTACTTCCTAGTTACAATGGGGTACAGGTATTGCATAAATACAGCCATTCCAAATGGGAGAAATTGACCAAAACGGAGGGGTTACAGGGCCCATGCAAGTCCGCAATTCAGCAGGGAAGTTGAATTTTAAAGCTCCAAAATGATCTCCATTGACTCCAGGTCTCACATCCAGGTCACCCTGATGCAAGAGGTAGGGTCCCGTGGTCTTGGGCATCTCTGCTCCTGTGGCTTTGCAGGGTATAGCCTCCCTCCTGGCTTCTTTCATGGGTAGCATTAATTGTCTGCAGCCTTTCCAGGTGCACAGTGCAAGCTGTCAATGGATCTACCATTCTGGGGTTTGGAGGATGGTGGCTCTTTTCTAACAGCTCCACTAAGCAGTGTCCCAGTAGGGACTGTGTGTGGGGGCTCTGACCCCACATTTCCCTTCTGCACTAACCTAGCAGAGGTTCTCCAAGAGGGCCCCACCCTTTCAGCAAACTTTTGTATAGGCATCCATTAGTTTCCATACATCTTCTGAAATCTAGGCAGAGGTTCCCAAACCTCAATTCCTGACTTCTGTGTACTTGCAGGCTCAACACCACATGGAAGCTACCAACGCTTGGGGCTTCCACCCTGTGAAGCCACAGCCTGACCTCTACATTGGCCCCTTTCAGCCACAGCTGGAGCTGCTGGGACACAAGGCATCAAATCCATAGGTTGCATACAGTACAGGGACCCTGGGTCTGGCCCATAAAACACTTTTCCTCCTGGGCCTCCAGGTCTCTGATGGGAGGCCTGCCATGAAGGTCTTTGTGGCCTGGAGACATTTTCCTCATGGTCTTGGGGATTAACATTAGGCTCTTTGCTACTTATGCATATTTCTACAGCCAGCTTGGGCTTGAATTTCTCCCCCAGAAAATTGGTTTTTCTTTTCTATTGCATAGTCAGGCTGCAAATTGTCCAATCGTTTATGCTCTGCTTCCCTAATAAAACTGAATGCCTTTAGGAGTACCCAAGTCACATCTTAAATGCTTTGCTGCTTAGAAATTTCTTCAACCATATACCCTAAATCACCTCTCTCTAATTAAAGTTCCACAAGTCTCTAGGGCAGGGTCAAAATGCTGCCAGTCTCTTTGCTAAAACATAGCAAGAGTCATCTTTGCTCCGGTTCCTAACAAGTTCCTCATCTCTATCTAAGACCACCTCAGCCTAGATTTTATTGTCGATATTTCTATCAGCATTTTGGGCAAAGCCATTCAACAAGTCTTTAGGAGGTTCCAAACTTTCCCACATTTTCCTGTCTTCTTCTGAGCCCTCCAGACATTCCAACTACTGCCTGCTACCCAGTTCCAAAGTCACTTCCACATTTTCAGGTATCTTTTCAGCAATGTCTCACTCCACTGGTACCAATTTACCGTATTAGTCTGTTTCATGCTGCTGATAAAGACATACCTGAGACTGGGAACAAAGAGGTTTTATTGGACTTACAGTTCCACATGGCTGGAGAGATCTCAGAATCACAGTGGGAAGTGAAAGGCACTTATAACACGGTGGCATCAAAAGAAAATGAGAAAGAAGCAAAAGCAGAAACCCCTGATAAACCTACCAGATCTCATGAGACTTATTCACTATCACAAGAATAGTACAGGAAAGATCAGCTCCCATGATTCAATTACCTCCCCCTAGGGTCTCTCCCACAACATGTGGGAATTCTGGGAGATACAATTCAAGTTGAGATTTGGGTGGGGGATATAGCCAAACTACATCAGTATCATAATCCTACTGGAGAAAAAGAAGGAGTATTATATACAGCAAAATTTCTGAGAACTATTGTAAAATGCAAAGAGCATAATTTTAACACATTTAGGGGAATGGGTGAATTTAGAAGGGTTTAAAATGAATAGCTGATTTCATTTAGCTTCAGATAATTATATGTTTTTATTTAGTAATTTCCTGTGTCTGAAGCGAGACAAGGTTTACTGAGCACTTAATACGTGCAAGTACTATACATATACCATTAACCACCACTGTCCAACAATCATCCAGATAGGTATTATTATTGTTATCACTACTTAAGGTAAGGCTTAGAGAGGCTATGTAATTTGAACAATCATACAGAGCTAGCAACTATTCAGGGATTCAAAACCAGAAAGTAAGTTACCACTACACATTTATTAAAATGACTAAAATACAAAAAATTAACAATACTATTTGCAGACAAAGATGTGGACCAACAGAAACTCACAAGCATTGCTGTTGAGAATAAAAAATGATACAGCCACTTTGGAAGACAGTTTGAAAGTTTTTTACAAAGCTACACATAGTCTTACCATATAACCCAGCAATCATGCTCCTAGATATTTACTCATAAGTGAAAACTTATGTTCACACAAAATCCTGCACATGAACATGTATAGCAATTTTGTTTATAATCACCAAAACTGGAAGTAACCAACATGTTTTTCAATATGCAAACAAATAAGCAAACTGGGCACATTCATACAATGGAGTATTATCCAGTGATAAAAAGGAATGAGTTATTGAGCCATACACAGTCATCTCAAATTAATATCCCTAAGTGAAAAAAACCAGTCTGAAAAGATTCCATACTACATATTTTCATTTATGCACTTCATTCAACTTACTGATGGACCCTGAAAATATATTATTTGCATATGTAAGGAGGTCATGCATCATTTTTTTCTCACTTGACAGACAAAATTCTTCAAAGTCATCACCTTGTTCATCATTATTACTGAACATACTCGCAGACCAGAGGTTGTGCCAGGCATACAACAACTATGTCTGTAGTTACTGTGCTCCAAGCATTGGCAACAGCATATATATGGCATTCTTCATGCTAACTTTCTTTTGAAAACCTTCCACACCCAAGTGTCTGTTCACTGCTGCTAGCCTGTTGCTCAAGAAAGTGTTTTTTATATTTAATCTTCATTGATCTGGTTACATTGGCTGAATTAATGCAGTCATATTTGGGGGAAAAGTACATGGCATAGACATTATTTTTGATGGGAATTTCAGCTGGAGGATCAGCCAAATAGTTGTGAAGGAATAATAAATTCTTGCCATCCAATCATTATCCAATCCAGCTTCCCTGCAGTCAGCAGGAGGTGCTGGCACAAAATATTTGTGAAACTAATCAGAAAAGATGTCATTGGTGATCCATGACTTGTTAGCATAATAATAGACTGGTAAGAAATTCATTCCTTGAAAAGAGGATGCAAGCTTTTGTCTAAGCAAAGTTTACACTTACATGTACTTGCTGCATTAGCACATCCCAGCACAGTTACTCTGTCCTCGGCATCCTTAATTCCTGGAGGGCTGTCTCATCAGCTGTAGCAAGTGTCTTTTTGGAGCAGTAACGCCCAGGTATTCATGTTTTATAAGCATTATAGACTTGTTCCGTGCCAAATTTTTATCAGTGATGACTTTGGCAAACTCATCAATTAATAAATTTCCCTGCTGCTTCATGATTGGCAGATGCTTTATGACCACAAATCTTTAAAAATTTAATGCTGTCTCTTTCTTAAATTTCTGCAACCAGCTTGTTACATATATTTTCAGTTCCCTACAAATTTCAGTTCACTGTGATAGAGCTTTGCTTGTTTCATGATCAGTATACCATTAAGTGGTGTCTGCTCACTGCAGTGCTAATGGATCACTCTTTCAATACATACTCAGGATATTAATTTTTTAGCTTTTTTCAGTGTTTTTCTATTTTTCATTGATGTTTCTTCATTACCATCAGCAAAGAACTTCAACAGTTCATCTTTCTGTTTCTTCAGGTTGTATATGGTAGTAATTCCAATACCATTTTCTTCTGTGAGATGTTTCTCTTACACTGCTGTCCAGTTTCTCCAACAGCTTGACTTTCTGTGCTACAGATAAACATGATTTCTGCCTCTTTTTCTTACACTTTCTTATGATTCCATGTACACAAACCTTATTTCATGTATAAAATTATTAAAAATATTATATTAGCCAGGTATAGTAGCACACACCTATAATCCCAGCTACTTAGGAGACTGAGACAGGAGAATTGTTTGAACCCGGGAGGCAGAGGTTGCAGTGAGCCACGATTTGTGCCATTGCACTCCAGCCTGGGTGACAGAGCAAGACTTTTAAGAAAATTACAAATGGAATTACAAATGGAATTTTATGTTTTGCTTAATCCAGTAACTGTGGCTAGAATCTGTAAAAGATAATCTAAATTCAGTCTTGGCAGATGGAAGATACACTAATTTTAATTCAATATATATCAAGAACCATTGTATGTTACTGGGAATTTTAAAAGAAATATCTAGATGCATAGTGTGCTCCATACTGAAAATGGCAAGATACTCCTGGGAGTTTATAGGT
The DNA here is from genome assembly GCA_036589455.1 of Ateles fusciceps. Taxonomy (NCBI): domain Eukaryota; kingdom Metazoa; phylum Chordata; class Mammalia; order Primates; family Atelidae; genus Ateles; species Ateles fusciceps. The sequence goes on from JAZHEH010000222.1 coordinate 11,198,638, forward strand.
CTCACAGCTTTCAGTAATAATAAATAATTAGAATCAAGTGCTACAAATATATACATTATTTTTTAAAGATATATAATTTAGAAAGAATTTCCTTAGCTTTTATTTTTAATTCAGATCCCACACATCTGTTAAACTTGCCTATTTTGATTCCTACTCTGTCAGTCACTGAAGTTGGGAAATCAATGACTGGAGCATTCTGCTCTGATGAAAGAAATAGACGGAAAATAAATTCCTTCAACACAATAAGATATGATAGGCAAAAGGGAACAAGAATGCAATGAAAAAGTTTGGCAAAAGCACCACAGAAAATTTAATGTTTGAGCTAAGTCTTGAAGGATAAATAGCACATTGACAGGTGAAAAATAAAGAGAATGACATTTTAGATGGAGGGAATTTCCTGAACAAGCAAGCCCATAACTTAGTCTGAGAACTGTCAGCCATCTGTTAAGGCAGGAGGTGGGTGAGAACAGAAAAGAGACTCCACTGAAAGGTGAGAGAGCACCATTGTAGAAAGTCTTATAAATCATGCTAAATCGTTTCTGCTGTATTTAGTACACAAGGAGTAACTAACAGAAACTTTACGTCATTCAGGGAAGTGATCAAATTCTTTCTCTGGTTGTTTTCAGAAAAGACTTGACAAACAGCAGACACTGGAGGCAGGGTAACCAGTTAGGCTTCTGTCATGATGCTATATGGAATTCATCATAAACTAGGCAGTACCAGTTTGGAAATGAAGAAAATCCTGATGGGAAAAACATTTGAGATAAGGAATCAACAGGACATTCACACACCAGGGGTACTTATTAGAAACAAGAGAAGTTTTTTTCTAGGATAAGAGAGATTTGATCAGGATTTTAGGCTGGTGGGAAAAGAGTCATAAGAGATGAATTTTAGAAGTTTCTAAGAGAAAGGAGATGAGATGAAGTTTTTTTAATATAAAATTGCAAATTCTAGGTAGATATAAATATAGATTTTTCCTAGAGATAAAAAGGAAGTATGAGTTCAGATAAAGATAATTTGAAGTTAAGGATGGAAGAAACTTAAACAGAAATCGTCATTTTTGCCATTGTGATAGGAGCAACAAAAGAAGTATGAACTTAAACAGAGAAGGAAAGCTGAAAAGTTACACTGAGGAAGGGAAAAGAAAGCAGACTAAGAAATGAGTTTCAGTAAGAGCCTAAAAAAGATCACGATCATGTATGAAATGACAGCTAACTCACAGCTGTGCAGGAAAGCATTCACTCAGCAGGCCTGGGTTGCTCAAACTGAACATTTCCAAGAAAATCCCATCTTCAGGATTTGCCCCGGAAGATGAGCTCTAAGCCTTTGAAAACATCTGCCTTATAAGAGTCTTTGTATTCTTGAGGCTTTAGATCATGCAGCACTAGTTTGATCACAAAGTTTATGCTGATGATATGATCTATGGTGAATGATTTTTTAATGGTTGCATATGAATGACATGTTTTCCTCTGAAGTGCTGGAGTAGTAGCTGAGGTCAGTCAGATAGCCATTGCATGTCTTCGTGATAAATCTCCAAAAAATAATCCTGGATACCATGATTCAGGTGAGCTTAACTGGTTGTAAATGCATCCTTGGAAGTATTAAGCACAACCATGCAATTCCACTGTGAAGGATGCCTGCAAGCTCATGCCTGGTTTCCCCTGGATTTTGCCCTATGCACCTTTTCTCTTAGCTTATTTTAATATTTATCCTTTTACTGTAAGAAACCATAGCCATGAGTTAATGAGTTTTCTGAGTCCTGCAAGTACTTCTAGTAAATTATTGAGCCTGAGAGTGGTCTTAGGGATCCCTGATCTATAGAATTACCCATTCCCCAACTCCAAGTCAAAAGCAATGAGTAGAAGTTGACTGGAAGTTTTCCTCAATCACAGAAGAGTAAGTGAAAAGAGTTGGGACACTGGGGACAGAGTTATAGAAAAAAATGCCACAGAATCCAACCTAAATAAGCATTAACATGAAATCAAGAGGGAACAGCATGCTGAAAGAAGAGTCCTCCCTGTAGTTACTGATAAGATCAGAAAGAAGAATAGTGGCAGTAAAAGACTGAAGGTAGTGAGGACATGATGTTGGAGCTTAGCACTTCAGAAATGATGGGCAAAGTTGCAAGGAATCTTAAGGTTTACTCTGCACCATGGAACTAGTACACTAATTGAGAGTGAAGGTAAAAGCAAATATAGTTGAAAGGACTCACAAGCTACGACACTAATGTGGTCCAGGGTACATGCACTTGGAGGCATACAGAGGAAGACAGTGAAATAAATGAATATCAACATTCTTGATGGTGACATAGTGTTGTATTAGTCCACTTTCATCCTGCTGATAAAGACATACTTGAGACTGGAAAATTTATAAAGAAAAAGAAGTTTAATGGACTCACAGTCCCATGTAGCTGGGGGAGACCTGACAATCATGATGAAGGCAAAAGGCATATCTTACATGGAGACAGACAAGAGAGAGAATGAGAACCAAGCAAAAGGAGTTTCCCCTCATAAAACCATTAGATCTCATGAGACTTGTTCACTATGGGGGAAACCACCTCCATGATTCAATTATTTCCCACCAAATTCCTCCCACAAAACGTAGGAATAATGGGAGCTACAATTCAACATGAGATTTGGGTGGGGTCACAGAGCTAAACCATTTCATTCTGCCCATAGCCCCTCCAATCTCAACTCCTCACATTTCAAAACCAATCATGTCTTCCCAACAGTCCCCCAAAGTCTTAACTAATTTTGGCATTAACTCAAAAGTCTAGTCCAAAGTCTCATCTGAGACAAGGCAAGCCCCTTCTACCTATGAGTCGGTAAAATTAAAAGCAAGTTAGTTACTTCCTAGATACAATGGGAGTACAGACATTGGATAAATATACCCACTCCAAATGAAAGAAATTGGACAAAACAAAGGGGCTACAGATACCATGCAAGTCCAAAATCCAATGGGGCAGTCAAATCTTAAAGCTTCAGAATTATCTCCTCTGATTTCCATGTCTCACATCCAGGTCATGCTGATGCAAGAGGTGGGTTCCCATGGTATTGGGCAGCTCCACCTTTGTGGCTTTGCAGTGTACAGCTTCCCCCTAGCTGCTTTCGCAGGTTGACATTGAGTGTATGCAACTTTTCCAGGTACATGGTGCAAGCTGTAAGTAGATCTACTATTCTGGTGTCTGGAGGACTGTGGCCCTCTTTTCACAGCTTCTTAGGCAGTTCCCGAATGGGGACTCTGTGTAGGGGATTCAACACCACATTTCCCTTCTGCACTGCCCTAGCAGAGGTTCTCCATGAGGGCCCCACCCCTGCAGCAGACTTCTACATGGACATCCAGGCATTTTCATACATCCTCTGAAATCTAGGCAGAAGCTCCCAAGCCTCACTTCTTGACTTCTGTGCACTGCAGACTCAATACCACATGGAAGCTGACAAGGTTTGCACCCTCTGAAGCCACCACCTGAGCTATACCTTGGCCTCTTTTAGCCACAGCTAGAATGGCTGGGATGTAGGGCACAAAGTCCCTAGGCTGCACACAGCAGGGGTACCCTGGGCCTGGCCCATAAAACCTTTTTTTCTTCCTAGGCCTCTGGGCCTGTGAAGAGAAGGGCTGTGTCAAAGGTCTCTGACATGCCCTGGAGACATTTTCCCACTGTATTAGTGATTAACATTTGGCTCCTTGGTACTTACGTGAATTTCTGCAGCTAGCTTGAATTTCTCCTCAGAAAATGGGTTTTTCTTTTCTATCGCACTGTCAGGCTGCAAATTTTCTGAACTTTAATCCTCTACTTCTCTTTTAAAACTGAATTCTTGTAACAGCACCAAGTCACCTCTTAGATGCTTTGCTGCTTAGAAATTTCTTCCACCAGATAAGCTAAGCAAATTTGATCTCTCCATGTTCTGCCTGCTTTTATTCTGGTAGTGTTGGCATCTGATTAGATTGTACCCACCAAGATTAAGGGTGGGTCTACCTTTCCCAGACCACTGACTCAAATGTTAATCTCCTTTGGCAACACTCTCATAGACACACCCAGGATCAATACTTTGCATCCTTCAATGCAATCAAATTGACACGAAGTATTGTCACAAGTACTTTGTTTTAACAACTTTCCCTTCTGACCTACAACAACAATATATTTCCCTTTCCTTGTCCATTTCTGTTTGCAAATAAGTATGCTATTACTTCAACATTAAAGAAAGGTTAATCCTCTCTTAATCCTACTATCTCTTCCCACTACTGTGATATTTTCTATTCCCCTTTACAGAAAAACTCTTCAAGCATTCTCCAACCTCATTGTCTACCAGCTTCTCCTCTCCTATTTGTTCTGGAATCCATTCCAATTAGGTTCTTCTCCTACTACTCCATCAAACCTGCTCTCGTCAAGATCAGAGACCTCCTTGTTGCTAAAACCAAACCAGTTTTTTTCATTTTACTTGTTTGTTTGCAATATTTAATGAAGTTGAACACTCTCTTCTCCTTAGATAGGTTTTAATTGGCTTCCAGTAACTACACTTGGTTCACTTCCTACTTCACAGGATCTCCTCAGTCACCTCTGCAGTTCCCTCCTCATCTTCCCCTTTACAGGTTGAAGTATTCCAGGACTTCAACCTATACTCCCTCCCCTAGTGATTCAGCCTCATCTTTTTAATACCATCTATATGCTTATAACTTCCAAATGTATTTTTATGGCCCTTTCCCCTGAACTCCAGACTCCAAATGCCTACTCAATATCTTTACTTGAATGCCATATCTAAAACCAAACTCCTGATCAGCCCAAACCTCCACTCCTCCATAATAATAAATCTCAGTTAATGGTTACTTCATTCTTCTGGCTGGTTAAGCCAAAAACCATGGAGTTATCCTTCACTCAGGTTTTTCTCAAACTAAATGTTTAATCTTCTAAGATATTATGTCAACTCTGCTTCAAAATATATTCAGCTGTAATCATTGCTCACTACTTCCTAGGCACCAGCATCACTTGCCTGGTTCCTTTTCTCACCCCTCATGCTCCATCCCAGCATATTCTACCCAGCAGTGAGAGGGATCCTGGTAAAACACGATCAGGTCATGTCACTTATCCCCAAGCACTACCATCTCACTGGGAGCAAACATCCAAATCTGCCAGTGGCTTTCAAGGCCCTGCATTTACTGAGCCAGTAGCATTCTCACTGCACTTCCCCTCAACCCGTTCCCCAGCCTGACTAACCTCTTTGGTTCTCCCTGCCTTTCTACACCGGCTGATTCCTCTTCCTAGAACATAGTCTCCCAGATAACCATGTTTCTCTCCTTCAGCTTCTTAGGGTTTTTGCTCAAATGTCATCTTCCAATTGAGACTTTCTTTCTCTACTAACATTTTTTACTATTTGCAATTTTATGATTGCACTTCCCCCACTTCACCACCTGGTGATACCTATATCTCCTCCCTTGGTTTTAGTTTTATTCTCCCTAGCAGTAGTCACCTTCTGACCTCTCTCTTTCTCTGTGTGTATGTGTGTGTGCGTGCGTGCGTGTGTGTGTGTGTGTGTGTGTGTGTGTAACTTATTCATTTAGGATTGCTCTTTCTAGTACATAAGCTCCACGGGGCAAGGAGATTTTCTATTCACTGCTATTTTTCTAGCTCCAAGAACTGAGGCTAGCACAGACTACGAAGTACTCAACAGAGACTGTATTTGTTGAATGAATGAATATCTGAAAAGCAACGGAAAGTGTTACATAACTGATCATTTTGTAATCAGCAGACTCACCACTAAACCCAGCCCTTGGACACATCCTGTTATAATCACATCTGGAAGCAACAAGTGTGAGGACCAAGAAACAGCTGCCCAATAGAACACTGTCCTTCTTGGTGAATTATGCAATGCTTCTACCATTTAATTCACTGTACATTGTCACCAGATAATGGCTTATGCAAGCCTAATTTCCTCAGTGGAAAGAATTCCAGCTTCCTAAACAAGGAAAACTTTAAATTATATATTCCTTTAACTATGCAGGAAAAAAGGACTATCTCTGCATCTTTTTCTTCTTGGAAAACTGGACTTCGTAGGTTGTCTTTGGTAACTTAAATATATGGACTGTGTTTTTTTAAATTACTTTATTGTATTCATTTTTATATGTTTTATGGAGCACCTACAACGTCTTCATTTATTATTCAGTTACTAAGTATCTGATATATGCCAAGGGATGTGCTAGACTACTCAATAAAACTGGCATACTTATTTTACTGGATTTCAACGTTCATTACAATAAAAATTATATTAAATAAACAAATATCTGGGACTTTAGAATTATTATAGTCTACATTTTGTACATATTTATCCTGAAAGTGATAATGATTCACTGCATGCCATTCTAAGATTTTGCCTCCAGAAATCCACTAGGACGTCTCCAATGCGCCCATGCTGTTTTCACTATGAATGCACAACTGTAACTACAGCCTTAAAAGTGCATAAATCAGGAGAGAAGGTCTAGGTCAGGAAAGAAGGTCTAGGTCACAGTATGAAAATCTGTAGCACATTAGAAGGCAAGATCCCTGAGCCAAAAGAGGGTGAAAGGAATCTTGCATGTGTAGTGGAAATGATAGATAACAGTTTTAGCCTTGGGACCAACCTCAGGGGAGGAATGATTAGAGCCCATATCACTAACCCTCCAGCCACTGCTGAATGGCATGAACTTCATGCAGTGCATCTGAGCAGTCAACAAGAGGAATCACCTGCTAGACACCCAGTGCTTCTCCTAGACCCCCTTGCCTCCCTTTTACCATTTCTGTACTTTACTGCCTATTTTCTCCCAATGGTCAGCACCTGACACTGGTCTTAGGACAACTGTCCTTAGGGGTTCCTGAAGCCCATTTGCCTGCAGGCATCATGGAAAGCCACAAGTGCTGGGGGAGTTCTAATCTCAAGCTCCTTGGCCTCCAGGGGAGACACACTAAGGCTTAACTCACACACCAGAGTACCCTTGCAGAATCAGGCTGACACTATCCTCAACAACTCATTAGCTGCATCCACATTCCTGCCCTGCTTCTTCAGTCCTCCAATAAATTTCTCTTGGGAACACTTCCCTTATAAACCATTTGCCACTAATCCTAATCTCAAAGTTCACTTCCGGGGAACCCAATCTAGGTTACCCTTCTTAGTCTCATTTTCAGGCAGTGCCTCATAGAGCCCTCCTTTTCTTATTCCATGGTGACAGTGAATTCATAGGCAAGCCCTTAGTGACACTTAGCAAGTAACAATATTGCTTTCCAGGAGGCAGCCCATAGAGCTTAACTCTTCTATAATATTATTTCACTGAGGGTGTATGTATGTGTGTGTGTGTGTGTGTGTAAGTGTATAAAACATACAAAACATGTGTGTGTAAAACATACAAACACATGGGTGTGTGTGTATATATATGTGTGTGTATGTTTTAGATTGCAAGGAAAAAGTAAGATAAAACCTTTAAATGCTCTAGAATATTGTTTTTGCATTTGCTTCTTAATTTTTATATGACTACAACTCCAGGAAGGTTTTTGTTTCCTGAGTTGTTTTCTGAAGGAGCTCATCCTGCCACGACATTACGCCCACAGTGTCGTTTTGTTTCAGCAGCTCAGCTGGAATCTGCACTTGCAAAAAATGGACTTTCACTCTCAGCTCAAATATGGTGACAGCAGTGTTGTCTTCAGTTGTCTTTACAGCAGAACTCTGGTTCCCACCTGGTTCATTCCAAGGTGCAGGTCTACCCAGAAGTTGGTGGTGAGCCTTGCAGGTGGCCTGCCTAAACTCTTCAATGCAGCAAGCTCTGCATACTCATCTGGTCCAGGCAGGCCAACTGCTACAGGGAGAGGTCAATACAGTCCTTAGAATTCAAGGATTCTGTGGCTGGAAGATCATGCAAGTCATCCTGGTTCAATCCCTACTTCCTGAGGAGAAAATTGAGGCCCCTCATTGTCACACAAAGTTTTGTTGCCCAGTCTGAGATCAGAATCAGTGTTCAGACCCTCAGTCTTCCCTGCTTCACACAGAACTGGATTTTGTCTTGTTTCCCTTAAAAGAGGTCCCTTTAAATTTCTGCCTGTCACAGGAGTAGTTTGTACCACACCCTATATGAGAAAGACAGATGGAGACTTTCCAGGCTAAAAACAAATTTGATTTTCATTCAGCAAATGTCCACAGTGGGTAAAGATAGACATGTCCATTTAATTCCACATTGACCAGTAAATGACCTGGTATACAAACTGCTCAGCAATTCTCCTCATTTTGCAGATGAGAAAATAGAAGCTCTCCGTAAGTTATAATGACTTAATCTGAGATCATATGGTAAAAAATATTTTCAGGGTGCACTCTACATACCACTCTCCCTCCCCAAAGCCTCACACCATTTGCTCTTTAGCTTGACACAGATCTTCCAAAAATGACTTTGTCCACTCTCCTGCTTTGGTAGTACAGTGGAGTTGTCAGAGTTGAAGTCTTCTTTGATGCACTGGGACCATGTTGTGCCACTGACGATTGTTCTTGAGCATGAATTTTTCTTGTACAGGTCTGTGCATGTAGCTATTTGAAGGAGACAGGTTTGTCCTAAATCTGCACTAACACAGGGTACGTCCTTGAATATTGCTGTCCCCCCTGATTTTAGGCATGTATCATGTAGGATTGATCCACATGTGGGTGCACTTATGTCAACAAAAAGCGTGCATAATTTCAAACATTCAGGCCTTGGTCTGCTCTTGCTCATAGCACCTCCACACAGCCAAGGCAGAATTCCCATTTGGGAACCAGAAGCTCTGCAAAGGAACTCCATTGGCAAGTATTAGAATCCTGGTCGTTTTGCCAGATCCACGACTTCACTGAGCTCAACTGCACACAGATATTAATGCTGAGTTTCAAATATAGTGAAAGCGGAAGAAGGACAGATTGTTCCTCTGTGTAGTGGTTTCATTCTGAAGAACTCTCTTTGAAGTCAAGGAAATAGATGCCTGCAACAGATAGAGAGTGCAGTGGAGAATGGCACTCATGTGTCACTCTTTACTACTTTCAACTTGGCTATTTTTAAGTCAAATGTCTTCAAATATGTCAAAGACACTTGTTCTAATTAAGAATAAAGGCCATGGTAAGTTGTGATTTTTTTTTAACTAAGTCAGTTTTTTAGCTCTTTAAACATGACTGAACGCATATGGAAGTTTTTGTTCAATATGAAAACCATATTTTTCCATCTTCATGAATAGCCAATCCAAATTTCCTCATGCTCAAATATTTATAGACACCTGTAATCCCAGCACTTTGGGAGCCCAAGACAGATGGATTACTTGAAGTCAGGAGTTCAGGACCATCCTGGCCAACACGGCAAAACCCCATCTCTACTAAAAATACAAAAATTAGTTGTGCGTGGTGGCGGGCACCTGTAGTCCCAGCTACTCAGAAGGCTGGGGCAGGGAAATCACTTGAACCCTGGAGGGAAGCAGAGGTTGAAGTGAGCCAAGATTGTGCCACCACATTCCAATGTGGGTGACAAAGAGGGACACCATCTCAAAAAAAAAAGTCACCAACAAAAAAATTTCAGGACAGATGAATTCACAGCTAAATTCCATCAGACATTCAAAGAAAATTTGCTACCAATCCTATTGGCACTATTCCAAAAGATAGAGATAGAGGGAATCCTCCCTTAATTATGCTATGAAGCCAGTGTCACCCTATTACCAAAACCAGAAAAGTACATAACAAGAAAAAGACTACAGACCAATATCCCTGATGAACATACATGTAAAAATCCTCAAAAAAAAAAAAAAATACTAGCTAGCCAAATCCAACAGCATATCAAAAAGATAATCCACCATGATCAAGTGGGTTTCATACCAGGAATGCATGAATAGTTTAATATCTGCAAGTCAATGTATGTTATATATCACATAAACATAATTAAAAACAAAAATTACACGATTATCTCAATAGATGCAGGAAACAGCATTTGACAAAATCCAACATCCCTTTATGATTAAAACTCTCAGTAAAATCAGTATACAAGAGATATACCTTAAAGTAATAAAGGCCACCTGTGACAAACCCACAGGTAACATTATATTGAATGGGGAAAAGTTGAAAGTCATTCCCCTGAGAACTGGAACAAGACAAGGATGCCCATTTTCACCACTTCTATTCAACATAGTACTGAAAGTCCTAGCCAGAGCAATCAGACAAGAGAAAGAAATAAAGGGCATCTGAATAGGTAAAGAGGAAGTCAGACTGTCACTGTTGGCTGATGATATGATCGTTTACCTAGAACACCCTAAAAACTCCTCCGGAAAGCTCCCAGAACTGATAAAATAATTCAGCAAAGTTTTCAGATGCACAATTAATGTACACAAATTAGTAGCTCTTCTGTACACCAACAGCGACCAAGCTGAGAATCAAATTAACAACTCAACCCCTTTTACAATAGCTGCAAAAATAAAAAATAAAATACTTGAGAATATACTTAATCAAGGAAGTGACAGACCTCTACAAGGAAAACTACAAAGCACTCCTGAAAGACATCATAGATGACACAAACAAATAGAAACATATCCCATGCTCGTAGATGGGTAGAATCAATATTGTAAAAATGACCATAATGCCAAAAGAGATCTACAAATTCAATGCAATTCCCATTCAAATACCACCATCATTCTTCACAGAACTAGAAAAAAATAATCTTAAAATTCATATGGAGCTGAAAAAGAACCCACATAGCAAGACTAGGGCAAAAAGAACAAATCTGGAAGCATCACATTACCCGACTTCAAACTATACTGTAAGGCCATAGTCACCAAAACAGCATGGTACTGGCATAAAAACAGACATATAGACTAATGGAACAGAATAGAGAACCCAGAAATAAAGCCAAATACTTACAGCCAATTGATCTTCAACATAGCAAACAAAATTATAAAATAGGAAAATGACACCCGATTCAACAAATGGTACTGGGATAATTGGCAAGCCACACATAGAAGACTAAAACTGTATCCTCATCTCTCACCTTATACAAAAATCAACTCAAGATGAATCAAAGACTTAAATCTGAAACCTAAAAACCATAAAAATTCTAGAAGATGACATTGGAGGAACCCTTCTAGACATTGGTTTAGGCAAAGACTTTATGACCAAGAACTGAAAAGCAAATGCAACAAAAACAAATATAAATAGATGGGACTCAATTATACTAAAAAGCTTCTGCAGAGCAAAAGAAATAATCAGCAGAGTAACAGACAATACACAGAGTGGGAGAAAAAAAATCTTCTCAATCTATACATCTGACAAAAGACTAATATCCAGAATCTATAAGGAACTCAAACTAGAAAAATAACTATCAAAAAGTAGGCTAAGGACATGAATAGATAATTCTTAAAAGGAGATATACAAATGGCCAAGAAACATTAAAATTGTTCAATATCACTAATTATTAGGGAAATGCAAAGCAAAGCCACAATATGATACCACCTTACTCCTGCAAGAATGGCCATAATCAAAAAATTAAGAAATGATAGATGTTGGCATGAGTGTGGTGAAAAGGGGACACTTTTACACGGTTGGTGGGAATGTAGACTAGTACAAGCATTGTGGAAAACAGTATGGAGTTTCCCTAAAAAACTAAAAGTAGATCTACTGTTTGATCCAGCAATCCCACTCCTGGGTATCTACCTAGAGGAAAATAAGTCATTATACAGAAAAGATACTTGCACTTGCATGTCTATGTATGTGCAGCAGCACAATTCCCGATTGCAAAAATATGGAACTAGCCCAAATGCCCATGAATTAACGAGTGGATGAAGAAAATGTGGGGATGTATACATCACAATGTGGTATATATTTTCACAATGCAGTGAACACACACACACACCATGGAATACTACTCAACCACAAAAAAGAATGAAATAATGGCATTTGCAGCAACCTGGGTGGAAATGGAGACCATAACTTTAAGACCATTATTTTAATTCAGGAATGGAAAACCAAACATCATATGTTCTCATTCATGAGTGGGAGCTAAGCTATGAGGACACACAGGCATAAGAATGATACAGTAGACTTTGGGGGACTTGAGGAAAAGGGTGGGAGGAAGTGAGGGATAAAAGACTATACATTGGGTACAGTGTACACTGTGTGGGTGATGGGTGAACCAAAATCTCAGAAATCACCACTAAATAATTTGTTCATGTGACCAAACACCACCTGTTTCCAAAAACATATTTTAAAAAGTCCTTATATAAATAGGTTTTGGGGAACAGATGGTGTATATGTATATACATATATATATATATATATATATATATATATATATGAAACCCCAGACTGGTTTGTATACTGGTGGGTCTAAAGAGGTTCACATGATCAGGGTAACTTACAGCAAATTTTGACTCTGGAATCAAGAACTTCTATATTTGCTGATACCAATACCCCCCCCCAATCCATAATGTAACTGTGACTATACATAGCTTGCACTCATTTTAGCCAGCAGCAAAAAGCTTAGTCAAAATAAAGAAACTTTTCAAAGTTCAAAGAGAAAAATTAATTAAAGTAAATAAAATAGGACACCATCAAAATTTCCATACTATGGATGAGGAAACCATGGTATAGAGAGATTAAAAAACTTTTTCAAATTACCCACCAGCAAAAGAACTCACCTTGTCTTCTCAGGATCCTCAATATTGTGGTAGCCTTCTCTCCTTCTTACTGTATCTTTTTTTTTTCCTCCTCAACTAAAACTTACATATTCTGTGTCCCCAGGACCTATCTAACAATAAAATTAATTCACTAAAGAGAGTCATGCCAAGTCATTTAGCTTAATATGTCAATTTCCAAGATAACATTTGTATTAAATAAAGACCTCAAGTGTTTTAAAAGGAAAAAAAAAAAGAAACAGAGTTAAACATGCAGGCAATGTCCTCGAATCTAAGTTGCAGTACTCCTACACTGATGAAGCTTGCTGACTAGGATTTACATTTCCACTGTAAAGCATCACTGCAAAAGTGCAATTTCTTCAGGTAAAAAGATACCCATGACTTTCTTCTAGGGATTAAGTGCAGTGCTGTGTTTTCTTCACTATGGGAATATTTTCTAGAAGCACCTCTCTTGCATACACATTACAAGGCCCTATTGCAGCAATGCATGTCAATTTATAATTCCTTTCCCTCTCTCTTCTCTCCCCACCTCCATCCGGGAATTCAATCCATAATCATGGTGTAATATACAAAACTTTCTAATTATGGTAGATAATTGACTAGAAAAGAGGAATTATGTATAGTTTACAAAATTGGAACTACCTAAGATATCTATTCTTATCTATGAACATATATATCCTTTACGCTAGATTGATATTTTTTTTAAGTTTTCACAATAGTGCTTTTAATTTTTTTTCAACTCTTAGCTGTGGAGCATAATTTTAGTTAGGATTACTGCTTATAATTCACTCTACTGTTTTTCACATATTAAAAAAAAACATATTGAAACCTGTCCATCAGACATTTTGCAATTTAACAAAACTATGAAACAAAAAATTTTCCAGAGGTTTTCAGAGTGAAAAATATGATCAAATAGTGTAAGCCAAGCCAAGATTTCAACTTGAGTCTTCACCATTTTCTTGGGCTCTATGGCTATTAAGAAAAACATGGTAGGCAATTTGTAAAACTAAATGACATTTTTTGGAAGAAAAAGTCCTTATATAAATTAGATTACAGTGACATTTTGCTGACATATGAACCACTAGAATATGGAACTTAATAGATGACATCTGACTTAAATCCTATCCAAGAAGTTTGTTATCGGACGTACCACAAATGCCTCCACATGGCACATGGCACAGGTTCACCTAGAGAATTAGCTAACACAGCAGCCTCTAAGGACAGCAGGAAAGTGGTTCTCTTTTGAGTTTCAAAACCCTTTAGAGCATTGAGTGATATTTTTCAATCTTGTAAGCATTGCTTTTTCAGTGAGACCTTTTCCTACTCTATATAAAATTCCATAACCCCTTCCTAATCTCCAAATGTTTCTCTGGAATGGATGGTTCAGAATGCCTCTTCTTGTCTACAGGGACAGAATTTTTTAACTGCAGAGTAGGAATGCTCTAGCATGGTGAGATACAAGGATGATATGGGAGTCTTCTCTCTTTCCTCATTAATAAATAAAACTGACTCTCTCATTTGTCTGCAAATAAGGGAAGAATTTAATTCCCACTGCATTCAAATGATTCTTAAAAATATCTGTAGTTCATGACGCCAAATGGAGCAGAAAGATGCAGGGAGTAAGATGCTGGAAGGAAGAAAGGAATACATTCTTCAGGATTTTACTAGGCTCATCTCTCTCTTTTCCATTTCCTTTCCTCCCTCCTTCCCCCTTTGCTGAGTCTGTCCCTGAGACTCTGGCAGAGCAAGAAATGAAAGGAGTACTCAGACCCAGGTATTTTCCCTGAGAGCAGCTAGGGGACTACTGGAAAGTGAGCAGATCTGATAAACCAAAGTCGCTTGTATTTATTCATCACTGGTATAATGTCGAAGGCCTGCAACCAACACAATTTGTGGGTAATTAACATTATCGTCTCTCCTTGCAGGGAGCAGTCTTGTGGCAGATGATCCAAGGTCAGCCTCCGGATGACACAAGCAAATAAACTTATCTAGATAGATTTCTTTATACTCCCTTGTTACCTACTCCTCACCCTTAGCCTCAGGGTAAGAGAATTAGCTGCCTCCAGCTTCATTTTCTCCCAAAGCTTTTGCAAGACCTTCCAACCTTTCTAGAAGGCTTGCATCTTTCCTTATAGCTTCTCCCCACCACCCTGACCAATCTCCTACACCCCTTTTCCCCTTCTCCTCGTCCTTCTCTTCTTTTCCTCTCTCTCTCTCTCCCCCGCCCCCCCTCTCTTCCCCACAAACCCCCATCTCTGAGAATGAGATTAGACCACAGGACCAGCAAAGAGGAATGTTGAGTCACAGAGCTGGGGTCATAAGCACACCAGCATCAGGACCAAAATGTCAGGAATGAACTGAGCTTTTGGACTCTGCTCATTACAATAAATTCTTGCCAAAAAAAAAAAAAAGTGAAAATTTTATTCCCCTCTGGTTATTTCAAAACCAGGAACAGGGACACTTTTCTTTGGTCCCTTGTTTAAATTTTGTACTGGAAAACCTAAAGTGAAATCACTAGAATTATAATCCACATGGTATGGAATGCCATATTTGTCTGCTTTCCACAAGGCTAGAATTTTATTTGTTAATGCATTATAATTAGGTTCAAAATAGAAAGGCTTAATGATCGGTCATACGTGTATATATATATATATATATATTTTTTTTTTTTTTTTGAGACGGAGTCTCACTCTGTCACCCAGGCTGGAGTACAGTGGTACAATCTCACCTCACTCCTCTGCCTCCCAGGTTCGAGCAATTCTCCTGCCTCTGCCTCCCAGCTAATTTTTGCATTTTTAGTAGAGACAGGGATTCACTATATTAGCCAGTCTGGTCTTGAACTCCTAACCTTGTGTTTCACCCACGCTGGCCTCCCAGAGTGCTGGGATTACAAGTGTGAGCTACCATGCCTGGCTGCTCTTATATTTTTAATATTATGTGTTATCGAGGAGCTAGTTCTGTGATCTCCAGAGTGGGGTACATAAATCACAGAAGTCTAAGATAGCCCACTGAGGTATGAAACAAGTTTTAAAAGTTATGTTGATTTTTATAACAAGAAGGAAAAATAATCATAACTAATAAAGTACAAATAATGGCATCTTCACTAGGTCCATGTATCAAGTGCCACTTGTCATGTTTAGTACATGAGGTCTCCAGAGGAAATGTTTTGTAATAAACAGGGGTTGACAGTGGAAGCTTCAGTCACTGATCACTTTTGGCTTACAGATCAAATTGTCTAGACATAATTTCTGTAATCCTCAAAAAGTAAAAAGTAACTTAAAAAGATTTTTCAAGTTTGAAGATAGTGCTAATAATATAAGCAACAAGGAAATGTAGAACTAAGTCTTCTTCTGCTTTGGGGGAGAAGTTCTTTGCTAACCACATCATGAGATTTTGAAAAACAATGGCAATTTTCATCAGATATGACAAGAAGTATTGCTACTGAAACAATAAAAAAATTATTGTAAATATGGACTTATATCCAGCAGTATTGAGAATGAACCTTGCCTTTAATATATTAGCTAAAGATAATTTGTAAAAATTAGTCTGGCTTGAAAAGGTATGAATTTTTATGAAAAGTCTTATACCAATAAAATGTTATACTTTCAAGAAACTATAGTTTTTAAAATTCTATTATCTGCAAAATTCTCTCTAAAATTTCCCCAATAAATCAAAATTCCCTGTGTTGAAATGCTAGCCTATGCCATTGCAGGAAAGCTCAAAATTATCAGAAAATTATTCTTTTAACAAGCTGAAAACTGTGTTCTTGTAATTTGTTTTTCTATTTCCCATTTAAATATTTTCCAGATTGAATATTGCCAATTCCTATCCTATAAGTACCATCTGTACATCCTTTGCTATTCTAGTTTCTCATTTGTGGATGGATTCCAGTTTCTCTCTCTCCAACTCAAAAACCTCAACACATCACTCAAGATTGGATCTAATCATTGCGGCAGGCAATAAAATAATTGTCATTCCTGCTCATTCGCTTCACAAATATTTAATAAGAAACCATCATATGCCAAGCACTTTTTTAAGGCATTGAGGTATAGTGATACAAAGTATATAAAGTCTTGCTATGATACAGCTTAGGCTCCAGTGAGCTGGCCACAGACAATTAGCTGGTAAGAAAAATAAATAAATAAATAAACAAGAAAAATAAGACCTAGACATAGGAACCAGACAGTGAAATACAACAAGGCGATAGGACAGAGAGTGACTTGGTGGCTAATTTGAATTGAGTGGTCTGGAATAGCCTTGCTGAGGAAAGTTACATGTATACTAAGATCTAGATGCACCTTGCCCACAGAGGCACAGCTAGTGCCAAGGCCCTAACATGGGAAGCAGTTTAGCATTGAGAAACTGAAGCACATCTGGCAGGGCTGGAGTATAGGGAGGCAGGGAGAACGGTGCAAAGTGAGACTGGAGATGCAAACAAAGACCAACTAATGAAGGACCTTGCATGACACACTAAGAATGTGTTATTTTGTCCTGATTTCATACTGAAGATCCTTAATGGTGTCAATATCAAATCTCTCACTGCCTCCCTTTCACACCTTATAACTGCTTACTGCTAATCAGCCACCCATTGCTGTAAGCTCTAGATTGCCACCTCTAGTCACAGTACTATGGGTTCTCTCAGCTAGATAAAGCATTGGCCATTGCCACATGGAGAGACGCACATAAAAGTTGTTTCTTCATAATCCAAGTAATCTACTGATTCTTGCTACCTTAGCAGCTCATGATGTGGCACTTTCTTGTTCAGTACCTGGACAAAATAATATTTCTAAAGTTCTTAAAATTGTAAACTATTCCTGGAAACAGCAAAATCAGAATGCCTGACTAATCTCTAATATTCTGGTATTTAGTATTCTTTTTTTTTTTTTTTTTTTGAGACAGGATCTCTACTCCCATCACCTAGGCTGGAGTGCAGTGCATGATCGTGGCTTACTGCAGCCTCGACTTCCCAGGCTCGGGTGACCCAGGCTGGAGTGAAGTGGCATGATCATTGTCTCCCACCTCACCCTCCTGAGTAGCTGGGACTATAAGCATATGCCACCAAGCCTGGCTAATTTTTGTACTGTTTGTAAAGATGGAGTTTCACTATGTTGCCCAGGCGGGTCTCAAACCCCTGGGCTCAAGTAATCCTCCCACCTCAGACTCCCAAAGGGCTGAGATTACAGGTGTGAGCCACCACGCCCAGCCTTGGCTGTTTTAAAGATAAAAAGAAAAACAGGACAAATAAAATCAAGAGTTATCAAAGTTAGCATAAGAATTTTAAATTAATAGTATGAGTGGTACAATAAGCAGTTCTCCTTGAAATGTCACTTAAGAATTTCAAATACCTCATAGTTTCTTCCTCTGCCACCTCACTTTTCAAAATAAAATGTCCAGGTTTTCATGACTTACAACTGTATATTCACAAAAACAAATACGTTTTTTGCTTGAACTTATGAAAGGAATTTGCTGGCCTATTTTCTTGTAGTTACTGTACACTTAATCTTTGATTAATGGCTTATATGTTGGCACATAGTTCATAGTTTGTTTTACACTTCTAAATCATTCTCTATTATAAATAAAAGATTTGTGTCAAAACTGCTCTTGGAAATTTTATTTTGAATCGATTATTAAAGCAAAGCTAGGTCCACTAGTAAAATATTGTTGAATCACAGGTGAACCCCATTTAACTGTATATTTTGGATTGATCTCCATTTTCTTCAAAATTATTACATTAATTGATATTGTTGGATAAACTGGTTTGTAATCTGTCAATGATTCTATAAAACACTATCCCGGTAACTCATCCTTGCACATATGAATGCATATCCTCTGGCACTTTTCCTTTTTGACAGTACATTGGCACATGCTCACTCAATGCTAGTGATCATTTTTTACATTTATTAATGTGACTGTGGGAAATTAACCTTTAGTTCTTAAATCTTCTGAGCTTAAGTTTATATATAATAATAAACTAACTTTTGATGGGGTATTCTGTGTACATTGGTTATTATGAGCTGAATTGTGTCTATTAAAAAAAATTCATGTAAAGTCCAACCCCTGGTACCTCAGAGTATGACTGTATTGGAGACAGGATCTTTACAGAAGCTATGAAGTTAACATGAGGTCACTAGGGAGGGCCTTAACCTAATATGACTGGTGTACTTATAAGATGAGGAAGTTTAGATACATTCATGTACAGAGGGAAGATGATATGAAAACACGGAGAGAAGACCGCCATCTGCATGCCAAGGAGAGAGGCCTGGAATGGACTCCTCCCTCACAGACCTCAGAAGGAACCAATCCTGTCAATACCTTGATTTAGGACTCGTAGCATTCAGAGCTTGGAGAAGATATATGACTGTTGTTACAGCAGCCCTAGCAAATGAATACACTGGTTTACAATAAAGAGTCTGCAAAGATTAGAGACAGCTCATATAATTTTTTGCCTTATAAGAAGTCATTTTCTGGCAATATATCTTTAAGAGCACACGAAGTAAATACCATAAGGTGACATAAAGGCATTGAAATAACAAATGAAAGCCAAAGCAAATTGACTGCCTTTTTGTAAATGGAATTTACTTTCACCAAATCACATGGTCCTAAAAAAGATGACATTTGTGAAGCATTCATTTTACTACCCATTGGTGCTTCTCACAAAGATACTAAAACAAACTAGTAAAAGAGCTCCTAGTCTTTTCTAGGCATTGGCTACCATTAAAATCTTCATTTTATTTCTGCTCTTCCTTAACATTCTCTCTTTGAGAGTCCTTTAATTTTGTGAACACACTGCATTTTTATTACAAAACAACTGAATAGAAGAACTATTGATTCAGTGCTTTCCTTTTTTCTCCATTGCCAACAATAATTGATGTTCCTATTGAAGTAATATGGCTTTAATTTCCATTTGGGTTGCTAAGGACTAAGAATAGCAGGCAAATCAATAGAAGATTAAGAAACTATTATTCCCACAAACCGTAATCTGAGATAAACACCATATGACTTCGTAAATCTAAGGAAATGTCTTTTAAAATTCTACTGCCAGGAGATTTGGGGCTGAGACGATGGGGTTTTCTAACTATACAATCATGTCATCTGCAAACAGAGACAATTTTACTTCCTCTCTTTCTACTTGAATATCTTTATTTATTTCTCTTGCCTGATTGCCCTGGCCAGAACTACCAATACTATGTTGAATAAGAGTGGTGAAAGAGGGCATCCTTGTCTTGTGCCAGCTTTCAAAGGAAATGCTTCCAGTTTTTGCCCATTTAGTAAGATATTGGCTGTGAATTTGTCATAAATAGCTCTTATTATTTTGAGATGCATTCCATCAGTGTCTAGTTTATTGACAGTTTTTAGCATGAAGGGCTGTTGAATATTCTCAA
The DNA here is from genome assembly GCA_036589455.1 of Ateles fusciceps. Lineage (NCBI taxonomy): Eukaryota > Metazoa > Chordata > Mammalia > Primates > Atelidae > Ateles > Ateles fusciceps. Next base: position 11,218,660 of record JAZHEH010000222.1, read on the forward strand.
AGGCCTTTTCTCTATCTATAAGCAAGTGGCTTTTGTCATTGGTTCTGTTTATGTGATGGATTATGTTTAATGATTTGCATATGTTGAACCAGACTTGCATCCCAAGGATGACACTGACTTGACTGAGGTGGATAAGCTTTTTGATGTGCTGCTGGATTTGGTTTGCCAGTATTTTTTTTTTTTTATACTTTAAGTTCTGGGGTTTATGTACAGAATGTGCAGGTTTGTTACAAAGGTATACACTTGCCATGGTGGTTGGCTGCATCCATCACCCTGTCATCTACATTAGCTATTTTTCTAATGCTATCCCTCCCCCTAGTCTTCCACCTCCCAACAGGCCCTGGTGTGTGAAATTCCCCTCCCTGTGTCCATGTGTTCTCATTGTTCAACTATCACCTATAAGTGGGAACATGCAGTGATTTGTTTTCTGTTCTTGTGTTAGTTTACTGAGAATGATGGTTTCCAGCTTCATCCAGGTCTCTGCAAAGGACATAAACTCATCCTTTTTTATGGCTACGTAGTATTTCATGGTGTATATGTGCCATATTTTCTTTATCAAGGTTTCTTAAGCCAGATGAGCATTTGGATTGGTTCCAAGTCTTTGCTGTTGTGAACAGTGCTGCAATAAACATACGTGCGCATGTGTCTTTATAGTAGAATGATTTATAATCTTTTGGGTATATACCCAGTAATGGGATTGCCGGGTCAAATGGTATTTCTAGTGCTAGATCCTTGAGGAATTGCCACACTGTCTTCCACAATGGCTGAAATAATTTATACTTTCACCAACAGTGTAAAAACATTCCCTGTTTCTCCACATCCTCTCCAGCATCTGTTGTCTCCTGACTTTTTAATGATCGCCATACTAACTGGCATGAGATGATATCTCAGTGTGGTTTTAATTTGCATTTTTCTAATGACCAGTGATGATGAGCTTTTTTTCATATTTTTTTTTGCGGTTTTGCCAGTATTTTATTGAGGATTTTCACATTGATGTTCATCAGGGATATCTGGCCTGAAATGTTCTCTTTTTATGGTGTCTCTGCCAGGTTTTGGAATCAGGATGTTGCTGGTCTCAGAAAATGAGTTAGAGAGGAGTCCCTCTTTTTCTACTGTCTGAAATAGTTTCAGACGGAATGGTACCAGCTCCTCTTTGTACCTCTGATAGAATTTGGCTGTGAATCCATCCGGTCCCAGGCTTTTTTTGATTGGTAGGCTATTAATTACTGCCTCAATTTAAGAACTTGTTATTGGTCTATTCAGAGATTCAACTTATTCCTGGTTTAGTTTTGGGCAGGTGTATGTGTCCAGGAATTTATCCATTTCTTCTACATTTTCTAC